>OX411323.1:25024991-25757444 GCA_948150665.1 Conistra vaccinii
CTATTTTAATTAAAAATATTATTAAGTATTTTTACTTGCTTTCGCATACAATATTTGTTATCTATACTGTTAAACAAGCAGTACTTACATTGGTGAAACATTCCATGTAACACAAGCACTTAAACTACACCACCTACCAGCTTCTCACTAGTACAGTATTTCACAGTATAGTCACTTTGTTTCTGCACACTTCACCATGTCATCTCAACTTGATGATATCCAATCGGCCCAGAAGAACCTCGAAGAGTGCTTCCTAAAAAAGATAGGCGAGCTTGAGGCACAGATCCAATGTGCTGGACCTGCGAAGGACACTGTAGCAAAGATTGCTGATGAGTTCCGGTAATTTCGGGAACTTATGTTCGGCGTACTGGGACTTCTTCGGAGGCAGATCTTGGGAGTGCTCAAGAGTGGTCGATGGATTGGAGACAAGATCCCGTCGGAAAGCTCTTATTTTCACCGGGTTTGCAGAGACAAAGAAGATTGCAAGGCTCTTGTGTTAGAAGTTCTGAAGAGCAAACTAGCCCTGCCTGACATTACTGCATCTTCTATCAAAGTGTGTCACAGACTTGGGGCTTTCAAGCAAAGGACCAACGATCAGCAGACCTATACTGGTAAGGTTCTCCAGTGTTGACCTGAAGTCTACAGTTTGGAAGGCAAAATCTGCATTGAGGGGCTCCACGGTCACGGTCAAGGAGTTCCTGACCAGGTCTAGGCAAGCCGTCTTCAGCAGGGCGCGCCTTCACTTCGGGATGCCGGCATGCTGGACTCAGGACGGAGTTATTATTATCAGGTCCCACGACGGTACACGGCATAAGATCTGTTCTTTAGAGGAACTCAATCCCTTGTTGGCTAAGTACCCAAAAAAGACCGGGGACAAGCCTAATAGTGGAGTGCGTAAAAACTAACGTGTTTGTAACCTTTCGTGTTTATTTGTTTCTCCGACTTAACAGTTTTTGTATTGTTTGGGACGTCAGTTCACGTAATCATTACAGCTATCGTACATTAGCATCAGCAGGTAGACGTGCTTACTATTTCGTATTTTCACCCCTAAACTAAATTAATCACATTCTACCGGTATTTTGCTCTATATTGTTGTTTGTGTTGTAAAATAAATGTTTCGTCATTGGTTGTCACTGTCACTGCTGTCACCTGACTGTCAATCTTCAATTTTGTCTAAATGTTGACGTTGTCGTCCCATGTTCCGTCTCACGTTTGTGTTGTTTCGGTTGTTTCGTAAATTGCGTTCCGTTTTTGCTCACGTAATTTTGTCATGTATCGTTTTGTTCTTCGCTTGTTCATATTTTGTGTTTAATTTGTGATACTGTTTTCCCTATAATTAATGTTTTTTTTTGTTGTTTATTATTGTATTGTACTACTGTAAAGTCTTACAGGGATCTTTTGGGGCTTGTATAACTTTGTAATCCTATTTCGTGTTTTGGAAAACAACACTTTGGCGGCGTAGTTCCGATGTCAGCCACGCGCCAAAGGATCCCTGTGCAACTGTGCCTGTGCAACTGTGCTGGTGCTGCTGGTGGGTGGTGCATAGATAGTGGTGTTGCACCATAAGCGAAACAAATTTTTTGCCATTTTTATTTGTATATTTAACAGTTATTTATATTATTTTTATTTTATTTGATGTTAACTGATGATGATTCTTTCTACTCTGCCATTGATTCCTCTAGCTCTTCCGCCAATGCAAGTTTTAGCTCCTTGACTGACTCCCTTGGTGACTTTATCCGTCGGAGTTTCGGTCAACAGAAGGGGCATTTGTTCAATGTCTGCCATATAAATGCGCAAAGTCTGCCAAGTCACCACAGTGATCTGCTGGACACCTTTTCTGATGCTAATGTTCATGCCGTTCTGGTTTCTGAGAGTTGGCTCAAACCTAATCTTCTTTCCACCACCTACTCTCTCCCAGGTTTCATCCTCATCCGCAATGATAGAATTGGAAAGGGAGGAGGTGGTGTAGCTATCTATCTTCGTAGCGATTTTCCTTTCAAAATCATTGCCTCATCTCCTTCACTATACCATGCTTCCGCTGAGTACCTGTTTTTAGAAGTCAACGTCAAAGGTGTTAAGACACTACTCGGTGTTGTCTATTGCCCACCCGCCGTTGACTACTTTTCAAATCTCGAATTTGCGCTGGAATCCATAGGGTCAGATTATGCACATTGCGTCATCATGGGCGATTTCAACACTGACCTTGCTCACCACACCCCTCGATCCCGTAAACTCCTTAACATTATCGAGTCCGTTAGTCTCCATGTCCTTTCACTGCAACCTACCCATTTCAACATCTCCGGCGAGGACACTTGGCTCGACCTTATCCTTACTTCCACTCCCTCTCTTGTTTCCTCTCATGGTCAGTGCCCTGCTCCTGGTTTTTCCCATCATGACCTCATTTTCCTCTCGTATATCCTAAAACCCCCTAAACCTATCCCAAAAGTTCTGCACATGCGGTGTTTTGCGCGCATGGATGTTGAGAAGCTTCGTCAGGATGCGTCTGAACTCAGTTGGGAACACCTGGTAACGGCGACTACGGTAGACGAAAAACTACGTATTTTCGATCGGACGGTCCTTGCTCTCTACGACAAACACGCTCCTGTTAAGAAGATTAAACTTCGGCGTCCTCCTGCTCCTTGGATGACGACAGGGGTTCGGATGGCGATGAGGCGCAGGGATCGGGCCTTTCGAAAATTTAAAAAGGATCGCTGTGAGGAAAACCGTAACTTTTTCAAAGCTGCTAGAAATCGGTGTAATCAGATGATACGCAACGCTAAACGCCGCCATATTCTCGAGAACATTTCTTCTTCACCTGCTGATATCTGGAAGTTCCTTGGGACTTTTGGTATCGGCAGACCACGTCATTTGGATTTTCCTAATACGATTGGCCTTGATGATATCAACCGTCACTTCACAACCACTTGCCATTTGGATTCCCAAATATTATCCCAGACGGTCGATTTCATTACTGGCCTAGCTAGTCCGATCATAGAGCCATTTCATTTCTCTCCGGTCACCTTGGATGAAATTAAAAAGATCATCCTGTCCATAAAATCCAAGGCTGTGGGCTATGACGGCATCAGTCGTAGTATGGTCGTTTGGATCCTAGATAGCCTTCTCCCTCCGATTACCCACATCATCAACTTTTCTCTGGATTCCGGACAATTCCCTTCCCAGTGGCGTATGGCCTATGTCTGCCCACTTCCTAAAATTTCAAATCCCTCCCTACCCAGCCACTTTCGACCTATTTCCATTCTTCCATTCCTGTCTAAAGTGCTTGAGGCCTGCGTACATAAGCAGTTTGCGGGGTTTGTTCACCGCAACAACCTTGTTAGCTCTTTTCAGTCCGGTTTCAGGCCTGGGCACAGTACAGCCTCCGCTCTCCTTAAAGTGACTGGTGACATTAGAGAAGCGATGGAGGATACCGAAGTTACCGTTTTGGTATTAATTGATTTCTCCAATGCCTTTAATGCCGTCAGTCATGATCTCTATCCTTTCCCATCTTATGGTTTCACCCGAGGCCCTGGAATGGTTCTCTTCTTATCTTCGGGGACGTCAGCAGTCGGTTCGCGTTGACGAGAGATCTTCGAGTTGGCGCGACCTAGATGCTGGTGTTCCACAAGGCGGTATTCTTTCTCCATTGTTATTCGCAATCTTCATTAATTTCATAACTCACTGTCTTCGGTGTTCGTATCATCTATACGCTGATGATCTTCAATTGTATACAGCTGAGCGGGTGGAAAGTTTATCGGACGCTATAGCAGATGTAAACCGAGATCTTGATTCAATCAAAAGGTGGTCTGATAGTTTTGGGGTGTCAGTAAACCCCACAAAGTGTCAGGCCATTGTAATTGGAAGCTCGCGCATGATGGGTAGGGTGGCACTTAGCTCTCTTCCTCCTCTTATATTTAATGGTACCGTCATACCCATTACTCCCACGGTGAAGGATCTCGGTTTGCATCTTGACTCGACGCTTAGCTGGCAACGCCAGGTTTCTAGTGTTAGTCAAAGGGTCAACGGTACTCTGCGATCCCTGTATCGTCTGAGGAGCTTTTTGCCCGCTAAGACGAAAGCTATGCTTGTGCAGACTTTAATTTTCCCTATCATCGACTATGGTGACGTGTGCTACTTTGACTTGAATGCAGTTTTGCTGGATAAACTCGACAGACTGCTCAACAATGGTATCCGGTTCATATTCAACCTGAGGAAATATGACCATGTGTCGAGCTACAGGTCTGAGCTCAAATGGATGTCCATTCGCCAAAGAAGAAGTTTACGCGCTTTGACCACGCTTTTCTCCTTTCTGAACTCTCCCACCCCACCTTCTTATCTTATGTCTCACTTCCAATATCTTTGTTCTTCACACGCTAAGAATTTGCGTTCTTCCAACAATCTTCTTCTACTTTGTCCTTCTCATACTTCTGACTTTGTTCATTCTTCCTTTCATATTCAGTCCATTCTTCTATGGAATGCGCTTCCTCTTGATATCAGAACGGCTACCAGTCGGTATGCATTTAAGCGGAAATTGCAGAGTTATTTTCAAAACAAATAGCGTAGAGTCATCTCAATTACCTCTTTTTTTTACTTGTATCCTATATATGTATATATTATAATGTAGGTATATATTATAGTTAATATGTATGTATGTGTATTTCAAGCTTATAACCTATATATGTACTTGTGTGCCTATTTTATTTATAATGCATTTAGATATCTTTTTAATATTTTTTTTACGGTTTCTCCTCATATTCAGAGCACCTGCCATCTTATCTCTTCACCACCCTTGGTTGACTTTGCCTTTGTACCTCAATGTGTGCGAGAAGTTTAAATAAATAAATAAATAATACTAATATTATCTGGAATTCATGCAAGCCTAGTAATTTTTGTTAGGTTAGGTTACTCTCAGAAATTGTGTTGACGTCGTGAACAGAATACCGTCTAGTATGACGACAACTTTTTTGCAACATCCGATTTTAACGAAACAACGCCTATATTCTCTTCCAAATTAATCTCTGTCTACCTGTGAAAACTACATAAAAATCCGTTCAGTAGTTCCGGAGACGAACAAACAAACAGACAGACACCGGATTCTACTGTTTTATTATATGTATATTTGATTTTACATGTCTCAAAATAGTTTTAAGTCTGATTTCACATATTTGAAATAATACTACATTACCTTAGTTTTATCCTTGAGCCACTTAGTATATCACTTACCATCAGGTGAGATGCAACCTTACCCGTTGTGGGTAAAAAAAAAGTAGTAACTTAATTTTATAACTTTTATTAGGATACAAAATTTGTGTTTATGAAAGAAATACTGACTTTTAGAATTATAAGTATTATACTTAAAAATATATTACGTCAGCTACCGGGTTTTCATAGTGATCCGGTACTCCGGTAGGTACATACTTTAATTAGCTTTTTGATTAAAATGGCGTTGAGAACATTTTAATATTATCATGGAGTAGAATGAAACCTAATTTAAAATATTATATTTTTCATGGAGTAGTTTGGGAACTATTTTTGGAGTACTTTGGGAATAACCCTTCCTGTCATATTAAAATCTTTTTAATTGAAAACTCCTTGGTTTTAAAAATCGAATACCATTTATTTATTTAAAAAAAGATTCTCGTTCTTGTCACAAGGTTTTGTCAAACTTGTTTAGTCGTTGAGAAAATGGAATTGACTCGAGAAAATTCAAGAGCGATGATTTATTATGACTTTCGAAGTGGTTTAACACAAAACCAGTGTGACCGGATGATTTCTGCATTTGGTAATGAAGCCCCATCCAAAACCACAATTTATCGCTGGTTTGCTGAATTTCAACGTGGACGTGTCAAGCTCAGTGATGATCCCCGTCAAGGTCGTCCAAAAACTGCAGTCACCCAAGAAAACGTTGATGCTGTGCGTAAGCTGATTGAGGAAGATCGACATGTGACATACCGCGAAACTCAGGCAACTTTAGACATTGGCATGAGTCAAATACAAATAATCTTGCATGAACAATTAGGTGTAAAAAAGTTGTTTTCCCGATGGATACCGCATTCGCTCTGTGAAGAGCAAAAAGCGGCTCGCGTTACTTGGTGCGTCAGAACTCTCGAAAGATTCCACGCAGGATCCTCCAATGCTGTATACAACATCGTATCAGGTGACGAATCCTGGATTACGCGTACGAACCCGAAACAAAAAACCAGTCACGAGTTTGGGTGTTCGAAAATGAGTTAAAGCCAACAAAAATTGTTCGTTCACGGAGTGTTGCAAAAAAAATGGTGGCCACGTTTGTCTCCAAAACCGGCCATGTTACGACTATTCCTCTTGAGGGACAAACAACGGTTAATGCAGAATGGTATGTTAGCATTTGTTTGCCACAGGTCGTTTCTGAACTCCGTAAAGAGAACTGCAACCGCCGCAACATCCTCCATCACGACAATGCGAGTTCTCACACCGCGCACAGAACAAAAGAGTTTTTAGAGCAAGAAAACATAGAATTATTAGACCATCCGCCGTACAGCCCCGACGTAAGCCCAAATGATTTCTATACTTTCCCTAAAATAAAGAATAAATTGCGTGGACAGAGATTTTCATCACCTGAAGAAGCTGTGGACGCCTACAAAACGGCGATTTTGGAGACCCCAACTTCCGAATGGAATGGTTGCTTCAATGATTGGTTCCATCGTATGGAAAAATGTGTCAAATTTCGCGGAGAATACTTCGAAAAGCAATAAATACATTTTTAAATAGTAATGTTGTGTCACTTCCTTGATTCCCGAAATTTTCAGTGCCGCCCTCGTATGTGGGTTTTTTCTGAACTCCCAAATTTGCGCTACTGATTATGCATTTCATTACTTTAGACCAATTTTGGGTACTCTGTATTTGTGGGCTCCGATCTGATTCCACAATATTTGTCTTCCGAGTATTTCTCAGGGCGTTAGTTCTCCTATGTTGGATCATATAATTTCTCAGGGCGTTAGTTCTCCTATGTTGGATCATATAATTTTCCAGTTTCTATTCTAGGCGATCTTTCGCTTTCGTATCATGTTTTCTTTTTTTTATTTGGTTTGTTTTTGCCGAAGCGGTATTAGAACAATGATTACGCTCTTGCGCTTTCAGGGCATACATAATTAAAGAGATGAGATATATTGGAGCTATGCATCATATACATAGATAAAACCAGCCAAGTTTCCGTTAAGTGATGACTCGGCTATGTGGAACGTTTTGAGGTCAAACGCCAGACAACACAGCAAACAGCTGATCTTTCCGCCTGCGCCGGTAATATTGCGTAGTGCCTACAAAACGTTATCATAAAATTGTTATATTTTTGGATATCGCAGGAAAAGGTTTACCTCTGCCGATTTAATAGTTTAGGTATTGGGATTAAATTTTATTAGACTTGAAATATTGTAAGCTATAGGTAATCAATAATCATGCATGGATAAAATTAGTTCTGTCGTACTCTGGGACAATTATAATGAATGCTATTTCGAATGATAACCTTAGGACATCTTAGTGATACGATGATACAATGTTATTTAAGACATCTGTTATATTATTTGATGACTATAGGAATACTTTCGTTTAACCTGTGAGGCCCAGAGAGCAGTGGTGGCCCAGTGGTAACGGCGCCCCGACTTACGAGTTGTAGGTCGTGGGTTCGAACCCAAGCCGGCGCTTTACTTTTTGTATTAATTTCATCACTCATCACCACTGCTCTCAAAACGGTGAAGGAAAACATCGTGAGTAAACCGGCATGTCTTAGAACAAAAAAATCGAAGACATGTGACATCTATCAACCCGCACTGGGCCCGCGTGGTAGATTAGAGCCCACTCCCTCTCATAGAGAGGAGGCCTGTGTCCCAGCAGTGGGACATTAATAGGCTGATTATGTATGTATGTAACCTGTGAGGAGCTGCAAAAAGTGTCAGCATACTTAACGCAAAATAAACCGTGTTTCTAGGTGGATAGAAACACGGTTTATTTTGCGTTAAGTATGCTGACACTTTTTCTATTGTTACAAAACGGAACTTGGTACAGAACTTCCTGAACAGATAGTTGAAGAGGATCCGCAGTGGTGGCCCGCGAAATTCAAAGTTTCTTACGTTTTTTGCAATTTTCAGGTCAATGCCAGGTAGTATCTTGATCTAAATATGATTCGCGACCATAACGAATATGTATTTACAGAATTAAATTATTAGAACCCTAACTAATACTATAAATGTGAAAGTGAGTTTGTTTGTTACGCCTGTCACGCTAAAACGGCTGAACGGATTTAGATGAAATATGGCCTGGAGAAGGACATAGGCTTACTTGTCCTGGATCGTAGATGAAGTCGCGGGTAACAGCTAGTCATTCTTTTCATATCAATTCATTAGTCTTCTCAAATGTTTCATGAAAAATCATTCAGTGGAACAAATCTAACTTAGAGAGATGTACTTATAATGATTATAATTCTGTAAATACATTATGTTTGTTACGGTCGCGAATCACATTTAGATCAAGATACAAACTAACACTGACCTGCAAATTACAAAAAACGTAAGAAACTTTGAATTTCGCGGGCCACCACTGCGGATCCTCTTCAACTATCTGTTCAGGAAGTTCTGTACCAAGTTCCGTTTTGTAACAATAGAAATGTCAGCATACTTAACGCAAAATGAACCGTGTTTCTAGGTGGACAGCTCCTCACAGGTTGTTCATATTATATCTAAGAGGCATTTGTCCTAGGTGCTAAGCATTGCTTCCTTGTTCTGCAGACCCTCAGTCGCTGTCTCCGAGCAAGGCGCTGGAGAGCATCGGCCACGCTCTCCAGTCACAGTACGAGCGCTGGCAGCCGCGCGCGCGCTACAAGCAGAGCCTCGACCCAACCAGCGATGAGGTAACCAACATCTTCACAGTTAGGCCTTGCGAAGCTGTGTCTGGATTGATTTGGTGTCCAAAAAGTTCTTAACAGGCAATAAAACCGATATTCTTTTTGTTTTACTACTACTATCATGAGCAGTGGTGGCCCAGTGGTAAAGGCCCCGACTTACGAGTTGTAGGTCGTGGGTTCGAACCCCAGCAGGCACTTTACTTTGTGTAAATAATTTCATCACCACTGCTCTCAAAACGGTGAAGGAAAACATCGTTAGGAAACCGGCATGTCTTAGAACCAAAAATTCGAAGACATGTGACATCTACCAACCCGCATTGGGCCCGCGTTGTATATTACAGCCCACTCCCTCTCACAGAGAGGAGGCCTGTGTCCCAGCAGAGGGAACATTAATAGGCTGATGATGATGATGACTACTACCATTACCCGACTTCGGCGAAGCAAAAAGGAGGGTTATGATTTTGACCGGTATGTATGTTCATCTGTCCGCTGGTTGATGGATGAAAAATAGTCAAGGTAAAGCCGTAGTCGCATGCCTGTCCGCTACAAAATTATAATGGTATGTGACGACGGCTTTACCTTGACCATTTTTGTACCTTATGTCTTGATTTCTGTCCGAAATATTTTCTTGTTTCATACTTTTTAGAGCGTGATTTTCCAGTAGTCGGGTTTTAGTTTTTGAACTTACTTTTTATTTTGTTTAGATGTAAACATTGACTACTCGACCAAATCGTGGTTTTGGGATTCGGTTAAATCCCATTTTATGCGGACACCTTGGTGAAACTGACGTGAAGCCTTAAGCTAAACAAGAATGTCTCTCTTGGGAAACATAATTATGAGACAATAGGTTCCAGTAGGAAGCCTACAAAAATGAGGGTGTCGTCGCTAGGCGCGCGTAAATTAACGCAATAATTAGTTTAGGGCGCGACGGGCGACCTCTGGCTTACGCGCTCGACCTTGAGATAATAGTCGCGGTACACTTACAGCGCACGCTCAACAGAGAAGGTCCACTTCAACGTACCTACACCGCGGACAGAGTATTGTATAGATTCGCTGTCAGTGTACCTCATGAGATAGCGATAGTCTTTGACAGCCACTTGCATACCTACTAGTACTATTTAATGTACAAGTCAGGTAATACTTTCCAAAGAAGTCTTCCTGATAGCCGTTTTCTGCAAAAAGTTTGATTATGTGAAAGAGGTAGAGAAAATATATTTCTGTCACCTTTACTATTACTACTGGATCAAATAAGTGTGTCCTTGTTTGATTATTATTATTTAGTGACTTGTCTATTGCTATAGTCTGTTTACGACCTACACGAAAGAAACAACACTAGTAAGTTCCAGTAGATTCATCAATAGACTCTAAATAAAACGATTCTTACCAAGCGCTTGTCATTATTATTATGTCGTAACTATTGTTTATCTATGGTACGCATTCCCTTATGGTTGTGTATAGTTAGAAGTGGGTTTTCTGTGGTTACTTATTATGTGTTCGTACATGTATGTCCCGTGACTGTCCAACATCACACTCATACATGAACATGACCATATATATTTTGACTAAACTAATGTAGCCATTATGCATAGTAATTATATTGATAGCATATGCCATAGTGAAAATATAAATATAGCTGATTGTTTGTACGGGGGGTATGTATTTTGCTAAAAGAAATAAACTTTATTATCTTTCAAGCGAAGGCCAGAGTTCCAAGTGCAGCACTCATCATTTATCAGTGTTTCTGGAATTACCCGCAAGTAATCCAATATAGCAACAAAAAATTGGCTCGAATATTTTGTAAATCAAGGTTATTGCATTATTACAGACCAATATCATACCAATTTATATGAAAAGCATTTTGTCGTTCTACGCACAAAAGCATATCGGCGAATATCTCATACGTTGATTACCAACCTCATTAGTACTCGACTAAAACTGTTCTAGAAAAATTTTTTTTTTTTTAATCTTCGTAACTACGTAAGCCATAGGCCTCAGTTTCTTCCCGTTGTTCCGTACCGGGTTGGCGGTAAATGTTGTCAAAGTGAAATAATTTATTTCAAGTATGCCATTAAAAGGTACTTTTGAATGTCAACATTTACAAGAAAAACATTACCCTCCTTCTGGGGCAGTCGGGTAAAAATTGAATTAATTCTATGTTGTCCTTGTCTGTGACGAATTTTGTCCTGGTGTGCGACCAATACCAATCTGTTGTGTTTGTGTGTGAGCAGGTCAAGAAGCTGTGCTGCTCACTACGCCGCAACGCCAAGGACGAGCGAGTGCTGTTCCACTACAACGGACATGGCGTGCCCAAGCCCACCACGCAGGGGGAGATCTGGGTCTTCAACAGGGTAAACGGGAATTTATGCTTCTTTTGCCGCTGCGCCTTCAGGCTATCACAGGGTCTGGGTCTCTGGTAATAAATACTATGGCTTCGATCACGGCTAATTAAATAGCTAAAATCCTAGTTGTGTTCTTATGCAAGAAACCTCAAAAATTACAGAACCTTGCGAGAGTCCGATTCGCACCTGCCCGGTTTTCGTATGCGATTGCATATCAGTGGTTATTAAAATATGAGTTTATTTATAATAGTATCACACGATTGTTTTACTAGCTACCTAGTTATGTACAGTTTCATACACTAGTTTATCTAAAATCATTCGTTTTATCAAATACACAATAAATAATATAGTGAATATGGCGCCTCGCACCAACATTCTGCCCGTGGGTACGCGCCGCAGCAGCTCCACCACAGATAACACTAACATCATAGAAAACTGTACTTTAATAGAACAAAGGGTATTTTGCGCATTATTTTGTCAGGGAAAGTGTGTTTCAATTAAACTTTATTTTTGATACAATTGCATGAGTTAAGATAAAGTAAGGTAAGAAACTGCATATTACTAGGTATTGAAACTCTTTCTCTCTCTATTATAAACTTATACTCGTGTTTTAATAGTCCCTGTCATGTTAGTTTCGTAAACAACTATCAATCTTGTTCCCCACTAGGCGTACACGCAGTACATCCCGCTGTCGATGTACGACCTGCAGACGTGGATGGGCGCGCCCTCGCTGTACGTGTACGACTGCTCCAACGCCGGCGTCATCGTCGACAACTTCAAGCAGTTCGCCGAGCAGCACGAGCGCGAGTATGAGGTAATGTTCTAGCTGTCTCACCTGTTCTTATCATCATTCTCTATCCGTTACTACGTTATCGTCTTTTTTTTCTCCCATATTTCTCTATTAGTCATCATCTCGGTAGTCACCCCCCTTTCTAGCCATATCATCTTTCACACAGTCCATCCATTGTTTCTTTGGTCGTCCCCTACTCTTATAGCAATCCACATTCAACTCAAAACTCTCCTCACGAACCTGTCTGAGCTGTTCTTACACAGGGTATAAAAAATTGATCACATAACCGTCATCTACTCATTGTGTACATCAAACTAAGTAACGTTAACGTAACGTACAGGAGTTGTCCGGTATTTAGTTAAGTTAAGTAACATTTAAAACTAGTTTACATAAAAAAGTCATAAAAAGTTGGAGCTTTGACCTCCGTAACCAGAAAGTTCCTAGGTATGGTTCTGTACAAAAAAAAATAACGGGTTGCACTCCGGGAGTGCCAGCAGAAGTGAAAACTTTAACATTAACATTCTGCAGTTTTGAATATTTTGGAATGGTTATGGAATAATTTCGCACGAATTGCTTTATTTATCAGTATAAAAGTACTATAATTTATGTGGTTAAATACAATATTCATTAGTAGTAGTAGTATAATTATTTATTTTCAAAATATAGTCTAAGTAAGTCTACAAAACTAAACAATTTTTTTAAACACTTTTCATGAAGTATGTTTTAACTGCTTTTGTTTTACCCATCAATATGGGTAAAATTTCTTACCTCGCAATCTTTACGTAATGTCAAAGACTATTTATTTTGATATTTACTGTGTCGGTTGCTAGGCAGCGAATCTTACGCGAGTTTAAAATTTTTACCCATCCCAAAAAAGTGCACCCCGCCGCTAAAGAAGTTTTCACTTAAAAAAAAAACATAATTACGGCAAGAATAAGCGACTCTTGGCTTCGTCAAGAATAAGCGACTCTCGGCTTCGTCAAGAATAAGCGACTCTGGGCTTCGTCAAGAATAAGCGACTCTCGGCTTCGTCAAGAATAAGCGACTCTCGGCTTCGTCAAGAATAAGCGACTCTCGGCTTCGTCAAGAATAAGCGACTCTCGGCTTCGTCAAGAATAAGCGACTCTCGGCTTCGTCAAGAATAAGCGACTCTTGGCTTCGTCAAGAATAAGCGACTCTCGGCTTCGTCAAGAATAAGCGACTCTCGGCTTCGTCAAGAATAAGCGACTCTCGGCTTCGTCAAGAATAAGCGACTCTTGGCTTCGTCAAGAATAAGCGACTTTCGGCTTCGTCAAGAATAAGCGACTCTCGGCTTCGTCAAGAATAAGCGACTCTCGGCTTCGTCAAGAATAAGCGACTCTCGGCTTCGTCAAGAATAAGCGACTTTCGGCTTCGTCAAGAATAAGCGACTCTCGGCTTCGTCAAGAATAAGCGACTCTCGGCTTCGTCAAGAATAAGCGACTCTCGGCTTCGTCAAGAATAAGCGACTCTCGGCTTCGTCAAGAATAAGCGACTCTCGGCTTCGTCAAGAATAAGCGACTCTCGGCTTCGTCAAGAATAAGCGACTCTCGGCTTCGTCAAGAATAAGCGACTCTCGGCTTCGTCAAGAATAAGCGACTCTCGGCTTCGTCAAGAATAAGCGACTCTCGGCTTCGTCAAGAATAAGCGACTCTCGGCTTCGTCAAGAATAAGCGACTCTCGGCTTCGTCAAGAATAAGCGACTCTCGGCTTCGTCAAGAATAAGTGACTCTTGGCTTCGTCAAGAATAAGCGACTCTCGGCTTCGTCAAGAATAAGCGACTCTCGGCTTCGTCAAGAATAAGCGACTCTCGGCTTCGTCAAGAATAAGCGACTCTCGGCTTCGGCAAGAATAAGCGACTCTCGGCTTCGTCAAGAATAAGCGACTCTCGGCTTCGGCAAGAATAAGCGACTCTCGGCGTCGTCAAGAATAAGCGACTCTCGGCTTCGTCAAGAATAAGCGACTCTCGGCTTCGTCAAGAATAAGCGACTCTCGGCTTCGTCAAGAATAAGCGACTCTCGGCTTCGTCAAGAATAGGCGACTCTCGGCTTCGTCAAGAATAAGCGACTCTCGGCTTCGTCAAGAATAAGCGACTCTCGGCTTCGTCAAGAATAAGCGACTCTCGGCTTCGTCAAGAATAGGCGACTCTCGGCTTCGTCAAGAATAAGCGACTCTCGGCTTCGTCAAGAATAAGCGACTCTCGGCTTCGTCAAGAATAAGCGACTCTCGGCTTCGTCAAGAATAAGCGACTCTCGGCTTCGTCAAGAATAAGCGACTCTCGGCTTCGTCAAGAATAAGCGACTCTTGGCTTCGTCAAGAATAAGCGACTCTCGGCTTCGGCAAGAATAAGCGACTCTTAGCTTCGTTAAACGTCTTTACACCCGTTATGCTTTAGGGTACCGGTAAGCTCCTCACCCCAGAAGCAGTTCCAAGTAAATTCGATGGTAAGGCTGAGGTCGGAGCAGATTATAGACGAGGGTTTCCCTTGAAATCGTTATTACGTACGGATAATGTTAGAGAGGCCGAAAACAAGACAATATAAAGTAGCGAAGTTGCTAATCTTCTGGGAATCTAGGTAGAAGTTTGTAGACTCTAATTTAATAAAAATAATCGTTCACGGGGTTCACGTTTTGGTACATTAATGTAACCACACCCTTGCACACTGGTTTCTTCCTGAACTATTTATTTGAGAAAAAAGTGTGACGGTCACGGGACGCCCGTCGGATGTAAACATGAACACACAAAACACGAAACGAGCGGCGGCGGAGGTCTGTCTCACCTCCAAGGCGTGCGTGCACAACATTACAGACATAAATCCAAGTTATTGCTCAGTTTTTAAATAAAAAGCGACATATTAAAAATATCTATAAAAAATCTAGTTTAGTTCCTGCTTGTTAATAGGCAAAGAACCTCACTCCCCAGGCCCAAATGACGTCAAAGTCTGAAGAGGGCTCGGCGCTGCCGGCCGCGGTGTCGTACAAGAACTGCATCCAGCTGGCGGCGTGCGCGGCCGGCCAGGCGCTGCCCATGAACCCCGAGCTGCCGGCCGACCTGTTCACGGCCTGCCTCACCACGCCCGTCAAGATGGCCATGAAGTGGTTCGTGCTGCGCGAGCGCACGCGCGTCGCGCCCGCGGACGTGCACGATCTCATCGATAAGTACGCGCATGTTACTACTAGCCTAGAAATATGATGTAGATGTTAATAAGTTATAGATGTTTTCAATGTTTTGTATTTATTTTGTACATCAAGAGTATAAACATAATATATAACATTAGCTTAAAACAGTATTTTTAGGTATTACTTCTAATGTATTACACAAATTATAGGCGTACATAACATTCAAAGAAAACAGACATTGGACAGAATCTGCTAACTCAATACTCAATCTTATTGAATTCCACAATGTGTACACACGGCCACACATCAAGCTATACATTTCCAGTTTATACTGATCTCGCATTGTATAGGATTTCCGTACAATGCGAGGTCAGCTTATACTGGAAATGTATGCTTGATGTGTGGCCGTGCGTACTAGTTAGGTGGTAAATTAAAATGTGTAATGAGATCAGCATGCACCCTACCGGGCACAGCAGAATAGAAGCAAGCTTTAATAACTTAACTTATCATCAGTCTTCTTAACTAAATCTAATGTTATTACGGTTTTTCTAATATGTATGAATTTCAAAATACATATAGTTTCTGTGCTAATATTATTTGATAATTATAGCAATTATAGTTTATCGTTTAAATATTCGTTTACAAACTAACTTAACTAATTAACTTAGTAATATAACAAGTTACTAAGCTATTTGAATTAGTTATTACATCACAAACCAATACAATGAGGATGCTCTATTAATTAAACCAAGAATATAGTATTAAGAAATTGCAACTGTTCCCAGGATCCCCGGGCAGGTGACGGACCGGCGCACGATGCTGGGCGAGCTCAACTGGATCTTCACGGCCATCACCGACACCATCGCCTGGAGCTCGCTGCCGCCCGAGCTGTTCCAGCAGCTGTTCCGCGCCGACCTGCTCACGGCCTCGCTGTGCAGGAACTTCCTGCTGGCCGACAGGATCATGAGGTCCAATCACATACAAAATCTGTTCCACAGCTTAAGGGCTAGCCCCACCTTAGGGGCTTTAGATGAACCCCTCTCTATTTGTATTGGTTATGGTCGGGTACAATGAATTGAGCGTGCGACGGGAGTTTGCACTTGTCACGTATCTGGTTAAATTACTTCTTGGAACCGAGCATTAGGCAGCCTGTCCACCGGAGCGGAGAAGAGAGCAGAGGAGCGGAGCTGTCCCAATATTAACCAATATAATCTAAAATCCGCTAAACTCCGCAACGGAGTTTAGATTCTATTGGATAATATTGGCACAGCTCAGCTCCTCTCCTCTCTTCTCCACCCCAGAGGACAGGCAGCCTTACCCAGGAGTGCTGCAGCTTTTGAGTTGTTGCGTGCCGGACCGATATTGCAGGGGAGGCCATCAGGGGATTTTGGGATTTACTCAAGTGCGGCAGATTGACATGAGGGGGATACCTTGCACCCTGCTAAGTACCTCTACCATATGCATATTATAAGCTCTCCATATAGGGCCGCGTGTCGAGGGGTCCCGCCAGATTAGTAAAAAAAACAATAGTTGAAATACTTGAGCGCGTCATGCGTCAGTCCCATGGTGGGTTAATTACATACTGAAAACTGCATTTCTATAATCTGTCGATTTGAACGTGACGTAAGAGAGTGACGAACTTGCAAAAAAAAAAGGTCACCTCGACATTCTCGAGCGCGATCGATATTATTTTTATTTTGAAAGAAATATTTCTAGGATAACGGGAACAGTAGATTGTATGTCTAGGAAGCAAACAACTATTTTAAAGGCGTCACTTGAGCTTAAAATAGTGTTACTCCCGAGGTGGACACTCTACTTTTTATCACCCTCTGAGAAAATAAGTAAGTGCAACTTATGAATAAGAGTAGTAACTACGTTTACGGATATTATGTCTTATGGCGATCTGCTGTGGGGATCAGCAGCTGAAGTAGATTCAATTTGCATTTTGCAAAAGAGGGCAATCCGCACGACCTATACAATGGGTCTATTAATATTGCAATAATTTATTACTTTGTTGTTTATAGAGGATTCATATCATGGGTGTAGATTAAGTCTTGTATGCATCTGTCATAATTAGGTATACCTTTTATACAGCGCCCTGTATAAGGCTGCCTGTCCACTGGAGCGGAGAGGAGAAAAGAGGAGCGGAGATGTGCCAATATTAACCAATAGAATCTAGACTCAGGATCACTGATCTAAACTCAGGGGCGGAGTCAAGATTCTATTGGTTAATATTGACACATCTCCGCTCCTCTTTTCTCCTCTCCGCTCCAGTGGACAGGCAGCCTTAAGGGTATACCTAATTATGACAGTTGCATACAGTTGCATCCATGTGGATATGCCACATGGATGGAAAGTATCTTGAATATTGTAGATGGAGAATTTTACTGAAAGAAGACATTACTTGAATTTAAAAAACAATTTAAACTGCATTCATAGATATTTAAATAATTACATGGTTGAACCGGAAATCGAACCCGTTACATGAGAAAAATAATCACCCTGTAGCTTTATCATACCGATCGAAAGGATCTCATCATTAGGATAATTTTTTGCTAAATAACATAGTGTCAAAAATAAAAGGAAGACCATGAATTTTATTTAAATTCAAATAATATCTTCTTTCAGTAAAATGTTCCATCTAATCTGCGTTCGTAATGTATTTGCAAAACATGTAAACAAACACGAGTTTTCCACTTAGACAAACATCAACTCTATGCAAGTGTAAATAAAGTTGATTTTAGCCTGACTAGTACTGCTGAAGAAGTCATAAAAAATATGAAGTTGTAGCGCAAACTGAACCTTATGAGTAGGCATTACAGCTGTTTTTCCTAAAACTCGTGTTTGTTTTCATGTTTGGCAACTGAATTGTGAATGCAGATTACAATATTCAAGGTACTTTCCCTCCATGTGGCATATCCGTGAGACGCCCTGTATACAAGAGCTGCATAACCTTGTATACGTACCGGCGCAGGTCGTACAACTGCACGCCGGTGTCGCTGCCCGCGCTGCCGTCGCTGGCGGCGCACCCGCTGTGGGCGGCGTGGGAGCACACGCTGGACCTGGCGCTGGCGCAGCTGCCGCGCCTGCTGCGGCCCGCGCCCGCAGACTACACGCACTCGCCCTTCTTCCGCGACCAGCTCACGGCCTTCCAGGTGTGGCTGGACCTCGGCAAGTGTGAGTACCGCCCAGTCACGACCAGCTCACGGCCTTCCAGGTGTGGCTGGACCTCGACAAGTGTGAGTACCGCCCAGTCACGACCAGCTCTCGGCCTTCCAGGTGTGGCTGGACCTCGGCAAGTGTGAGTACCGCCCAGTCACGACCAGCTCACGGCCTTCCAGGTGTGGCTGGACCTCGGCAAGTGTGAGTACCGCCCAGTCACGACCAGCTCACGGCCTTCCAGGTGTGGCTGGACCTCGGCAAGTGTGAGTACCGCCCAGTCACGACCAGCTCACGGCCTTCCAGGTGTGGCTGGACCTCGGCAAGTATGAGTACCGCCCAGTCACGACCAGCTCACGGCCTTCCAGGTGTGGCTGGACCTCGGCAAGTGTGAGTACCGCCCAGTCACGACCAGCTCACGGCCTTCCAGGTGTGGCTGGACCTCGGCAAGTGTGAGTAGCGCCCAGTCACGACCAGCTCACGGCCTTCCAGGTGTGGCTGGACCTCGGCAAGTGTGAGTAGCGCCCAGTCACGACCAGCTCACGGCCTTCCAGGTGTGGCTGGACCTCGGCAAGTGTGAGTACCGCCCAGTCACGACCAGCTCACGGCCTTCCAGGTGTGGCTGGACCTCGGCAAGTGTGAGTAGCGCCCAGTCACGACCAGCTCACGGCCTTCCAGGTGTGGCTGGACCTCGGCAAGTGTGAGTAGCGCCCAGCCACGCCTTGCTTGCAGGCAGCGGCCGGGCGCCGCAGCAGTAACGTCCAGGACGTTCAACCGTAGTACACAAAGCTGCGGACCGGACAGCAATATACAAAATCTCGAAGTATATATGTAGTCCCTGTACAAAATAAGTTTATATATGTTTTTTAATTTTGTTGGATTATAATCGTAAAAGTTTTCACCAGCTAAAGATAAGAGATGGCAGCTCTGAAGCAACGTTTTCTATAATTTGCCGTGGTGGTTTTATATGGAAAGTCAGTGAAGGGCCAATCGGAGCGCCGAACGCCGTCGATGCGTTAAGTCGAGATGGTTAAGAGACCCTCATACGGGCATCTGATAGCCCCAATGCCGTGTTTTACGATATTTTGTTTATTTTTGTGATCTTTCTGTGTTTATGTTGTGTGTCGTTGAGTTGAGCGAAAGTTCGTCCGCCTTATATATAATATTTGTAACCAGAAAGTGATTTTTTAATTGGTTGTGTAAAACAGATATAGGACTCCAGTGTTAAGTTTGAGATAGGATTCTTCTAGTTAATTACTTTGGTATATGCTGAAAATATGCTGGACATAGGCCTCCCCCAAGCACCGCCACTTCGACCGATTCTGTGCTTCCCGTATCCAGCGGATTGCTGCGGCCTTCACAAAGTCATCGGTCCATCTTGTGAGAGGCCTTCCAACTCTACGTCTTCCGGTATGCGGTCGCCACTCAAGAACCTTTCGGCCCCATCGGCCATCTGTTCTGTGAGCAATGTGCTCTGCCCATTGCCACTTAAAGTTTGGCAATCTTCGGGCTATGTCGGTTACCTTGATTCTCCGGCGGATCTTTTCATTTCTGATTCGATCACGTAGGGAAACTCCAAGCATAGCCCTCTCCATTGCTCTTTGGGTGACTTTTAACCTACTGATAAGGCCCATTGTGAGCGACCACGTTTCAGTGCCAAAGGCCATCACTAGCTAAACGCACTAGTCAAAGACTTTCGGCTTGAGACACTGCGGTATGTGGGACGAGAGGATATTGCGTAGCTTCCCGAACGCTGCCCAGCCGAGTCGGATTCGACGATTGACCTCTTTCTCGAAGTTGGACCTACCTACCTGGACAGTTTGTCCTAGGTGAACATACTCGTCTACAACTTCGAGCGTAGCGTCTCCAATCTTCATGAGAGTGGGTGTTACATTGGCATTTGACATGACCTTTGTCTTGTCTATGTTCATTTTAAGACCCACTCTTTCGGAGGATCTACTGAGGTCATCGAGCATTGTTCTGAGGTCCTCCATGGTCTCAGCCATGATAACTATGTCGTCGGCAAACCGAAGGTTAGTGACATACTCGCCATTAATGTTGATGCCTAGCCCCTTCCAGTCCAGAACCTTGAAAACATCCTCCAGTACAGTGGTGAGCAGTTTCGGAGAGATAACAACTCCTTGTCTCACACCTCGCTGCAGAAGGATAGGTTTCAGGCTCTGGTCGTGAAGTCGGACTGCCATAGTAGCGTTTTCGATATAGACACTTTAACACCTCGATGTACCGATAGTCGATCTGGCACCGTTGCAGAGACTGCAGTACAGCCCATGTTTCGATCGAATTGAAGGCTTTCTCGTAATTCACAAACGTCTCTTCGGTCTTCTGTATAACCTGCCGCAGCGTATGTATGTGGTCTACGGTGCTAAAGCCTTTGCGGGATCCGGCTTGTTCGGGAGGCTGGAAGTCGTCAAACCTGTGCGCGAGACGGTTTGTGATGACTCTTGAAAACAGCTTGTAGACATGGCTCAGTGTGATGGGCCTATAGTTCTTCAGCAGGGCATTGTCGCCCTTTTTAAAAAGTAACGTTTTACCTTCGAGTATGACGGAATCGAACAGCTTCTGGAGGGCCTAAAGAACGGGTTTCCCACCGGCTTTTAGGAGTTAAGCCGTAATTCCGTCAACACCCGGCGCCTTGTTGTTTTTAAGTTGCTTTAGAGCCATCCTAATCTCGTACAAGCTGACGTCCGGGATATCTTCGGTATAATGTCGGGTTAATCTAGCTCTTGGGACGTTTGCCAGATTCGTAACGGGGTTACTGATTGACGTGCATAACTGTCCATAGAACCTCTCGATCTCATTAGTTCAGGTTTGGCGGATACGATCCTGCCATCATCGGTCTTCAGTTTTGCAAGCTGGCTCTTCCCAATAGACAGATTTCTTGCAAAGACCTTGGAGTCCTTATTCCGCTCTATCGCGTCCTTAATGCGGTCTGCACTAAAGCGGCGAAGGTCGCTTTTCAAGGACTTAGAGATCCGTCTATAGAGCTGCCGGTACTTGAGCGCATCGTCTGAAGACTGAATCATCTCGCGCCTCCCTTCATGAGTTTTATAATAGGATCAGAGAGCTTCTTGTTTCTATTTGTACGATGGGTCTTAAAGATTTTGGTCCCGATCACCCGACCGTATGGACAGTTTCCACGAACCCATCTTTAAAATCGTCCACTGAGCTCCCTAGGCACTCGAAACGATTCTGAAGTTCGAGCTGAAAGCTCTCGGGGTTTTGGACTTATATCGGTGCTGGGCGGAGCGTAAACTTCATCAGTCGACATCTTTCCAGCTTGATATTTAAGTTCAATGTGCCTCTTACCATGCGGTGATCACTTCCGATTTTCACCGCATTGATCACAGAGACATCGTTGAATATTTGCTTCTTCATCGACATAATGAAGTCAATCTCATTTTTTGTTACACCAGGGCCACTTTCTGTGCTCACGTTTTTTGAAGAAGGAGTTCATCATAAAGAGGTCTTCCTTCTTCATAAAACTGGCCAGTGGTTCTGACGTCCAACTCGAAATTGCCCAAATTGTAGCTCATCATTGTTTCGTTTGCTCAGTTTCGCGTTAAAGTCCCCCATGACAACGGTGAGTTTTAGAGCCATGCATGGCTCTAGAAATATCCTCATACAAGGTCTCCACCTCATCGTCGGGGTATGACGAGGGGGCGCGGGCGTAAACCTGTATGACCTTCAGCGACCTCTCGGTCTCTACTCCAGTGTATCCCTTCCCTCGCAGGGTGCGGCTGGCGCCCGCCGCCGGCGCAGCTGCCCATGGTGCTGCAGGTGCTGCTGAGCACGCTGCACCGCGTGCGCGCGCTGCGCCTGCTGTGCCGCTTGGTCTCTACTCCAGTGTATCCCTTCCCTCGCAGGGTGCGGCTGGCGCCCGCCGCCGGCGCAGCTGCCCATGGTGCTGCAGGTGCTGCTGAGCACGCTGCACCGCGTGCGCGCGCTGCGCCTGCTGTGCCGCTTGGTCTCTACTCCAGTGTATCCCTTCCCTCGCAGGGTGCGGCTGGC
Organism: Conistra vaccinii; assembly: GCA_948150665.1. Lineage (NCBI taxonomy): Eukaryota > Metazoa > Arthropoda > Insecta > Lepidoptera > Noctuidae > Conistra > Conistra vaccinii. The sequence goes on from OX411323.1 coordinate 25,047,318, forward strand.
GCCCGCCGCCGGCGCAGCTGCCCATGGTGCTGCAGGTGCTGCTGAGCACGCTGCACCGCGTGCGCGCGCTGCGCCTACTGTGCCGGTTCCTGGCGCTGGGCGCGTGGGCGGCGCGCGCGGTGCTGAACGTGGGCATCTTCCCCTACATGCTGAAGCTGCTGCAGGCGTCCGCGCCTGACCTGCGCGCCTCCATGGTCTACATCTGGGCCAAGATCATCGCCGTCGATCCCGTAAATATTCTATTTATTTATTATACTAAGATAAGTTAAGATTATTTATTATACTAAGTAAGAAAAAAATAAAAGTCGTTCACTCCCGTCTACCAATGTGTTAAAAAAATGTTAAGGCAGTGTCACTAACACGATCAAAACAAACGTATATCGGTAAAGAGCGTCCTTGACGCTTTCACTTGGCATTAGTTATAAACCTTTTGGTCAAAACCATGTTCAGTCGTATTTATTTTGGTTGGTACTTACTAGTATTATGAAACTCATAATATAATTATAACCTATAATTGACAATTCTTTAAAGTTGTTATACATTCCGACTATTTAAACGTAGAATTTAAAAAAAAATTGGAAAGACAATCGAGATGAAGGACGCGATACATAATTGCAAATGAATGAATGAATTGAATGTTCACAACACAAATTCTATCATAAGTCTAAACGCGAAGACTTGTAATTGGCTTTCTGTCGACTATTGTTTCCTTTTTTTACTGTTATTTTTAGCTGTAAATCTTCCATGCTGTAATAAATAAATAAATAAAATGGCGGACAGGTGATGCGCCCCTGACTCGCTCTGACGTCACACTCAGCGCCGAGTATAATTGGGCATAAGTAACGCAACCATTTTTTTTTTTACTCAAAACCGAACATCTGTTTATTATCTCAATTAGTAGGGCCGATGCATAAAGGAAAGTCAACTTTGAGAATACCAGCCTAGGTACTCCATGGAAAAAAAAATCTAATAAAAAATATGTAGTACATTACTGTCGACGCCAGCAATTAGGGGGACGATCGCGAAAATGTGGGCCGAGGTGAAGCCGAGGCACACATACGTGAGTCCATCAATGCCTAGTTGCGGCCAAGGCTTGTATAGTACTTTTCTCGAACAATGCGCGGAAATTCAAACTAAGTAAATTAATTAGAACATCCAGAATCAATGACGAACAATAGTACATTACTGTCGAGGCCAGCAATTAGGGCATTGATGGACGATCGTGAAAATGTGGGCCGAGGCGAAGCCGTGGCATACATACGTGAGTCCATCAATGCCTGGTTGCGGCTAAGGCTTGTATAGTACTTTTCTCAAACAATGCGCGAAAATTCAGACCAAGTAAATTATTTCTAAATTCCAGAATCAATGACGAACAAAGAAAATTTTTCACGCGCCAATTTGGTCATTTGTTTCTTCACAGCTCTTTTTGCTAAGCCAGATCGAAAAAATAAAATCTTTGATAAGTTACCTCCTTGTTTGACAGGACAGATATGAGTTTTCATAGTAATTTATTTGGCCGCTAAACACGACAGATATGGATTTTCATACTAATATTGCCGGCCGGGCGCTTGCTTGTTTGTGTTTCGAATTACCAAGCAAGTTTGAGAAAAAAAATTATCAAAATGATTTATTACAAATTTAAAAAGATAAGAGAGATATATAATGTTCAGTCATTTTTATATTTGTCAGCAGAACAAATTAGTTTTAATAAACTGATAAAAAAAAAAAGAATATAGTTCTTGGCAGGTTTTTTTTAATATTCACCTTATGGTTTAGCTTACATCTCAACTCGGAAAGGGATCGTCACCGTATCGCCGCGGTTCGTGAGCTTGTCCCGAGGCGAGGCAGTAACGTTACGCTTAGTGTGCGTTGCAGTAGGGAGTTTCATACAAAGAAAACTGAATGGCTCGAGTTGATACGGTGATGATCCCTTTCCGAGTTGATAAGTGTGCTATTTCCTTTAGTAATCATTATCGCCATAAAAACGGGAACCGTTTTTCGGGGACACCAGGCCGAAACCGAAACTTTCTTAGAACTTTAATTTTTTTAAGTTTATAATCTATTGTTTACTGAAATCCGGCTTATTTCTTACACTTATACAAGTTTACAGTCTACAGTTATAACACGTGTTAAATGAAAAAAATTATTAAGCGAAGAAGTAACAAAAAGCTGATAATGGCGGGTGACACACCAGCCACGAACTCACCCGAAGTCAGCCCAACGACGCGCGATAATTCAAGAACGCAGAGTTTCGGTGCGGCCGAAGGTTCGCGCAGATTTTCTGCCGAAACCGAAACTGGTGCCGAAAGTTGCCGAAAACTGTCACTAGTCAAAACACTTAACCCCCTAGCATCGAACGTACCCGCGCGCACATACCATTAAGTACCGGAGACTGCCCGCGGCGCGTCGAAGATAAGAGCGCGCTAACATAAACAAAATCTGAGAGCTTTTTGTTACGTAAATAGTCTTATCGTTAATGGTTTTGGGTACCTGATTAGACAAAGGATTTTTTATAATACTTAGAATCTTTGTAAGCGAACGCTAGTATTAATAAATAAACATTCTTATGAGATTCTTATCAGAAATTCCTTTGTCCATTGTTTTGATGATTTATAATAAAACTACTGGTTCGATTCACATGAAATTTCGCAGGATACATTATGAATACATATACTATCGGTCATTTTTTACGGATAAACACAATAAATAAAAACACAAATAATTAAAAAAGTTCAATAAATAGGTATCCGTATCATTACGTAACATTATTTAGTTGAAAAAAAATATTGAACTCTTTTTTTTCTGTAATATGCATTTTTATTATACAATAACTAATATAGAATATAAAATAAATGACTTACCAGCGATTACATACACAAAACACACACAAAACTCAAAATTACACAACAACACGTTTTTTCATTACCGAGTTTGTTTACATTTTTGGATGGGTCCGTAATAGGTAATTACGATGTTATTTAGTGCAAATATTATCTATATACGATGACGACACTACTTAATTATTTAAAAAACAACATTTCCCGTCAATTAATTTGCAAGTGGCACTACAAGGTGTTATCCATAGGTGCTCTGATACATTTGTTTATATTTTCGTTAGGCACTTCTGGAACAGACTATAGTGTCTGCTAAACAAGCCAGTTCGCTGAGCGTACACACGCGCTCACTCCTTACGCCCCGCACTTCATCTTACACTGTCCTACTCTCGTTACAGAGCTGTCAAGTTGACTTGGTGAACGCAAAGGGACACAAATATTTCCTATCAGTTCTGCAAGATCCTTCAGTTGACGTAAGTATCAGAATTAGACTAACAAAATGATGAATATATTTATGGGTCCGTGCACGAAACTTTTGTCAATTTCTAATCTAATTATGAGAAACTAAAAAAAAATATTGAAATATAACGCTGTTTTGTTGATGTTGGACTGATGTGTGTGACTATAAAAGTAAAGGTTTTGTGACGCAAAACCATTCGTGTTACTCGCAGCACCTGTTAATAGTTACATCACCTTTGCGCTCTCGTAAATCTAGTTCATTTCACCTTGGATTTACTTAGTGATAAAGATAGTTTTATAAAAAACTAAATTTTATTTTTAAGGATAGCTGAAGACTTATGTGAGATTTTGAAAGTTTTGCTAAACGTTAAGAACAAAAAAAAACGATTTCGTGCACAGTACCTCTTGTCAGATCGTAGTGTTAATTTATGATACGTATTGCAGAGTGAGCACAGGACGTTAGCGGCGTACGTGCTGGCTGGCATTGTGGACAACTACCCCGCAGGGCAAGAAGCTGCTTTACAGGTATGTGATCGTTTACTTGGAAGAATTAATTAGAGTTCTTGTTTATAGTGTAATAACTACCATTTGTATTTTTTTTTTTCTATATTCTAGAACAAAAATGGTCTCTACTTCCACTTTGAATTCAAACACCTCTCAATATTAATAACAAGCCAGACAGGCGTATAATTATTAAAAATCACAGAAATACCATTAATTTGTATGGTTTCTCATTCTTACAAAAACTAGTGTTATAGAGGAAATATCTTAAAATCAAGCATCCCATATTAACTGAACTGTAAATATATGACCACATTCAAAAACACAACAAGCTGGCTCAATCACAAGAAAAGTTATTAAATTTTTTGGCGCTCCTGAAAAGTAACGGTTTTGTGGATACCAGCTATGGTTTGAGACCAGCGATGTGTAATTTAAATGTGCTTTTTATTCCGCGAGCATTAATAATGTACCGAGTCACGAGCCGAAATCTGTAAATGATTATAAACTGCGATGTCAGCAATTGGAGTACGAAAGCTAAAGACTATAGTGGTGAAGTGGAAGGCTGATAATAACAAGACCTTTCTGTCAATCAATAAAATATGTGCCATTCTGAATTTGAGGTTATTTGGTTGTGCTTAGGGTTCGATGATCTCCGTGTGCCTGGAGCAGCTGAGCGACGGGTCGGCGCGGCTGGCGCAGTGGGCGTGCGTGTGCCTGGGCCGGCTGTGGCGCGGGTTCGACGCGGCGCGCTGGGCCGGCGTGCGCGACCTGGCGCACGAGAAGCTCTACCCGCTGCTGCAGCACCGCCACCCCGAGGTCAGTGTGTTCGTGAGCGGCGTGTGCCTGGGCCGGCTGTGGCGCGACCTGGCGCACGAGAAGCTCTACCCGCTGCTGCAGCACCGCCACCCCGAGGTCAGTGTGTTCGTGAGCGGCGTGTGCCTGGGCCGGCTGTGGCGCGACCTGGCGCACGAGAAGCTCTACCCGCTGCTGCAGCACCGCCACCCCGAGGTCAGTGTGTTCGTGAGCGGCGTGTGCCTGGGCCGGCTGTGGCGCGACCTGGCGCACGAGAAGCTCTACCCGCTGCTGCAGCACCGCCACCCCGAGGTCAGTGTGTTCGTGAGCGGCGTGTGCCTGGGCCGGCTGTGGCGCGACCTGGCGCACGAGAAGCTCTACCCGCTGCTGCAGCACCGCCACCCCGAGGTCAGTGTGTTCGTGAGCGGCGTGTGCCTGGGCCGGCTGTGGCGCGACCTGGCGCACGAGAAGCTCTACCCGCTGCTGCAGCACCGCCACCCCGAGGTCAGGTTGCTGGAGCGGCTGAGCGGCGAGGCGGCGCGGCTGGCGCAGTGGGCGGTGTGTATGGCACTTTCGTCTATACTTTTGAAAATGACATTAATAAATGTGTGTGCAGGTCCGCGCGGCGTGCGCGTTCGCGCTGGGCACGTTCGTGGCGGCGGGCGGCGCGCGCACGGAGCACGCCAACGCGCTGGACCAGCAGGTGGGCGTGCAGCTGGCCGCGCGCCTGCAGCCCGACGCCAGCCCGCTCGTGCGGCACGAGATACTCGCAGGTGTGCATTATATCCTCCGGGCCGAATGTCGGTGTCGGCGGCCTATCTCAACTAAGATTAGCCAGTTACGCAGGTGTTATTACAGTGCACAAACCCAGGTGCAGCCTGTTCCTTCACTCTAAAGTCCGATAGGACAACAATCCGACACGACCAGGAAGATATCAGGCGCAGGCATACACACACGCGAGCCTCAATCTTTATAGAATCGACGGACCCAACATTTTCGGAATATTTATAATTTATAACATGTAATCAATTTTAACAATTTTGTACACCCGAAACTTCGAAATTTTGCTGTTGCAAGTACGAATCGTTTCTTAGCGATCGAGATAATATCAATTTAAACTTCAAATGCGACATAAATTTTTTGATGTTTGCATGGTTCTATTTTGGCAGCACTTGTTATCAATTTGTTGAAAAAAAATATATTTTCACTTGGAAGCTGATCGATAGGATTCCTTGAACAAGGTGTTCAAGGAATCCAATTGACGCAAAGCATGGAAAATTTGACGGCCGCCATCTTGGATTGTAATTTTGACATCACTTTCGACATAATCACTCCTGAAAACGACAGTCAGTAAATTGATATAATGTCGATTGTTGAAAAGATCCGTGCTTGCACCGCAGATATGATTTAACGGACAATGTAAGTTGATTACCAATTTATTTATTTTTTATAGTAATTTTTATTTACTTTTTTCTAGATTTATTTACAAAATTTAAAAGCCAAAATTTTAAAAGACTAACTAATAATAATATGTACAAGTAGGTATATAAAATAGAAGGGGAACTAATTATAGGGCATCAAAAAATTCGTCCGCTTCGCTGTTAATAGGAATGTATTGTGGTTTTGCTAAACAAACCACTTCCCTGACTGCACATATTTCGTCAAAACTCCCAATATGAAAAGATTTTCTTGTGTTTGCAGCCATACAATGGATGGTGTTAATATTTGAACAGCACTTCATCGCCGTGTACATACAAGAGAGAGTACGAAAAAGTGACAGGTGAGATCTTTTTTTACGACATTATTTAGAATCGTGCATACCAAAATTCATTATGATGTGGACGACTTACGTTATTGTGAATATGTATTAAAGCTGAGCTGAGCTGAACTCAAAGCTGAGATATTATATATCTCAGCTTTGAGTTCAGCTCAGCTCAGCTTATGTATACATAAGTATTTATAAAGGCTGACTTTTCTAACGTCAGATATATTTTATCCATGGAATAAAATTGACGTCTAACGTTAGCACCCTCGTGTTGTAGTCCCGCAGTCCGCAAGTAGCGGTAGGGCCCGCCAGTGCTGGCCGTGGCTGACAACATGGAGACGCATGATTACAATAACATTTACACCATGTTTACAAACACGCATGAGAGTGACGGAAGGAGAGTGCACCTGTGTCTGCCGCGTTATATCTCCCGCGTCGAGGCTAGTGTTCGCTGAGCTTGCCGCCATGACACGAGAGTGCTGTAGCGAGTGCGTTGTGTGGCAGGGAGACGCACCGCGGCGGGCGCGTGGACCAGGGCTGGGACGCGCTGTCGGAGTCGCGCGCACACGCCGGCACGCGCGCGCACGCCGGCTCGCACGCGCTCGTGCGCAACGCCGCAGCGCTGGCGCTGCCTTCCATCGGTATGGCAAAAAACTCTCATCTTTCCCTGCCCTTATCCCAATTTATTTGTGCTCGGCGCAACATTGCTTTTTCTCCCTTATTTCTCCTACTATCCATCATTTCTTGGGTCCTCCTCTACTTTTAAGCGGGCGCCAGACACAGCAACAATATTTGAACACTTATTTCAACACTTGTATAAAGTCAAAGTCATTTATTTGCTTTTAATGCGGTTACAAAGCTGTGAATAAATAAGTATTCTTGTGCGATGCATAAGTGTTCAAACAAGTGTTGAAATAAGTGTTCAAATATTGTTGCTGTGTCTGGCGCCGGCTTTATAACCATCCACATTCATACTATGTCAACTTTATCACATATTGCTAAACCTTTTTCTTTTAAAGTAACTATGGAGCTTTTCGCCAATCTTCTCCATACGAAACTACCTATTGTAGTGGGCAACTAGAATCAATTATTTTTATTGACTTGTAATTTGTGCCGTTCAAAAGTGCGTTGTAACAGTCTAATTGATATACTTACACGATTTGTTTGACCCTAAATGCCACCAATTTACACTCGCACATTAACTGACACTCGCACTGTAACTCAAACTCGTACCCAGCTCGCACTTAAAGTATCCGAACATAAAACTCACTACCTAACTTACACTCACACATCAACGTAAACCTCCTTACACTAATCCCGAAGTAAGTTTTTTTTAATTTTACTCGTAAATCATCTGTTTTACAAGTCATCAAGTTTACTTAACCATTGTAATGAAGGTTTCGGCTCGGTGTACATGAAGCTGTGGAACATCCTGACGACCATGGCGCGCGAGCCGCACCCGCAGATATCGCAGATGGCGACCGACATCATCAACTATATCGCTAACCAGGTGTGTGTACACGAGCACATGGGACAGCTTCAACTTATTGCGCAGTGTGGCCCAGAGGTCCCAAATTATGGGTTCCTAAATTTGTTCAAATCCTGTTCCCAATTCACGTATTTCCACTTATCATCTTTACTTTAAAAGGATTAATCAGGTAGATTTCAGAATGACTAGTACTAAGCTGTCAATTAAACTAAGCTGTCGTGTAAGCATACGTTCTTTTTCCTTAAGCCGGACTTACATTAAAAACTAGTTTCGCAAACTTACTTATTCATTAATAGTTTCACGTGTAAATACGTGAAACTATCAATGAATAACTTAGTTTTTGCACAACTGGTGTCGTAATGTAAATACGGCTTTATTACATGAGACTTAAACGTAACGGGTTAAATGTGACGAAATATCTGTTCGTGGAATAGTCATGTTGATTTACAGTCATGCATAAATATTAAATAAATACCTTAACTTCGTTAAATTGAAATTGACATTTAAAAGCGATTTTCTCGCGAAATAATTATTGCAACTCTGAGAAAAGACCTACTTCATAATAGTATGGTTTCGGATATGATATGTAAGGCTAACACGTAGATGCTAGCGGCCGGCAGCGAAGCGTTGGCAGTTTCAGTGTCAAATAGTTTTGAACTTTATTTTCACTACTTGAGAGACCCGAAAAGGTCGCATCCCGCCTGCGGTCCGCGAGTAGCCTACACGACTCGCAGCCTGCGAGTTGTGTTGTGTGTGGCAGGTGAGCTGTCCTGTGCGCGGCCTGGCCCCGCTCTCGCTGGCCGCTGCACGCGCCGCCCGACCCGTAGCCTAACACCATCAAATTTTATCTTAACCAGATTCTTCTTTTTTTTACTTTTGGAGATAATCGCTTTTGAATGTTGCGGAAGTGTTGTCTCTATGGTTGTGTGTGAGTACGTGCTGTGGGCAGGTGGACAGCGTGGGGCGCGAGCTGGAGCTGTCCCGCAGCGGCAGCAAGGAGCCGTCGTCGCTGCCGCCCTCGCCCAACACGCGCTCCTCGCCGCTCGCGCAGCACGACCACACCAGGACCTTACCAGCAGGTACTATAATAATAAACATGTCCTCCCACAGCGGCCAATCTCAACAGAGCACTTTGTGTGCCTTTTCTCTTATAACCCGATGGGACGGCAATCCGACACTCGCGCGACCAGGCGCAGGGCCGGGGTGCCACGTGGCGAGGCCCGCGGGTGGCACACCGCCCAGTTCCTGACTCCGGGCTGCTACTAAGAAATCCCTAACGGAAAAACCCAATAACACTCTACCAGTCTGTCAATCAATCAATCAATCAATCATTTATTTGCAACGAATGTAGGTTACATTAAATACAGATGGAATAGATAGGAGTGAGCCATGTACATTCTGCCTGGAAATAGGCACGCAAAAGTTATAAAAATTGTTAAGACTCTATCTAGAAATAAAATTACAAATTAAAATGTCACAGTTAGAATTATTACAATTATACATACATTAATTAATGTTGAAAAGTGTCAAATTAAAATATCACTATAGAAAAAAATAAAAAATAAAAATCATGTCAAATTAAAATATTACTAAGTATAGAAAAAAAAAAAAAAAAAAAATAATGTCATATTAAGTCCATACTTCCAAAACAGTATTAATTATTTATTAAATATACACATTCTCACACAGTCTGGGAGCGTAAATACAAAAGCGGATGCAATACAGACACCCATAGTTGTGCTGCATCATGTCGCATATGGCTTAAAGCACTAATAGTCCGTCCGAACCCAGCTCCAACACAGCGGTTTGTAGTGCAGCCGCATTTGTTTATACAAGGCAATACAAAGGCGGATTCAACACAGACACCCATAGTCTGTGCTGCATTATCTTGCGAATGGCTTAAAACAGTAATAGCCCGTCCGAACCCAGCTGCAACACAGCGGATTGTTTGTAGTGCAGCCGCATTTATTGTGTGTGATTATAGTCATTATTTAGCAGTAACAATAGTGACTCAAGCCGCGTGAGTCACCCGTTACCAATTGGTAACGGTGGGGCTTAAACCGATTTGCTATTAATGATCACATCTGATAAATGAACTGTGTGAGGGATGATATGAATGAAGAGGCCGAGTGATGGCGTCGGCTTCCAGTCTAGCCCGATGCAGCTGAATACCAGTATTTTACATGGAGCGACCTCTTATCTGATCACCACAACCCAGTTGCTGGGTAATATGATACCGCTTGGTCAGACTTTCTGGCGTCTGACTAACCGTAATGTCACTTGATACATACCTCTTTTGTTATTTTCTTTTGCGAATGTTACAGCATCATGCTCATAGCTCTCGATACAATCGCGTGTGCGCAGGTAACCGGCGCGGCAAGGCGGGCCTGCCGCACACCATCTCCGAGGACTCGGTGGCCATCCGCGACAGAGACCTGCGCGACAGAGATAGCACCTCTTCTAATTCTAGTGAGTCCTATTTTATTGTATACTTACATTTTAAATTACAAAATCAATATCACTTTGTGTTATATTATGTTTTATGAAGGCGTGGCCAAGCGTTAAGAACAATGGCAATTTTGGTCTAGGAAAAAAAAGAATGTGGTCCACAAAAGTATGTGGTCTAGCGCAGAGGAAATGTGTGGTAGATGGTGATTGTGAAGTAAAAGAGTTTGTGAGGATGAAGAAAGAGGCCTGGTTTAATGTTAACACATTAAGCCAGGCCTCTTTCTTCTTCTAGGCTAACACCTATAGAACTCAAAATAGGATGAACGAATGTGACAGATGATTTGGAAAGTATGAAAATGAAATACTCCGGAATGAAAACGAAAGTGAAAGAGATGGTAAAATGAAGAAGGATGAAAAGTAAACAGGAACAGGAAGTTCTCAGATAACTTCAAGGCCAATGTTAAGCTGTTCTGGAAACAGGTATGATTGACTCGCGGAGTGACATGAACATCGAGTATGAATGTTATAAGTGCAGAAGTTTACTAAGCGCAGAGTGTAAGGTTTTGGAACGCTGGAAGTTGCCAGGAAAGTGTGCAAGGAGTGGGTAACTGGGTAGAAGCCAGTTTTGAAGACCCAAACTCCGAAGCAGATGAAAAGAATGCAATAGAAATAGATGAGATTGTATGAGCGCTGAAAGGGATGAAATTTGGGAAAGCTGCAGGGTACGGCAGAGTGTCAGCTGAAATCCTGAAGGGCGATAGCAAGCCTGTTGATCTTTAATATGAGTTGGAGATATGGCCGTGTGCCGGATGATTGGTGCAAGGCTGTAATCGTACCGCCATATAAGGGAAAAGGCTCTCAGCAGAAGTGTAAAAACTACCGCGGCATTAGTCTTTTGAGTGTTGTCAGCAAACTGTATGCGAAGGTTTTATTAATAGAGTGACAGATGAGAAAATGTGCAGGCCGGATTTAGAGAGAGAATGGGCTGTATGGATCAGATCTTCTCCCTAAGGTGCATAGCCGAAAAACATCTGGCAAAACACAAGAGAGTTTACTGTGCTTTAGTTGACTTGGAGAAGGCCTGTGACAGTGTGTGGAGGGAAGAACTGTGGACGAAACTATCCATACACAGTATTGACTGGTACTTGGTACACGAGCACAAAATCTTTATACAAGGATTCCAGTGCTTGTGTTAGGATAAATGAAGCATCCACGAACTGGTTCTGCATCTCGAGGGATGTTAGACAGGGTTGTATAGCGTCACAGTGGTCTGACAGATTTGAAACAGGGTGAGGGCGAGGGATTGAGGATGAATGAGTTGCCTGTCAAATGCCTTCAACTTGAATCGTCAGCAGAGCAGTTGCAAGACACTGTGACTGTGATGGATGAAACATAAAAGATGAAAGGGATGAATATAAATGTGAATAAGACGAAGGTCATGGTGTTTCAAACAGGAGAGGATGTGTGAGGATGTGTGTGTCGGTGTGTGATGTGTAAATAAATGATAAGAGTGTGGAGCAAGTAGTGAGTCTGTATACTTGGGGAGTCTGTTTACAAGGGATGGGAAGATTGACGACGATGTGGAAAGGAGAGTAAATGCGGGAAGTAAAGTGAATGGTGCTATACATGCGATTTTGATCAACCAGTTGATGTCCAAAAAGGCTCGACTTGCTATTCACAATGGTGTGCTGGTGCCTACGCTTATGTATGGAAGTGAATGTTGGGTGTGGCAAAACAAGCATGAAAAGCACGGGAAATTAAAGATAATCGTATTCAAAAGTACAACGTTTTTATCAGAACAAAGGATATTTTATCCAACGCATTCGTAATTTTTACGTTTCTAGAGAGAATCGGTACTGAAGTAAATAGATCGAGAACGTAGCTTCCCCATTTTTGACAAGTAAAAGTAAACATAATTTTGTAATTTAGGAGTCGACTCTTGTTTGCTATTTTGTATTTATCCGTAATCTACATAACTAGCTTCTGCCCGTGACTTCGTCCCCGTGGAATAGTTTTACTTTGGGCTAAAGCTTACTTTAACCCGCGACTTCGTTAAAAAACCCCCCGATTTTGAAACATTCTTTATTGGTGCCTGGCTCCTATTGGTTTTAGCGTGATGATATATAACCTATAGCCTTCCTCGATAAATGGGCTATCTAACACTGAAAATTCTTTCAAATCGGACCAGTAGTTCCTGAGATTAGCGCGTTCAAGCAAACAAACAAACTCTTCAGCTTTATTATTAGTATAGATTTAAAGCGAAAAACATCCTTATTTATAATGCCAATAATACCAATGCCACTTATTAAAAAATATAATACATAACCCCAAACAACATTTTGCGTAATTACTTTACGTGCTCTTGAAAATATATTGAAAGGCGTACTTAGTCGAAAGCCGATAGGATGTAAGTACTCTGCGCCTCTGGTCCACTTAATGTGCAAGTTACCTAGGCTTTAATAGAACTCAATTGCCATTACGAAAGGAACGTCAATAGCCGGGTCCAGCCGGCAAAGGCTTGGTCAGCAACTCGGCATCGACTCGCCTCGCGTGGTCTTCACATTTATACTCGATTCGTTCGAGCGTTTGTGGATGAAGTATGTGTCGGATAGGCGCGTGTCTCGGTAATTTTGACGTTAAAAAGTGCTGATCCTCGATCTATTTTAAATGAATCTTTTTTGTTTCATTTTGTGCAGGTCAACCACCGAAGAAGGCGATAGTGACGACGCAGTTCGTGGAGTGGGCGTCGTCGGCGTTCGCGCGGCCCGAGGGCGGCGACGCGTGGCGCTCGGACTGCGAGAGCCGGCCGCACCACGAGCGCGTGTGGCGCTACTCGCGCAACCGCAGCCTGCGCCGCGACGCCGCCGGTAGGGCCGCATGGCATACTCGCGTAGTTATATACATCGATACAAGTACAAGTAGCTCTCATGTCAGTGTCGGTCCTCCCGCAGGCCTGCTGCGCGCGCGCGTGGCGCGGCTGGAGACGCAGGCCTTCCACTCGCGCTGCCCGCTGCCGCCCGCCGTGGTGCTGTTCCACCCGTACGAGCAGCACGCCGCCGTCGCCTCCAAGGACAACTTCGGGTCAGTACCACACGCCCTGTACTGTACAGTACTGTACTGTACAGTACTGCTGCCTTCCACTCGCGCTGCCCGCTGCCGCCCGCCGTGGTGCTGTTCCACCCGTACGAGCAGCACGCCGCCGTCGCCTCCAAGGACAACTTCGGGTCAGTACCACACGCCCTGTACTGTACAGTACTGTACAGTACTGCTGCCTTCATCATCATCATCACTCCCGCAAGCTCACGTGAGGCGAGGCGTCACACAGCCAGCACCCACGGCTTCAACGGGTATCCTGACCACCAGCATGCGGTGGACGCGCATTTCTGCTCATTACCCTCAGCCGCATCAGCAACCTTTTCACAGCACCTGCACTTTTTACAAGCTGACGATGCCAAGCGAACATTGTTTCTTTTGTTTTAGTGATAGTTACGAGTAACTTGTGCAGCGGGCAAACCTGCGGGCCAGCATTTTAGCCCTGGCCGTCAACACCATATTCCATTCGTCATTCAAAGATATTTGAATTCACAGACCCTTCGGTGTTCAGTCTCACAGCATAACAGGTGGTACCTTATCCAATCTCCTGCATCTAGGAGCAAAAACCAAGAACTGGCTCTAGAACCAAGGACTGATGTATAGGTTGAAAAGAAGTGGAGAACATAATTATACCGGAAGGATGCGGGGTGAGACAGGGCTCACCCCGCATCCTAAACTATATGGGTCCCAGAGAGCCCTGTCCCAATGATTAAAATCACTTAACAACATGATTTATTATAATGCATTGAAGAAGTATTCCAAATTCACAATAAGTTTCAAATTATTTATTTGCTCTCATGCACATCTAGAGATGGGCGGAGGGAAAAAACCCGACGGGAAAAAACCCAGGTTTTTTCCCATTTGGGAAAAAACCGGGTGTTTATGAGGGAAAAAACCTTTTAGGCGGGTGTTTTCATTGGTGCCGATTCTCTTGTCACAAATGCCTCTAAACTAGACTAAAAATCACCAAAATTTAGTTAAGTCCTGTCAAACGAGGATTTCCCATTCTGAAATAGACTAAAGTGACCAAATATAACTATATTTTAGTTTGACAGCACTAAGATTGCACTGAGTTATTAGTTTAGTGAAAATGGCAATTTTGCTATTCTGAATTTGACGTTTTTCACCTAAAAATTTGGTGTATCCAACTAAATCTGACTATTTTTAAACGCGATTAAAACGTGTGGTAAAGATTTGTTGGCATGAACTAAAATTCACACCAACACTTCGAGTTCAGTGCAAAAAGCAAAAACAGTACTGTATTTTATTTTTTTGTTTATATCTCGATAATGGTGCGTCCTATCGCAAAAATAATGAAATTTTCGACCCCCTTTAGGAAACCCTTAAACCCCTATATCCCAACATGTTGGTAAACATTTTTCATATTTTCCATACAAAAAGTGAAAAATTTCATATAAAACACGTCGAGGCTGCCCCGACTGCGCGCCTACTGCTTAAAAAAAGTTCACGGGGTAGAGCAAACCAGTACCACGTGGAGTCGTCACACGATTGTTAAATTCGATTTATGTGACAAAATATTTTTTTAATTTAGAGATTTTTTTTCTCAGAATAGCTTTAAGATTCTCATAGCCAAAAGTAAGGAATTTTAGTGATAGTTTAGTTTACCATTACATTTTACATAAATAACTAACCTAAATATAAATAAGCTCTATAATTTTTTTATTTTATTCTTTATACAACGCAATTTTTTGTTTACACTAAATCTCTTAAGGGGTCATTGTACTCATCATTATGAACAATTTTCACTATGGGTCCAAAGCTGAAATCACGAAAAAATATCAGCTGTTCCCTACATTTATGTTCGCGGAACAATTTCTTTTTTTGCTTTATCACTTCTATCACTGAGTAATAAATGATAGAGGTTCATGGAAAAGACAAAGGTCATGTCAAATGCCCATGTAACACCCGCTCTCATAAAGATCAGAGACGCTACGCTCGAAGTTAAACATACTCGTCTACGAGTATGTTTACCTAGGACAAACTGTCCAGCTAGGTAGGTCCAACTTCGGGAAAGAGGTCAATCGTCGAATCTGACTCGGCTGGGCAGCGTTCGAGAAGCTACGCAATATCTTCTCGTCCCACATACCACAGTGTCTCAAGATGAAAGTCTTTGACCAGTGCGTGTTGCCAGTGATGACTTATGGCACTGACACGTGGTCGCTCACAATGGGCCTTATCAGAAGGCTAAAAGTCACCCAAAGAGCAATGGAGAGGGCTATGCTTGGAGTTTCCCTACGTGATCGAATCAGAAATAAAGAGATCCGCAGGAGAACTAAGGTAGTTTGTATGTTTGGCTGTTTGTTTGTTACTCAATCACGCAAAAACGGCAGAACGGATTTGAATGAAATTTGGCACACAGATAGTTTATAACCTGGATTAACACATAGGATACTTTTTATCCCGGTAGTACGCTCCCGCGGGATGATTTCTGACCTCCACGCAGGCGAAGCTGCAGACGAAAGCTAGTTATTCATACTTTAAAGGGAATTGCCCGTGCTCCATAGACACTTTGGCCTCAAGTGCACACAATTCAAAGTATATGGATAGGATAATATGCGATTTAAATAATGAAATGGTCAAGGTCTTGGTTTAGAAAAAAGTTGGGGTTATTTAGATAAAATCGTTTTTTTCAATGAGGCAAAATCTTCAATTTGTGCTGCACTAAATGTTTTAATATGATTATATATTGATTCTAAAAGTAGATTCCAGGGTTTAGGTAATAACAGATTCTACAATCCGGCGGTACATAATAATTGTACTTACAAAATAGATGTACCCGCAGTGCTGATGGGATAGCGAGCCAATTGGTCTTGTTACAGCCAGGAAAGAAACATTGATTTTGAGTGTTTGGTGCTCTTACATAATAAGGCAGCAGTATACTGTTGGATGTGTTCAAGCTTTGTTGTCCCGCTTGCTAAGCACTGTCAGCTACTTCAGATTGCACCGAAGGTAGGTTGGATGGTTCAAATTGCTCCATAGGCAGACTGGATGGTTCAGATTCCGGTTCTGTAGTTGAACATGATGCTGCTCTAAACTGCTCTAACGAGATGATGATGGCAACTGAAATAATAATAAAAATTAAAGCTCAGTGCATAAAGACAGTAAACGTGAATTACTGTGGTTTTGGTACAAATAAATACACAATCAAAAAATATCTATCAATAACATTTTATATTATTATTAATTAATTTCTAAATAATCTTTCTCAAGTTTCTAGACAATCTGTACTATGTGAAATATAACTTGTGCGGACACGAAAGAAGTTGAATATTACACTTATATAGACTCAGAAGTATGTCAGTATCAAATCTCAGAACTACGCTTGTATTAATTCTAAACTGTTGATAACTTACCGCTCTTGGTACAATCTGACGGGCAATCACACTTTTTTCGAGTTGTTCATGTGGAGAATCAGACCTGAGTGTATGTGATCTTATTCTCAAAACCAATCTGCCGCACGCAGCTGATGCACACTTGTCCATGACCATCAATCTGTACATTTTGTTGTTCGCACACTAAACTGTCACTCGACACTTGTACCTAATAAACAAGTCATAATTATTAGATATCCTAAAACAACACTAACCTTGATAGTACTCTAGTCTATTTATTTAAAAATAATTTCTCAGAGGAAGACATGTACTGACCTGTTGTGTCGAACACATTGGTCGGTGGGTCGCCTTAGATTGTTGTATAACATTTTGCTCTTTCTGCTATTTCCAAGAAATGCCTTCGTATTCTCGTGACGTTTAAACCACAATTAACACAGCGTAAATGACCTTTTGAATGAATTACTTAGGGCACGGAAGTACTCGGGCCAGAGACAATGCCGGGGTCTTCATAATTTGTGGAAGCGGGAGCGGAATCCATGTTCAGGCCGTGGTCGTCAGGGCTCAGGGTTCAAAGAATCTTCGGAGTCCATTTAATAAGCGTATTCGATGGTTAAAATAACAAATTCGCAAGAAAATAAAGATAAGCAAACGAAAACAAAGAAAGTCGATTTGTGATTTGACATTGACATTGACTTGACAGCCGGCCGGCATAATTCAATGTTGCCACACCACACACAAAAAATTGATAGATCGATATCGATTTTTTTATCGAATCCTAATTTTAATACAAAATTATAATCGCCACTGTGACTCTTTAATCTTAACGACGTCAACTCTGATGACGTAACATTATTTGGTTAAAAAAAATGGATAAACAGTGTATTTTAGTTCAAATAATAAAACGATTAAGTACCTAATATTAAAAAATAAAATAAAGTCTTACCAGCGATTACACGACACGAAACACACACAACTCAAAATAATCACATTCACTTTTTCACTCACGGGTTCCCGACGTTTTTTTTGGTCGGATCAAAATAGGTATTTAATAAACGATGCTAGTTAGTGCAAATATTTATCTACCACGATGTATGTAAAAACTACTTATGGAAATAACAACACTTCCCATCGATTTACACACAAAAACAATAAAAAATAACGAAATACGATGCCGAGCGCGCACTCGTGACTATGACGTTTTACCTGCGTGTGACGTGCGACATCAGTCAGTTTCAACATTTTTTTCCAATGTTGCCTATTGATATTTTTGGATATTGGTTTTTATGATAAAAATCGTAAAAAAAAAGGGTGTATTCCCGTTCGTCCCACTGCCGTCGTCCCCCTGGTGGGACGAACGGGAATTTAATAATTAAATGATTTAGTTGACGAGAATATTCGTCAGGCCATAGAGTTAAATTGTTCACAGACCAGTTTAGCCCTAATTTCATAGTAGAAATAGAGATTGTACCTGCGTCGTCTGTTAAACCGTGTGTACCTGCGTCGGCCGTATGTCCGCCTCGGGGATTGAAGGACAAATATGGTTTGCGGCAGCCTTGCGGCTGCCTCGGGAGAGGTTAAGAAGTTATGAACGTCTTTGTAAATATGTTTTCTTTAACATATTCTATCTTTATTGTGCTGAACAGATAAAGAATTATAGGTAATTAAAATGTGTAGTAGCGTTTTTGTTATGATCCTATGCATTCATTATTATATCAACTATCAATTCGCTTGTTCATTTAGTATCAATAGTAAAAACATAACACCGTATTTGTTTGAATACATCGAATAATAAGCATTACGGATCTGATATTATAAGTAAAACATCCATGAAAACATAATCGATTATTTCGTGAACGGAATTAATAATTATTGGCAACACTGCTGATTTTATCCACAAAAGGGAATTATTTTCACGTATTTATCGTTTCGGTACTTTTTATTTTTGCAAAAATGTTCCCATCTTGTTCGGATAAATGAATATCTTGTTAGATAACTAGAAATAACGATGTTTTTTTTACATATACGTAAATTGCTGGGCGTTTCGGGCCATAAATGGGCATCCTTCTTTGCTTGTGTACGTAAAATGTGGTAGTGAAGTGCGTCATTTCAACTTAGACAAGCTCAAACTAGTAGTAATAAAGTTTAAAAACTGTGTACTATTTAATGTATGTGTATCTAACTATTACATAAGCTAAATTTGAAAAAACCCGAATATTTTCCCAATCGGGAAGATTCCCGGGAATTTTCCCTTGAATTTTCCCACTTTTGGGTTTTTTCCGGGTGAATTCCCATCTCTATGCACATCACACATTTTACAATAATTAACTGTCGGTTTTTGTCAGTGTTATATTGCTTAGAACTAAAGGGGTTTAGTGTGTTTTACAGTGTTGTACATCTTAAAAAGTTCAACAAAAAGTCCGCGATGGCATGTCTATCTACTAACGATGACCTACAGTAACCATTGCTATCTTTCAGATTTTGATAAAAATTTCATTGTATTTTGACCGGTATTATAATCTTTATGCAACAAAATATGTTATTTAAATTGGGCATTTAATTCATTAAAATATGCTCTAACATCATATCATTTAATTGAATAGTTTAAAAGATATAACAGATTCAAAATTACACGACGTGTAATTTTGAATCTGTGATATCTTTTGTGAATCTGTGATTATTTCGTTACGTCGTAACGAAATAATTATGGTTGACGGCAACGCGGGCGCAGTGCTAGGACATGAGTCAATGACCTTTTCGCCGGCTATTAAATATGCGATCAATGTCTCGCTTCCTTTTATAATAATATATAATAAAATATTTTATTTCCAAGTAACAAGACTCATATTGTTAGTAACACTTACAAACTATGTTAGTAATATACGTAAACAACTACACAACAAAAGAAATGAACTCAAACAATAAAATTAACCATTAGAAGGACTATGCAGCTGACTTAAAAAGTAAATGATAGGGCAATCCAGTTTACTAGCAATGACAACCAGGAGACTGTTCGAGCTGGCACGCACTCTGCGCAAAAAGGATGCTGCACGCTTGCGTCTGATCGCAGCGAAGCCGTCAGTTTGCGCGTCTGCGAACATACCCGAGGCACTGCAACAGCGTGGCAGCCCCAACAGCATCCTGAATGCATTGTTGTACTGGACACGAAGAGCATTAACAGCTTTTTGAGTGAAACTGGTCCAAAGGCTACATGAGTAAAAAACTTGGCAATATGCCTTAAAAAGTGTTAATTTAACCGCATCCGTACAGCGTGAGAACCTTCGGATCAGCATATTACCTCTCACTGCTAATGCTCTTCGCTCCCGGTCTACATCTAGATTGTCCCTCAAATCCTCCGCTACAATGTGCCCTAGATATTTAAACTGAAGAACACGGTTCAAGACACCACCATTCAAAGTGATCGTTGGGTATCCCTCAGCGGCTTTATTGACCGCCTTAAAGATTAGCAACCGACTCTTATCCGTGTTATATCTCAAACCGTGCTCCTCCGCGTAACACTCACAAACTTTGATTAATTTCCTGAGACCTGCCATAGACGGGCTCAGCAGCGCCATGTCATCAGCGTAGCTAATGTTATTAAATGCTACCCCATCTATGTAACAGCCAGCATGTAAACTGCTGAGCTCGACAATCAGCTCATTTATATATAAATTAAACAGGGTAGGGGAGCTTAATCCACCCTGCCTAACCCCACATTCCATCACATACTCATCCGACAGTTCATTTGCCCATTTTACACAATTAATCCCGGTACGTCCCCGTGGGATATTTTCCGACATTTACAAATAAATATAAATATTACTATCTACGCAGACAAAGCCGCGCACAAAAGTTAGTCCACGTTATAAGCAAATAAATGATTAGTATTTGTACTATTGGCAGGATCTGGGACTGGGGCACGGCGGCCAAGCTGTGCGTGGGGTCGTGGCGGCGCGCGTGGGGCCGCATCACGGCGCTGGCCTACCTCAACGCGCACCAGCACGCGCTGCTGGCCGTGGCCTCGCACACCGGCAACCTCGCCATCTACAGGTACACTACACTACATCACGGCGCTGGCCTACCTCAACGCGCACCAGCACGCGCTGCTGGCCGTGGCCTCGCACACCGGCAACCTCGCCATCTACAGGTACACTACACTACATCACGGCGCTGGCCTACCTCAACGCGCACCAGCACGCGCTGCTGGCCGTGGCCTCGCACACCGGCAACCTCGCCATCTACAGGTACACTACACTACATCACGGCGCTGGCCTACCTCAACGCGCACCAGCACGCGCTGCTGGCCGTGGCCTCGCACACCGGCAACCTCGCCATCTACAGGTACACTACACTACATCACGGCGCTGGCCTACCTCAACGCGCACCAGCACGCGCTGCTGGCCGTGGCCTCGCACACCGGCAACCTCGCCATCTACAGGTACACTACACTACATCACGGCGCTGGCCTACCTCAACGCGCACCAGCACGCGCTGCTGGCCGTGGCCTCGCACACCGGCAACCTCGCCATCTACAGGTACACTACACTACATCACGGCGCTGGCCTACCTCAACGCGCACCAGCACGCGCTGCTGGCCGTGGCCTCGCACACCGGCAACCTCGCCATCTACAGGTACACTACACTACATCACGGCGCTGGCCTACCTCAACGCGCACCAGCACGCGCTGCTGGCCGTGGCCTCGCACACCGGCAACCTCGCCATCTACAGGTACACTACACTACATCACGGCGCTGGCCTACCTCAACGCGCACCAGCACGCGCTGCTGGCCGTGGCCTCGCACACCGGCAACCTCGCCATCTACAGGTACACTACACTACATCACGGCGCTGGCCTACCTCAACGCGCACCAGCACGCGCTGCTGGCCGTGGCCTCGCACACCGGCAACCTCGCCATCTACAGGTACACTACACTACATCACGGCGCTGGCCTACCTCAACGCGCACCAGCACGCGCTGCTGGCCGTGGCCTCGCACACCGGCAACCTCGCCATCTACAGGTACACTACACTACATCACGGCGCTGGCCTACCTCAACGCGCACCAGCACGCGCTGCTGGCCGTGGCCTCGCACACCGGCAACCTCGCCATCTACAGGTACACTACACTACATCACGGCGCTGGCCTACCTCAACGCGCACCAGCACGCGCTGCTGGCCGTGGCCTCGCACACCGGCAACCTCGCCATCTACAGGTACACTACACTACATCACGGCGCTGGCCTACCTCAACGCGCACCAGCACGCGCTGCTGGCCGTGGCCTCGCACACCGGCAACCTCGCCATCTACAGGTACACTACACTACATCACGGCGCTGGCCTACCTCAACGCGCACCAGCACGCGCTGCTGGCCGTGGCCTCGCACACCGGCAACCTCGCCATCTACAGGTACACTACACTACATCACGGCGCTGGCCTACCTCAACGCGCACCAGCACGCGCTGCTGGCCGTGGCCTCGCACACCGGCAACCTCGCCATCTACAGGTACACTACACTACATCACGGCGCTGGCCTACCTCAACGCGCACCAGCACGCGCTGCTGGCCGTGGCCTCGCACACCGGCAACCTCGCCATCTACAGGTACACTACACTACATCACGGCGCTGGCCTACCTCAACGCGCACCAGCACGCGCTGCTGGCCGTGGCCTCGCACACCGGCAACCTCGCCATCTACAGGTACAGCTTAAAATAATACCTGTCTATTATTGTCCCACTGCAGGGCAAAGGCCTCTTCTTATACTGAGAAGGCACGAGTATTGATCACCACGCTTGCTAGAGACGGGTTGGCATTTTTTTTTAACCGACTTTAAAAAGGAGGAGGTTTTCAATTCGTCTGTATGTTTTTTTTTTTTTTTTTTTTGTATGTTTGTTACGCGATTTCTCCGTCAATTGTGGACCGATTTTAAAAAATGTTTTTTTGTTTGAAAGGGTATGCTTCCGAGGTGGTCCCATATAAATTGTATTAACTTTACTTGGATAGTTTTTGAGTTAGCTTCAATAATACGTATTTTTCCCACTTAGTTTATATGGATGATATGATGATAACTTCTAATCACTGTTATTTACATAGCAGGTTAGTGGTATTTGAATTGTATGGGGTAGGTACCACAACTAAAAAGTGCAAAATAAAAACTTTAAATAAAAAAAGAACAACCGACTTCCAAAAAAGACACAACGAAGTCAAAAATAACTTTAATTTCGGAAGTCGGTGGCAAAAAACGAAAATTCAAAACCAAATACACCGACTTCCGAAATTAAAGTTATTTTTGACTTTGTAGTGTCTTTTTTGGAAGTCGGTTGTTCTTTTTTTATAAAAAGTTTTTTTTTTTTTATTAACCATAAGCTCAGGTTTTCTCTTGATGTTTTCCTTAGCCGATATCAGTAGTACCCTTTGGTACATATTCGGATCTGACCCCTCCTCCCCCCCCGCAGGCCGTCGGGCAGCAGCGCGGAGCCGGCGCTGCTGGCGGCGTGGCGCGCGCTGGACGTGCGGCCCGCGCCCGACTACCGGCCGCCGCCCGCGCAGGCCGTCTACAGTGCGTACGCATGCTGGCACTTCATTATATGCATTTCTAATATTGCTTTTCATAATCTAATGACACCTAATGTGCCACTTAATTATAACAAAACATAGGCACACATTTATGTAAATACCTATGTTTCACAAATAAACTGATTGATTGATTGATGCACACGGCGCCGCGCTCAATGTTAGTGGGAATTTGGTACATGAATCTAGACCCCAGCTTCGAACAGTTTCGCCCACTATCAAAAAAACATCCACTGTTTCACACGAACGTGTAGCTAACTAAATGTATAGAATCACTGATATTTTTTTAAACAACCGATACTAATTTCAACGATCCACCATCGTTGAAATTTTTGATCGGTTTGTCGAGTCTACAATCATGTACTACTAAATTCAACAATAGGCACTTCGATATCCCTTAGAAATGACACTAAGCGTATACGCCCTCGCTGTAACTTGGAGCTTGAATTTCTTGAGAAAGCGGTGCCGTCACATAACGTCGCACAATGACCGAGAATATATAGAGCGTTTTTTGACACCGTGATTTCAAACTCCCACCGTCGCCACGACGTATTGCGGCCGCTATACTGCACCGGTTTCTTAAACAACCCAAGCAAGGTGGAGGTCTTCTACTTGTCCGTGTTGTCGGTGTTTGTTTGTCAATGTAGTTGTTAATTGTTTTAGGGTCGGGACACACCTGCCGAACGTTCCGCGGCGGAACGTTCGGTTGAATACGCTCCTAATGTTTTTCAAGTTACCTATGACACATCAGCCGAACGTTACGTCCATAGAAATATGACGCGACGGAGCGTTCCGCTGCGGAACGTTCAGCAGGTGTGGCCCGATCCTTACGAACGTAACTAACAATTTCATGTCATTCGTGTGACTAAAAAACTAATCCAACACTCTTTCATTCATAACTTTTACAAAATTAATAAAATCACGATGTTGCTGAATGGGCCTGCTCTTGTCCTCGATCTCGCCTGATGGAAAGCGATGGATGAGATCTACGACAGAACGAATGTTCCCAGAACATGCCTGTTCACTCTTGCTTTATATATTTTCGGCAAATCTAAGAAATATTGGCAATTGTAAATGGACAGTCTCTCGGTTGTAGTTTCTTAGTTAGATTATTTGAACGTGCAAGCTTTCACACAGTAGAACAGTGTTGGCGCTGATTCTTTGGCGCACCGACTACTTACTGAACTACTACCAGACTACCTGAGGTCTTTGACCCCAGAAAATCATCAAATTATTTTTTTGTTTTATCATGTTTTGATATCAATACCCATTACGTCTACGAAGTAATTGAATTTGACCTTGAATATTTTTTACCTGCGATTTAAACAGTTATTAGTTACCGTCACGCCGGTGCACGCAGAATCAGAGCCACAGTTTGTATGGTAAGCTAGTCGTGTCGATTGTCTTGTGTTGACGTTGGGTGTCGTGTTGGGAGCAGGTCTAGCGCAGCTGGTGTCGGAGCAGTTCGCGTCGGCCGACGACAAGCTGGCTGCCGGCAAGGGCAAGCAGGACGCCAGCCGTGAGTACATGTCGCGGCCTCTCACTCACTCATCGCTACAAGGTTCTTCTGGCGCGTGCTCAAAATCGGAACCAAGGCCGCCATCTTGTTTGTTAATTTATCAAATGTTTACCAACAACGCCCCGCTGTCAATGTCACTCAGGCGCCACAAGATCCTTGTAACGCTACTCATAACTCACATCGGAATAGGTAGCGCAAGGAACATACACATTACATTAGAATGAATGCCTGCGCGAATCCGAGGTTTATTGTCTCTGGATATGAGTAGTACTTTTACGGGATATGGCATGCATTAACTATTCCGATCAGTGCTCATGACAGTACGTGTTATAAGAGTGCTTCTCTTAAAAGTTGGCAACGTCGCAAATAGCTGTCAAATATTTACTTGTTATT
Organism: Conistra vaccinii; assembly: GCA_948150665.1. Classification (NCBI taxonomy): domain Eukaryota; kingdom Metazoa; phylum Arthropoda; class Insecta; order Lepidoptera; family Noctuidae; genus Conistra; species Conistra vaccinii. Next base: position 25,072,534 of record OX411323.1, read on the forward strand.
TGGTATTACTGTATGAAAATATATATTGATTATGAAATATATTGATTATGAAATGCAATAATTAATATCGTAACACCAAAAATATTTCGTTTTTATATGTAAAAGAAAAGTATTTGGAAACTTTCCATACGCCTTTTTTACAGCTAAAGCGGCTACAACATCAAATTCAGTGTTATAATAGCAATTCATTATTAATATTCTAGTTCGCTAGTTTTATATTTCCATACAGTAATATTGCCAAATTAATCAAAACAGCGAAACATTAGACATCTATATTTAAGACGTTGCCTACTTTCAGAATAAACGCGTATATTTACCTCGCCATTGTCATCGTATGTTAATATCTGTATTGCTGCCATTTACTGTAGTTGGGCAAGGTTTTACTGCGGACATAAGTTACAGGCCAAAATATGTTCAGTAAGTGTTGGGAGCCCCCTGAACATTTACATTCTCTTTTACTCCTGAATTTTCTTCTAAATTCGACAAACTAGCTCCTATTTTTGTACTTCATACAAAAATAGGAGCTAGTTTGTCGAATGTCAAAAGAAAACCTTAAGGTGAATCCGCTGTTGTAGCCCGCGAAATTCAAATTTTCTTACGGTTTTTGCAAATTGATCAATACAACCTGACACTGACCTGCAAATTGCAAAAAAGTAAGAAAATTTGAATTTCGCGGGCTACAACTGCGGATCCACCTTGACCTGGCCATTTACATGCACGGCAACACACCAAAAACCTCTAAAAACCTTCCATGTGTGTGAAATCTCACGTGGATTGGGTGGAGTGGTAAAAAATATTGAATAAAAAACATTCAATAATTTAAAATCCGACGTTCCACGCTCCAAAATGTAACTCATCGTGTGTGCGAGACGCGTACGCGGAGTGCGTCCACTCCACGCCGCGCGTGCTCGTCAGTGACCGATACAACAATCGATTTCACGCTCATCCATTTTTCTTTATGTTAGGTTCATGTTAATTATTTCTACTTGGGAGGATATGCGTCCCAACTGTTTCTATCGGCTGCTTGAGCGCAGTTTGGCAAGTATATATACTATTTTATATATTTGTTCTACATATCAATACACTTAAAACACTTATAACAACATACAATAATAATATCCAAAAATTGGTGTCCCCTTGTTTCGCAGACAGAAACATAGAATTTCGTTTCGCAATAAATGTTTCATATAATATTTAGTCCTTATATTTTTCGTTTCAACGATTATTTACTTGAATGAAACATTATTTGACAGAAACACAATTCAATGAATTTGTAATCACATTTTTTTATTTAACAAACTTTTCAAATTATGGTTAAAGGTGTGCAAGAGTGTTTTAATAGTGTGTGTGTGTGTGTGTGTGTAGTGTAGTATCTAGTAATGTAACTATTAGGGCACTCCGACCATATAGGTTAGGTTAGAACTGTGACCAACTACGCGCGAGCCGAGCGAGCGCTACATCGAAATTGGTCGCAGTATCAAAATTAGGGCATTGGGGATTTTCTTTGTAATAAGTTTTATACTAACTAAACAGTATGAGAATAAAGAAAATTTGATTTGTTATTCTATTCTATGCGGAGTGAAGGATTCTAAAGTAGAATCCAAGTCGGACTTAAGATGAACATGTCGAAAACAAAGCTGATGACGAACAGCACCGAACGTAACGTAGAAATTGGGGGTGTGGAGGTTGAGTAGCTCCATGAATATATTTACCTCGGCCATATAGTATCCTTCCAGGCGAGATAGGACAAAGAAGTCGCTCGACGCACAGAAAACGCCTGGAAGAACTATTGATCGATGAAACATCTAATGAAAGGACCACTCCTGCTTTCACTAAAACGAAAGCTCATATATATGGGATATGTGTGGGAAAGGATATGTGCACTCTTCCCACCCTCAACTCCTACGGAGCGCAAACATGGTCTCTTACAAAGCCTCAAAAGTCCGCACTTGGAGTCTGCCAACAGGCTATGGAACGAAGCATACTAGGTAACAAACTGACAGACCGCATTAGGAACTCTATACTTCGTTCCAAAACACAAATAGCGGACGCTCGCACAGTTGCTGGACTAATGACTGAAGTGGAACTGGGCTGGCCGCATCTGTCGCATGTCGGAGCAGCAATATGCAAAAATCACCACTCAGTGGGACTACGCGGCAGGCCCAGAAACAGTTGGCGGGATGAGCTGGACTCCTTCTTAAAGGCCGCAATCGCAGTAGACCGGGAAAAGTGGAAAGAGGGAAGGGAGACCGTTGCCCTGCAGTGGGACAACACAGGCTTATAATTTATAGACTCGCCCCCATAAAGAGTACTATCTGGATCTGAAGTACCAAGTAGCCACGGCCCTAGTTAACGTGAAGACTTACAAAAACAATACCTACACAATCACCTAATACATCCCTTGTTGTTAACATAATTCCATCATAACATTCATTACTTAATCCGCCATCATGATAAATAATGGCGGTGTACCGTGCGTCGTTGCCGGCGGAACGGACTGTTGCCATTTTAAATATTATCTTCTTTATTTATATATAATTCTTCCGCAAATGTGTTTGTCACCTAACTCCTCTTAAACGGCTGGACTGATTTAGATACAATTTTGTGTGTATATTTGAGGTCTTTGGATGGTTTGAAAATTCAATTGGATCCAATAGGTGGCGCTGTTCGGGCAGGACAACATCTGCCAAGTCCGAGTATTTATATAAAAATGTATGAATGAAGTATTGTGTATTTATTTTATCTTTTATTTCTTATTTATCTCATAGTGTGCACACCGGTCGACGTCATCACGTAAACGCCGGCTCTCGCTGAAAACCAGCGCTGGGGCTCTGTCTCGCATAGGGTCGCAGCATTATTCTGAGCCGTTTAGCGTGCGGTGGATGTGACGCATATTTTCCCTCAAATTGTTCTTTTATGTGTTTGTGTTCTTTCTGTGCGTCATGTTAACCGTAAATAAACGTATTTTTTTTTACGTGGCTTTTATAACGCGACCTTTTTTTTACCGTGTACTGTTTGGGGAACGGAACATGCAAAGTTATTCACAACTATTCTATACGCTTCCGTGCCGATGGAACATCAATTAATATTATCGAAGGAATTCTCTGAACGCTGTTCAAAAAACCCCGACAAAAACCAAATAGACGACTGTTATTCTTCCGACAATTTGCATTTGCCTAGTCCGCCGCTGTTGGGACTAGGCAAATGAGGTAACCGAAAATGTGTTATTTTCTACTCGGAAGCCTGTCGAATGGTCATGAATAGCTATGCTGTTCGGGGCTGGCCGGGGCTGACGGCGTGTTGTGTTGCAGTGGGCCACGCCGGGCCGGGCGCGCCGCCCTACGCGCCCGCTCCGCCGCCCACGCTGCTGCGCTGGTGCGGCACGCGCAGGACCATCGCGCTGGCGGGCCGCGCCGGCCGCGTGCGGCTGTGGGACGCCAGCACCGAGCTGCTGCTCACCGACATCGACACCGGTATGTATACCCGCCCACGCTGCTGCGCTGGTGCGGCACGCGCAGGACCATCGCGCTGGCGGGCCGCGCCGGCCGCGTGCGGCTGTGGGACGCCAGCACCGAGCTGCTGCTCACCGACATCGACACCGGTATGTATACCCGCCCACGCTGCTGCGCTGGTGCGGCACGCGCAGGACCATCGCGCTGGCGGGCCGCGCCGGCCGCGTGCGGCTGTGGGACGCCAGCACCGAGCTGCTGCTCACCGACATCGACACCGGTATGTATACCCGCCCACGCTGCTGCGCTGGTGCGGCACGCGCAGGACCATCGCGCTGGCGGGCCGCGCCGGCCGCGTGCGGCTGTGGGACGCCAGCACCGAGCTGCTGCTCACCGACATCGACACCGGTATGTATACCCGCCCACGCTGCTGCGCTGGTGCGGCACGCGCAGGACCATCGCGCTGGCGGGCCGCGCCGGCCGCGTGCGGCTGTGGGACGCCAGCACCGAGCTGCTGCTCACCGACATCGACACCGGTATGTATACCCGCCCACGCTGCTGCGCTGGTGCGGCACGCGCAGGACCATCGCGCTGGCGGGCCGCGCCGGCCGCGTGCGGCTGTGGGACGCCAGCACCGAGCTGCTGCTCACCGACATCGACACCGGTATGTATACCCGCCCACGCTGCTGCGCTGGTGCGGCACGCGCAGGACCATCGCGCTGGCGGGCCGCGCCGGCCGCGTGCGGCTGTGGGACGCCAGCACCGAGCTGCTGCTCACCGACATCGACACCGGTATGTATACCCGCCCACGCTGCTGCGCTGGTGCGGCACGCGCAGGACCATCGCGCTGGCGGGCCGCTGCCAGGAATAACTTTATTTGTGGAATTCTTTATACCCTCAAAGCATCCTAACGACTGGATAGATGTTAATGAGGAGTCTATCGATTCGTGAAGATTTTGGACATCAATAAAAAAAAAAATTGTACAATTTTTTATTTTTTATTAGCGCCAATTTTTTTTTTGCGGTAAAAAAATAAAGCGCTTGAGGAAACGATTCCAACCGCATCGCCACCAACTACTATTTTTGTTAGATGGCGTTACTTAGTTTTCACTTCTATCGGCAGTCCCAGACTGCCCAGTTTTTTATCACATCTATTAAAAACCACGTAGTTTAATTTTCGTAAACAGGGACTAAAAATGATTTGAATTTGGAATGTATTGTTAGTAAAAGTTCTTATCACCAAAGAGATCAATCACGAACATTGTATGAACAAGTAACAGGCTGGCAAGAGAGAGAGAAAGTGTGAATTTGGTCAAAACGAAAATCTAAGTTTTCGTCATGGGTATATCGTTTTCATAGTTTTCGAAGATGGCTGCGATTTTTTTTTTCGTCACGAAAATTTTGTTTTGTGTTTAAACGCGTACAATACGTGAGTAGGAAGTTGGAACTATGTTCCTGATGGGAGTCACATCGCACATGTTTGTTTTCTTATAGAGGGTGATAAAAAGTAGAGTGTTCACCTCGGGAGCAACACTATTTTAAGCTCGAGTGACGTACTTTGAATCCCTCGTTGCGTTCAGGATTCTACTTTAGAATCCTTCGCTCCACTTAGGATTCCAAGAAACACTCTGCCCTTAAAAATAGTTGTTTGCTCCCTTGGCAAACAATTTACTATTTTTGTCAACGTCCCATTATATGGTGCACATAATGAAGAGTATTGTATTCGTTCGTAATGTTCGCGTGCAGAATGCGAAGCGGCGGCGACGTCGCTGTGGCGCGGCGGCGCGGGCGACGGCTCGGCGCTGCTGGTGCTGGGCTTCGGCGACGGCAGCGTGCGCGCCTGGGACGAGCGCTGCCCGCGCGCCGCGCTGTGGGCGCTGCAGCACCACGCCGCGCCCGTGCTGGGCGCCGCGCAGCGCGCCGACCTGTGCAGCATGCTGACCGGCTGGTGAGACGCCGGAACTAGACAAACTAGACAAACGAAACTAAACATCACTAGGGTTTTGACAGTGATGCAGAATAGGAGGTAAAATAAATGTGAAAAGACTGTACACGAACAGTCAAGTAACCGTGTCCCCGTTGCAGCATGAACGGCGAGGTGCGCATCTACGACACGCGCAAGATGGCCGTGCTGGACACGCTGCGTGCGCCCGCGCCGCTCGCGGCCATGGACGTGCACCCGCTGTGCAACCTCGTCGCCTGGTGCGTACACTCTACTACTCTTTTGTATTTTTGTGAAATCCATATAATAAATTAATAATTTAATTGTTATATGTATAGTCTATCGATGTTACATTTTTTTGTAATTCGGTCTGACTTGTAAAGAAAATGACGAAAAGTCATTCTCCAGTATTGACATTAGGACGAAATATAAAATGCTGAATCGGAAAAGCAGATTCTATCTTGCAATGAGCAGACAAAAATAGCCCTTAGAGCGCTTATCGTAAAAATTCAAAACGTCGCAAAAAGCTGTCATATATTTACCTGTTTTGATTAATTTGGCAATATTACTGTATAGAAATATGAAAAGTAGCTAACTAGTGTACTAAAATATTGATTATGAAATGCATAAAATTAATATCGTAACACCGAATATTTCGTTTTATATGTAATAAAAAAAAGTATTTGGAAACTTTCCAAATGCCTTTTTTTACACCTAAAACGGTTACAACATCAAATTCAGTATTATAATTGCAATTCATTATTAATATTCTAGTTTGCTACTTAGCCACATTTCATATTTCCATACAGTAATATTGGCAAATGAACCAAAACAGCGAAATATTTGACATCTAGTTGCGACGTTGCCCTTTTTCAAGATCAACACTCTTAAGAGGGTTTATTCTGAAAGTTGGCAACGTCGCAAATAGATGTTAAATATTTCGCTGTTTTGATTAATTTGATAATATTTCTGTACGGAAATAAAAAATGTGGCTAACTAGCGAACTAGAATATTGATTATGAAATGCAACAATTAATATCGTTACACCGAATAGTTAGTTTTAGATGTAAAAAAAGTGTTTGGAAAGGGGTTTGAAGATTTTGGCCCTAAAATCAGCCACCATTTTGATTTTTTTTCAAAATCAAGGTGCACAATTAATGTCATATATTTGGATAGGGGACACTTATACAAACATAAAACTTCATATAACATAACATCATAAAGCGTCACGTTTCTGAGATATTCAAAGATAAAAATATCAATTTTTTCGAATTTATTTAGGTATTTATGTTGTAGTTACTTCATGTTGATTAAGTTATTTACACATGAATTAATTGACTGCACCTAGTGGATAAAACATTAAGATTTTTAATCATATTCGGTATAAATAATATCATCCAAGAAGGCAGCGGGAGGCTGAATAGGATTTTCTTGGTGTCGCGTCCATGCCATGCACCATATAATACATATACCATATAACATACGTCCTCATTCGGCGGAGGGTATACATATATTTTTGTCTCTTTCGCTCTTAACCAAAATATTACCTAAACATGATGCAATTATGTTTTCATAGTTCAATATACTTACCAGAAGGGAAAATAACAAAAAAATCCTTGTTTTTGGGTTCAGTTTTTGACTTATATTTCGGTGAATAACTCCGAAACCTGACGCTTTAGGATATTATGTTATATGACATTTTTTGTTTGTATAAGTGTCCTCTATCTAAATATGTAACTTTCTATTTTTTCCGCGATTCTGAAAAAAAATCAAAATGGCGCCATCATGTTAGGGCCTCCATACAAAAATCTTCAAACCCCTTTCCAAATGACTTTTTTACACCTAAATCGGGTACAACATCAAATTCAATGTTATAATTGCAATTCATTATTAATATTCTAGTTAGTTAGTTAGCCACATTTCTTATTTCCATACAGTATTATTTCCAAATTAATCAAAACAGGCAACTATTTGATAGCTATTTACGACGTTGCCAACTTTTACGATGCACCCTCTTAAAGTGGCGAACATAATTATTTTGGATGTGAATGTAAATACTATACACATGCCACGTTATTACTGGTTAATAATATACTAATATTATAAATGTAAAAGTAACTCTGTCTATCTGTACGTCTGTTACCCTTTCACGCCTAAACAACTGAACCGATCGTTATGAAATTGATAGATAGGTAGCGAAGGACCTGGAGATGACCATAGGCTACATTTCATCTTGGATATTTGTGGTTTGATGGCAAAAGGCTCTCCCCCTATTACATGGCACTTAAACATAACTGGCGAAATGTGGGTGTACCAAGTGGGAAACAAGGCTTTGGCATGTTATGTAAAGTGATGAAATACAAAGTACACTCGGACTAAGTCGCGGGCAACAGCTAATTACTAATAAAACTATTGTCTATCAGTGGGTCGGTGAACCAGAGCATCAGCATCTACGACCTGAAGGGCGCTCCGCTGAACACCATCAAGTTCCACGAGGGGTTCATGGGCGCGCGCATCGGACCAGTCTCCTGCCTCACCTTCCATCCGCTCAGGTAACTTCATCCGACAGTCTTGATAACGCTCATGCTTGCAAAAAACAATCGAAAACGACCTTTTCATCCGACTACAGCTAAGTAAAAAGGAGGGTTATTATTATGACCGGTATGTATGTATGTTCTTATCCCCTCATAACTTCTAAACTACTTATCGTGTCATTTTTGATTCGTTGTGAACAGCTATGCTGGTCGGTCTGACCAGATGCGTACACACACGAAACAATCAGACTTCAGCTTTAACGATTAAGGGTACGCTAGTCGGTCATTCTTATATTTGCAGTCATATATAAATGGATGTGAGGCGGCGCGGCGGCGTCTACATCGCCATATGCGAATTACGCATCACACTGACGTCACGCGTAATCCTGCATCGCGCAAACAGTGTTTACTGCGATCAACATTTATATATAACTTCCTGACATAAATCGTCGGGCAGTAGCCCACCAGATACGACACCCGTCTGGTCGGAGGATCCTCCCTTTTCTATAGAGGATGACTGAACTTTACACCCTGTTCCTCATGCCTCCATGGATGAATCATGAAATCAGATATAATTGCCAAGCTGTCCACAGTAATAATATTAATATTTATGCTCGTTATTGTAAAACATTTTAAAAAAGTAACTAGGGCGTTTCTTTACCTTTTGGAAGGGGCAATTAGAATCAATTCTATTTTCTTTTATATTTTGAAGTCTAATTGAAATAAATGATTTGCCCGTGACAGATGCGCGATGGGCGTGGGCTCCAAGGACTCGACGGTGTCGGTGTACGTGGCCGAGGCGCGGCGGTGACCCTCGCTGTACTCGCTGGCGCTGCCGCTGCCCTTCCAGCAGTGAGCTACAGGTGACCTCATCACATACTACACCGTAATACTCCCGTCTTCTTTTGCCCATCCCTTACACGATTCATTCATATTTTCTTTGGTCTCCCTCTTTCTATCATTGCTTCAAAATTGTATTAATCACTTTATGCGTTTCACGCAATGTAACGGATCGTTTCGCCCCGCAGCTCGCAGGCGCGGCGCGGGCGAGGCGCGAGAGCTGGCACACGACACATGTACATAACTATATACAAGTATCTATTCACTGACATGGTCTACTCCTAGCCTAGTGTACTCCTAAGCGACGTCGTACCGGTAATGCTTTCTATCTAGTCTCTGATACATTATCCACTTAGGGCCGAGATTTTTCAATCGCCAGATAACTCTTATCTGAAGAATTAAACTGGCGGTTTGACACATTTTCTATACAAAAACTGTCATATTTTTTAATCGGATAAAACTTATCCGACGATTGAAAAGCAGCCTTTAAAGTTGTCTAATCTAAAATAATCTAAATGATTCATTTAAATATTTGTTTTGTTTGTCAGTATGTCATTGAATACTTATTTAGTGTATAGGTATTTTAGGGTTGTCCTACAAGTCGATATAAATGGTAGTCTAATCATACGATTTTCATTTATGTTGATTTGTGGTTATATTCGTAAGTACCCGACAAAATATACAGGATGTTTGGTAGAAGAACCGACACAATTTTTTTATGGAAAGGGGGAGTCATATGCTATAAGTATTCACCCATAGAAATTTTGTTCTATGGTAATTGAGATATGTTTTTGTTTGAAGTTGTAATATAATGTAATAACTTTTGATTTTATCTTTGCAATGCACATTTATGATTCTATAAAAATTACTGAATTATGTGTTTCCAGTTTTAAAATGATGATAAAGCACGATTTTTTTTAAATTCGTTATAAATATTAATTATAAAACAATTTTTGCTAGCAAATGACACTCTGTATCCCTCTCGATCCTTCTACAAAACAGTCTGTAGATCTAACGGCGTTCGAGTGCACACTATAAGTGTAAACAAAAAGTTACCAAAAATACTCAGAACAGAGTTAATAGTCTAGTAAAGTTTATTTTTATTAATAACGAAACGTTAAATTTTATATTCAGCAATAGGAACACATTCGTATGTGCTGGTGTGAATTCGAACGCCTATAGTAAGAATATTTGGTGCTACATTATACCGATACTGTAATGTTGTTATTGGTGAAGCGCAGCCGCGAGCAGCCGCGAGCAGCCCGCCGGCGGCGCGCCTGCCGCTCGTGTCTGTGGGCCTGTGACGCTGTATTGCTAAATAATTGTAATTGGTTGTGCCTTCTGTCGGAGGGATAAGCTCATAGTGGATACGAATATCTTATACAATTAATTACACGCTTGTATCCAGAGCTACCTCACGTTACGGACATTGTCTTATGTATTTTATTTCTTACATCATAATTTTATTAGAAAATGTTTGTTAACGTTTGAACAGTGTTTGCGCGCTACATTGGAATATCATATTATATCACATTATAAAATGTGTCCCACAGACATGTCGAGCTATCTGAAATTGTACATAATTATTAGTGTGTTGTTCAGATTGGTATGTCAAACATAGGGCCAAGCCACACGGTGCGGTGCGGCGCCGCACCGCAGGTCACAGTGTGGCGCGCCGGGCGGCGCCGCACCGCAGGTCACAGTGTGGCGCGCCGGGCGGCGCCGCACCGCAGGTCACAGTGTGGCGCGCCGGGCGGCGCCGCACCGCAGGTCACAGTGTGGCGCGCCGGGCGGCGCCGCACCGCAGGTCACAGTGTGGCGCGCCGGGCGGCGCCGCACCGCAGGTCACAGTGTGGCGCGCCGGGCGGCGCCGCACCGCAGGTCACAGTGTGGCGCGCCGGGCGGCGCCGCACCGCAGGTCACAGTGTGGCGCGCCGGGCGGCGCCGCACCGCAGGTCACAGTGTGGCGCGCCGGGCGGCGCCGCACCGCAGGTCACAGTGTGGCGCGCCGGGCGGCGCCGCACCGCAGGTCACAGTGTGGCGCGCCGGGCGGCGCCGCACCGCAGGTCACAGTGTGGCGCGCCGGGCGGCGCCGCACCGCAGGTCACAGTGTGGCGTGCCGGGCGGCGCCGCACCGCAGGTCACAGTGTGGCGTGCCGGGCGGCGCCGCACCGCAGGTCACAGTGTGGCGCGCCGGGCGGCGCCGCACCGCAGGTCACAGTGTGGCGCGCCGGGCGGCGCCGCACCGCAGGTCACAGTGTGGCGCGCCGGGCGGCGCCGCACCGCAGGTCACAGTGTGGCGCGCCGGGCGGCGCCGCACCGCAGGTCACAGTGTGGCGCGCCGGGCGGCGCCGTTGTTGTATGTAGCACGCCGCAGCGACACCGCGCCGCCGTCGTGTGGCTTGGCACGTACACTTGGCACGCACGTACACTTGGCACGTACACTTGGCACGTACACTTGGCACGTACACTTGGCACGTACACTTGGCACGTACACTTGCGCACGCCGGCGCCGCAGCAAACGTAACGCGTTGCAGAAAATTTAGCCAAATAATACAACAATATACATAATATATATTCATATTGTATTGTTATTAAATTATTCACAAAATGTAACGCTTTAAGTAGGTATGTAATTATCGTGTAAATAAGATAGGACAATATACCAGCTGTACTTTGTGAACTGTGTGTTTTGACATGTGCGCCATGTGCGGACGGCTAACAAGGCGCAACATACGATCTGTCGCCACCCTGCTGCGCACGCGCCGCGCGCCCGCTAGGTGCTGGTTAGTGGCCGGCTTAGTTGCATACCTGCCTTTTTTGCCGTTACAGTACACGAACGATATGTCAGTTTGTAAAACTCCGTAAATGAGCTCTATAGACTAAGCTTATGACGCCTGAAGCGTGTACTGGAATCAGAAAATCGAGTTGGATATAAATCAGAAAGGCGAAAAAAACGAGAGTTAGAGTGCCGTCAAATATGCCGCAAAATGCTGCGGCCGCGCTGCTTTGTAAATTCATATAAATTTTACGGCAAATTTGAAGGCGCTCTAAAGCACTATTCTAGGTCATAAAATGTACCACTAATGGCAATATTTCATAGTTTATGTAGGTGTAGGCGTTTGATTCGAGACATACGATTTTGTCATAATATGGTATTTTGAAAACTACAGACACTACATGGCACATTATAGCATAAGCGTCAATGATATGAGAAGTGGGCTCAACGCTGAAAACGCAACATTAACACAAAATAGTACAGAACATTCACTCCGCAAATTCATTTAAATTTTTAATTTAAAAAAGCGTCTCTTGCTACGACACAATAAAGTGCAATTCAGGTCGCACAACGCTAATTAGCTACACTTTAAATTCACCTAGTAGTTGCCTCAGTTTCTATCGCGTAACTCTTAGATCTTCTGACATGAATTGGCCCGACAAGACGACCCCGCCGCGTGCTTGTAGCTTCACTAGCTCATACAGGGTGGCAGGACATCGACGCGAAGCCAGTTACCATGGATTCAGTACATGATTCTGAAATTTCTACGCAGGGGTGTTCCCCTGCGTTGAAATTTATCGTCGGTAATTTTTTTTTTTAATCAGCTGTTCCTTAGATTTTGACCGCGTAGGTATTGTACTTTTCTATGAAACAGCAGATTTTTTTTAAATAATTGACGAAAAATTTCAACGCAGGTGGGTTCAGAATTATGTACTGAATCCATGGTAACCGGCTTCGCGTCGATGTCCCTGCCACCCTGTATATATATGTATATATTTTTAAAATTTTAATTCATATTCTTTAGGTCATGAGTACTCATGAGCTTTCCGAATATAAAAAATATTTGGCCTACGTCTTAAGGGGGAGGCGTAAAAATTCATTCGCTTTTACAATGTATAGTAGAATAGGTAGGGACCTAAAATGCGGAGTGCGCCTAGCACGACATTACTTACTCGATTAGCACCTCCCTTGTTTAGCTAGTTCTTTAATAGGACGCAATTTTAGACTTCTATCATTTAATTTAGCATGTAACATTTGCTAAAATTTTAATCGACAAAATGAGATCCTAAGATCTAAAATTGACAATTGTAATAATAATGTAATGATATCTGTCGGACATGCCACCGTCTGGGGGAATCAATCAGACACATTATCTCCAGGTGTTCTCTTCTAGCTAACGACTTGCACAGACACAACATTGTAGCCAGATTATCCATCAACAACTTGCTCTAAAATACAGCGTGTGGAATCGAAAGTGCCGTACTACAGGTATGTGCCCGACCCAATTCCCGAAAATGGAAATATTCGGGAAGGTTGTCGCCATGTGGGATGTGGACGCAGCGATCATTGTGCCGACAGTCGTGACAGCCAATGGCTTAATAACCAAGAGCCTCGACCAACACCTGAGGACGCTCTCGTTGGGCAGCTGGATCAAGGGCTTGATTCAGAAAGCGGTACTTCTGGACACGGCAAGCAATATTAGGAGGTTCCTCTCTCTGGAGCCCTGACCGCCGGTAGCTTGGACCCTGCTCCCGATACCAGTAGGCTACAATTCTTTATATTTAAAAAAAAATAAAAAATAAAATTTGTAATTGAAATGTTTAAAAATATAAATAAGTATTTAAGTGAAATAAAGGAGATGTAAAATAATGATTGTATTATTTGGTTTAGTTCCCAGTTTGTGTTCACACATGGCGGCACGCCCCCCAGGGCCTCAGGGCTCCCCGTGCGACGCCGACGCCGCAGTAACACGCCACTGAAGTGTTCACGAGGTGCTGCATACACACGACGTTGTCAGACAAATAATATTAGTTGTTACTTATATATACACAAGTACTCCAACGCCTACTTCGTATTTGTACATAGTAAGCTTCTCTATAATAAGCCGAGGTATGTGTATATTTTTTTTGATCCAAATGATTTAAATTGTCTTGTGATTTACAGAAAGTTCCTAAGACTCAATAATTACTAGCTGCCATTTTTTTAAATTATATAAGGTTTTGTTCACTACGTAATAAGTTAACGATTTTGTGTTCGTTTGTAGAATAGATATAATGTTACAATATGCCCATGTGTAATTCAGAGGATTTTAATTTTTATCATTTCACATTTCTACCGTAATGAAATGAATACCGGTAGCTATAGTGTTAAGTGATATAATGAGCATTTAACTGTAATGATGAATAGTTTGTAATATGTGATGATTATGTTGATTTTCATTGAACAAATGTTTGTTAATATTGGAGAATTATGTATTACAGAATTCACTTATGAAATGTGTGGCCATAGAAAACGATAGTTAGTTGTAAGCGGTTGTCACCAGTTGTGATCAGACCTCAACTATGTCAATACAATGAACAAATGGACAAGTTGCCAATCGGTTGTTGAATTTATTGAAACTTGCATTTCATCTATGAAGTGATTGATTTTTGCTTTTACGTATTACATATGTAATTTAAATGTACATTTTACATAATAATGATAATTGTTGTTGTTAAATAAAACATGTTTAAAAATGTTGGTGTTTCATTTTACCTGTTTGTTCAGCAATACCTACAAAATAAATATTTCAGAGCTTTCCGTCCATATGATTACGTCCGTCAAGACAATCAAATGTTTTATTTTATTTCGATAATGTATTTTCTTATTAAGAGGGTGCATCCTAAGGGTCGGGCCACACCTGCCGAACGTTCCGCGGCGGAACGTTCCGTCGCGTCATGTTTGCTTGCATTTCTATGGACGTAACGTTCGGCTGATGTGTTATAGGTAACTTGAAAAACATAAGGAGCGTATTCAACCGAACCTTCCGCCGCGGAACGTTCGGCAGATGTGGCGCGACCCTAAAAGTTGGCAACGTCGTAAATAGCTGTCAAATATTTACCTGTTTCGATTAATTTGGAAATAATACTGTATGGAAATAAGAAATGAGGCTAACTAATTGACTAGAATATTAATAATGAATTGCAAATTATAACATTGAAGTTGTACCCGTTTTAGGTGAAAAAAAGGCATTTGGATTACGTTTGCGTTAAAGACCATCGCGGATGGTCAACGGGTACATATATACATACCGGTCAAAATCATAATCCTCGCCGAAGTCTGTTAAAAATAACTAAAAGGGGTTTGAAGATTTTGGCCCTAAAATCAGCCACCATTTTGATTTTTTTTCAAAATCGAGGTGCACAATTAATGTCATATATTTGGATAGGGGACACATACAATCATAAAACTTCATACAACATAACATCATAAAGCGTCACGTTTCTGAGATATTCAAAGACAAAAATAATTATTGTTATAACGAATTTAGTTATTTATAATGTAGATTAAGATAATTAAACATGAATTAATTGACTACACCTAGTGGATAAAACATATTTTTTTTAAATCATATTAGGTTTAAATAATATCATCCAAGAAGGCAACGGGAGGCTGAATAGGATTTTCTTGGTGTCTATGCCATGCCACACACCATATAATACATATTATACCATATAACACACGTCCTTATTCGGCGGGGGGTATAATATTATTTATGTCCCTTTCGCTCTTAACTAAAATATTACCTATACATGATGCAATTATGTTTTCATAGTTCAATATACTTACCTGAAGAGAAAAAAAACAAAAATATCCTTTATCAGGGTTAAGTTTTCGACTTATATTTCGGTGAATAACTCTGAAACCTGACGCTTTAGGATATTATGTTGTAGGAGCCAATGGTTGTAGGCACCGTACACTATCACTTTGTTGTTGTTGGTTTAGTTATGGAGTACACAGAAAGAACCACAAGTTGAGTTTAAAGTTATATTGAAATGAAGAAGGTTAACAAGTTAAAGTGGTAGCGATTCTTTCTCTTGACCAGTGGTTAGTTCCACAGTTATTGGTTGACTCGATGTGTATTACTTAAAACGTTCTAATTATAGCATAATATTAGTGACGCACGACATCCAAGTAGGTTGCTGCGTTTGCAAAGTAGATGTACGGTTGATGAGACCGTACATATTGGCAACCCCACAAAGATGTAAAGAATGTAGTGAAAGATTGTCAAGAGAAAAAACCCTATTACAAAGAAACAAATAATAACTTAAATTATTCGAAGTTAAATGCGATGTTGTCTGCATGACGCGGACGTCTTGTTTGCAGTTCTGCTTGCCTCGCCGTGTGAATGTTTTCTTCTTGCTTTCTGTGTTGTATCGGTTGGAGTTCAATCTCTTCAGGCTGATTGTTCGTAGCTGAATGGCTCTTAGTTAGTTTTGAGCGACAAGATGGTCCGTATCTCTTTACCAACCACCCCACAGAGACCGTGACGATTACTCCCACAATGGTATAGGAGACGGCGTATTGGTGTATGTCATGAGTGGAAATGGTTGATGGGAGGTGGTTTTCTTGTGTTTTCATTGTAGCTAATCGCTTGTCGATTTCCTCCAATTCTGCAGTTTTTGGCAACATCACGTGCGACATATTATGCGTTATGTTCACAATGTTATTTACCATCGAGTTGAGCGACGGTATGTTCATGGAAAGATCCATCTTCATGTTGCTATTGTATTGGTTATGCGAGTGAATCGTTAGTTCCTTCGATTGCAACAAGCAACCCTGTGCCAAGGTCAGTATCCCAGACGTCATGGAGTGCGTAGTGATGTCATTTTCACACACAATTCGTATTGTGCAAGTTCCGCAACAAATCGCCAGCCAAGTATTCGCTGTGTGTAACGCGATCCACTCCTGTTTACATAGCACATTTTTTACGTCACAAGGTGAGGTCGTTCGATGACCCAGTATTTTTGCTTCACAGGGAGCATTGCTGTTATGCAAGTTGAATATCGGTAGATTCTTGTTGCATATCAAATTGCCTGGTTGAATTTGACTGCACCGCTTCATGTCATCTTCAGATAAAGAGACATAAGTGCTCTTCCCGAAGTTTACTGCTATGTACTGCGAAGCTAGTTGGACGATGACTGATCCTGTGCTTGTTTTCATGGGCAACGGAGTAGCTCGGTATAGAGTGAAGTCTTCATCTGAGATCAATGGGACGTGTATCTCGAACAAAAAGTAGTTAGTGGTAACTCGCGCTCTTACGTATAGCAGTTTGTAGAGGTCTTGTATATCGTTTCTGATGTTTCGGACAGGCAATGACGAGGTCCTCGGAAGTTTGCCCGCGATTTCAGTTAGTTGCTCGATCAAGTTGACAGGTGTGAGTAGATGGATGTCTATGTGCCCTTTGTAAACATCAGTTAGGCTTACAAACAGCATCTCTTGAACCCTCTCTAAATTGGTAATCAGCAAATATGCTGTTAGTGAGGCCGAGTTAAAGTAGTTAGTAGCCATCACTATTTCCATTTCAGATTCCACTTTCGCTAAATTGGTGTTGGTTTGCGCCATGAAGTCGTCTATTAAACTAAACTGTCGCCTGATATTTTGTTCATTCTTCTTCAGCATATTGTTTTGAAGTTCGACTAGGTATTGAAGTTTGATTTTTTACCAAATCAAGTAGGTAATTTTCATTATTTTGGACAGCTTGTATGTCGTTGTGGTGTTTATCTGCAAACCGTTGATCTAGAATACCGAAGAGGCTGTTAGCGACATACCCCACTCCATCAATCAGTCCTCGTTTGTTACGATTACTCAAGTGCTTATGAGGAGCTAGGAGTATGGTGTTGTAGTAGCTCAGTAGCCCAGCACGTAGTTGACAGTGATGGACGTAGCTTGACGTTAGTTCACGACACGAATACCACAGTTTGCAGGCTTTTTCTTTCAAGTCTCCACGGAACCGCTCTCGTAGTTTAGTAGAGTTGCGTAATCCTTGGCGTCTTGAAATTGTCGTTTGTTTCTATTTATTGCGTTTGCACTCTATGTTCGATATTATGCGCCTTCTCAATCCAACTGGGGCGACCCGCTTGTGGGAGACCAGCTGAACCGATTCGCTATCGTCAATAGAGACACTACACACAATAAATATCCGGCTCGAAGGACCATTTAATGTAGGAGCCAATGGTTGTAGGCACCGTACACTATCACTTTGTTGTTGTTGGTTTAGTTATGGAGTACACAGAAAGAACCACAAGTTGAGTTTAAAGTTATATTGAAATGAAGAAGGTTAACAAGTTAAAGTGGTAGCGATTCTTTCTCTTGACCAGTGGTTAGTTCCACAGTTATTGGTTGACTCGATGTGTATTACTTAAAACGTTCTAATTATAGCATAATATTAGAGACGCACGACATCCAAGTAGGTTGCTGCGTTTGCAAAGTAGATGTACGGTTGATGAGACCGTACATATGTTATATGACATTTTTTGTTTGTATAAGTGTCTTCTATCTAAATATATAACTTTTTATTTTCACCGCGATTCTGAAAAAAAAACAAAATGGCGGCCTCACGTTAGGGCCACCCTCCATACAAAAATCTTCAAACCCCTTTCGGAAGTCGGTGGCAAAAACGAAAATACAAAACTAAAGACACGGATATTCGTTAGTTGCCACCGACTCGGTTGTTTTTTTTTTTGTGAAAAAGTTTTTATTTCTTGCTTTTTAGTGGGTCGGTTTGTAATTTCAATACTCAATACATTTATTGCATTCCACAATGTGAACTTAGGTGGTAGGTACATAAAGACATACATTCGTTTACAATTTATCTAACTTACAATAGCCTAATGTCAACTGCTCATCACCTTTTACAAAATACTGCTTTTCCCGATGCAGGGACGTTCATTGTTGAAGAGTTCTCCTGGTACTTCGCCATCAGCTCCACTTCACCCTATGCATTGTGACGGGCATAAATTGCTTGGCAACCATATTAAGTAATCGAATCGCAACCCGTGAAATACGTATTATTGAGCAGTGTGCAGTTGCGATGGCCATCTGTGGTCTTCATCATCAGTTCCACTTCACTAAATGGTGCTTTCCGAGAGCAAATTCAAGAGTTACTATAAAAAATACCTTTATCGCTATAGGTGCGCGTATGATATTTGTAAGAGTTCCCTCGACTTCTCCAGGATTCCATCATCCAATCCTGACTTGATGACAATGGGACCAACTGGAAAGTATACCCTTTCGAACAAAAAAACAATTTTCGTAATCGGTCCAGCCGTCTTCGTGTAATCGGGGAACTACGTAAAAATAAAATATTCCGACAAACTGAGAACCTCCTCCTTTTTTTGAAGTCGGTTAAAAATATAGTTAAGTTGTGTCACTTTAAGCGCAGGCCACACCGCCAGCTTAGCGGGCGGAGCGGGCGAAGCGAACGAAGGAAACTATACAAACTACGAAATATTTAGCTCGCGGTGTGAACCGAAGTATGTAGAGGTGAAACGAACGCCCGCTCCGCCCGCTAAGCTGGCGGTGTGGCCTGCGCTTTAGTCTATTTCAGAATGGGAAATCCTAGTTTGACAGAAATAAACTAAATTTTGGTGATTTTTAGTCTAGTTTAGAGGCATTTGTGACAAGAGAATCGGCACCATTGTGTAGCTGAAGAAGATACAGATTTCATGGGTTTTAGGGTCGGGCCACACCTGCCGAACGTTCCGCGACGGAACGTTCGGTTGACTACGCTCCTAAGGGTCGGGCCACACCTGCCGAACGTTCCGCGGCGGAACGCTCCGTCACGTCATATTTCTATGGACGTAACGTTCGGCTGATGTGTCATAGGTAACTAGAAAAACATTAGGAGCGTATTCAACCGAACGTTCCGTCGCGGAACGTTCGGCAGGTGTGGCCCGACCCTTATGTTTTTCAAGTTACATAGGTATGACACACCAGCCGAACGTTACGTCCATAGAAATATGACGCGACGGAGCGTTCCGCCGCGGAACGTTCGGCAGGTGTGGCGCTAGGCTTAGATTTTTTGCGCGGAACCCTAAGGGCTTGTTTACGGAGACGCGGGGCGCTGAGCGTGGCGTTCGGCGTTGCGTCGGACGTTTTCTCTGTTGACTGACAGGCGGGGCGTGCAGCGGCCCGTGTCATCACACGCGCAAACACAAACATAATATCGCAATTTAGTTTACGATGTTGTTTACGGAAACGCGGGGCGTGCGGCGCACAGTGGGTCGAAACTATGATTTTAGTGATTAGGGCCCAACTTTGTTTTTTACTTTTTTCTTTATGCGGATCGATAGAGCTCATTAACCTCAATAATAATTGCCCTGATGTCTTTTTTCCTAAACTTAATATTTTGGGTAGAAAAATGTGTTTTTATTTTTTTTTATGAGGTGAGTTTAGATGAGGTGCTTGCCTAGGGCGCTCCCGACATTTAATCCGCCTCTGCCAGCACGTGTAGCATGACTACAACCATAGGAATGAGTTTTCTATGGGATCTGTCATTTTGTCTATTCTTCAGTCGACAAAACCCATTGCTATGGTTGTTATACTAAGGGCCGATTTCACCAAAGAAACTGAACGCAATCAGCTAAAACGCGTTATCGCGTCGCTAAAACGTGTTCAAGAGCTGTCAGTGTCAAAATTGTTATGGAATATTGTACACTGACACCTCTTGAACGCATTAAGATGTGCTGAACGAGTTCAATTTCATTGTTGAAATCTGCACTAAGAGTGCGGGCAGTGAGCTCATAGTGAGTGAGGGACATGCCCCTCCTTCGTACAATCTGTATAAATATTTATAGCATTTGAGATATTCAAGCTCACCACCTTATTATTAATACTATTACTAATCATTGTGTTGTTAATAACACAAGATCGGTATCGTATCAGCCAAGATGCAAATTGATGCATCCCTACTAAAAGTTTCTCTGTAGACTTTGCATTGTTTTCTCCCAGTACACATTAAGATGATATTTAAAGACGATAAGCAGAGGGTTACACTGATACAAACTGAAGGCCTACTGTTTAAATGAGATGAATGACTGAGGTCTCGTGATACGTCACCACACCCCTCCCACAGCATGCAGCTTACTTCAGGCACCATCTCAGTTAAGCCGTACGCCTGTAATATGTATTTTATGATATCTATATTTTAATGTGTTACAAAGTTCTTAGTAACCATTCTGCTAACAATAACATCAGTTAAGTCTTGATCAGTTGGTATACTATTCAATTTATATACATTATTCAGAGTCTTCTTAGAGGTGAATTCTTTCAAGTCACTCATAGGTAGAATTTCTCCCTCAATTTGTGGTAATATCTCCTTACTTGCATCTGATTCTTCAGTAATTAGAAAACAAATCAACAGTTTTGTGTCCTTCTCTATGCCAAACTTGCTCAAACTCTGTGTGATGTTTTTTGAGATTGATAAATTATACAATATCTCAGAAAACACAGTTCTGGTGACCATAACATTGTATTTCTGAGACAGCACAGCCCTATTTGCTGCAACCGCAACTTGGAAGGGCTCTATTATTAACTGGGGCTTGATTGCAGCACAGCTCCAAACACCTTGGACAATGTTATTCCTTATCACTTCCACGTTCTGAACATTTTGGAATAGATACATCTTCAATGTAGTTTTCGTGTCTGGATCTAGTTCGACCACATAGGGCTCACGCGCCATGGTAGTAACTGAAATAAACAAAATTGATGACAAACTGCGTGTTGAGATAATATAGCTATACGAAGTAGTACTTCGTATCAAAGAATATGTACATACATGACATATTCTTGTTTATGAAGTAAGAAAGCAATCTAAATCGGTACCAACCCCAAACATAAATAAACCACAAATATTTAAAGTTATTTGTCGCGCACCGCTGGGAATCAATGTTAATTCGATATGAGTAAGTTACAATGCCCCGTCCGGTCTTTGTTTCTCACTGATTTTCTGCTTGCTTAAATTCAATCCATTGTTTACTATTTACAAATTAGGTTATTTTCATTTTGGACTTCTCGATCGCGCCTGATCGCGCCACGGTCATGCGACCCTAAAGTGGGTGATAGACATGCGAACCACGGACCACGGTTTGAGCCAACCTACTCTGCTCGCTCGCCGGTAGGTGACACACCTGAAGCTTTCTCACACTGTATCGCGATGTTTTCGAATTTTCTGAATCAAACTAAACAAACATACATTATACAAATGACGAAACAAAATGCCGGCTCGCGACTCGCGGTACTCAACTCACTCACTCGGTTTTTTAAAGTGCGCGTACTTACTACTTAGTATGACACACGCACACGGGTGAGTAAGGTCGCCGTCGCACGTCTACTACACGGTCGCCAAGCACGTCCCGACAGAGGTAATCTTGGTGGTTTACAACCGTGTAGGTGATGGTTTACGATTACGACCAAACGTTGAACAACTTTGCCGGTCGCCAACCAAAATCACCTGTCCGGGACGCGGTTGGCGGCCGTGTAGCAGGTGTTTAACTGACACCACAGCGTACGAGTACAGACGGTCGTAAGTCGCGGACGACCGGACGTGAATTGACCATGGACTTATTAAGTCCATGGAATTGACGTGATCGTAGGGAACTGACAGTTAACGTCCGCGGACGCTTCCGATAATTTGTTCCCAGCTTAAGTCCACGTACGCACGGTCCACGGACGTAATAAAAACGCGGCGACTTTTTTCGCGTATAGGATTTTCTACGCTCTGCTTAGCGCTGAGAGTTGAATATGCAACAGTGAGTTCTTGAAGCGCTGGATACCCTATGTTTTCTTAATTCTTAGCCTAGCGCCACACCTGCCGAACGTTCCGCGGCGGAACGCTCCGTCGCGTCATATTTTTAAGGACGTAACGTTCGGCTGATGTGTCATAGGTAACTTGAAAAACATTAGGAGCGTAGTCAGGCAGGTGTGGCCCGACCCTTAATGCTCGGCTCAATACCGGGAGTTCAAAATCAAGGGTACGAAAAAAATTCGCCGCGATTTTATTACGGAGTCCGTGCGATCGTGGGTTTACTGAACTGACTGACTGACACAGGGACACCGGACAGCACACAGAATTAAACGCCTGCTACACGGTCGCCAACCACGTTCCGACAGAGGTGACCTTGGTGGTTTTCAACCGTGTAGGATAATGTTTACGACCAAACGCTGAAACAATTTTGCCGGTCGCCAACCAAGGTCACCTCTGTCGGGACACGGTTGGCGACCGTGTAGCAAGCGTTCATGGGTAATATCGGTTTTACTCTGTATCAAATCGTACCTATGTATCGGTTTTGAATATCGGATATCGCATCTATATATTTCAATATCTATTTATTGGCTGAATCTGTGTGGAACTCTGAAACGAAATAAGATACTGTGATTTTTACGTTTCGGTTTTGTTCGACATATATGTACCTATATCATTGTATTTTATTTGTAACTGTATATTCGAACGAAGTCAGTGAATGTATTTTTTGTTGATACTGTTGATAATATGGCACTCTAAAAATGAAAATAGTACAGTCATTTCGGTTTTTCAGATGTAAGTTTATCATTTTAAAATATTAATCAGTATTCGGTATTAAACTCTATGTTCATGTAAATAGTGTTTAAAATTTGTATTATACATTAGCGTATCTCTCTCTGTCTCTTCCGCTCCTCCCGCGCGCATCGAACAATCGTCGCGTACCTGATTACCCGAATCACAATATCGGTTTGAACCGAATATCATAGTGCGATACCGATATTGTGTGGTGTTTTGACTCATCATACCAACATCAACGCATGAGGTACGCGAATACCTGATATATAGATTCAGTGCCGTCCGATATATAGGTATTCGATATTTTACCGATACATAGATATTGTATCTACGATTTGTATCGCCCACTCCTAAGCGTTTCATTATAGCTAATAATTGACCACAGACCACAGACTACATAGAGATACTACGTATATAATTGACTGACGGACGCACGGACGGAATTCGAATCGAAGTTATGTTTATCTTTTACGGTGATAAGATTATTCAAGAATCGCTCAAAATTATTTGTTCTCATGATATAACACGATAGGTAGTGGTTTGCTCTAGATAACAGTTTGGAAGTTAACTGTTTTGGCTAGTGAATCCTAAATGAAAATGTTGATTCCAAGGCTGTTTAAATACAGTTCATTAATAAAAAATGGGTCGGTGCGTTTATTAGCGACTCAGTCGCAACAGTTTACTGAGAATGTGGGTCCTGTGGTGTACGAGAAGTTATTGGGGACGGACAGAGGCATCGCGCTGTACGGGCTGCACAGTCCTAAGGACCGCAATGCCCTGGGCTTTGACATGATCGAAGCCATGAGGGAAGTCAACCAGTTGATCAGGGAGGACACAAAGGTTTCTGTTGTCATACTGCACAGCATGGTGCCTGGCATATTCTGTGCTGGTAAGAAACACAAGATTTTGAATTACCTTGTGTAAGTAGCGAGTCTTGTCTTCCAGAAAATAATTACCTACTTAGAGCCAATTAGTACCATAGAATTGATAAAATAATGTTTGTTACCAACAGCTTGTAGAATGGAACATATTTGAAATACAATAGGTTTGTATGTCAATTCACAGTTCACACATCTTGTTTATTATGTATGCTAATACATTATATTTATTTAGCCTCCCATAGTTCCGTTCAGTTCAAACTTCTGTCTATTGAATCAAATTTGCATTGGTTTATTTTAGGGGCCAATTTGAAAGAACGCTTCAAGATGGCAGATGATGAAGTAGCCAGATTTGTCAAAGGACTCAGAGCCACATTCATAGAAATAGAAGATCTGCCTATGCCAACCATAGCAGCTATTGAAGGTGTAGCAGTTGGGGGAGGCTTGGAGCTGGCCCTGGCTTGTGACATCAGGGTGGTGTCTGAAACAGCCAAGCTGGGTCTGGTGGAGACCGGCAGAGGCCTCATCCCTGGCGCTGGAGGCACTCAGAGACTGCCCAGAGCTGTCAATATCAATATTGCTAAAGAACTGATATACACATCAAGAATAGTCAGTGGCCAGGAAGCCAAGGATTTAGGTAGGTGTTGAAGATCACCCATCGAAGATAAAACTTTGTTGTTTTAGATTTCCTTATTAAACATTTTGTAATCAATTGCAGGCATAGTAAACCATGTGGTACCACAGAGCAGCTCAAATAACGCAGCATTAGAAAAGGCGCTAACTATAGCGCGGGAGATCATAATCAACGCGCCGATCGCCCTCCGATGTGCCAAACAAGCCATCAACGAAGGCATACAGCTCAGCATCAAGGATGGCTATGAAGTGGAACAGAAGTGCTATGAGATTAACATTCCCACAAAAGACCGGCAGGAAGGCATGATATCCTTTATGGAGAAAAGGAAACCCATCTATGAGGGTCACTAAAACTCAAATTATATTATTTGGTGTAGGCAAATCCAACATAATTAGCAGTAAGTGTTATGATATAATTTTTAATGATGTTGTGTAAACCAGAGTACATATTTTTGATAGTTATATATTATGCAAGGCATTTGGAATCTTTTATATTTACATACTTTTTAAATAAAATGTTGAAAATTATTATTAATTTGTTTCCTTATCCCTGTTTTGTAAAATAGATACATTGACATAGCAATTAACCTCTCAGCAAGAAAAACGTAACAGTTGGATTCCCCTTAATAAAAATATGATGAAATTAGTATACAATTTGAATGGACAAAGTGTTAGTAAGAAATAAGTACTCATTTCATATTATAGAAAACAAGAATAATCTTGATAAACTTATCTACAAGGTTATCATAATAATATTACTATTGCTGTTTCCATGTACTTGGCAAAATAAATAAAAACATTTACAATGTCATACTATACAGAGTCACTAAATATAAAGGCACTTCATTAGTTGTTCTTTGGTGTCATCAGGTGATGTGACCTTGTGGCCAATAGTCCGTGAGTCATTGTAGATCTCATAGTCATTACCTCCTGGCATTGTTTTATCTCCAAAGAAGTGGATTTCATCAAACTTCTGGTCTGCTACATGGTTGAGGCAGTAGGTCTTATCCCAGCCAGTAGGGAACACGTCAACACTGATCTGTCCTCCGAGTGCAAATGTCAAACCTGAACTTCCAAATTCGCTTTGTAATGCATCCACAAATTTTTGTCTTACTGAGTGTACAGAGTCAAACCTTACAAACTCTTCTCTCTCTGCCTGGCTGCAGGACCGCCCCACCGGACAGATGTTAATCATGCTTGACCTGAACTCAACGAAGTTGCCCCGCTTGGCAGGTAATTCGATCTTGGACATAAACCCGAGTGAGAAATTGATGACTCTTTGTAGCAACTTCTCTCCCAGATGACTGAGGATACTTTCTGAACTGATCAGCTTGCCGCCTCGATACTGCACCACACCATTTTCACAGAACACATAGTCAAACTTGGCTGCCACTTCAGCCCCATCCATTTGTTCAGCTATTTTGACATAATCGGATCCACTGACGAGTCCTACGGCCACTTTAGATTTTACATTATCTAACAAGAAGTGCTTCAGTTCCTCTGTGATGACCTGGCGTGGCTTGGTGAGGGTGCCGTCCACATCAAATAGATACAACATGGATTTTCGACTAGCCATTGTATTTTTGGTAGAAAATTATTTGAATTTTGGAGGCAAAGCGGTCAATAAGTAGGGCACCGGCAGCGGTCGTAAAGTGCCAACACTTCACTGAGACACGTCAAATACCTAACTTCTTTGTTATCAGCCGGGCGGACAACATGGCGAGCGCGCCGGGTTCTGTTTACGTACTGTTATTGTGTGTGTTTGTCACTGCAACCGCGTTAT
The DNA here is from genome assembly GCA_948150665.1 of Conistra vaccinii. NCBI lineage: Eukaryota > Metazoa > Arthropoda > Insecta > Lepidoptera > Noctuidae > Conistra > Conistra vaccinii. The sequence continues at coordinate 25,098,950 of OX411323.1, forward strand.
CTGATAGTACTGCTAAATCGGGAAATGTTCTTATACTATTTGGTGAGTAACACTCCTTCAATTAAGTTCTCAAGTTCATGATCGTTGATAATATCAGTTTGACAGCTAATAAGTACGTGTCGTACGTAACTCGAGAAGCTAGTTAGTCTGTGTAACTGGTAATAAATTACCGATTCTCAGCTTTTTGAAACAAGCACGGGACTTGTGATGTGAGTGAGCACAGAATACTAATAATATCCTAACGGCTGGTCAAGTGCGTTTGTGGTATGATTCTGCACTTCAGCTGTCTGTCTGCATTTCTGCATTATATTATTTTCAATCAATCTAATCATTAGTAATGCATCAGGGTTGCCCGCGAAATTCAAGATTGATTTAAATAATTTCATGTTTAGTCAATATTTTCAACCATAACACTTAAGTAAAGATAAATAATTATTTATTTATTTGGTACACCAACAGTAGTACATACAATTTTTTTTTTTAACTGAACAGTATCATAATAACTTTGTACTGATAAGTATGCCTATTATAGGTATACACAGCATTTACCACAACACAACATCGTAATAAACTAGAAAACTTACATAGTTGAATGTGCCTTACTATGGCATATTTGCATGCCAAATTATGGCGAAATGTGTCATCGTTCAAGAATACTCGTCTACCACCTTTGTATGAGCCTGGCCACGACTTTGAGCGGGGCGGCAAGCGGGGCGGCGAGCGGGGCGGCGAGCGGCAAGCGGGGCGTTGCCCATGCCACGTACTTGACAGTAGCGTTAGCGGCAGCAACCGCGGTGGACGTACTTAGACTTTTGTTTTTTTTTATTAACATGGCGTTATCCAAAGTGGCTCTTCTTTGCCTCGAAAGCAGTTCTTATTTCAAACAGGATATTTTGAATATGCGGGAAGGAGTGCACGCGTCCGATAATTTGTTCCCAGCTTATCCCTAGACGGTGTTGATCACAGATCATGTAACTTTAGTTGTTGAGATAGAGCTCGTACAGAAATGGTCTAAAACTGACAACTTCTACGGCCCCCTAATTCATTATTTTTGAAGATAAAAACATATAAAAATTATATTTGTTCTCTACTCGATGCGCTCTAGACAATGATACCCCACATGCCAGGGTCAGTTTGTATTTTTTTTCAAAATGGTGGAACCATCATCAATTCCGCTATCTAACGATGGCGGTTATATACATGGCTATTGGAGGTGCAACATTATAACACTCTTGGATTATTCCGAACCCGACCCGGAAAACCTAACTCGGTCGCGGTTTAGGTTCGGAATTTAACATTACGTAGTTATGGATTGAGAGGACAGAAATTTTGATGGGTAAAAAAGCAGTCAAAACATACTTCATGAAAAGTGAGAAATTGTTCATTGTAGATTTTCCAAACTATTTTATTCGTACAGCCGCGCCGCTCAGTCCACCCCTGCAATGCCGTCGTCCGTACCGCTCTGAGTAGTGGCATCTCATTCACTCGCCCATACATTTGTTCAAGCCGCGCAGGCGCGACCGCGCCGCTCGCCGCTGCCGCGAAACGCTTGGCAAATACCGCTCCCGCTGCCGCTGTGAGCGGCGCGCCGTGGCATGCTTCATACATTTCTATACATTTGTTTTTACCGCTCGCCGCCCCGCTCACCGCTGCCGCTGCTAGCGGCAAGGTCGTGGCCAGGCCGTAAGAGCCTGGCCACGACTTTGAGCGGGGCGGCAAGCGGGGCGGCGAGCGGCAAGCGGGGCGTTGCCCATGCCACGTACTTGACAGTAGCGTTTAGCGGCAGCAACCGCGGTGGACGCACTTAGACTTTTGTTTTTTTTTTTATTAACATGGCGTTATCCAAAGTGGCTCTTCTTTGCCTCGAAAGCAGTTCTTATTTGAAACAGGATATTTTGAATATGCGGGAAGGAGTGCACGCGTCCGATAATTTGTTCCCAGCTTATCCCTAGACGGTGTTGATCACAGATCATGTAACTTTAGTTGTTGAGATAGAGCTCGTACAGAAATGGTCTAAAACGGACAACTTCTACGGCCCCCTAATTCATTATTTTTGAAGATAAAAACATATAAAAATTATATTTGTTCTCTACTCGATGCTCTCTAGACAATGATACCCCACATGCCAGAGTCAGTTTGTATTTTTTTTTCAAAATGGTGGAACCATCATCAATTCCGCTATCTAACGATGGCGGCTATGTACATCTATTGGAGGTGCAACATTATAACACTCTTGGATTATTCCGAACCTGACCCGGAAAACCTAACCCGGTCGCGGTTTAGGTTCGGAATTTAACATTACGTAGTTATGGATTGAGAGGGCAGAAATTTTGATGGGTAAAAAAGCAGTCAAAACATACTTCATGAAAAGTGAGAAATTGTTCATTGTAGATTTTCCAAACTATTTTATTCGTCCAGCCGCGCCGCTCAGTCCACCCCTGCACTGCCGTCGTCCGTACCGCTCTGAGTAGTGGCATCTCATTCACTCGCCCATACATTTGTTCAAGCCGCGCAGGCGCGACCGCGCCGCTCGCCGCTGTCGCGAAACGCTTGGCAAATACCGCTCCCGCTGCCGCTGTGAGCGGCGCGCCGTGGCATGCTTCATACATTTCTATACATTTGTTTTTACCGCTCGCCGCCCCGCTCACCGCTGCCGCTGCTAGCGGCAAGGTCGTGGCCAGGCCGTAAAACCGCATTTATAGCAAATAAATAACTTTGATTTTGACTTTACAAATTTTCTAACGTGCTTTGCAATTTTCTGGTGATTAACAGGTTGTAGGTTGATCAATTTATTATGATAGGGCTGCCTAAAGTAAATATTATGTTCCTTGTGCTAGAGAGCAAAACAGTATGTTAAAAACTTATAAAGTACTCTGTGGAGCAAGAGTGATAGCAAAGATCTTTTGGCGCCTGAATTAAAATGACATTTTCAGAGGGCGGGTGTTGTAAAGGGCACTGCACACACCGGGCGTGGCGTGGCAGGATGGGACGGCGACGTGACGCTGAGCAGTTGTAATATACTAGATATTACGGACGACTCCACACAGAGCCGTCCCGCTCGGCGCGACGGTAACCGTCACGCACGCCACGCCGCCGCCGCCGCAACGCCGAGCGTAAATCACAGATTACGCGTGAATACAAGTCAGAAGCCGGCGGGGTGGGGCACGCCGCGCGACGGATACATTCAGAATTGAGCGAGATTGTATAGCTTAAAACTTTAACTTATAACTGTAACTATTATCATACTAACTTAGTTACTTTGAACTTATAACTGTTTTAAATTCTTTCTCTCTGAATTCGCGGCGGGACGGGACGTGATCGCGCCCGCAGTGTGAACGATACAGCCTCGCCAGCGCCACGTCGCCGCCCCGTCACGCCACGCCCGTCGTCCGCTGTGTGTAAAACCCGTATAGTCCCAATCGCCCCCACAAGTAACCATAAACTTGTGAAATTACAAGATGCTGGCATTAGTTCCGATTTTGGCCATGCGGCAAAAAATACTAGGGCGCTAGGGGTGCTGATAAACTAGGTACAGCGCGCCCAACATACCTGTGCAGGCGGCAAATCAAAGAACGAAAAATGTATGTACTGAATTTGTCATTCTGTTGAATTTTTCCTTGACAAGCAGCGCCTCCGTGAACTGCAAACTTAAACTGCTATCTAATTAGGCAACACATCTTCATAAACGATTCCGACTAATCTGTTTCATTTTGACAGTTCAATAATATTCATTGCGTTATTTACGTTGTTGAGCAGATTTGTTTTTCAAACTTATGAAGCAATGGATTAGTAATCTGTTTCAAAACGATTCAAATTCTGGTTGATCGTGTATTACTAAACTGGTGATGCTGCAGATCCCGCCAATTATAGACCAATATCACAATATTTATATTGTGCCAATATCACTTGCTACGGTCATAGCTAAAGTGCTGGACAGTCTGCTGGATACATACAAGGCACCTTATAAAGATTGCCTCCTAATGAACACGGAAATGCCCCTGGCTGGAGGCTTTGAGTTCTTTTAGGAGCTTAAGGCAGCCACAGGAAAGTCCGGTTAAGCAGCGAGTACCTTAAAGGCCTTCTACACGGTTGCCAACCGCGTCCCGACAGAGGTCACCTTGGTTGGCGACCGGGCAGAGCTGTTGCAACTACATGGTCGCCAACATGCCATTCTGTCGTGATACACGAGCCAGTGTTTCCACTTACGTTTTTAATTTTTCCCCAGATTCTTAATGAATTATCCCTAAAATTCCCTAAAACAATATAAAAATTGCTTGGTTTAGGGATTTTTTTTCACCAAAAAATTTGGTGTATCCAACTAAATCTGACTATTTTAAGCGATTAAAAACGTGTGAAATAAAATTAGTTGGCATGAACTAAAATTCACACCAACACTTCGACTCCAGTGCAAAACCAGTACTGTATTTTATTTTTCTACTGTTGCTTATATCTCGAAAATGGTGCGTCCTATCGCAAAAATAATGAAATTTTCGACCCCCTTTAGGAAACCCTTAAACCCCTATATCCCAACATGTTGGTAATAATTTTTTATATTTTCCGTATACCATGCTTATTATTGGCAATTTTTCCAAAAAAAGGGAGAAATCACTTCGCCGAATACACGGTCGGCCGCCGGCCCAACGTCCTCTATTCGCCCTTGGTCACTAGCGCAGCTCTTCAAACCAAGGTCGTTGGAAGGTCAAACGAAATTTGGTCATAAACCACCAACTATACGGTTGTAAACCACGAGGGTGACCTCTGTCGGGACGCGGTTGGCAACCGTGTAGAAGGCCTTTCATGCTCGCGGGTAATCGTCTATGATCGCCGATTGTGAAGAGCCGCCATAAGATTTTACATCAGAAATGATGTTCCTAGTTTGGTATATAGAAGAATAAAACAAACACAATAAAATTTCATAAAGTATAAATATTTTTTAGAAGATTTCACCGCTAATCTATTTTTGCGATTTAAGAAATCAATATCAATTTTTCTTTTTTATATCGTATCGATTCTATTATATTATATCGATACTTTTTGGCATTTGTTGCATCCCTATTAAGCTGTCTGCATGTCAAATGTGTTTCTATCTAGCTGGCCCCTCTGAGCTACAGCAACGAAACCGTTATAGACTGTTAGCTTATTGAATGTACTTGTCTAATCGAACGAAAATTTTCAATGTACCTCCACCGCTAAGTCAGAAATGCCATTTAATCTCGGTTTCTACCCAGCGAGCCCCTTCGTTATTCTTTTACTTAGAGACTTGAAATTTTTATTGGAGATACTCCTTCCAATGTACTTTTCAAATTATTCATTTATTTTCAAAAACCTTGGATACTATAGCAGAAATTACATTCGTAAGTATTTTTCTATCCAGCGGGCCCCTTTTTATCCTTAATATTTACAAGTGAAAATCGCACACCATATTATAGCATTTTCAATGTACTTTCAGGGATTAATGCGTTTTTTGTGATAAACAACATATTTAACGGTCAAAAAGGATCTGCTAAGTTTACTAGTTTTGTCCAAAAAGTAAGGTCAGCATAACAAGTTTCGTTTGTAGGGTAAGTAAATAATAATGAAATTTTCGACCCCCTTTAGGAAACCCTTAAACCCCTATATCCCAACATGTTGGTAATAATTTTTTATATTTTCCGTATACCATGCTTATTATTGGCAATTTTTCCAAAAAAAGGGAGAAATCACTTCGCCGAATACACGGTCGGCCGCCGGCCCAACGTCCTCTATTCGCCCTTGGTCACTAGCGCAGCTCTTCAAACCAAGGTCGTTGGAAGGTCAAACGAAATTTGGTCATAAACCACCAACTATACGGTTGTAAACCACGAAGGTGACCTCTGTCGGGACGCGGTTGGCAACCGTGTAGAAGGCCTTTTAGTGGTAACCTGCGAGATGCCCTAGACAAAAAAAAAAAAAAAAAAGAACACGGAAATGGAAAGGAATACTCCTTGCATACCCGTGCGCGATTGGAGGATACGTGCCATAGGCTAATTAGTCTGCATTTGGAAGGGAATTATCGTAACAAACCCGTGCGTGTTTCAAGGTAGTGCTGCCTCCTATTGCACACGGAAACGTAAATACGTGTACGGGCATCTAATTTCTTTAAATATATTATTGCTATCGTTGTGTAAAACTATTTTTTATTCATTACAAATCTCATTGTACTCATCATTATGAATAACTTTTATTATGGGACCAAAGATGATATCGCGAAAAAAATATCTGCTGTTCCCTACCTACATTTTAACGAGATATTATGCGAACATTTTTTTTTCGCGGTTTCGCGAGTTGATATTTTTGTCGTTGTAATTATTGCTGGTGCCACAATCTATTGATTACATAAGCTAATTAGTCTGTGGATTACATTCATTCCTGTAATAGCTTTAGTTATTACCTCAGAGGTTATTACTCTGAGATTCAATTTCATTCACAGACAGCCATAGACATTTGAAATCATTGCAGACCATTGACATGCATGTGTTTCTATCTAGCTGGCCCCCCTGAGCTACAGCAACGAAACCAATATAGACTGTTAGCTTATTGAATGTACTTGTCTAATCGAACGAAAATTTTCAATGTACCTCGACCGCTAAGTCAGAAATGGCATTTAATCTCGGTTTCTACCCAGCGAGCCCCTTCGTTATTCTTTTACTTAGAGACTTGAAATTTTTATTGGAGATACTTCTTCCAATGTACTTTTCAAATTATTCATTTATTTTCAAAAACCTTGGATACTATAGCAGAAATTACATTCGTAAGTATTTTTCTATCCAGCGGGCCCCTTTTTATCCTTAATATTTAAAAGTGAAAATCGCACGCCATTTTATAGCATTTTCAATGTACTTCCAGGGATTAATACGTTTTTTTAGATGCGATAAGTACATCATTGTATTTTTGAATAATAAACGTAGGTAATGCAGAAAATTTACTTGCGCGCGCGTTCCGTCAAATTGTGAGTTTAAGTTGACGCACCGGCCTGACCGGTGTCCTAAAGTTGGCATCAACTGGCTGATGGTAAGCTGGGTAAGTAAAAATAACTTTATTTAAAGCGAATTGCATGTAGGGTCAGCAAAATATTAGCATGTAAGAAACTATTATCAACATTTCACGTGTCTCGTGTCAAAACACTAGTGTTTTAATACCTCGTTATCTGCAGTATCATACACCACTTTATCTAAACTCATAGTAAAGCATTGATCAAATGCAGGAAATTCATAAAAAAAGTATTAGATACTAATAGCGTAAGGTGCCAAATCCAACATTCTACCGTGGGGGTGTGCGCCACAGCAGCCGAACAGCTGGTTTGATGATGTGCCGCCATTACAGCCACAGATAATGTAAAACGGTTGAGCTAATCTAATTTCGGATTACATTATTCTCAAATTTTGGACTTGACCAAATGCAGAAAACCCCTTTTTTTTGTTTTATCTAAGTAGGTATTAAATTCATATACCTACATAAATTATTGTTATTGATTGCATTATCGTGATATCAGTATCACTTTTAAGTTGTTTTGATTGTCGACGGCAACTAAAACTTATGAATTGAGAACTCATTGGACAAGTTGTATGGATTTTATACAAAAATTTCCGGCCGGGTGCTCGCATGTATTCGGCCAGTACAGCAATTAGGATTAATCTGGAAGAAGGTTGTAACAATATTGCTCTTTCCAAGCATGTTTGAGAAAAACTTATTTTAAAGCATTATTTTATTAGGGAATGTGTGTTTTAAATACCTAACTTTTTCTTTTTAGTTCCACGTGAATAAAGTCGTCTCTTAAGGTAACATCCAAAAGGTCCTTTCTGATTTCATAAATAACTAGCATTTTACGAGAGCAGATAAAGCATTTAACGTGAAAGCGCCAGGGTAAAACCTGCACCCTAATTACGTAATAATTTTAAATTGAAACCATTTGAAAAAGATTGCCAGTCCATTGCTTCATACTTAAGTTCAACAAAAAAAATTGAGCAGATATTTTTTGTCGAACTTATGAAGCAATGGACTGGCAATCTTTTTCAATTGGTTTCAATTTAAAATTGATCGTGCATTGCGTAATTGGGGGGCTGACCTGAAAATTTGTTCCATAAGAACAAATCTCAAGGAAAAGTTCTTATGGAACAAATGTAACTTAGAGAAGTTAAGTTAGAGAGATGTAGGTATTAATGATTCTAATGATTATAATTCTGTAAATCATAATTATGTATCGGTCGTCATCAACCATAATTTTATTAATATACAACCTGACCTGCAAAATGCAAAAACGTAAGAAACTTTGAATTTGCAGGCTACCACTGCGGATCCACCTTAACCGACTCGCTTGCTTTATAATGTAGGTAGGTAGTTATTTTTTGCCAATTAAACTGTAATGTCGCACTGACAAAACCGCCAAACCGCATATTATTAAAAAAAAACTAAATGTTTTTGTATTTGTTACCCAAATTAATGTTAACTTGTTGAGATAAGCAAATCATTTTATGAATTGATGTTTATTTTATTTTAATAAACCCAGAATTCTCAAAAAGTTTTGCAATATGCATTAAGGCATAAGGCTAAATTAAAAAAAAAAAAAAGAATGTCATTACATAGGCGTAACAAAAAAAAAGTATACAAACAAAAGATTGTAGTTCAAAAATATCGAACGCTTCTGGAGAATGCCGCGGCGTAAAACTATTTTTTTTTTCTCAAACATACTTGGAAATTCGAACATTATTTTGACAACCTTCTTCGAGATAAATCGAAATTGCTGTAGGCAAAAACAAGCGACCGCCCAGTCTTAGTATGAAAATACACAATCTGTCGTTTTTAGCAGCCAAATAAATTACTATAAAAGCTCATATCTGTCGTGTTATTTAAAAATGGAACTAACTTTTTATTTCAACACATGGCAACCAAGAAGGTAACTTATCAAAGATTTTATTTAAATTTCGAACTGGCTTAGCAAATAGAGCTGTGAAGAAACAAATGACGCGTGAAAAATTATCTTTGTTCGTTTTTGAATCTGGAATTTATAAATAACTAGCTTCTGCCCGCGACTTCGTCCGCGTGGAATAGTTACTTTGGGCTAACGCTAACTTTAACCCACGACTTCTTAAAAAAAAAACCCCCGGTTTTGAAACATTCTTCATTGTTGCTCCGCTCCTTTTGGTTTTAGCATGATATTATAATATTAGCCTATAAAGCCTTCCTCGACAAATGGGTTATCTAACAATAATCAAATCGGCCCAGTAGTTCCTGAGATTACCGCGTTCAAGTAAACAAACAAACAAACTCTTCAGCTTAGATTTACTTGGTTTGAATTTCCGCGCATATGTTAATATAGGCATCACTCATGCTGGAACAGTGTGTGGTCATGATGGTTGCACTGGTATTCGAAACTTTTTATACGAAGTACAAAATATGGTAGCTTTCGATGTTAATGGCATTAATGCAATTGATTTATCGGATGTTCCTAAACATTTATTTCTGAATCAAAAAGAAACGTAATTCAATACTGTCCTGGTATGTATAAGCGACATTGGCCATTACAAAGCCTGTTTACGTCAAAATGGCAGTTGGGAATGTCATGACGATCTGGATACTAACGTAAAAACTCATCTAATAAAAAAAAGCAAAATCATACCGCATAGGCGCATTGCGTAATTTATGTGAAACAATAGTTTTTATTATTCATTTGAAAAAATATTACCCTATGTCAAAATATATTCTGTGCGCATTATTATTTACTTACCCTACAAACGAAACTTGTTATGCTGACCTTACTTTTTGGACAAAACTAGTAAACTTAGCAGATCCTTTTTGACCGTTAAATATGTTGTTTATCACAAAAAACGCATTAATCCCTGAAAGTACATTGAAAATGCTATAATATGGTGTGCGATTTTCACTTGTAAATATTAAGGATAAAAAGGGGCCCGCTGGATAGAAAAATACTTACGAATGTAATTTCTGCTATAGTATCCAAGGTTTTTGAAAATAAATGAATAATTTGAAAAGTACATTGGAAGGAGTATCTCCAATAAAAATTTCAAGTCTCTAAGTAAAAGAATAACGAAGGGGCTCGCTGGGTAGAAACCGAGATTAAATGGCATTTCTGACTTAGCGGTGGAGGTACATTGAAAATTTTCGTTCGATTAGACAAGTACATTCAATAAGCTAACAGTCTATAACGGTTTCGTTGCTGTAGCTCAGAGGGGCCAGCTAGATAGAAACACATTTTCAAATGTGTTTCTAGCTGTAGCTCAGAGGGGCCAGCTAGATAGAAACACATTTTCAAATGTGTTTCTATCTAGCTGGCCCCTCTGAGCTACAGCAACGAAACCGTTATAGACTGTTAGCTTATTGAATGTACTTGTCTAATCGAACGAAAATTTTCAATGTACCTCCACCGCTAAGTCAGAAATGCCATTTAATCTCGGTTTCTACCCAGCGAGCCCCTTCGTTATTCTTTTACTTAGAGACTTGAAATTTTTATTGGAGATACTCCTTCCAATGTACTTTTCAAATTATTCATTTATTTTCAAAAACCTTGGATACTATAGCAGAAATTACATTCGTAAGTATTTTTCTATCCAGCGGGCCCCTTTTTATCCTTAATATTTACAAGTGAAAATCGCACACCATATTATAGCATTTTCAATGTACTTTCAGGGATTAATGCGTTTTTTGTGATAAACAACATATTTAACGGTCAAAAAGGATCTGCTAAGTTTACTAGTTTTGTCCAAAAAGTAAGGTCAGCATAACAAGTTTCGTTTGTAGGGTAAGTAAATAATAATGCGCACAGAATATATTTTGACATAGGGTAATATTTTTTCAAATGAATAATAAAAACTATTGTTTCACATAAATTACGCAATGCGCCTATGCGGTATGATTTTGCTTTTTTTTATTAGATGAGTTTTTACGTTAGTATCCAGATCGTCATGACATTCCCAACTGCCATTTTGACGTAAACAGGCTTTGTAATGGCCAATGTCGCTTATACATACCAGGACAGTATTGAATTACGTTTCTTTTTGATTCAGAAATAAATGTTTAGGAACATCCGATAAATCAATTGCATTAATGCCATTAACATCGAAAGCTACCATATTTTGTACTTCGTATAAAAAGTTTCGAATACCAGTGCAACCATCATGACCACACACTGTTCCAGCATGAGTGATGCCTATATTAACATATGCGCGGAAATTCAAACCAAGTAAATCTAAGCTGAAGAGTTTGTTTGTTTGTTTACTTGAACGCGGTAATCTCAGGAACTACTGGGCCGATTTGATTATTGTTAGATAACCCATTTGTCGAGGAAGGCTTTATAGGCTAATATTATAATATCATGCTAAAACCAAAAGGAGCGGAGCAACAATGAAGAATGTTTCAAAACCGGGGGTTTTTTTTTTAAGAAGTCGTGGGTTAAAGTTAGCGTTAGCCCAAAGTAACTATTCCACGCGGACGAAGTCGCGGGCAGAAGCTAGTTATTTATAAATTCCAGATTCAAAAACGAACAAAGATAATTTTTCACGCGTCATTTGTTTCTTCACAGCTCTATTTGCTAAGCCAGTTCGAAATTTAAATAAAATCTTTGATAAGTTACCTTCTTGGTTGCCATGTGTTGAAATAAAAAGTTAGTTCCATTTTTAAATAACACGACAGATATGAGCTTTTATAGTAATTTATTTGGCTGCTAAAAACGACAGATTGTGTATTTTCATACTAAGACTGGGCGGTCGCTTGTTTTTGCCTACAGCAATTTCGATTTATCTCGAAGAAGGTTGTCAAAATAATGTTCGAATTTCCAAGTATGTTTGAGAAAAAAAAAATAGTTTTACGCCGCGGCATTCTCCAGAAGCGTTCGATATTTTTGAACTACAATCTTTTGTTTGTATACTTTTTTTTTGTTACGCCTATGTAATGACATTCTTTTTTTTTTTTTTAATTTAGCCTTATGCCTTAATGCATATTGCAAAACTTTTTGAGAATTCTGGGTTTATTAAAATAAAATAAACATCAATTCATAAAATGATTTGCTTATCTCAACAAGTTAACATTAATTTGGGTAACAAATACAAAAACATTTAGTTTTTTTTTAATAATATGCGGTTTGGCGGTTTTGTCAGTGCGACATTACAGTTTAATTGGCAAAAAATAACTACCTACCTACATTATAAAGCAAGCGAGTCGGTTAAGGTGGATCCGCAGTGGTAGCCTGCAAATTCAAAGTTTCTTACGTTTTTGCATTTTGCAGGTCAGGTTGTATATTAATAAAATTATGGTTGATGACGACCGATACATAATTATGATTTACAGAATTATAATCATTAGAATCATTAATACCTACATCTCTCTAACTTAACTTCTCTAAGTTACATTTGTTCCATAAGAACTTTTCCTTGAGATTTGTTCTTATGGAACAAATTTTCAGGTCAGCCCCCCAATTACGCAATGCACGATCAATTTTAAATTGAAACCAATTGAAAAAGATTGCCAGTCCATTGCTTCATAAGTTCGACAAAAAATATCTGCTCAATTTTTTTTGTTGAACTTAAGTATGAAGCAATGGACTGGCAATCTTTTTCAAATGGTTTCAATTTAAAATTATTACGTAATTAGGGTGCAGGTTTTACCCTGGCGCTTTCACGTTAAATGCTTTATCTGCTCTCGTAAAATGCTAGTTATTTATGAAATCAGAAAGGACCTTTTGGATGTTACCTTAAGAGACGACTTTATTCACGTGGAACTAAAAAGAAAAAGTTAGGTATTTAAAACACACATTCCCTAATAAAATAATGCTTTAAAATAAGTTTTTCTCAAACATGCTTGGAAAGAGCAATATTGTTACAACCTTCTTCCAGATTAATCCTAATTGCTGTACTGGCCGAATACATGCGAGCACCCGGCCGGAAATTTTTGTATAAAATCCATACAACTTGTCCAATGAGTTCTCAATTCATAAGTTTTAGTTGCCGTCGACAATCAAAACAACTTAAAAGTGATACTGATATCACGATAATGCAATCAATAACAATAATTTATGTAGGTATATGAATTTAATACCTACTTAGATAAAACAAAAAAAAGGGGTTTTCTGCATTTGGTCAAGTCCAAAATTTGAGAATAATGTAATCCGAAATTAGATTAGCTCAACCGTTTTACATTATCTGTGGCTGTAATGGCGGCACATCATCAAACCAGCTGTTCGGCTGCTGTGGCGCACACCCCCACGGTAGAATGTTGGATTTGGCACCTTACGCTATTAGTATCTAATACTTTTTTTATGAATTTCCTGCATTTGATCAATGCTTTACTATGAGTTTAGATAAAGTGGTGTATGATACTGCAGATAACGAGGTATTAAAACACTAGTGTTTTGACACGAGACACGTGAAATGTTGATAATAGTTTCTTACATGCTAATATTTTGCTGACCCTACATGCAATTCGCTTTAAATAAAGTTATTTTTACTTACCCAGCTTACCATCAGCCAGTTGATGCCAACTTTAGGACACCGGTCAGGCCGGTGCGTCAACTTAAACTCACAATTTGACGGAACGCGCGCGCAAGTAAATTTTCTGCATTACCTACGTTTATTATTCAAAAATACAATGATGTACTTATCGCATCTAAAAAAACGTATTAATCCCTGGAAGTACATTGAAAATGCTATAAAATGGCGTGCGATTTTCACTTTTAAATATTAAGGATAAAAAGGGGCCCGCTGGATAGAAAAATACTTACGAATGTAATTTCTGCTATAGTATCCAAGGTTTTTGAAAATAAATGAATAATTTGAAAAGTACATTGGAAGAAGTATCTCCAATAAAAATTTCAAGTCTCTAAGTAAAAGAATAACGAAGGGGCTCGCTGGGTAGAAACCGAGATTAAATGCCATTTCTGACTTAGCGGTCGAGGTACATTGAAAATTTTCGTTCGATTAGACAAGTACATTCAATAAGCTAACAGTCTATATTGGTTTCGTTGCTGTAGCTCAGGGGGGCCAGCTAGATAGAAACACATGCATGTCAATGGTCTGCAATGATTTCAAATGTCTATGGCTGTCTGTGAATGAAATTGAATCTCAGAGTAATAACCTCTGAGGTAATAACTAAAGCTATTACAGGAATGAATGTAATCCACAGACTAATTAGCTTATGTAATCAATAGATTGTGGCACCAGCAATAATTACAACGACAAAAATATCAACTCGCGAAACCGCGAAAAAAAAATGTTCGCATAATATCTCGTTAAAATGTAGGTAGGGAACAGCAGATATTTTTTTCGCGATATCATCTTTGGTCCCATAATAAAAGTTATTCATAATGATGAGTACAATGAGATTTGTAATGAATAAAAAATAGTTTTACACAACGATAGCAATAATATATTTAAAGAAATTAGATGCCCGTACACGTATTTACGTTTCCGTGTGCAATAGGAGGCAGCACTACCTTGAAACACGCACGGGTTTGTTACGATAATTCCCTTCCAAATGCAGACTAATTAGCCTATGGCACGTATCCTCCAATCGCGCACGGGTATGCAAGGAGTATTCCTTTCCATTTCCGTGTTCTTTTTTTTTTTTTTTTTTGTCTAGGGCATCTCGCAGGTTACCACTAAAAGGCCTTCTACACGGTTGCCAACCGCGTCCCGACAGAGGTCACCTTCGTGGTTTACAACCGTATAGTTGGTGGTTTATGACCAAATTTCGTTTGACCTTCCAACGACCTTGGTTTGAAGAGCTGCGCTAGTGACCAAGGGCGAATAGAGGACGTTGGGCCGGCGGCCGACCGTGTATTCGGCGAAGTGATTTCTCCCTTTTTTTGGAAAAATTGCCAATAATAAGCATGGTATACGGAAAATATAAAAAATTATTACCAACATGTTGGGATATAGGGGTTTAAGGGTTTCCTAAAGGGGGTCGAAAATTTCATTATTATTTACTTACCCTACAAACGAAACTTGTTATGCTGACCTTACTTTTTGGACAAAACTAGTAAACTTAGCAGATCCTTTTTGACCGTTAAATATGTTGTTTATCACAAAAAACGCATTAATCCCTGAAAGTACATTGAAAATGCTATAATATGGTGTGCGATTTTCACTTGTAAATATTAAGGATAAAAAGGGGCCCGCTGGATAGAAAAATACTTACGAATGTAATTTCTGCTATAGTATCCAAGGTTTTTGAAAATAAATGAATAATTTGAAAAGTACATTGGAAGGAGTATCTCCAATAAAAATTTCAAGTCTCTAAGTAAAAGAATAACGAAGGGGCTCGCTGGGTAGAAACCGAGATTAAATGGCATTTCTGACTTAGCGGTGGAGGTACATTGAAAATTTTCGTTCGATTAGACAAGTACATTCAATAAGCTAACAGTCTATAACGGTTTCGTTGCTGTAGCTCAGAGGGGCCAGCTAGATAGAAACACATTTGACATGCAGACAGCTTAATAGGGATGCAACAAATGCCAAAAAGTATCGATATAATATAATAGAATCGATACGATATAAAAAAGAAAAATTGATATTGATTTCTTAAATCGCAAAAATAGATTAGCGGTGAAATCTTCTAAAAAATATTTATACTTTATGAAATTTTATTGTGTTTGTTTTATTCTTCTATATACCAAACTAGGAACATCATTTCTGATGTAAAATCTTATGGCGGCTCTTCACAATCGGCGATCATAGACGATTACCCGCGAGCATGAAAGGCCTTCTACACGGTTGCCAACCGCGTCCCGACAGAGGTCACCCTCGTGGTTTACAACCGTATAGTTGGTGGTTTATGACCAAATTTCGTTTGACCTTCCAACGACCTTGGTTTGAAGAGCTGCGCTAGTGACCAAGGGCGAATAGAGGACGTTGGGCCGGCGGCCGACCGTGTATTCGGCGAAGTGATTTCTCCCTTTTTATAGGGAAAAATTGCCAATAATAAGCATGGTATACGGAAAATATAAAAAATTATTACCAACATGTTGGGATATAGGGGTTTAAGGGTTTCCTAAAGGGGGTCGAAAATTTCATTATTTTTGCGATAGGACGCACCATTTTCGAGATATAAGCAACAGTAGAAAAATAAACAGTACTGGTCTTGCATTGGAGTCGAAGTGTTGGTGTGAATTTTAGTTCATGCCAACTAATTTTATCCCACACGTTTTTAATCGCTTTTAAAAATAGTCAGATTTAGTTGGATACACCAAATTTTTTGGTGAAAAAAAATCCCTAAACCAAGCAATTTTTATATTGTTTTAGGGAATTTTAGGGATAATTCATTAAGAATCTGGGGAAAAATTAAAAACGTAAGTGGAAACACTGGCTCGTGTATCACGACAGAATGGCATGTTGGCGACCATGTAGTTGCAACAGCTCTGCCCGGTCGCCAACCAAGGTGACCTCTGTCGGGACGCGGTTGGCAACCGTGTAGAAGGCCTTTGATTGTGCGGAGGGCTTGCTCGTCGTAGTCGCAGATCATCGTCTATAATGCTCGCGGCGATCCGTGAGTTGCCGGCTGTTGTCGGTTTTTCGGGCACGCATCAACGGTAATTTCGACCAGTGTTACCAGATAAACAAAAATAACTGCCGTGTAAATGAATTAAAAATACCGTGTTTCAGACTCAAAATACCGTAGAAGCATTTGAAAAATATCGTGTAAAAAGTAAAAGAAAGTATTCAAGTATTCAAGTTTGTTTAAGTAAGTATTATTATTAGTAGAATTTCGATAATTGTATTCAAAATTATAATTAACCACTTTTTTTTTAAGGTGAACCCGCAGTTGCTGCCCGCGAATTTCAAATTTTCTTACGTATTTTGAAATTTGCATGTCAGTGTCAGATTGTATCTTGATCAAAATGTAATTCGCGGCTATAATAGATATGTATTCACAGAATTATAATAATTGAAATCATTAATAACATCTCTCTAAGTTAGTTTTGTTCCATCTTTCCACAAGAATTTTTTTTGAAGATGACGCTTCTGTAACAGTATCATAACTATCGGGGTCGCTGTCCATTTTCTACAAACACTGTAACACAGATTGAATGAACCGACTGATATTCACTGGCGCAGCCGCGCAACCAAAGGCGCAACGGTTCTGCGATTTATGGATTCACTAGATTATGGTTAGACAAGCGGACAAACTACTAAAACACTTTTGCATTTAGTTGTATATAGATAACACCCCGTGTTTCGTTTTACGTATTGGCATATTCATCTTAATATTAATTATTTTATTAAATTACAGTTGGGTACATTACACGGTAGTTAATATTTAAAATTACCGTAGAAAATTACACGGTAATGAATCATTACCGTAGACCGTGTATTGGTCAAAAATACCGTGCTTCTACGGTAATTACCGTGTACCTGGTAACACTGATTTCGACTAATTTCGTACGCGTGTCCACACGATAGTCGATCATTCAGTCAACGGAAGACAGCGAGCCGTGAAAAACGGATGCGCACAATCGTGCCGATTACAGACGATCACACGATTAACGATCATCGGCGATTGTGTAGAGCAGGCATTAAATTAATGAAACATTGCTAGAAATTATAATAAAATAAGTCTACGTTTTTATGGTTTTGAATTCCAGCATTTTTATTCACTGGTGACAACGGTGTTGCTATTGAAAATAATAATAATAATTTTATTTTGGAGTAAAAACTTCCGTAAACATTAACCTTAATTTATGTTAGAACATGCATGCAAACAAACAACATATATGCGACAAATAATGGACGAGCGGGCAATCAAATTTCCCCGCAATGACATGAGACTGTTCGAGGTGCCCCGGACGCGTGAAGCCAATATCTGTGTATACCAACGCTCTAGGCGTTGAGTCGCAATATTATGCGTCCCCGTTTTTAAGGATGATAAGAGTTTTCTAATGGACAAAGTTGTTACGAATTAACTCATGAGTACTGATGATTTTCGGCGCGTGTTATTTGCATTTCCTTACTGTTATACATGTCGTAGGATGATCTAATAATTCGAATTTTCGCGATAGCTTGGAAGTAGTGCCTGCGACAAGATAATTAGACATTGGTGAAAAATTGAAAACATTTCTGCGGCAGATTGTATGATTCGTCATTTTGAACTGGGTGAAATAGGTTTAGAACTGTGGCCAACCAACTTCTTCCAAGTTGCTCGCAGAAATGTTTTCACCATTGTCTAATTATTTCTTTCGAAATTGGCTCTTCTACCTATCGAGCAGCTTTCTGAGGAAGCTCAGGAAGCGCGTAATAAAGATTGTAGAAGATTCCGAGAGCACAATACTCAAAAACATTCACGTATTAACACAAATAGGGATTTACATAATATGTTGCTAATCACATCTGATCCCGTAATAAATGGTCTGAACTTCTCGTTCACAAAAAACCGACATGTAAACATCCTTCTGAGGTTTTAGAATCTTAGTAATTTTTGTCAAAATATTAGTATGTCAGATTATAATGTAGGAGATTCTTCAGAAGAAGAATTTAGTGATGTAGAATAAATTTCTAAGCTGTGTATCCTTTATTATTATTATTAGTAGTTTATCATATTATTTTTTTGAATACTAAGTTAGTTTTATGATCTGCATGTTATTTAAGGAAAAAAAAATTGTTAATGAGTAGTAATGAATTAATGATGTTCCATTATGTGCCTTTGTGTAATTAGTAGCTAGGTTATATATTGTAGTTGAGTATTTTATGACTGTTGTTAATAATTTTAGGATTGTTATTTTTTTACCTGTCTCAATATACGAAATATTGATTGCCATTTGTTGTTTTTTTTTTGGTACGCGTGACCCTGCCGTCTTTTATTTGGGTGTTTTGTGTTGAAACTGCATTAAAACATCATAAGAAAGCCGTACGACGCAAAATACACCAATAAATAATGTTGTCTAGCTAGCATGTTCTAATCGAATCGCTGTGCGCTGTGTTGCAGCTGGGTTCGGACGGACTATTACTGCTTTAAGCCTTACGCCGCGACATAATGCAGCACAGACTATGGGTGTCTGTATTGCATCCGCTTTTCTATTTACGCTCCCGGCCATTAGCTGCCAGTCGGACTTTCTTTTAAATAAGTATTGTTTATATTGCAGCCGACGATGGCGGTTTCGAGCTAGGCTCGTACTTGAACAAGATATGCCAGACTCCGAACATCGACGCGCTAGCAAAGCGCGGCCTTCTCTTCAACAATGCCTTTACTTCGGTCAGCAGCTGCTCGCCAAGGTTTCTGTGCACTAAGCTCGTAATTATTTAGTAATTACCTTGTTAGACTCACCAAAAAACATCAATAGGTAGGTATGTACTTACCTAAATATCTACTTAACTGGTCAAGTTCAACTTCAAAACCATAGTTAGGAAGAATATAGACCACACCGAAAAAAATACCTAGCGAGAAAAGAAAGTACGGAGCTGCAGGTACTTTGATAGGCTGTTACGAGGATTTTGATGAGTAACATATTTCCTCTCGCTTTCCTGCAATCAGTGGGAGTGATTCCGTGAAAGGGACGGACGTGTGTAACAGGAAGCCTGAGAAGCGCGCGCTATTTGATTTGACCAATGAGCGCGCGAGGTTCTAGAGTTGGCCATCCGATGCCGCGATGGTACCAACCCATTTTCCGAGAGGGTGGTACTGTCAGCCACGATGTCAGATGTTATCCTATGCGACTACTGTCACAGGCCACACCGCCAGCTAGCGGGCGGGCGGGCGAACATCGTTTCACCTCTTTACATACTTCGGTTCCCACCGCGAGCTACAATATTTCGCGTAGTTTGTATAGTTTCCTTTCGTTCGCTTCGCCCGCCTAGCCCGCTAGCTGGCGGTGTGGCCTGCGCTTTAGCCTCGCTCGCTAGGTACTTAAATATCTTTATTTTTTCTTTTCGTCACCTTGGAACATAATGTGGAAGAATCAAACCAACCAAAAGCGACCGTCGCAACGGCGTCGTCGCGCGAGTACGGTATCGACGGGATTGTTTGTATGAATGATGAGATGACGTACAAACGCCGCCGCGCCGCCGCCGCCGTTAGGACAATAGTGTTCGGTGTACAAACGCGACTTGATTGATCGCGTGAGTATGTCATAATTCATATAAAAGACCACGACGATAAGTACTCGCGCGACGATCCGATCCCTCGCCGACATACCAGTAGGTAGGTACATCATCATCAGCCTATTAATGTTCCCACTGCTGGGACACAGGCCTCCTCTCGGTGAGAGGGAGTGGGCCGTAATCCACCACGCGGGCCCAGTGCGGGTTGGTAGATGTCACATGTCTTCGAATTTTTGGTTCTAAGACATGCCGGTTTCCTCACGATGTTTACCTTCACCGTTTTTGAGAGCAGTGTTGATGAAATTATTTACACAAAGTAAAGCACCTGCCTGGGTTCGAACCCACGACCTACAACTCGTAAGTCGGGGCCGATACCACTGGGCCACCACTGCTCTCATCATATCTAGCAACATATATCGTAAGTAGGTATAGGTACATAAGTACCAATATCTACCTATTCATCAGAGCGTAAATATGACTGAGACATCGTGTTTAGTAAGAGGCTCTATATCTACAAAGCTGAATTACCACTTACCGACCGGGTACCGCACTTGAGCTAAAGCACGGTAACCAAACGTCACGTGCCTGCCCGCAGCCGCGCGGCGCTGCTGACGGGCGCGCCGAGCCACCAGAACGGCATGTACGGCCTGCACCGCGCCGAGCACCACTTCAACTCCTTCGACGCCGTCGCCAGCATGCCCAATGTGCTCAGCAAACACGATGTGATGACTGGTAAGTGAGTGGAGCATAGCTGATTGCTCGATTTCTAACTGTCTGATAGAAATCCTCGCATGACATTAAATGACAGTAGCTAAAGTAAAGGGTACCGTATTGGTCAGTTCTACTTTCAGATTCGTCTACGTCACAATGATCTCTTCAATAATGAATTATATATTTCCAGGTATTATTGGTAAGAAAGACGTGGGCCCCGCCGCGGTGTACAAGTTCGACTACGAGCAGACAGAGGAGAACAACCACGTGAATCAGGTCGGGCGGAACATCACGCACATCAAGCTGCTCACCAGGGAGTTCCTCGCTCAGGCTAACCAGGACAACAAGTAAGATCTCATCAACTATTGGAAATAGGTACCTACCTACATTGTTGCCCATACGTTCACTCAAATTCAAATTCAAATTCAAAAGTCATTTATTCAAACTAGGCTGAGAATCAGCACTTTTCGAACGTCAAAATTACATAAGACAGTCCCCCAAAAACGCCCGCCCTTCACCACTTCCTAGTGCTTTTGCTGGAGAGAAGAAGTGGCGCAACAAACTCCCCAGCAGCACAGCTGTCTGTTCAGTTAGAAAAAAAATTGATTCTATACAATAGTATGCAAATCATTTACATTACTCAACACAAATCATTAAATAAAAAAATATATTTGCCATAATGACAGCTAGCACACGCCAATGTACCAACAAAAAAAAATAAAAAAGATATCGAAAGCTAAACTCAAGCGAAAATGAATACTAAAAAAACTAAAAACGTAAACAGAACTTAATACCCGAATTATAAAGCCTCCAGGTATAAAGGGCGTGCCCGCTTACATATAGCTAATAAAACTGTAACTCGAAGTCACATAATTATGATAAACTAGGACCATCGAAGTAAAATAAATCAACAGTTAGGCAAGAATAATATAATGATCTTCTGTCGAGGTCGCTAGCTAACCACATATTGCAATACAACTCATTAAACAAAAACATTGTAATGAGTCGATTATGTCAATAATAAATGAATTTAAATGAAAATAAATTTACTTATACAGTCAATTAAAATAACAATTATATAACTCATATGACCTGTCAGTAGGTAAGCTAATTCTGGAGAAAGAACATAAATATTGTCTTGAGTTAATCACAGCGACCAACTATTTTTATCGTTTAAGTAGTCGTTGATAGAGTAGTATGCCTTTGAACAAAGGTTGGATTTTACTTTAGCTTTAAACGCATTATAAGGCAAATCTAGCAGAGAAGTGGGTAGCTTGTTATAAAAAGTTATACCAAGCCCAACAAATGAGTTATGAACCTTATGAAGCCGGTGAAAAGGAGCTCGTAATTTGTCCTTATTTCTGGTGTTAATATTGTGAATATCACTGTTCTTAGTATATAAGTGTATATTTTGCCTAATATATAGGATATTGGCGAAGATGAATTGTGATGCCACTGTGAGAATACCAATATCCTTAAAAAAATCTCTTAGAGAAACTCATAACTTATGAGTACTTACTTACCTAAATTAACTTGAAATAATAGATTTATTTCAATTTTTATTTTCATCAATAAGTGCAATAATTTATATACAGACTTAAAAATAATAGTAATAATATGTACAAGTATATAAAAAAGGGGGGGAACAATTATAGGGCATCAAAAAATTCGTCTGCATCGCTGTCAACAGCAAAAGTGCCCAAAAGGCTGGCAGCATTGCCACGTTGTATGGCAATGCTTATTCTTTGTCCGAAGAAAAGGCCAGCCCTCTGGTCACGTGAAGAGTCGACCAACCGCTTGGCGATGTCTTGAAAAACCAAGTGGGCACTCGGGCCCCATGGCCCTAGTGTTTCAACCCCAAACGGCTCAAACATATAATTTCCAATAAGATTGGAATATTTGCGCCGTTTGAGGTTTTCCGCACCTGCAGCAGCAGCCCCAGCACAGCTCGCCGTGCTAGGAAGATGGGATGGCGCAAGCACGGTAGACGGTAGAATAACTAAGCCATATCTTAGAAATAAGTGCCTACAGCCGCGCGGTACGTAAACATACGATAGGGCTGCCCGCCTCCAGTGTTTTAATTACATTTGCCTACTTTGTGTTTCCATTTAGTTTTGTGATTGTAAATTTACTTTTTTTATCTACACAAATAAATAAAATACTTTGTGAATTGAATAACAAAACAAAACACAAATGCCCGAGTTTTTAAAACAAGCGTAGGTACCTACCGTATTAATTCATGAACCTCCTATAACTACCTATTTCACTCGTGTTATCACTTTCCTTTACTCTATTCACTTTATTTATTAATCCAGACATCTTTTTTTCGGGAGATAAAAGGAAATACTTATCCATTAAAAATACACACAATATGTACCTACCTACCAGTAAGTAAAATTATTTTATAGTAAGACTATAAAATAATTTTGTTGTTGTTGTTTGTTAATAATAATACCTTTCAAAGTTTCCAGGTAATCTAAAAAAAGTTATCTCTGCGTTATTGCCAAATTCATGCAACCAAAAACAGCAACAATATTCCTACTCGTCATATTAAATATGTACTTGAATTTATTTTTAGTGTAAAAATCGCGCGGTTATTGTTAAAAAAACAACACACCGTTCGTTCGTCACTGCGGCACAGACGCGACTGCCTGCGTACCTCGCGCATACCTCGATCGAGGCGCGTAGGTATAGCTCGCGCTTCGTCGCAAGGGTGTCGACACACGTTGCATCCCACACCAAAGGCCTACCCACCTTCCAAGGCATTATGGTCATACCATCTGGTCTCTTCCCATCGTCGCGTGCCAAGCCATTGGGTTCTAAAACAGCTGGCACCCCGGCGGTGACAAGAGCACGACGGATGATGTCATTGATGCTGGCGTGCCGTGCTATCCGGCCTGCGCTCTTACTGCAGGATAGGCCATGATGTCCGAGACAGTCGACACCTTCACCGCATTGGCAGCGATGCGGAGCCACGCAAGGAGCGCCCAGACGCAGACAGGTAGCGAGCCGGAAGGTAGTGTCACCCAGCATAGTGCCTATGTTGGGTGACGGTAGCGCCTGAAGCCAAAGGCCCGACTCCCACTTACCCACAGCCAGCAGGCGGGCACGCTCAGCAGTATTGGTAGACGTATTAATAAGATTGTTCCGTACCAACCTGCAGAGCGGCTCGTCCCACTGCCTCTGGGAGGATGGATTCACGGGCCGATCTGTATTCGGGCAAGCCGCTTTCCAGGCGTTCTCCGCATCTGTCAAGCACGGCACTTCATAGTCAACCAAGCAGGGGGCTAAAATTTTCCCGGTCAACTTTTCAGTGCTGTGGACAGAGGACAGGAACGCGGGTAAGCTAATGCTGGTAATTTTGCGGACGCCGAGGCCACCAAGACGGATGGGTAGAGTGGCTTGCAGCCACGCTCGGTCGTCCAAGACCACATTTAAAATGGATGTTAGGGTGCTGCGGATGATTTTGTCAATTTTGTCCAAGAGGTGTGACTGCTTCCATAGAGAGGAAGAGCGTAGAAAATATATAAAATTTGGACCAAAACAACAGTATCTAATCAGGGTGAATGCCGAATGTAGATGAATTTTGGAGAGTCTGTCCGAAATGTCGTTGAACTTTTTGATTTTTTCGTCGATGAAAGGAGAAAAGCTGTCTTCTAAATAGATTTATTAATTATCAATACCAATATTATCACACCAATACCAATGTTATCTACACCAATATTATAAAGACAAAAGATTAGTTTTTTTGTATTTTTGTTTGTTCGCTTTCACACGCTAAAACGGCTGAAAGGATTTGGATGAAATTTGGCACATGGGGTAGACCATGACCTGGGTTAGGACATACATTGCATCCCGATCCCGGCGGGGCGGCGGGGCGGCGGGGCGGCGGGGCGCAGCTGGTACTTAATGAATAAACTGTAAATCCCCTGGACCGATTTTAACATTTCTTTCACCAGTAGAATGCTCTAATATCATTACTATGTATATTCATAAAAAATATCACGCGGGTGAAGCCACTGGCGGAAGCAAGTGAGTCATAACATAAGTCAGTCATACATTCCACCACGACTAGGTAAAAAAAAAACGGCCAAGTGGGTGTCGGACCACGCACAATGAATGGTTCCGTAGTTGGGTTAGACCAAATTACAACTTTCTAGTACCTCTAAGCTTAGCCACGGACAGACAGACAGACGGTTATGGCGAAACTATAAGGTTTCCTTGGTTACAAGTTTACAAAGAGAAATTAGAAATGTAATTCTCGTCATAACTTTCAGGCCATTTCTCCTGTACGTGAGTTTCCACGACCCGCACCGGTGCGGGCACACGCAGCCGCAGTTCGGTCCGTTCTGCGAGCGGTTCGGTTCCGGCGAGGAGGGCATGGGGCTCATCCCCGACTGGCATCCGATATACTACCAGTGGGAGCAAGTGCAACTGCCTTATTTTGTTCAGGTACTTAGCACGTTCAGTGCCGAGGAGGAGGTGGAGGGTTCACCTAGTCGCATATGGGCTCATTTATAATGTTAGTTTTTCTTAGCGAAAACAGCCATAAAAAATGTGAAAATAAAATCTAATTTACTTGTTGCGTTGGTTTTAAAATTCAAGCATTTTTATTATACCTATTTTAACTTTTTGGTCAAGGTTAAAAAACAAAAACTTTAAAAAGTGGGAAACTACATAAAGCGACAAAACCCCCTGAAAACACAATTTTACTTCGTTGTAGTGTTTTAGAACACAGTTTTAAACTTATTGCCAAGAGCGTCGCCAGCCTATGGCCCAGGGGGAAGCAAGTTGATACATTATGGAGGATGGGAAAAGTATGATTTGTAGGTACAGTCAAGAGTCAAGAGCACATGAAGCTTTACACTTGTAGTGCGACTCTTACCTCGACGGCGCACAATGGGGCCATAGATGCTGGTGGACATTTGATTTTTAACTCGGTAGGTAGTCCCGATAGGAACTGAGAGAAATAATCATTTCCATTTTCAATCGGATGGAAACGGACCTTTCGGTCGTTTTTCCCAAAACTATTGTGTAAAGTGAAACCTAAGTGTAGCGGCACACCTGCGGATCGTTCGGTGCGGAACGTTCCGTCGCGTCATGTGACGCTTGCTCATGAACGCGACGTAACGTTCGGCTGATGTGTCATAGGTAACTTGAAAAACATTAGGAGCGTATTCAACCGAACCTTCCGCGCCGTACGTTCTGCAGGTGTGGGCGCGGAAGGTTCGGTTGAATACGCTCGTAGTGTTTTTCAAGTTACCTATGACACATCAGCCGAACGTTACGACGCGTAATGCGCTGAAGTAAACGCCGCCGACCGTTCGGCGCGTTTGGTGTGTCATGCCAACCGAATACTACGACCGATAATTCCGTCGCTGAAGTTTCGGCGCCGAACGATCCGCCTGGTGTGCCGCTACACTAATAGGAATTATGACTGGGCGTACCACCAACACATAGATACGAATATTACGTCCCCGGACTGCGGATTAGACCCCGTTTAGGAGATATGGAACTTTAAAAAACCAAATAAAAGTATGACTAAATAAGCAAAATGGGCTTTATAGATATTGTAGTTTCTTTACGTTAAAATGCCTTGTACTTGACTAAGTGTGCGTTACCCCAGCAAGAAAATCTCTTCTAAAATGTTCTTGAATCTCTAGGTGGGGCAGCTGCCCCCCCTGCCCCCCTTGACGACGCCCATGCTTATTGCCGTTGACCATCCGCGATGGTAAGCTTTAACGTAATGCCGGCAACCTTCCCGGAGGGTTCACTTCCAATATGTATGGCAGCATTTGTTTGAAAAATTGGGTGGAGTCGAAAGTGTTAAACAGAGATAAAACCATCAAAAATTATCGGCGTGTATAGAGTAATGATTCTTTTCTAATGCTCCAGGATACAGAAGCAGCAAGAAGAGACATTGCAGCGCAATATACGACAATGTCGAGACTGGACCAAGGTAGGTACCTACTTACATGCTATAGTAGACCTTTAAGAACCTAGTGGCAATCTAAACAAAAATATTTCACAGGCGTAGGGCTGGTGCTCAAAGAGCTGCAAGACGCTGGACACTTGGACGACACCCTGGTCATATACACGTCAGACAACGGCATTCCATTCCCGTCCGGCCGCACCAACTTCTACGACCCTGGTCTCCGCGAGCCCATGATCATCGCCTCTCCGAAGCCTCGCACGAGGAAGAACGAAGCATCCTTCGCCATGGTCAGCCTGCTGGACGTCATGCCAACCGTGATGGACTGGTTCAACATCCCATTTGGAGAGGACAGCAATGATATACTGCAGTCTGATAAACCAAAAAGTTTGCTTCCTATTTTAGAAAAAGGTAGGTACCTAAGTAGCATCGACTACAGTGCGATTCAAAATTGCATATACATATAGAGTAGCTGATACCTATTTCTTTTCTAGAACCACCGTACTCCGAAGATGAAGCAATATTCGCGTCGCAGACTCACCATGAGATCACGATGTACTACCCGATGCGAGCAGTGCGCACGCGGCGATACAAACTGATACACAACCTCAACTTTGGAATGCCTTTCCCAATAGACCAGGATCTATACGTGTCTCCTACCTTCCAGGTAAGTACTCATACAGCCTAGCAAGGGGGCTTAGGGGGGCTGAGGGGCTCAAGCCCCCCCGAAAGCATTGTAGTTCTTCCGTGAGAAATTTTAAACTGGATATAATTCTAATTAAACTTTTTAGCAAGCTTTACTTTAGGAGGAGCTCATGGCTAAGTAATAACAAGCCGCACGGGTCGATCCATGAGGTTAAGTTACGCTTGCCGGGGTTGGTCAGTCGATGGATGACCATCTATACATACCGAGACACCTCCATGCCTCGGAAAGCACGTTAAGCCGTTGGTCCTGGCTGTCATTCGAGGATCATTGACAGTCGTTACGAGTCGTCAGAAGCCCGAAACTCTGACACCAGTCTTACCAAGGGGTATCGTATTGGCCAGTTACTGGGTTGTGGAGGTCAGATAGGCAGTCGCTCCATGTAAATTACTGGTATTCAGCTGCATCCGGTTAGACTGGAAGTCGACCCCAAGATAGTTGGGAAAAGGCTAGGAAGATATTAGCAAGCATTACTCAACCTAAGGTACAATTGTCATCAGTTGAACTTAATTAATGAGTACTATGTTTTCAAGTTTTTTTATTTATAATGTTTTGTTTACGCAACGAATTATGAATCCGCGCGCCACGTGTACGTTACCCCAGCAAGAAAGTGTCTCCTAGAGATAAATGAGTAGAACGTATAATTTGTGCCTTATTTGCTGTAAATGTGGCCCCACTTAAAAAATGTGTGCCCCCTGTCGTTTTGGAAAAAAACGGAAAAAACGATTCTTGCTGGGGTAACGTTTTTCTAGCAGGAAAATTCTAAACGAATGATCGGAGAGAGAAAAATTATGCATGGCCATAGAGCTTATTTGTGTGCCAAAATGTGCCCCCAAAAATAAAATCTGTGCCCCTTCAGGTTTTCGAGATATTGCATTTCCTGCTGGAGTAACGTTTTGATGAATCGTATATCTCTAAAACCATTGCATGTGCCCCTGTAGAATAAACATACACGAGTAGCTCTTAATGTGTGCCCCTTAGTGCCCCAATTAGATTTAAGAAAATATTTATAGTTTTCAAGTTATCGCGGTTTTATGAAAACCCAAAAAAAACATCGCAGCGCTTAAATGAGACAAGGTATAAGTTCGCTGAAAACTGTATTCGGTCCTTCTTGACGCTAATAATAACCATACAAAGTTTCAAAACTTCACATGCATGCGTTTTTGAATAATCTTGCTAAAAGTCAAAACGATGGTGTCATAACTTTGACGGCAAAATACAAGGAACCGGCTCAATCCCAGATGTGTAGGTGTAAACCAAAATCTTGTGCCTTTAGTCAAAAATATATGGTGAAAATATTCAGCTTGGAATGTTTCGCATTAAGTAAATATTAACAAAAAACCAAAATATGTAAGCAACGGCTGGCTATCCGACCAAATATGAATGACTACTAAAAAGCGACGGATTCATACCTATCGATGACCTTCTTTACTTTACTCACTAACCGGTTCACACGTGTTGTGCCTGAGTACAATGAAGTAGAAAAGTAATAAGTAATAAAATAAAGTTGTTATTGGATTATATCCTACTAGCTGTTTCTATGACCTTACACATGATTAAGTACATTATAAACTCACCAGATTATCAACTAACCAGATTCGCAAGTCATCAGATAATTTACTATCGAACAAAGAAATTATTTACTTAACTTTCAAATGAATTATTATGACTATTTTACTGATACTGGTAAGCTATCTTCTCCATTCTAAATTTCATTAAAATACATCCAGATATTTGCCATTTGCCAGGTCTTTGACCAAAAATTTTATTGGTCCCGATGTTTAAAAAAAAATATAGTTCATGAAATGTGTGATGAATGTGAAAATGATGAAAATAAAACTACTAAAAATAGGTAGCTCTTTTTTGTATATAAATAAAAAACCCGTATTTGTCTTTATATATATCGTCGGGTTATTGCAAGAACTCATTAACTGCAAAAAATCACTAAATACGTTTTTATCTATAATGCACTCCTTTTGACACATTCTACACAATGCCAAAACTCACTAATTTCTATCCAGTCAATTTTAGGCGTTACGGCCTTGCCATAAAATTCATAACTGCAACTTTGGAAGTCTTGTATTTACAAAAAATCACTAAGCTGCACTAGTTATTTTTATTAAATACATAATTATTTAAAAAACAACATACATGTTATACAGAACTCATTTTCAGTGAAAATACACTTTCAGTTTCCTCAAGAAACTGAAAGTGTATTTGACTACAATAGCATTCGATGTTTACAGTTATATCTTTATGTGGTTTACTATACTTATACTTAATACTGATCTGTGATTTTTTGTGATGCGAATTTACTAATTATATGTTAGACTTAGATGAAAAACTGATCTGTGATTTAAATAATAATGACTACACAACGTGCAAATAATTTCTAACATTTATAGGTAAGAAGTTTGATCTGTGATTTGATGCAATAATTACTTTAAGAATTAAAATTAAGGGAATAAAAATAATAATTTCCACATCAACAAGCTGTTTCATTTATTATAGTCACAAGGTGCATTTAATATATATTTTAATTAGCCCCAAAACTTTTGAACGCGACTGTACGGACAACAGCTTAGGTATAATACGTCCAATAAAGAAGGTCATCGATATGTATGAATCCGTCGCTTTTTAGTAGTCATTCATATTTGGTCGGATAGCCAGCCGTTGCTTACATATTTTGGTTTTTTGTTAATATTTACTTAATGCGAAACATTCCAAGCTGAATATTTTCACCATATATTTTTGACTAAAGGCACAAGATTTTGGTTTACACCTACACATCTGGGATTGAGCCGGTTCCTTGTATTTTGCCGTCAAAGTTATGACACCATCGTTTTGACTTTTAGCAAGATTATTAACCGACTTCCAAAAGGAGGAGGTTCTCAATTCGTCTGTATGTTTTTTTTTTTTCAAAAACGCATGCATGTGAAGTTTTGAAACTTTGTATGGTTATTATTAGCGTCAAGAAGGACCGAATACAGTTTTCAGCGAACTTATACCTTGTCTCATTTAAGCGCTGCGATGTTTTTTTGGGTTTTCATAAAACCGCGATAACCTGAAAACTATAAATATTTTCTTAAATCTAATTGGGGCACTAAGGGGCACACATTAAGAGCTACTCGTGTATGTTTATTCTACAGGGGCACATGCAATGGTTTTAGAGATATACGATTCATCAAAACGTTACTCCAGCAGGAAATGCAATATCTCGAAAACCTGAAGGGGCACAGATTTTATTTTTGGGGGCACATTTTGGCACACAAATAAGCTCTATGGCCATGCATAATTTTTCTCTCTCCGATCATTCGTTTAGAATTTTCCTGCTAGAAAAACGTTACCCCAGCAAGAATCGTTTTTTCCGTTTTTTTCCAAAACGACAGGGGGCACACATTTTTTAAGTGGGGGCACATTTACAGCAAATAAGGCACAAATTATACGTTCTACTCATATAACTCTAGGAGACACTTTCTTGCTGGGGTAACGTACACGCGCGCCACTCATTCTGCCAGTCACGCTGCCCGATTTGGCCGCCATCGCCATGTATAATTCACCGAGATATCTCTGGTAGTTAACAACCTAACGAAGACATTGAGGAATTTGCGAAAATGAATCCGTTACTTATGTGTTATTAAGCAAATTAAAAATATTGTGTGCTTTATCAGTGTTTACTTTGCCAAAACCTACCGTCAGTGGGGTCAAGCTCCCCAAACGACAATTCTAGATCCACCAATGCAGCCCAGCAGTGGCTTAGGTATTATAAGATCCAACGCCTGTCAGGTTAGCCGCCCAATAAATTATAAGATCCAACGCCTGTCAGGTTAGCCGCCCAATAAATTATAAGATCCAACGCCTGTCAGGTTAGCCGCCCAATAAATTATAAGATCCAACGCCTGTCAGGTTAGCCGCCCAATAAATTATAAGATCCAACGCCTGTCAGGTTAGCCGCCCAATAAATTATAAGATCCAACGCCTGTCAGGTTAGCCGCCCAATAAATTATAAGATCCAACGCCTGTCAGGTTAGCCGCCCAATAAATTATAAGATCCAACGCCTGTCAGGTTAGCCGCCCAATAAATTATAAGATCCAACGCCTGTCAGGTTAGCCGCCCAATAAATTATAAGATCCAACGCCTGTCAGGTTAGCCGCCCAATAAATTATAAGATCCAACGCCTGTCAGGTTAGCCGCCCAATAAATTATAAGATCCAACGCCTGTCAGGTTAGCCGCCCAATAAATTATCGGAAAAAAGCAATATCTCTT
Source organism: Conistra vaccinii (assembly GCA_948150665.1). Taxonomy (NCBI): domain Eukaryota; kingdom Metazoa; phylum Arthropoda; class Insecta; order Lepidoptera; family Noctuidae; genus Conistra; species Conistra vaccinii. The sequence continues at coordinate 25,130,618 of OX411323.1, forward strand.
AATTATAAAATTAAATCCAGCAGTGTGTTGATGTAAGCTGAGAATAATGGTAATGAATGAAAAACTAAATTAAAAGGTCATACAAAGAAATAAATGCCATTTTTTTTTTTTTTTTTCCGATGGACAGATTGGTTAACGAATTCTTCAAATTGTACATACGGTCAGGTCTAAGATTTTCAAGACCCAGCGTACAAATCGAAACAAGAAACTCTGATGCTACTTTATAGCTCACGGAGAAGAGGCGCGAGATGATCCTGCAGTCTTCAGACGCTGCGGTCTAATACCGGCGGCTCAATAGACGAATCTCTAAGTCCTTGAAAAGCGACATTCGCTACTATAGTGTTTAAGGTCGGTTAAATAACTTAAATAAGGACCGTATTAAGGACGCGATAGAGCGGAACAAGGGCTCCAAGAGATCTGTTTGCGAGATGATGGGAGGAACCTGAACTACATGTCAACCAGTAACCCTGTTACGAAACTGGCAAACGATAGGGTCGTTTGCAGAGCTAGATTGACCTGACATTATACAGACAGCAGACATATTATTATCATCAAGTATTTATTGAAATTAGGACCTTTGGTAAAGTCAGTATGGTTGTGATTCCAGGATGTGCTGAACCGCACGCGCAACAAGCAGCCGCTGCCGTGGTACAAGACTCTGACGCGGTACTACTACCGGCCGCAGTGGGAGTTCTACGACGTCCGCGCCGACCCCACTGAGAGTAGAAACTTGCATGGTATGATGTCATCTGATTTCAACAGATTTCCTTTGCTCTCTTATTTAAAAGGCCAAGCAGTAAGCTCAGCTCGTTACAAGAATGTCTTTTACAGTAAAGTTCATCTCTCTTAATCACATCTATAACCAAGCACAATTATTTCAGGCAAGCCATCTCTGCAGAAAGTGGAACTGCAGCTGCAGGCGCGGCTGCTGCGCTGGCAGAGCGACACGGCCGACCCGTGGCGGTGCGCGCCCGGCGCCGTGCTGGAGCGTCTCTCGTGCCGCGCGCTCGACAACCTGCTGCAGTAACCACCGCCACGGCCGACCCGTGGCGGTGCGCGCCCGGCGCCGTGCTGGAGCGTCTCTCGTGCCGCGCGCTCGACAACCTGCTGCAGTAGCCGCGCGCTAACGGGTGACGTCGTTTGAAAAGGAGTACAGAATCTCATTTGACATGACTGTCTAAATAGGTCATCCATCATAATATGGTTGATTATGACGTAAATATTACTTGTTAAATATTGATCAAATCAGAGACTATTTGCAATGTAGGTAATAACTTTTTTAGATACTAAATGCTAAATGCTCGCCTGCAACACAAATACATAACTAAACTTATTAAAACATAGTTATAAGTAGATATTGCAGTCAATAGGTTAAAGATGACAGAATGATGGTTTACTCGTAATAGGTTTAGCGCTAAACGCATTTAGTGGGTAAAAATTTTGTATCATTTGGCAGGAGGGGGGTGAGTGAGGGGGAGGGTAGGGATAGGGTCCCCTCACCCCTGGCACTACTCATATGAAAAGGTAACGCAAAATTATTATAACCTATACTCCAAACACTTTAAACTTACGGAACTTTTTTTATAGTTGTGTTTTTTGTTTTGATAGAATATAGGTACCTTTTTTTGTAAGTATATTTGAAAACCCCGAAGTGCGCAAAACTATAGGTGCCGAGAAAAAACTCGCCAAAGTTTCTTTCGGATTTTGTGGGATAGTGGGAGTATTATTAAGGTTGGGGGGTTTGTTTCCAATCAATAATAGGTACGGCTTAGTCGACGGAGCCCCTCTTGTCAGGGCTCCTATTTCTGAATGATTAGAAAAATAATAACCACGAAGGGGATAACGGGGTCTTTGTTCGCCCGCTCACTAGACCCCGCCCGCCATCCCCTTCGAACCTAACCTGTCCGAGTCGGGTTGTCCTAAGTCCCGAGCTCGCTTCGCTCGCTCTTGCATCCTAAGTTCGTCTAATAACAGTAGTACATTGCCTTTTATACATCGATGAGAGAGAACTCTCTAACGGTAGCGTCACGGTCACTTACATTCGATTTTAACGTTTCGTTTTCGCTTTTTATGTGATTTGAGGTTAGGATCAATTTTGATTAATTTCTCGAAAAATACGCATTACCTTTTAATAAGAGTGATAGCGTTATAATCGGGGACCCAACCCCTACTAGCTTGAACACTTTTTACTCGCATACAACTGCCAAACGATACTAAATCCAACCCAAAATTCGTTTTCTCTATTTCACCCGAGCAGCAGAGCTTGGTCGCCACTCGCCACTCGCCGGTGCTATTCATATAAAAGAGCACGCGATTGCGATTTTGGCTGTCTAGGACCGAGGACGCGTCCTAAAACCAACAGTGTAATTGGTGTATTACTACAACATTTGCATTAATTGGTATAAAAAACTAAACTTTATTGGAAATTAAATAAATAGGATAATTATGTTGGGTTGGCCAAATATTGCGAATATTTGGACAAATAGGTACGGCAAGTATACTTAGTGCAAACATTAATTAGATCTGATCTTTGGATAATGATGATGTTTGGATTTTACGTAAATTACATAAATTAGGTAGGTATACAGATACCAATGCTATTTCTCAGAATAGATTATAATTTTGGATAAGTAAGTACTCAATATACATATAAAGATCTTGCCGCAATAACTAGTTTTTAGGGTTCCGTAGTCAACCAGGAACCCTTATAGTTTCGCCATGTCCGTCTGTCTGTCTGTCTGCGGCTTAGCTCAGAGACTCATAGTACTAGAAAGCTGTAATTCTGTAATTTGGCATGGGTTTATTAATCTCTGTTCTGTAATTTAGCGTTTTACTAATCACGCTGACAAAGTGATGAAATAAAAATAATGTTTTTTTTTTAAGTTGTTCCCCTACACGTTAATTCGGGAGGTTTTTTTTCTCATCTATCCCATGGTTTGTGAGTGTGTAAAAACCATTTTTGGATTCAGGAATCCGGTTGCGAAATTTATTCTTAAGCCAAAAAAATGGTTTATGATCTGTGAAAATATTCACGGCAGTAGTAAATATAACGAAATTAAAAGGAAAACTATCACAAAGTAAGTTCTACAAGTTAACGAGTAATAATCGACCAACTTACATTTGTAGTTGCAAAAACATGTTGTCCCATACATTTCGTATGAGAGAATTTTTTTCAACTACAATGTTAAGTTTGATCTTGGGATAAATTGATCCCAACTACCTACATATATAAGATATAAATTGGTTTAACTTGTGACAATATACCTAATTTAGGTTAATAAATACCTAATAGCTCTAACAAATATTTTTAAATGAATAAAATTCCACAATTCACATTTCTGCTTTTTTATCTGTTTTTATTTTAACTCATAATTAATTGAGACAACAAATTAATACCAATACATTTAGGAATCATATAACATTAAACAATAAAACCTCGTGCACACTGGCGCGACGCGACACCGGTAATTGTTCTACCGTCAAGTTTTTTAGAAATTGTTTAGTTGGAATCACGTCGCGCCAGTCTGCACGGAGCTTAATACAATAAGTACGAGCAGCCTTATCACATGAACATAGCTCAGTATGTATCGCCTGTCGTGTACCACTTCTCTGGACTCTGGATACCTACCTAGTTTTTTATTATCTCATTTGAACACACAAATCGAAATAGGTAACTACAATTTATTAACAGTCAATAATATTAAGTACTTATTATTAGTTTTATTTTTTTATTTTATTTTATTTGATAAGGGAAAACAAACAGTAGTATATTAAACATAAACATAATAAACTTAATAATAAATATAACGAATATACCACCCACTACATTTTCCACAGAATTTAGATTTTCACAAACTGATGGCAAACGTAACTGTAGTCAGGGCAAACCAATTAAATGAACGAAATAAACTAAAAATAACAAAACTAAAAATAACTAAACAAAACTCATCTGTGTATTCTATACTACGGGTCCTATATAAAAAAATAAAAAAAAACAATTATATAGTAATTATAATTTGCTTAAGCACACGGAATCTACTGCTGCTCTTTCAGAATTTTAGTTAAATTACTTTTAAAAGTGTTTCGGTTAAGAAATAGTATGTCGATATCACTAAATCGCGTATTGTATGTGTCGACTAAGCGGTGTAGCGGCGATCGCAAACCAGCATTGGATTTACAGAACCCGGTGGCGAACAGTCTCCTGGTGCGCACCTCCCGCCCATGAACAGTTCGAGGAACCAGGTAACACAAACCGCTCACCAAGTCAGGGCAATCAAACTTGTTTCGGCATACATTGAATAGAGTCATTGTCTCAAGTAGAATACGTCTTGACTGTAAGGAAAGTAGGTCATATTTTTTAAGAAGTGACTGGTAAGATCCTTTTTTTTTTATACATCTATACTGCATAGCACGAAGGAACTTTCGTTGAATTATTTCTATAATTTCTTCATATTTAGCATAATAGGGATTCCAAATAGGTACTGCGTATTCTAATTGAGGTCTAACTATGGACTTATACAAGTGTAAGAAAGTGGAGGGACGATGGAATTCTCTAGATGCTCGCATCACAAAACCAAACATCTGATATGCCTTATTGGTAATATTTTCAATATGGATATCCAGATGAAGCTTCGAGTCCAGCTGCACACCAAGGTCACGAAGACAAGTAACTTTGTTAATAATGCTGTTAGCAAGTCGGTAATTGAAATTAATAATGTTTTTCTTCTTGGTAAATGTGATACTATGACATTTAGGCAGACTAAGGTATAGTTTATTGTAAGAGCAATAGTAAGAAAAGCGATCAAGATCTTGCTGGAAGTCAATACAGTCTTGCTCATTAGAAATTATCTTGAAAACTTTTAAGTCATCAGCATATAAGAGAAATTTAGAATTTTGGAAACAATGTTTTATATCATTTATAAACAGAATAAATAGTAGAGGCCCTAAAATTGAACCTTGTGGCACTCCCGATGTGACTTGAATGCAGCTAGACTCGAACCCATTAATGACAACCTTTTGAGTCCTATTTGTTATGTAGGAGACAAACCAGCGAAGAAGATCCCCCCGGATACCATTGTATGCGATCTTATCGAGCAGCAATCTATGATCAACTTTATCAAATGCCTTCTGAAAATCAGTATATACCGCGTCAGTTTGTCGCCTGTTATCAATATTTTCGAAAAGTTGCGTTGTAAATATTAGGAGATTACTTATACAAGATCTATCTTTGACAAAACCGTGCTGCTCCTTAATTAAAACTTGGTGGATAAATGGGTAAATCTCCATATGAACAAGCCTTTCAAAGAGTTTAGAAAATGCTGATAATATTGAAATTGGACGATAAGTCTCCACGTGATTCTTAGAACCACTTTTGTGTACTGGTACTATATTTGCACGTTTCCACACATCAGGAAATTTACCATACGAAATACACTTGTTAAATATTATAAATATGGGATAGCATAATGTATTACAAGTATTCTTTAAAAACATTGCGGGTATACCGTCTGGACCAGGTCCTTTGGAAGCATCCAGCATTTTTAATTCTTTACGAATATTTTCTAAGGGAAAGTACAATCTGGACAAGTTGATATCATGACTAGCACTTGCAGTCGGAGGTTCCCAGGAATCAGGGTCAAATGTGGAGGGTTCATACACTGAGTGAAAAAAGCTAGAGAACAAATTACATGTAGCAGTAGGATCACTGGTTGAATTTTGTTTGTAGTGTATAATGTCAGGAATTCTATTTGTGGTTTTACGGTTGGAGACGTATGACCAGAAAGCTTTAGTGTTAGTGGAAATGTTATCTTCAACTGAATTCATATATCTTTTGTAGCATTTATCAGCCTCCTTTTTGAATTTTGTTCTTTGAATGGAAAATTTTTCAAAATCTTTTATATTCCCGCGTTTTTTCCACTTAATCCATGCATAACTTTTTTTCCTGTAAATACGTATGAGTGAATGTGTAAACCAGATAGGAAAATTAAAATTTCTTTGTTTACATGTGGGCGTGTGTGCAGTCTAATTATTTCATACAGTTTCTCATAGAAGGCAGAAACAGCTTCTTCAGGCACGTAGTTACGAGCGGCTCGCTCCTGGGGGCCTACTCCCTAAGCGAAATCCGTAGTTTCGTCCATAGCTACGGGCGCTTCGCTCTGTCTTACTTACGGAGTTACGGTATGTCCGTAAGTGAGACGGAGAACAAAGCGCCCGCAACGACGGCCGATACTACGCATTTATAGCTTAGGGAGTAGGCGGTGCTTCGCACGGTTTTTAAGATTTGACTAAACGTGGAGATTTCTTTATTATATTATTATGTAAGTTAAATATAAGTACTTACATAGTTATATTTTATGTAGTTAGATACAGGGTGGCAGGGACATCGACGCGAAGTCGGTTACCAGGGAAATTTTTCGTCGGTTATTAAAAAAAAATCTGCTGTTCCATACATTTTGACCGCGTAGGTATTGCACTTTTCTATGAAACAGCAGATTTTTTTTTTAATAACCGACGAAAAATTTTAACACAGGGGGGTTCAGAATCATGTACTGAATCCATGGTAACCGGCTTCGCGTCGATGTCCCTGCCACCCTGTATAGTTATGTGTAAGGGTAAACACTGTTGTCACTCAAACTATGGGTAATTGACTACGTCGTACGGCATTTCATGCAAACTTTCAAGTCCTTGTTTTTCGAAATGACTGAACCGATTTTAATGAAACTTCATACGCATACGCAGAATACAAAGGTCTAAAAACTTAGTTAAGAACATACACTGCAACGTGACGCGTTCCGCGCCCCTCTCCCGTGTTGAGACGCAAGGTTGATAACCCTAGCGCATAGGGTGAATTAATCTTGTAGTAAAATGAAGATTTTCTTTAAAAAAAAAGTTGTAATTTTCCATTGAATTTACGTTCTATAAAATGAAACCAAACCACTGGTTTCAAGGATAACGGTGTTTACCCTAACACCCTGTAAACGCATAAACCCAATGGTATTTATAAGTACTTACGTAAAACGAGATACATAAGTTTACCGGTCCAACATTCGATCTACAAAAACGGCACAATACCACGATGACACGTGAAAGTAGGACGGCTTGTCGTAATTATCGGGAGTGAAAAAGAGACAAGACGATATGTAAAAAACTTGGCTAATTGGCTAATTAGCCAAGTTTTGACGTGGTCACTTGCGGAGCGCGTATAACCTGTATAGGTAATTAGGAACCTACTTATTATATCATTGCCTAGACCTTCCAGAATAACATATTATTATGGCGAAAGCCGCATTAAAATCCATTGGGTAGTTTAGCAGAACTAAGGACACACACAAGCGACTTTATTTTTAACCGACTTCCCCAAAAGGAGAAGGTTCTCAATTCAGTTATATTTCTTTTTTTTTTTATGTTACCTACCTCATATCTCCGTCATTTATGAACCGATTTGGAAAATTCTTTTTTTATTTGAAAGGATATACTTCCCGATTGGTCCCATTTTTATCAAAATTTAGTTCTGATGATGGAATCCATGACAAATTGAGGGAACTCCTCAAATATTATAGGCATACACATAGCGATTTCGGTATGGGAACTATATTTTCTATCACCAAAATTTATATTTGTCATCAAGTTGTATCACCTAATAAATACATCTATCGCCACGAAATATTTTCGTTCTCAGATAAACAAAAATTGTTCCCAGGTATGAATTATCAAATTAATGTTAATATATGTGTAAAATAAGAGATCGATAACCAATAAAATTATATTGCATTACATGAATATAAACTTCGTTCTATAATAGCTCTGTGCTCAGAATGGTAGATCTGTCACCAAATAAATCGATTATCGATCCCTGACTGCGACTCCTTTTTATTTGATATTTTGTCACCAATACAGTAGTAACATTTTATTTCGTTCAGATATTAAATTAATAGTATTCGTTACCAATTTAATACATCAATTTATAATTTTAATGAAAAAATGATCAAAGGGGCGGAGACAAATTGGCGCGCTTTAAAAATTGACCAATCCGGCCTCAACGATGCCTCAAAAGGGGGCGCCCTTCGAAATCCAAACCAGCGCTGATTATTCAGTGATTATTGTTTTTTAAGAATAAATATTGATTATTTTAACTTTAATTAAGTGTTTTATCTATTATTCTGCTAGCCATAAGCCAGCTATTTTAAACCAGCGCTGATTGTTCAGTGGTAATTATTTTAAACAATAAATATTGATTATTTTGACTTTAATTGTTTTATTTACTACTCTGCTAAAATTTTTATTTAAATATAATTTATACTACCAGTGGAAATTTAAAACCTTGGGAGTCTAGTTAAGTAGCAGAATCTTTTGGTTGAAACGATGATGACAACCCTAATTTTTTATTTGAACTTAATGCAATTTTCTAGTAACATAATATGATTTATTGGTGATCTCTTTAAATTAGTTTGCTTAAATACTTATTAGGACACACCTATTATAATACATACAAAAACATTTATTTGGTACTAGACCTTATATCTCAGGATTTTAGGTGATTTATTGTGGAACTGATTTTGCATTGTTTGGTGACTACATTTTGGTGACAGATCTACTATTTTGAGGACAAACCCTATTATTTAAGAAACACAAAACTAATTAAATTGGTGATAGCTTAAATGATACCCTTTCGGTATTTTCAGCAACCATTTAAGCATTCGCATTCAGAAAGTATCATTTGGTGAAGTGGAACTGATGAAGAAGTCCACAGATGGCCACCGGAACTTGTCAATGATAAGTGTTTCACGAGTGGCGTCATTTATGAACCGATTTAGAAAATTATTTTCTTATCTGAAAAGTATACTTTCATATTGGTCCTATTTTAATCAAAATTCAGTTCTGATGATGAAATCCATAACGACTTGCGGGAAATCCTCAAAAACATTATAAGGAAACCAGGATCTGCTGATGGCATCCCAGACAAATCGAGAGGAACCTTCCAAAATCGTAGTGGCGACTAGTGCGTTTGTAATTTTTTTTCATTAAGCATTTTAGCACTACTATTTAAGAGGGCCCTTCCCGGTCCGTCTATCGTCAACGCGAGCGTAGTCGAAAAGCTTGTTGTTTCATCCAGCGCAAGTGAGAACTACTAACAAGCAAGTGAGAACGCGATAACATTGTACGAAGAATAGTGTGTAAAGATTTGTTTCAGGCCATACGTGTTTTTGAGTAAGCCTGGCAAGTTTGTGAAATAAATGTTTGTCATTTAGAATCTTCATTACAAGTGCGAGGTTTCTAGGAAGATGTTTTCTTTACTTTTCCAATTCACGAGTACATCATGACCGGCCAAAGTTCAGGTAAAAATAATTCAATTTCGCAATAGAATTTTGTATATTGTATAAGTATAAGTATTTAAAGTAAACCTTAAAAATAGGCATACAGAGTCGCTAGTAAAATACGACCAAATATTAACACGACTAGTGCATAATAAAATTAAGTAGCCAGCCTAGGCGAGTAAGAATACAAGACAAGTAGGTATGGCACTTTGGCATGTGTACAGACGCCAGCACATCAAGTTACTACAATCTGTCAAATTTCTTTAATAGATTTTCAACTTTATCGCTAAATAATAAGGTTCAATGTTGATTGGGAAAATTTGACAGATTGGGGTAGGTTGATGTGCTGGCATCTGTACATGGTTTTTACGGTAATATTTGAACCTGCTATACAACGGATATGAAAGGAAGCTTACTCAGCCACGAATAGCACTTTGTGCCAATTGCTAAGATTTGGCTGAAGCCATAATTGAAAACAATTCATTTTATCCGACTTATGTCGGCAAATAACAAAAGGGTTCAGTTTTACTGACCTATTTAACATACGTTTTTGTTGTATAAATTATGGTTAATTATTTGTTTTTTTTGGTATATCCATAACGGTAAATAAGGACTTACACACAGTGCACAATGATCCATTGGACCAAAAAAAAATCCCTCTGCTGTTTATATTTTCATTTAAAAAATTAAAATAAATTCTGAAAACGTCCAAGATATTTATTATATATAAATACAATCTTTGGGCGTATATTTTCCAGTTTTTATTTCTGGAAGATCAATTACTAACCTTCATCATTGAAAAAAAAAGAAAAAAGTAATTGAAATCGACACGTGGGTGTTTTACTCGTGCATTATAAATGCATTCCTTGATCGATAAATACCATAAACAGCAGAGGGTTTTTTTTTTGGTCCAATGTAACACTGTGCAATGAGATCTGTAGGCAGCGAATTGTTCACGATATGCACAGACACATGAGCCTCAGAGCCTGACACACCATGGTGACTGCGGTTTGATTGTTTGGCCTAATTCTCCAATTACTTGTGCGTTAAACTTAAAGCTCGCTCAATACGTACATGTTGTAAGTTTAGTAACTTGTTAGCATTTTTTTATAGAATATAATTTTTAATACTGATGATAATTTATTTTAGGAACATTAAAATAAATTTATTATTAGTTTAGAGTACTTTAGGGAGATTCCGACGGTATTTCAATAACACTTGGTGATAAAAATAGGGATACATACCTTATTAAGTTATTACTATTACTTTTTTATAGAATTTGAAGTATCTTATAACTACATAAAACAGAGTAGGCATGAGGTTATCACATTCAATACATACGATGATGAAAGTTTATACACATATATGTATAAGGTCTGTTAAAAAAATAAATGAAACCTACACAAAAAATAAGAAAAATGCATTTATCAAACAAAATAAATAAATAGCTTAAAAATTTGTTTTGAACAAACCACCCACCCACGCGCCACGGCGCGCCCATCACGCTGAGATGGGTTACACGACATTGGTCAAGTTTTGAACAAACCACCCACCCACGGCGCGCCCATCACGCTGAGATGGGTTACACGACATTGGTCAAGTTTTGAACAAACCACCCACCCACGGCGCGCCCATCACGCTGAGATGGGCGCGCGTGTTACACGACATTGGTCAAGTTTTGAACAAACCACCCACCCACGGCGCGCCCATCACGCTGAGATGGGTTACACGACATTGGTCAAGTTTTGAACAAACCACCCACCCACGGCGCGCCCATCACGCTGAGATGGGCGCGCGTGTTACACGACATTGGTCAAGTTTTGAACAAACCACCCACCCACGGCGCGCCCATCACGCTGAGATGGGCGCGCGTGTTACACGACATTGGTCAAGTTTTGAACAAACCACCCACCCACGGCGCGCCCATCACGCTGAGATGGGCGCGCGTGTTACACGACATTGGTCAAGTTTTGAACAAACCACCCACCCACGGCGCGCCCATCACGCTGAGATGGGCGCGCGTGTTACACGACATTGGTCAAGTTTTGAACAAACCACCCACCCACGGCGCGCCCATCACGCTGAGATGGGCGCGCGTGTTACACGACATTGGTCAAGTCAGATATTTGTCAAATCAGCAATTCCTCAAATTTGATATTGGTCAAAGCTGTAGTTCGTTAAATCGTCTGTTTGTCCAATTATGAAATACGCCAAATACGCTATTGGTCAAGTCCATGTACAGTCGATGAAAACATGCGTTTTGAATTCACATAACTTACTTGTAGTCTTACAAAAGGAAAAGCCGCCTGCTGTAGTGGTAGGGGAGCCCAAGCGGGGATTTCGGAATTTACTAAAGCGCGGCAGATTAATATACAGGGGGATACCTTGTACCCGGTTAAGTACCTCCACCAAATATGAGCCCCATATATAAGGCCGCCCGTCAAGGATAAAGGATCAGATTAGTAGGAATAGTAGTCAGATTAAGGTGAGTTAATTATATGCTAAAAAGTGTATATTCCACTAATCTGACAATTTGAGAGTGACGTAAAGAAAGGGGAGGTCTACAAAGTTGTAAAAAAAAAACGGACGGAAAGGAGTTAAAGGCTATAGTCCAGGAGTCTACTAACTCAACGTTGACAACGAGCCTACAAATGATGTCACCAACGGGGGTTGGCGCGAACTCACTCTGGAAAGCCACTAAAAACTTAGATAAGCCTCAACAATCTGATCCTCCGATCAGATCACAAGCTGCCTGGGCAAGAACTGACTTGGAAAAGGCTGAGGTATTCGCAATGCATCTGAATTCTGTATTCAAACCAAACGGGAGCGTTGCTGATGAACATGAAGTTGACAGAGTATTGGAACAAGATCTGCAGATGTGTATGCCCATTATACCAACAACACCTAAGGAAATAGCGAAGGAAATCAGACTGCTAAAATCAAAAAAAGCCCCTGGTTTCGACCTGATCACGCCTTCCATACTTAAAAATCTTCCCAGAAAATGCATTTATTTTCTAGCTAGTTTGTTCAACGCAATTTTTCGAACGTCTCACTTTCCTGACCTGTGGAAAATCTCTGAAGTTGTCATGATCCACAAATTAGGTAAACCTGAACATGAAGCGTCGTCTTATCGGCCGATAAGCTTGACGCCTGTACTCTCCAAACTGTGGGAGAGGATATTCTTACACTGACTTAAACCGTGCATGGACGCCAATGATGTTGTTTCGTCTCACCAGTTTGGCTTTCGGAAATCCCACTCAACAATAGAACAGGTTCACCGAGTTTACCAAACAGGAAGACAGGCTTTTTAATGTAAAAAGTATTGCTCAGCGGCATTTCTTGATGTACAACAAGCGTTTGACCGTGTCTGGCACAAAGGATTGCTGGATAAAGTGAAGGAAGAACTTCCGCACTCAATGTTCCTACTCATCCAGTCGTATTTATCCGAGCGCTGCTTCCAAGTAAAGCAGGGCGAAGCAAGATCAAGATTGTTTGAAGTGAAAGCTGGTGTACCACAGGGATCTGTCCTTGGCCCAGTTTTGTACAACATATTTACATCAGATCTACCCACATCAAATAGCATAACAATAGCAACATAATTATGCCGACGACATAGCCTATTTATCTGTTGATGAAAACCCACAAATGGCCACCAATAGACTCCAGAAACAGCTAGACAAAACTCACAAATGGCTATGTAAGTGGCGGATTCGTGCCAGTGCATCCAAGTCTCACCATATCACCTTTACGCTCAGGCACGGAAACACCCCTCCGGTTAGACTTGGTCCTGATACCCTACCACACACAGATTGTGTAAAATATCTTGGCTTCCACTTCCACATTAAAAATAAAAGGGACGAGATAAACCACAAGTTCCGCAACCTATATTGGCTCATGGGGAGAAACTCTGTACTCTCTGTAGACAACAAACTCCTCATCTACAACTCGGTCCAACTGCCAATATCCTCGGTCTATTAAGCCAATATGGACCTATGGAATCCAATTGCCCCACAATTTTGCCAGCAAAACCAACATACTCTGCCTGCAAAGAGTCCAAAATGGTATCCTGAGGTCAATAGCAAATGCACCTTGGTTCACTAGGAACGACGAAATTCACGACTATCTACAAATTCCATCAGTAAACTCTGAAATCGAGCGATACAAAAAACAACACAAGGCACGCCTAACCATGCATCCAAAACCACTAGTTACGGAACTGTTAAACCCGACAGCGGTGGTAAAAAGGCTGAAGAGGAACCACCTTCTATAAGTGGGAGGCGCAGCACTGGCTGCTCCACCACAACGCCATTTGACATGGAACAAATTCGCTTATAGTCTGACGACCGATTGCAAATAAAACAAACGAAAAAAAAAAAAAAAAAAAATTTTATGGTACCTAATCATTCAAGGATAACGAAGAATATATAATTTGACGATTTCCAAAAGCCGAAGTAACAAAAATTCGTCGATAAAGTTTAATGCGTGCAGCTGCAATCTGAGGATGAAATCGAGCCAGAAGAGGAAGATGATTCTACTGATGAAGATGATGATTAATTAATCAATTATTTTATTTTTAATTAATAATAAATTAATTATTTTCTCCAACACTAAAAATCCACGCCGTATAGGCGTGGATTTTTGAGATGGGGCAGCAAGGACAGCTACCTTAACCGTTGTAGCTACAGGAAAACGGTCTTACGAGAGTGTCCTTAACTTTTTGAGACATTTTGATTTGCATTCACAGATTTTGAAAAAAATGTAGTCAGCAAGAAAATGGGCAGTTTTCACAAAAACTTTTTTTGGTGCCAATCGATCCTGTTTCACAAAAACCTCTATTGGACCAAAAAACTTTTCCCATACATTTCATAGGCAATGAGACGCCAACTTAGTTTTTTTTATGATGGATAGATTGACCACTACAATGATGTTCCGAAAAAAAAGATAAAAAAAAAACTTCAGATTTCGAACGAATACGCATCATAATTAAAAAAATGAACTTTTAGGGGTATGAGGAACAGGGTGTAAAGTTCACTCATCCACCATAGAAAAGGGAGGATCCTCCAACCAGACGGTTGTTATGTCTGGCGGGCAACTGCCCATATGTAGATTTCGGATAGTCTTATCTATGTTAATCGCTCGGTAAACTCTAACTGCGCGATGCAGGAATTGTGTGACGTCATGTCTTTTGCTGCGTAGTTTGTATGTGGCGATGTAACCGCTACATCACTCCCCTCCGGAGACCGGAGGTCGATAGTGGGCTGAGTCTTGGATCTTGCGATGCTTCACAGTGCCAGCTGTGGTTCCAGTGAGTCGGAACCGAGTGCCGCATAGTTCACGGTGAGTCGGAACTGTCTGCGGTGATTCCCCAGTGAGTCGGGGTGGCGCTGCGTCGTCATCCAGTGAGTCGGAAGTGTTACAGCGCCGGGTTGTGGCTGAGGGTGATGACCAGGAATGCGCGTTCGCTGCATGCTAGTGGTCAGGATACCCGTTGAAGCCGTGGGTGCTGGCTGGCTGTGTGACTCGCCTCACGAAAGCTTGCGGGAGTGACGATGATGATGACGTCACGCTGAAGTAGTTGCACGAAGGCTGCGTTGACGTTCATACTCGGGGTCACCAATTTAGGGGTATGAGGAACAGGGTGTAAAGTTCACTCATCCACCATAGAAAAGGGAGGATCCTCCAACCAGACGGTTGTTATGTCTGGCGGGCAACTGCCCATATATGTTGATTTCGGATAGTCTTATCTATGTTAATCGCTCGGTAAACTCTAACTGCGCGATGCAGGAATTGTGTGACGTCATGTCTTTTACTGCGTAGTTTGTATGTGGCGATGTAACCGCTACAAACTTTATAAAAAGAAATATGACTGTGTTCAGGAACTCAAAGATTCACTTACCACGATTCTGTATGGAATGAATCCTAGCACATTATCAGCTGCTACTCGCCCTGAAAGTAAACCATGCCTACGTCAAAACGGCTACCATTTTGAGCACCTCATATCTTAGAGCATAAAAGTAACATTTCTAGGTGAGTCCAAATGTAAAGTTTTTAATTTTAAGGTGAATAATACCTTAAGTAGAAGTTATTGTTCTTTATTTGTATTTCGATCAGTCTTTTTTGTAGCAGCCAGTATATCGATGGTAAATGTAAGTTGGAGTCTCATTGCCGACAAAATGTATGGGAAAAGTTTTTTGTGATTTCTGACTTTTCTAGTACTCAAACCTCAGTTGGTCCAGTAAAGGTTTTTAATCCTTATATGAAACAGGATCGATTAGCATAAAAAAAAGGTTTTGTGAAAACTGCCCATTTTCTTGCTGACTGTACATTTTTTTCAAAATCTGTGAATGCCGATCAAATAAAATAAGAGGTAAGTACAATCTTCTAAGATCGTTTTCCTGTAGTTACAACGGTAAAGGTAGCTGTCCTTGCTGCCCCAACTCAAAAATCCACCATGTATATACAAGTATTATACTTAAAAAACATACACTTTTTACAGATTAGGCCAATCCCTCTAGATAATCGTCAGATTATGAGACAGCACGTGTAGGACATAAAGATGAACCATATATATCTTAATCTGACGCGCTTGAGTATGTCAAAATGGCGAATTTTTTTTTGCACATTATAATAATGGCCGCGAGTTCGCGTCACATCGAAATCGTCAGATTATTGAATGAGCCATTTTTTAGGTTCACTTCACACCCCATTAGTAAATATGACGCGCTCGATTAAATATTTTTTTTTCATTTTCAATCTCCAACCCCTATCATGCAAACAATCAGATTAACATACGTACATTATTAAAAATACGTAGGACATTGATGCTATCAATATCTGACGCGGTCGAGTATGTCCATGCAACAGTATTTTTTTACATATTTGAAACTCTATAGCCGGTCCCCCCACCGATGAAAAGGTATACATTATATAACATTTTTTCATCTAAGCTTTGCTACCTAATAGGTCTCTATGACGCTCGAGTAAATCCCCATTTAGCATCATGGGCTTCCCTACTATAGGTTCCTATTTACATCATTAAAATATAGTAATTGAGTATTCTGAGGTTTAATTTGTTTCGATTTCCTCCCTCCTCCTTTGAACCTGTAATGAGGTACGGAACAATAAAAACGGAAACAAGTCAAACAAGTGCCAAAATTTCGCAGTTTGGGATTAGCACAAGGTTTTCAAGGTTGCAAACTTGGGCATAAATTGCTCTCAGGGGACTTGAAAACATAATAATAAATCGTAGTTCCATGCGCGTTTGCATTTTTTTTTTGTGTCGATATTGACCGGGCTACAAATATTTTTGTGTCGATATTGACCGGGCTACAAATATTTTTGTGTCGATATTGACCGGGCTACTAATATTTTTGTGTTGATATTGACCGGGCTACTAATATTTTTGTGTCGATATTGACTGGGCTACTAATATTCCTGTATTTACATTTTTGCACACATACAAGCTTGGTATACTTTTATTAGCAATATTTAACAAACTATTTAATTAGGTAAACATAATATACCTAATAACATAATAGACTTTAGATTTCTTGAGTCTTCAAGAAATCTAAATGGTCTCCTGTAATTGAACCGTTTTTATTATTGTGATTTATATTGTGTATCCTTTGTTGGAGGTCCTAATAAATAAATCTAAAGTCTATAATGTTATGTTACGAGTATTAGATAATATGTCGTGGTCAGATCTTAGAATTCAGCCAGCTAAATTGGCCATATCGTTTAAACGTCAACGTTTAATGATATGTCAGTCGATGTTTGGCCATATCATTAATGTAGGGTATCCATGGTTAAGGTGTAGTAAAAATGGCTTACTGCGACCAAATTGGAAGAAGCGCTCGCCAGCCGCTGCCGCGGCGGCGGCGCTCGCTTCACTCGCTCGGCTCGCGCGCGGTTGGTTCTAGCCTAACTTAACACATTTCGTCGGGGACTCGGGGTGCCATAAGCGGGGTGTTTTTTTTTTAAACTAGTTTTAAGTGCTATGTTGCTTAGAACACCTGTTGTGGCACCCCGACATGGGTTAGGTTAGTGATTTCCAAATTGGTCACTTTCCATAATATCACATTTTGAAAATCCAATAAAAGTCCATCGAGTTTTTTTGCGTGGTAGGTGGGTAAAGTAGGGTGTACTTTGTTTGATTTGTTGTATGCCAACAAAAAAAATAAAGCTACATCAACGCCTCGGTGGATAATCTAACTATTTTACGATACGGGTGGATAATCTAACTATTTTACGATATGATCAATAATTTTTGGCCACATCATGAAGTATTCGTGCGGTTAATTGTTTATATCGTCAAACGTTGAGTATTCAATGATCTAGCCAGACCACATCATGATGTGATGTGATCAGCGGTCGTTATTCCGCAAGAATTCTTGCGGCACTCTAGTGGCGCTGCATCGGGCCAGCTAAACTGCCGTCAGCATTGCATTGTCACTGTCACTTGTTATTTTGTTAGATTGTTGAGGTTAGTTTCTTTCATCTATAGCCCGGTAAACTAAAGTGCCATAATCCCTTGGCTTAGCAAATTAAAATGGCTGAAAGGTAGGTAAGTTTAGAACTGTGACCACACAACGCACGAGCCGAGCGAGCGTAGCGAGCGGTGCCGAGGCAGCGGTCGGCGAGTGCCAAGGTCTGTTTAGCCACAAGAGAATGTAATGTTTTGGGAATGTGGTGTTTTACAGTGATCTAATCTCAACAATCAAACAAAATACCAATTGACGTGACTTAGTGACAGTGACATTGACAATGCAATGTTTACGGCACTTTAGCCGGGCCGAGGCGGTGTTAATAAAGTAGCAGCACTCTATAACATACACGGCCAAAAAAAAAAAAGTACATAATAAAGTTACATTTACACAAGAAGTATGTCTTAAGCAGATCCCACAGGGTTTCATCTGTGAATCTTGAGTCTAATCAAGTTGGCCACCCCTGCTCTATGCATTTCAGTACATGATTTTAAATATTAAAACACAGAAGAAATTGCAACAAAAAAGGTTGATTGGCAGATAATGCCTTATGGATTTTTTACCATGATTCACTTACATATTATAGTCTCTACTCGATTTGTAGTTTCTAGTAGTCTTCATAAAGTCGGTCAATGTGCGCCATCTGCATTGCCAGTTTCTTGTCTAAGGTGTGAACATTTAGCAACTCTCTTTCAGTCTTCAATGCCTGTAAGAATATGATGAGATATCAATAAAATGAAATTGTTTATTTGGTTAATACGATGTCAAATCACTTTTACATGTCATCAATTTACAATAATTAAAATAATATAGTACTTTACAAAGTAATCGTAAATGTTTATTCATAATAATAAAGAGTTTTTAAGTGTTGCTTACCACAGCCATGATCTCGTCAAGTCTTTTATTCCTTAGGTAGATGGTTTTGAAGTATATTAAGAGATAAACATATAACATGAGAACTACTGCTGCCAGGATGGCTTTCATCTTTGAAGTTGAAAGGTTGATCATCTTGCCCTGCAACATTGTTCAATAGATAAACGTCAATTGACATTACATTCAGCAACACTAAGGGGAAAATGCAATGACATAACATTACATTGTATTACAGCTGTATTCCCCAAAGGGTTAGGCAGAGGTGTGCCCATAGTACACCCACATTTCCCCAGATCTGTTTAAGTCCCATGTAATAGGGGCCGAGCCTATTGCCATCAACCAGGCACAAATTCCAGACTCTGGGCTGCTACTAAAAAATTCCAGAAACTACAATGATGGGATGTTGTTCGGGTTACTTTAGACAACATTGCTATAGCATTACTCAGTACTGAAAATAAACAAACATTTGAAGTGAATAATTTGTTGAAGGTTTATTTATGACTGGCACCGTCGTTTTAGTGGCATTAGCTAAGGGACAAGAGAGGGCTCTGGGTTCAACGTTGATTTACGATTTACGTCTTTAAAATAATATCCAATGTGTATGTTTAGTTACTCACCGGTTTTACGACGACCTCCGGCACTTCCGCCACGAAGTAAGACATTCAGAATAAATTTAGGGAGTTTGTTATTGAACTGCTACAAACACCCAAAAACACCACTGCTCTGCTACCTCGTACAGTGCAACAAACGTTATGTGTCAGAAAACAACTGAAGCTGATTGCATCTCCGGTTTAATTTTTGTTTCAATTTCTTTTATTTGCTTAATTTTTATTTCTTTCGTAAGTGCCATTAGCACCCAGAATACTTTTTACTTACTCCAGCTCCAGCGGTATGGTAAAGTATTGTGCACAACGTACTTTATAACATACTGAATGAAAGTGGAAAGTATTGTGGTAAAAGTATTTTGTTATTTTTCGTATTGCTATCACTTTTCGTTTTCTTTGGCTACTGAGTCGTGTGTGTGTGTGTTAGCAGTTTAGCACTTTAGACATAACAGCTCATGAGCTAACAGCTGTGATGTGATAACAGCAGTGTCAGGCGAGTGTCAGACTGTCAGTGTCATAGCAGTGTTGCCAGATGACCGTCTCGCGTTCCCCCCAAACCTGCCCCGAAATCCCCCCAAAATTCACGTTTTGAAAAAAAAAACCCCCACCTATGGTAAAACTTTCTCGTCAATTAGACGTAAAATAATCAAAAAATTATAGGTAACACCAAACTTTCAGTTTTTTTTTTGAAAATGACGTAAAGCGCGCGTCAATGTCAAACCGCGAGGCTTGAACGTTAAAACGTTTCACTTTTTGAAGGTCAGACCGGAAACCCAGTCAAAGATGAACACATCCACATCCTTCTAGCAATGATCATATTCTCAAGATGGATTCGGCAGTGTGAACGGCCAATCTGTTTCGAAGTTTGTCTTTAATAACAGCTACTTGAGAGAAGGCTCTTTCCTTAACAGCGTTATAAAAAGGCAACGACAAAATTTCGACTGCATTTCCGACGATTATTTTGTGGTTTAATCGCGTTCAGACATTGATCTATTAGTGATCGATGCGTTCAGATAATATATTTTTTAATCATCACGGCTTGTCTCAGATAACATTTATGAAAATCCCCCAATTCCCTCCACACCCAGTTTTCTCCCTCCAAATATCCCCCCATAAATATTGTCCCTCCATTTCTCCCCCCATGACTATAAAAATCCCCCAAATTTGGGGGGATTCCCCCCAATCTGGCATCACTGTGTCATAGGTCATAACACTCATCATGACTGCTCATGACTCATCTATATAAGTGACAGGTGTCAGTTGTATTTATCTGTGGTCTGTGAGTAAAATTCAGGCCGCTTTCCGAAAATAATCGCTCACATTGATTATCAGCGGAGGACTGTCAATAATTCGGAACGCTCGTGAACGCGCTCACAGATGAAGAAATATGCTAAGAAAGTTTTGACATTTGAGAATGTCAAAACTTTCTAGCATATTTCTTTGTGTACCCACAAATTTCTTCTTATTCTTGGAGTATGTGACGAACGATAGCCAGAAGCACAATTTCGAAAATGCCACGTTAGTCTAAAGATATGATGTGACTCAAAACAATAACAGCACAACTGTCAATTTTGACAGCTCTCACGGTGATCGTAGCTCTACCATGAGTTGCCATCGAAAATTAACTCGCTGGCGCGAGTAAAATACATTTCGATAATGTCAAAACTCGCTAGCGTCCCCGTAAATGATTTATATGAAAAGATATTGTACAGCGCTCCTAGCGGTCATAGAAAGAATTAAAATTTGTACCAAGAGCACTATAGTTTTCGATAGGTAAGAAACCTAACGTAATCTATTCGATAGTCGCTAACGTTTTTCAGCTGTCACCACACAAAATGGCACCATGAGTCACTAAATCGACAGACGCTATCGAAAAATACGCTTGCGATAGTAGTTACGTTGCTCACTACCATTTTGACGTGTAAAACATGTTTGCATTCAAATTATATACGTTTTTGAGTCTATTAAAGGCAAAATAATGTCTGGAAGAACTTATTTAGCATGGAATATGTTAGTGGCCCCAAAATTTGGAGGCCAACGACGGGAAGAACGTAAATTTCAAGAAACTATCTTATTTAGTTCTCTTACAAAATATTCTATTTGCCAGCGACGCCGACGGGACCCTATCCGTGCACTTGGTGTTTGTTCTAAAAGTTTTAACTACACCAGTTAATTAATTGTATAGTGTTTTATATGAATAATCTACAAAGTTTGTAAGAAATTCTAATAAGAAATAAATAAATGCACAATTCCAAGAATTCGGCTTGCACCACAATATCCTAACGGATTTACCTACTATAAAAGGCGTACCATTTTGTGGGCAATTCAGTTCCGGCTACATGCGTCAATTGCGGTGGCCCGCACCCCGCGAGCAATATAAACTGCCCCGTGTTTGAGCGAGAAATTCGCAACAAGCGGGCGGGGACCGTCGCCATTACGGCCACCCGCTGAACAATGGCGGGGCCGCAACAAGCGGCTACTACTATAGAGGCTCAAACAGGACAAACGCTAATGGCGGCGGCCAACGAGGTTTCACAGAGGACCCAAACCTCCTCCTCCGGGCGGGGGAAGAAGAAAAGACGCGGGGGGAAGAGGAAGAGAAAGCGTCCCGCCCCCCCAGCGACCCAACAAGAAGAAATCCCTACGGCCGTCCCTGCCTTAAACATCGCGCAGGTTGCGACGACGGGGGTAAGCAGCGATCGTAGCAACACACAGCGGCCAAAGGGCGAAGCTCGGAAGTTCGCCAAATATCCACCAGGTGCCGCCTCTGCCGCGCGAAAGTACAGAGAACCGCGGCCAATCACAGAGCAGGTTAACTTCCCTGCCTCGGCCAGTGGTGGCGCTGCGATCGCTACCAAACAAGAAACGTCGTCGATTAAATCGGCGAAAGGTACGAACAAAGAATTTAAAACCTGTGCGATTAAGCTCCTAATGGAGCTTATTAGAGCAATATGGCAGGGCCGAGACATAGAGACGGTCATCCTCGACGGTCTGGCCACCTTGCTGTCACTCTGTGATGGCTAGACCGTTGAGGATTATACATTGGAACGCCCGCGGACTTAGGGATAAGGACGCCCCCCTCCGCCATCTCCTTCGGATCAGAACATCGACGTGGCGCTAATCAGCGAGACACACCTGGGACCCGAAGATAGGGTTAGGTTCCCGGGTTTTCATGTTTACCGAAAGGACGAAAGGTCGGCTCTCCACACCCGTTACCGTGGTCTGGCGGTACTAGTGAGGCGAAGAGTCGTCCATCAAGAGCTCCCCTTGCCGTCGCTCAGTTCGTATTACGCGCTGGGTGTGCAGCTACATGTTGCCGGCGAGGACGTCAACGTCTATGCGTGCTACAAGCCGCCTGCGACTCGTCTCGATTTAACTGAGTTGCGGGTGCTAATTAGCGCGCTAGACGGCAACGCAGTTATCCTTGCCGGCGACTTCAATTGCAAGCACCCGGCGTGGAATTCCAGTAATACAAATACCGAGGGGAGGCGGCTCTTCGCGGACGCGAAAGCCTTCGGGTACACGGTGTCCGGCCCTGAGACGCCTACCCATTACCCAGATGCGGTCACATACATGCCGGACGTACTGGACATCGTGGTCCACAGAGGGCTACACGGCCAGAGCACCCAGCATGTCATAGACGACGAGTTACAGTCGGATCATCAACCTGTACTCGTCGTCTTAACGGGACAGCCGACCCAACTGAAACCATTAGCGCCGCGTCGATTAACTGATTGGACGGCGTTTACAGAAAAGATGGAGACCACCACGCCGACTCGGCCTATCGTCTCCTCCGCGGACGTGGAGCAAGCGGCGGATGACGTCACTGCTTGCATACAGAGCGCCCTAGAAACGGCGACGACGACGCAGCCGCAAGGGAGAGGGCTACTGCCGCCCTTACCGGCTCGTCTCGTAGCGATGATCGCCGAGAAGGGGCGCCTTCGCAAGCAGTGGCAACAGTTGAGATGCCCCACCCTTAAGATGGAACTCAACCACCTCGCGGAGAAGGTTAAGGCCGAGTTACAGGCCCATACCGACAGTTGGTCGTCTGTACACCGTCTCTGCCGCCAACTGGCGAATACCCCAGCCCCGGTGCGCCCTCTACTCAATAGCGACGGGGCGCTTAAGTATAAAGCGGAGGACCGGGCGGAGGTCTTCGCCGAGCACCTGGAGCGTCAGTTTCGCCCGAACCCGACCAGTGACATCGAGCATGTCGCGGCGGTCGAGCAACTCCCGAGGAGAACCCTATTTTCTTCTCGCCTGGCGCAGTACGACGCGCCATCCTAAGGACGAAGCCTAGGAAGGCCCCCGGGGCCGACGGTATCACTAACACAGCGCTGCACCACCTGCCGTTCCGTTCGGTAGCGGCGCTGGCGCGCCTGTTTACAGCGATACTGCGCACGGGGGCCTTTCCCACCTCGTGGAAGGAGGGGCGTCATAATGCTGCCCAAGGCGGAGAAAAACGTAGCGAACAGTTTCGGTTAACGTGGGTAAAACGCAGGCGATTATCACCGGATTCGCCCCACTCCCACCACCCTTGAAGTTACATGGAGTTGACGTCGATTGGTCGCCCCAGGTCAAGTACCTGGGTGTGACCATCGACCGCCGCCTCACGATGGGGCCCCATGTCCGCAAGGTCGCCGCGCAGGGTAAATTCGCCCGCAACCTCCTCAGGCCCGTGCTCAAATCCCGCATCCCGACGCGTGTCAAGCTGGGGATATATAGAACATATATTCGCCCAGTACTTATATACGCCGCCCCAGCTTGGTTCGCCCTCACGAGTGAGTCGAGCCGCAAGCTACTCCGCACGCAACAAAACCAAGCGTTACGGACCATCGTAGACGCCCCTCGCTTCGTGAGGAATGACGTCATCACCCGGGATCTCGGGATCGAGAGCCTGGATGATTTTGTGAGGCGACTCGCTAAGTCGATGTTCGCGCGTGCCGACGCTTCTGCCTGGCCCCATGTCAAGCAGATAGCACCATT
This sequence comes from Conistra vaccinii, assembly GCA_948150665.1. Lineage (NCBI taxonomy): Eukaryota > Metazoa > Arthropoda > Insecta > Lepidoptera > Noctuidae > Conistra > Conistra vaccinii. The sequence continues at coordinate 25,154,879 of OX411323.1, forward strand.
GCACGCGCGCCTGCCTGACGCGAAACCCACGCCCCGCGACCTGGTAGCGGACAACTGACCCCATCTCACCGATTATGACGCCTCGAGTTAGCTGTACCCAGGTTACACACAGCTGACTCGATATAATAAGACTCTACAGATGTACACATACATCTGTTGCGCGATGTATTCTAAGTTAATACAGGTATATCGCGCAACTGAATACAGACATTCACTACTATACAGACGCCTATACATAACACACGCTGACGCAGCGCGGGCCGCGACGCGTGTCTACACTGGGTGGCGTTACACTACATAACTAGCCACCCACACATACAATACTGCTACCCCTCCAATCCGCTAACGGCTAGTTCTGTGAACGGGGCGGAGGAAGCTTCATCTCTTCCTGTAGGTGCGTCAAGTCGGTACCCTAGTCGCAGGTCGGCCTCGTTGGGCTTCCCCCAGGTAACTGGGGGTTCTACCTGATGTGGTAGGACCGCCTAGGGCCCGTGAACATTGACGCTATTGTCTAATAGCGTCGCGACGCCCCTACAGTTTTTATTCAATGCAACCATTCACGCAGACACAGCTTGCTGTGTCAATTTTATCAGGCGCTTAAGCCGACCACGAGGAAGGGCCCATATTGATGGGTCACTGTATTGCCTCCGCGGGCGAGGGGCGAAGCCCTGACCCCGCTCGCCACGCCCCCTTGCGGGGGCGTCACGACATGCTTCGGCAATTCAGTCGCAGTTCAGCCATAGATAGTACACTTAAATACGGAGCTCAGCCACCAAAGAAGAAACATACCAAGAAAAGCCGAATTCTCCGGAATAATTCAAGATAGTAAATCAGTGTTTTATTTCGCTGCCTCAACATAGTCCTCATCGTGGTCACTGTGGGTTATGGTACCCAACCTAGGTACCTATTCAGGGGTCCGTGGTGGTTGTGCAGCCAGCGGATTCACCTAGGGTCAGTTAGCAGGGAGCGCACATCAAATATCAGTGGGAGATCGTCCCAGGCCGCCTGCGGTACTGTAGGTACCTCTGCTGTCCGCAACACTATTATTGTAAACATAGTTCATTTTAAATTTAAATAAATAACGCCGCGAATCACACATTGTCAACAAAATTACAAATTGAATAGAGGTAAATAATTATTACCTATAAGGAATAAAAATTCAACAACCCCTAAATACCATAAAAAGGTGCACTAACCGCCAACCTTTCTATTTAGTCGGATTGTTTCATGATACTTAGCCCTCGTTCCCACGGACGTAATAAAATCGCGGCGGGATAAAATCGCCCAGCGCGATTTTTTCCCGCCTTCAACAGAGTGTTCGAACGAGCGTGAAAAAATCACTTGGAATTAACTCTGCGAGCAGTGCGGACGTACGATGGGTTCCGCAAAATAATTAGCGAGAGCTACTTGTGAGGCCAGGAGCTTTTTGAATGCATCCCTTGAATCATCATCATCATCAATTCAGCCAAAAGACGTCCACTGCTGGACATAGGCCTCCCCCAAGCACCGGCACTTCGACCAATTCTGTGCTTCCCGTATCTAGCGGTTTCCTGCGGCCTTCACAAGGTCATCGATCCAGCCCTTGAATAATGAACTATTTTTAAAAGGCCAATTTTTTAAACCATACAATTATTTGGAAATAATATCCTGAAAATTATAATAAATAGCATGTTTCTTCTACTGTTTTTTCTCAAATTAAACCCGTTTAATACCTACTTACTTTCTTTATGATAAACTCCACCTGAATACCTACTTATGCCCCAGAACTAACTGATTATTCCAATGTTTTATTACGGCCTTGAGCATGCGACATGTCCGCACTCTACCTGTGCGTTTGCACTGGCGAAACATCACCACAAAACATGTTGAAATCTCTAGTTACTGTCAAACATTGTATGGAAAATTGTCAGAAAATAGAGATCCCAACATGTTTTGTTGGGAATGGTTCGCCAGTGCAAACGCATAGTTAGACAGGGGGGTGAAACTTCCATACATTGCCTTCACATCAAATTAATCACTGATAGTGCTGCTATCTAAGTTTCAGGGGCGAAAACTTTGGCCATAGTTTTACATTTTTGCCGATAGATAGACCTACTTGATAACAGTACAACAAAAGTAAAACTTAATAAAAATAAATAAGTTTTATATATTATTTTAATATTACATTACAGAAATTAATTAATAAAATATAGTCGCAAAATAAATAACACCTTTTCACTTCATGTTGAAAAGAAAAAAAATATATATATACTAGGTGAAACGAAACGTAAATAATGACAGCTTGACAGGTCACAGAAAACAGCAGCCGCTCGAATGGGGATGTTTACTGCCATTTTATCACGATAGGTGGCGCATCATCGTCGACATGGCCATTGAAAACTGTCAATTCCATACATTTTATAACCTATCATTCAGTAAATTCAAATTTTCTCCAAATATGCACAAGTGTGCTGTACCACGATGTACTAAAATACTTACTCCGGTGTTCATTTATTTCCCAAAGATACTACGCAAATAGAAAGTGGGAAACTAAAAGAGTAAAACTAAAAGTAACTTTGAGTATGTTGATTGGTAGTTTTCGGCAATATGGTAGAGCCTTAGAATAATAACGCTAACGTTAACGCTAACGTTATTATTCTAAGACCTGATTTCACCAAACTATTCTTAATGAGCCATTATGAAATGTTCTGTTAAAATTGACGAAGACGTCAAAAAGGTTTACGTTCTACGGAGGGATCTTACCAAGGCGTTGCTAAATCAAACATCAAGTAGAAGTATCTGTCAGTATGTTATAAAGTACTCTGTGGTATCTGTCATCGATTGAACAAATATGACCGGTCTGACTTGTCATTCACTCTCGTTAGTACGAGAGCTCACGACCAAAATCATACCACATCGTTTTACGACCAAAACCGTATAAAATCGTTAGTTTAAATGATTCTGAACCCGACTCGGTGAGCAGTACAGGTCAGAAACGACACAGTTATGGGAACCCATTTCTGCTATGTCAAAAAAAATAGGCAGACAGTTTCATCACTGTCTGATATTAAAAATTTACATAGGTTTCGTAATTTTATTACGACAAAGTTTCTGAAAATTGTGTTTTCTGTAGGTATCTAAAAGGGGTTATAGACGTGCGAGCAAGCACACGGTCTCCGTCTTATGGCTCGGCGACCTTAGTCGACCGTGTGTAAAGTTCGCCGGCGATCCAACAGGTTTGAAATTTTGCTCGTAGCCCACCTTGGTTCGTAGTTTCGTACATCTGTCATAGCCGCGAGTCACGAGCCTGCATTTTGTTTCGTCATTTGTGTAATGTATGTTTAGTTTGGTTCAGAAAATTCTAAAACATCGCAATACAGTGTGAGAAAGCGTGTTTCACGTGTGTCACCAACAATGTCGGGCCAAGTACGCATGTCTATCACCCACTTTAGATCTATCGTTCAACTACATTCTGAAAATCAGACAGATTGCTATGAAACAGTTTGTTTTTTTTTTTTGACATAATATTTAAAAATGCGGTCAGCTCAGACGTGATGCGGAAAATTGAGGAAATTAGGATTTGTTGAATTCAGAATAACCAAATCTATCGATTTTATACGTTTTTGTTCGTAAAACGATGAATCATAAATTTTGGTCATCGGCTCTCGTACCATGTTTATAAGCAACCAAAACAGAATGTCATGGCGTCTAAACAAATAATTATCTAAATATACCTCATTGGAACTAGCCGTATAATAATGTAATGCCACTGAATTGAAATGTCATAATTTGTGTTAAAATCGAAAGAGCATCTGTGTAATTCTTTATTTGTCGGTTTAAACGTCATACGCATATTATATAATATACTGTCATACCATATGTTTTATGTTTTCGGTGTCGCGCTTGTGGAATTTTAATTGTGGTGATTTTTAATAACATTTCACCTTGGTTCCCCGAAGGGTTGGGCAAAGATGTACCTTTAGTACACCCACATTTCGCCAGTTATGTTTAAGTCCCATTTAATAGGGGGCGAGCCTATTGCCATCAACCGGGCACAAATCGTGACTCCGGGCTGCTACTGAGATATTCCTGGTGGAAAAACCCAATAACACGCATGACCTGGGAATCGAAACCAGGACCTCATGCTCAGCAGTAGCGCTTGCGACCACTAGACCAACGAGTCAGTGATTATAACTTTGTAATTTTAAAAATTTTGTGTGTTGTAATATGTCGTAAAGAAATCGCGGTCCCAATTTCTGCGCAGTGAAAAAGAAATTTCAATAAGACTCATTACAAAACATAATAATATTGTAGTGATGATTGCTCATGATAAAAGAGGGTTGAAAGATGCTCATAGAAGAATTCAACTCCCTGAGCAGTTTCAATGTCCGATATACCAACTAAATAGGAGTTGGTTTATTAGCGAAATCGAATTGTTTCTGTAAGCAAACAAAATTTCAGGTTTGCTTCATCCATACCCATCTTATACGACATCTCGTAGACGGTTTGTGTAACATTCACGGTAGAGATGATGGGGTTGTCCTATTACTAGTGGGAAGAAATGTGTGAGCTTTTAAACTAGGTGACAAATTACACATATATACCTACATAACATCACGCCCGTATTCCCCGATGGGTTAGGCAGAGGTGTACCTATAGTACACCCACGTTTCGCCAATTATGTTTTTTAAGGCCCATGTAATAGAGGGCGAGCCTATTGCCATCGACTGGGCACAAATCCAGACTCCAGGCTGCTACTAAGAAATTCCAGATGGTAAAACCCAATAACACATTACAAACAAGGTTACAAATTAGCATCCAAATATTTATATTAAGTACCTAACACCTTACGAAAGAAGTTGTACTAAATAACAAAACAGGCATATTTTTATTACAATTCACATCGTAAGACCATTTAAGGTACACACCGATTTGATGAATATTCAAGTTTATCTTCAATCATTCAGCGCAAAACATCCATAGCTACAAAAATCTGTCGATAAATGAAACCTTGTCCTGAAATCTACATCGTCATATTCTTCAAAATAGTGACGTCGTCGCTTTTTGTGTGTTTTAGGACGTCGAATAATATTACAAGTTCTATTTTTTTTTATATCACCTATTTCGTGTTAAAAAATAAAATTATCACCAACTCACAACCAGTTGACGGCCCGTTACAAGCATTAGCAGACCACTGGAGCAGTGATTAAGTTTAACGCCATGTTAAGAGAATTAACCATTCGTTAGTACGTGGTGAAACACTCACTACGCCTAACGGGCCGTTATCTACGTAATGGGACGTTAAAACTAACTAACAGAGTATGGTGAAACTAGCTCTAAGGGTAGAGCTTTGGTGGAGCTATTAACGTCTTAGTAAAATTCTACAGCAGGAACGTCAATTGCTTGGCTTTCGGAAGCTTGAGGGCTTTGATTGCTAAATTAAAAATTTCGGTCATAGATAACATAAAAAAATAAAGAATATCATTTATTATTAAAGTAAATGATCTCTCATTTTTCGTAAATTTTCCTACAAGTCAAGTAAGAAGTAACACGTTACAACTAAAAACATACCCAAATCTAGAGCCTAGCACTAATGAAAAATAAACCTAACCTAAACAATAAAGAATACCATTTATTAAAAAGTACGGTTCTCTCAATTTTCGTAAATTTTCCTACCATGAACCAAGTAATAATTAACATGTTACAACAAAAAAAATATCCAAATCTAGACCCTAGCACTGATTAAAAATATTTTATTAGATAGAAGTCTACCTCGCAATAATGTCTCATTTCTTTCCAGTAATCCTTGCTCCTGGTTTGTTTAGGTCGTCTTTCAATTCTATAAGCTTCCAGGAACAATACATGTAAGCAATAACCATGGTGGATCGGTTTCAACACAAAAAATAGCAAAAACCAATAATGTAAACAATGCGAAAATTATTTGACAGCGGCCATCCCGCCGCTGGCGACGTGGCGACATCTACGCTGAGCTAAACTGAGCTTTGCGCGTGGATCCCCATTGACTATGGTTTAGTGATGCGATAGATCTCTAAGTTTTGGTGCTATCGATGTTACGATTTTTATAATACTGTTATGCGGGCGCCAGGCATAGCTTCAAAGATTTTCACATATCTTTTACGACTTTGCAAAGCATTTGAACACATATTGACGTAACCTGCCCGACTTGCTTCGCAAACATTTTTCTCCACAGTATGCTGGTAGACAACAAACAAGATGGACGACGATTTCGTAGACTCAGTGTGCCTGTATTATTTGTGTGCATGTAATTATTTTTTACATGTGCAAGAAAACAATAATTACGAGAAACCGAGAAGAAGTTCACACACAAGCACACAACCAATCCGCTCAACAACGCTCGAACAACTGAACACTGAACAAGTGTGGCATACGCAAACATTTGAACACATTCAACTTTGAACGCTTTGATGTGTCGAAAAAGACCGACACCGCATGGCAAAGTGCAAATCTTTGTTCAAACTTTGAACACATACCTAAAGTCCCGTGCCACACTTAGCAATCAAACATGTGGTCAAACATGTGAAGCTAAGTCTGGCGCCGGCTTTAGGAATCAGAAGTGAAATACGTTAATCACAGTTAACAAAAAATATCAAAAGAAGCACAAGTACACGATAATATCACGGTAGCAAGTCCGTTCCGGAGCGCCGTCCAAGCAAAAAGGGAACGTTGCCTCTTTTTTCTATTTTATTTTTTTATTAGGGCATCTCACAGCTAGGTAACCACTAAGTTCATGGCTGCTTAACCGGGCTTTCCTGTGGCTGCCTTAAGCTCCTAAAAACTTAAAGCCTCCAGCCAGGGGCAAAAACTATTTTAATTAAAACTAGGCGAACGCTCGCTAAGGGCACCCCCTGTGGGGAACGAAACTCGGCTTAGGGAGTTCGCTGGGGGGAAATATGTTCCTATGTTAAAACCGTGTAAACGAACAAGATCGTAGGGTAATAAATACAATCAAAATTAGCAGTTATAAAACGCGTTGTCACAAACTAACTAAATTATTTATTACATTATTTGCTGTTTTTTTTTTTGTTATATTCATTCAGTTTTATTAAGGTGAAAGGATGAAAGAAAATTTTGCAAAATCCACCGGAAAAGTCGGATGTTTGGCAACATAATTATAACCAGTAACCCTTTAAATTATCGTTACTTGTCAAAATACAGATTTTGACAAGAAACGATTTATTGTATTCATCTACATTTAGCCCGGAGGATTTAAGATTACTTGAAGCGGTTAACATTCGAGTTTCAATTCCCAGAAACAGTCTTCCTTTTGATATTCGGTATTGAATGACGACGTTGGACAATACGTTGATTCAAATTCACGCCAACCCGTGCTACTTTTGAAAGTATTCATTACTAGCTGTTGCCCGCGACTTCGTCCGCGTTATCGTACCGAAAATAATACCGCCTCATTCGTGCCCGGCGTCGCCCGGGTTTAATTTCGACTTTTCCGGTGGACTTTCCAAAATTTTCTTTTATGTAAACCTTGTCTAGACAATAACGAAAACAAACAAAAAACTAACGAGTAGGTCGAACCATTCTCTAGTGAAGATCTTTCATATATGCGGCAATCGATTTTTATTGGGTAGTATTTAAACGAGTGACTGTAAATTAATGTTTTAAGTGATAAAAGTAATTAATTTAAGTTATAGTAATACTGTACTCAAATAAACTAAACGTGAATTAATGCAAGCCTAGTACTTTTTGTTAGTTAAAAAATATTTGTGCGCGACATATTTCATCCAAATCCTATTAGTGGGATAAACTAATGATTGTAATACTATCTTGAATTTATGAAAGCCTAGTACTTTTTTTAGGTTGCTCTCAGAAATTGTGCACAACGCGTGTTGAACAGAATACCGTCTTGTATGACGATAACTTTTTTTTGCCACATCCGATGTTAATGAAACAAATACTATATTCTCTTCCAAATTAATCTCTGTCTACCTGTGAAAACTACATGAAAATTCGTTCAGTAGTTTTGGAGATGTGCGCGAACAAACAACCAGACAGACACCGGATTCTACTGTTTTATCTAATATATAAAATTCTCATGTCACGGTGTTTGTTGCCAAACTCCTCCGAAACGGCTTGACCGAATTTTATGAATTTTTTTGTATATATTCGGTAGGTATGAGAATAGGACGTAAACTATGGGTGGGAAATCGTAAATTTTTCGTACCCCTAAGTGATAAGGGTGGTCCACCCCAAGTTTTTTTTTCTCTTTTTTTGGATATAATATGGATAAAAAAATTTGGATATAATTGGATATAAAATTCTCGTGTCACGGTGTTTGTTGCCAAACTCCTCCGAAACGGCTGTACTTACCGATTTTTATGAAATTTTTTGTGTATATTCCGTAGGTCTGAGAATAGGACGTAAACTATTTTTCATACCCCTAAGCAATAATATAAGTAGGTAGGGTAGGTAGGTAGGTCGTGTTTTTAGTTTTGCACTTATGATATCCCGGTATAAATTCCTGAAATTTTAACAAAAAGTACTAGGCTTGCATGAATTCACGACAGTATTTATTGGAAAATCCACTGGAAAAGTTCGTTCTGAGCAGAAACCTAACAAAAAGTACTAGGCTTGCATGAATTCACGACAGTATTTATTGTAAAATCCACTGGAAAAGTTCGTTCTGAGCAGTAACCTAACAAAAAGTACTAGGCTTGCATGAATTCACGATATGTAAGTAGGTAGGTAGGGTAGATAGGTAGGTAGGTAGGGTAGGTAGATAGGAAGGGTAGGTAGGTAGGTAGATAGGAAGGGTAGGTAGGGTAGATAGGTAGGTAGGTCGGGTATGTAGATAGGAAGCGTAGGTAGGGCAGGGTAGGTATGTAGAGGGTAGGCAGGGTAGGTATGTAGAGGGTAGAAGGGTAGGTAGGTAGGTAGGGCAGGGTAGGTAGGTAGGTAGGGCAGGGTAGGTAGGTAGGTAGGTGCACCGTAGATAAGTACTTAGTGCTACCCGTGCGAAGCCGGGGTGAGCAGCTAGTTATAAGTATAGATATAGATTACTATTCATCGTAATCGTAACAAATTCACATTCTAAAGTGGGTGATAGACATGCGAACTTAAAGTCCGCGCCTTTCAAGCGCAGGCCACACCGCCAGCTAACCAGGCGGGCGGGCGGGGCGGGCGAACATCGTTTCACCTCTTTACATACGCGGTTCACACCGCGAGCTACAATATTTCGCGTAGTTTGTATAGTTTCCTTCGTTCGCTTCGCCCGCTCCGCCCGCTAAGCTGGCGTTGTGGCCTGCGCTTTTAAGTTCTTCAACTTACTCGGCTCGCCGTCGGTGACAGACGTGAAGCTTGCTCACACTGTATCTTGATGTTCGGACATTATAGTTTTTTTTTCAATAAGAGTACTCTTTGAACAAATATTCTTTGAACAAATATATGAATACTCTTTGAACAAATATTCGATATTTATTATGTCAATCACTAGCATTTCAATGACAAGATAAAGATAAAAGAAATTTAAAAAAAATTGTCGTTTCCGTTTGACGTTTGTAAAAATTCAAAATCTATCTCAGTTTTCGCTTTTGTTAAATAAAATAGTATGCATAATTAAAAGTTTAGAATCATGCACAGGATTAAAAGTGGGTGTGGTTGGTGTGATCGTGTTATTTAGTCAAAGACCAGGCAAGATCTATGTTATTGCTTTAACTGTGATACGTTCGTTGTTTCGTGGTGACCGTTTTGTGTTCTTGTACGATTTAGGACTGTGCTTGTTTTCTTGATATATGTTAAAAATAATTAACCCTACTTCTCCCTTTCATTTCTATCTACCATTTTATTCAGTTTAACTGTGATACGTTCGTTGTTTCGTGGTGACCGTTTTGTGTTCTTGTACGATTTAGGACTGTGCTTGTTTTCTTGATATATGTTATAAATGATTAACCCTACTTCTCCCTTTCATTTTTCTATCTACCATTTTTTTCAGTTTCATTTATTGGTATGGCTCTTGATGATGTCATCTCTAGTTTTAAGATTTCGAAGGATGATTTTTAAGGTGTGAAAATGTGTTATGTATTTGTGTGTAATAAATTAATTCATAACTTATGTCTTATGAATTAATTTATTCCACATAAATCATAACATCATTCTTCAATAATAAGGATTTAAAATAGAAACAAAAACTCCCAAAAGCGCCATCTAGTGAGCGCAAGCGAAGGGAAGACGACATGTAGTGCCATCTCTGTGTTCAGGAACCTCAGTTTTCACAAAACGGGAACCTGAGTGGCGCATCTATCCCGTATTTAAGTGTATTATCTAATCTATGCTCTACGAGCCGGCGGCGTGCCGTACTGACCAACGCGCGCGATTTTTTCGCGTCCGTGGGACCAGAAGTACAGAACTTCGTATGTCGCATTCATTCAACGCTCAACGCCGAGCGTTGAAAATCGAACACTGCGCGATTTAAAATCTCGGCGTGGAAAAATCGCGGCCGTGCGAACAGATGTACCGATTTGCATTTGTTCCATTCCAAGCGCGCCACGCGATTTTATCACGCGCGATATTTTCGCGTCCGTGGGAACGAGGGCTAAAGCGCAGGCCACACCGCCAGCTAAGCGGGCGGAGCGGGCGAAGCGACCGAAGGAAACTATACAAACTACGCGAAATATTGTAGCTCGCGGTGGTATGTAAAGAGGTGAAACAATGTTCGCCCGCCCGCCCGCTAGCTGGCGGTGTGGCCTGCGCTTAACTCGGAACGCACTCGCTCACTGTCAGTGTGAGGTTCATAGATAATACACAGGTTATTATTTTACGAATTTTGTTTTGAGCCGTGGAATTATATATTTTTCTAAACTAAACTTTAAAAGTGAAAAGGTGAATGAAGAAAATATTTTTTAATTGATATAATTACTCGCTTTACAGCATTATTAGCATAACCTAAAACTTATTTTCAGGTAAACAATGACTACAAACTACGCTAAATATTCTCAATTAATAAAGGCATCGACAAACTATGCGCGTCGTATGCAGCGCCTATCCAATAGGATTTTCGGCGAGGTCGCAATACCCACTAATTCTAAGTCCATGAAAGTCGTCAAAATGTTTTCTGAACGGCCGGTTCATACTAACGAGGAGATCATTCACTATTACCCAAGACACGTTGAGACTCATAGCTTGATGCTGAAGCTGCGAGAGTACGGCTTGTTCCGAGATGAGCATCAGGACTTCAAGGATGAGATGAAGAGGCTGCGGGAGCTTAGGGGCAAAGTCAAAGTGTGGAGGAGGAAGCTCGACCAGAAGACTGAGTAAAGTACAGATTTCTGACTGTGAGAGCTATGTCACAACGTCGATTGTTTCTTACAAATCATGAGCTATGTAACAACGGTAACAACTCATTATTCTCATCTGATTTGATGGATGGTACAAACTGTCATGATTTTAGATATGCCCATGTTAGTGTAGTTATTTAGTAGGTGATACTGTAATTATTGTTTGTAAATAAAACACTTTTATTAAATTAAACAACTATGTTAAAACTACAACTAAACGTGAGTTCCTTTTTTAGAATAACACAGTTTACTATAAGGAATTTCATTACCCTTGGAGGATGTTACACAAATGAAAAACAATAAGAATAGGACAGTGGGCAGCAGAATTGTCACAAAGAAGTACCAGCCTGGATGTTGGAGTGTTTTCTGAGAGTGCGCAAGTCTTATTTGGAGATAAGTATGATTGCGGGTCAGGGCAAAGGCATCAATATAACATTTCATCCATCTGTACACCCTGTAACAAGTTATTTGACTAATTGATCATTGGCTGTATAAACAAAACAGAGTGAATGACCATTGTCATAATTACAGTGGTTATAAGATGCAGCTTAGAAAAGTACCTAATAAATGTCAATTAATCTGTGAGGAGACATGAAATCAATGTTTATTGGTTTCATGTCTCCTCACAGATTAATTCCAAACAAAACCTACTTAACCAATATACAAAACTTCAGTAAAATTAAAAGAAAAATGAGGGTTGCCTGTCTGGGATAAGTATTTAGCCCTCTAGCAAGGGCTGTTGTTAAGTGTATGTTATGTTAGTTACCCGTGAGGGCACAGCAGCTTGTTGCGAATGTTGGTGGCGTTGGCGAGGCTGTCCAGGTCGTTGTAGGGGGTCCTCACGATGACCAGCGCCAAGTCGAACCACGGGTGCATTACCACGTGCCGCGCGGGACGCGTGCTGTGCGTGCCCCAATTGCCTGGACACAAATATACTTAGATGACACGCGCCGATAGGGATATTGGTCAGTGTCGTCTTAGGCGTTTACTGAATTCTAAGTAGTCCTCCCTTCTACTCTTTGAATTCATAGGACGTTAATTTTGAAAGTTAATATGCCGATGACATTCAAAATCAAGTCTTAATTAAACTAGGGTAGAAAAATCAGCACTTTTTGGACGTCAAAATTGTATAATACTACTACTAATTTTGACGTCCAAAAAGTGCTGTTTTTCCTACCCTAGTTTACACTTTAGAGGGGTTTATTTATAAACGTTGCGTTGAAACGTCAAATATGGTTAAACGTATTTAGTGGTATGAGGAACAGGGTGTAAAGTTCACTCATCCACCATAGAAAAGGGAGGATCCTCCGACCAGACGGGTGTTATGTCTGGCGGGCAACTGCCCGTAAGTTGATTTCGGATAGTCTTATCTATGTAGTTCGCGTGGTAAACTATAACTGCGCGATGCAGGTTTTTGTGTGCCGTCATGTCTTTGCTGCGTAGTTCGTATGTGGCGGTGTAACCGCTACATCACTCCCTTCCGGAGACCGGAGGTCGATAGTGGGCTGAGTCTTGTATCTTCCGATGCTTCACATTGCCAGCTGTGGTTCCAGTAAGTCGGAACCGGGTGCCGCATAGTTCGCGGTGAGTCGGAACTGTCTGCGGTGATTCCCCAGTGAGTCGTGGTGGCGCTGCGTCGTCATCCAGTGAGTCGGATATGGTACACCTGACTGCTTGCGTGGACCAGGAGAGGGTAGAATAATAGGCTCTGCTTGTGAGACCGGCCGGAACTGCAGGTGCTGTGCCAAGGTTGCTGATGAGGTTGAGGGTGATGACCAGGAATGCGCGTTCGCTGCATGCTGGTGGTCAGAATACCCGTTGAAACCGTGGGTGCTGGCTGGCTGTGTGACTCGTTGCGAGTGAATAAATAAATAAATGAGACTTGGGGCACAGGCACCGGCCCCGGCTCTGACAGGCTAGTTATGTCTGAGTCGGGGGCTCGGGGCGCCCCAACTCCCCACACATCTCGACATGGGCGTACCCAGCTTTTGGCCCAGGGGGGGGGGTAAATCAGAAATGCTGCTGCGTTGATTTATTCCCTTGATGTCGAGTCCCGCCACGTCGAATCGCCGCCACGTCTACTCGTGAAAACTCCCCGCTTTTATTCCCGCCACGTCGAATCGTTGAAAAAGTCTATTTTGTTACCGCCACGTCTACTAACCATTTTTATTTGTACAGTCGTAAAAAAAATACTCATAGTGAAACTTCCCATAAAAATTACTAGGCTTGCATGAGTTTAAAATAGTAAGTACCTATTGCAATCATTAGACGTGTACAATTTCTGAGCAGTACGTAACCTAAGAAAAACTACTAGGCTTGCATGAATTCCCGATAGTATTTAATCATTATAGGATTTGGATGAGGCAGACAGATAGTTTATAACCATAACATAATGATTGAATACTATCGTGAATTCATGCATGCCTAGTACTTTTTGTTATTAGGTTACTGTTCAGAAATTGTGCACAACGTATTAATGATTGAAATACTATCGTGAATTCATGCAAGCCTAGTACTTTTTCGTCTATGGATAAGGAACAAAACATCATATATGTAGGATCCTATCTATTTATTCCAAGTAACCAACTAAGAGTATTTTTTTACGACTGTACAAATCAAAATAGTTAGTAGACGTGGCGGTAATAAAATAGTCTTTTTCAACGATTCGATGTGGCGGGAATAAAAGCGGGGAGTTTTCAGAGTAGACGTGGGCGGCGACTCGACATGGCGGGACTCGACATCAAGGGAATAAATCATTTTTAATTTTCTTTTTTTTTATACACGAATTTTCAAAATTGCCGCAAAATTGACGAAAATATCGTTAACCATAGTAAAATAAAATAGTCAAACATAGATCGTCCTCCTTTTTTATTAAAGTCGGTTATGTATGCATAAACATAATATAATAGATACAACATGAACAGCCACGCAGCGCGGTTTTTTTTTTTAATTAATTCAAAATAATATATTGTAATTGTAAAGGAAGTCCTACTGTGAGTTTGTGACTGTAACTTAACTTTTATCGACAACAGTACCTACTCATACAAAATTCAGGGGGGGGGCTAGCTGTCCTCCCCTGCCCCCCCCCTGGGTACGCCCATGCACCTCGACTTAGTAAAAAGGCAGAGAGAACTTAGGCGAGCGAAACGACCTCGGGACTCGGGACTTGGGATTAATGGGTGGAGGATGACTTGCCCTTTTCTTCTCTCTTCCCCTCCACCTCCCTCTACATTTCATTTATCGACATTTCCTATGAGATTTATGTCATATAAAAAAGGCAGTGTATAGAGTGCCACCATTGGCACTCTATCCCTATCGGATAAAGTGCCACTACAGGCACCCTAGTAACACCGCCTCGGCCCGGCTCAAGTGCCGCAAGCATTGGATTGTCATTGGCACTGTCACTAAGTCACGTCACTTGGTATTTTGTTTGATTGTCGAGGTTAGATCGCTGTAAAACACCACATTCCCAAAACATTACATTCTCTTGTGCCTAAACAGACCCTGACACTTCGCCGGCCGCTACCGCGGCACCGCTCGCTACGCTCGCTCGGCTCGTGCGTTGTGTGGTCACAGTTCTAACCTAACCTAACCTAAATAACAAGTGACAGTGACAATGCAACGCTCACGGCACCCTAGCCGGGCCGAGGCAGTGACACTAGAGTGCCACAAGAAACTCGCGGCACTCTATACACTTCGTATAAAAAATCGTTTAAAATAAACTATGAATCTCCGACGGAGGGAGAGGGGGGTTTACTTACCCTTCCCCGTCCCTATTGAGGCGGTACGTTTCAAAACTTTAACCTTTGATTCTATAAAATAGTATAGAAAGTAACATTACGAAACACAAATACCTAAATATTTCATCCACCTTTAGGGCTTGTACACAAAACTGCGAATCGGTGCGAAGCGAATTCGCAACGCAGAAGCTTCGGAAGAAAATCTTAGGGATTCTTCAGGGAGCCCTCGCTGATTTTTGCGATGCGACGTCGACACCCTGAGATTTTTTTGCGTTGCGAAATGCGAATTCACATCGCACCAATTCACAGTTTTGTGTACAAGCCCTTACGGCTGAGACAGACATAAATAATGCCTTTTCAATGTGTTTCTAAAAACCCTGGAATCAATTTCAACATCTGGTTGGGGAAAAACATAATTAGAAGAACCCAATTTACCTACTCTCGCTTCTGTCAATATCTTTTTGTTTGTGCCAGTGTTGTGATCTGCTAAGTATGTCATCCTGCTCACCCGCGGCCAGGCGCTCGCAGCTGCCGCCGGCGGCCGGGCGCTCGGCGGTGAGGTTGGCGAGGGGCGCGGTGGCGAGGCACTGCGCGCGCGCGATCACCCACTCGCGCTTGTACAGCACGCCGGGGCAGTGTCGCCAGCCGCTCGCAGTCGCAACACATATCAACATCTTGTTCCGTCCCTCCAGTCCTTGCATCGCGTCCAACAGCTCGTCTTTCCTAGCGAATGTGCCGGTCGCTATCGCTACGACACAAACGATCTTGAGCCACATTATTTGCGACCTCGAAAATTTCACTGAATGACAGATGCGCCATGTTAGATGATGTTAGATTTCTTTTGAATGTTTCGTGCGGCCAGTGTGCCCCGTGTTGTAAAAAGTTTATCTATGTTATGATCATAGATACTAGTGATGTAACGAATGTCATTTTTTAAACATTCGCGAATGCAAATGTGTGCTACTGACATTCGCGGATGCGAATGCGAATGTAGAAGTGTTCAAATTTGGCGCCAATTGTCTATGGATTACTGGCAGTTACGAGGTGCGTTCCGTTTGTGTTTTGTTCCGAGAATTGCCGAGTTGATACTAACTCATCCGACTGAAGTGTCATTCCGTATACATTAGATTATATATACTTTTTGTCTTATAAGTTTTAATGAAAATTTAATTATTAAGCTTTATTGCCCAAAGAGTGAGCCTCCGAAAGAGTGGGTCTTAAAATGAACAAGGACAAGACAAAGGTCATGTCAAATGCTCATGTAACATCCGCTCTCATTAAGATCGGTGACGCTACGCTCGAAGTTGTAGACGAGTATGTTTACCTAGGACAAACTGTCCAGCTAGGTAGGTCCAACTTTGAGAAAGAGTTCAATCGTCGAATCCGACTCGGCTGGGCAGCGTTCGGGAAGCTACGCAATATCTTCTCGTCCCACATACCACAGTGTCTCAAGACAAAAGTCTTTGACCAGTGCGTGTTGCCAGTGATGACTTATGGCACTGAAACGTGGTCGCTCACAATGGGCCTTATCAAAAGGCTAAAAGTCACCTAAAGACCAATGGAGAGGGCTATGCTTGGAGTTTCCGAACTCTCGTTGAACTCTCTGTCTCTCTGAACTCTCGTTGCTAAGTTTGAGTGAAATGATTATGATACGTCTAAAAGAAAATAATGAAACAATAATATCCGAACTACGAAGCACTATACAAATAGAAATTAACAAAGCTATTGCTAAACTCACAGAAGACCTCGAGCAGAAAACCAATTACCTATCGAAACAAAATAATCAAAGAAAACTAGAACTAGAAAAAGTTAACACTAAAATAGAAAACTTAATTAAAGAAAATGAAAAACTCAAAAAAGACATATTAGAAATAAAATCTATATCTGTTTCTCCAGTTATTAAATGCACGGAAAGTAATTCAAAGAAGATAGTTCTGTACGGCTTCGCCGAGTACTTAAAAGAGTCGGAAGTTGATCTGCATGAAAGAGTAATTGATATGTTTCAAGACATTTTGCAAGTAGACCTAAGGGGCTATATAGAAAATATGCATAGAGTCGGCAGAAATAATACCATAACCCGACCATTGGTAATAGAATTAATAAGCAAAAGAATGACAAAGTACATCCTCAATAACGGCCACTATTTTCAAGGTACAAGACTATCTCTATCCGAGTTTTTAGATGAAAAGGCACGAAAAGAAAGGCAACTTATGCGAGAAGAAATGCTAAAAGCGAGAAAGAAAGGCTTATATTCAGTAATCCGAAATAATCAACTATATGTCGAGGGAGAAATAATAAATATAAGGAATAAAACCAACCAACAAATGTACAAAACTGAAGAGACAAATAATAAAACACTAATAACCCAAAACAATAGAAACATCAACGACCAACACAGGGAAACAATAAGTTACATAAATACAGAAAACAACTCCTTTCGAAGTCACAGGACCACAATTTAACATTTTATTCCAAAACATACAAAGTATTTGCAATAAACAACACATACTTGAAGCTTTCATTGAAGAAAACCCAATATATAACGCAATATGCTTATCAGAAACCTGGTTATCAAAAGAAAAACAAACCATGATACAATTTAGTGGATTTAAAATTGCTGCTTCGTACTGCCGAAGCACGCGAGGTGGTGGCGGCGTCTGCATCCTGCTCCAAGAACACATCGATTTTAGAGAGCGGAATGATATCACAGATATGTCCATAGAGTATGTATTAGAATTATGTGCAGTAGAATTACCTAAAGAAAATATATTATTACTAGCGATATATTGGAATAAAAGAGAGGAAGATATATTTATAAGTCAATTAAAAATTATTTTAAATTATGTAAACAATAAATATTACAAATTTGATATTGTTATAGGCGGAGATTTCAACATAAATATTTTAGAGAACAACAGGAAAACTAGTCAATTTATAGATCTAATGCTAGAGTTTAAACTTACACAACACATTAAAAAACCCACTCGTATTACTCAAACTACATCTACATGCTTGGATTTGATATTTACAAACTTCAACACTAACAAAATATTTACAACCGTAGAGGAATTAGGTTTCTCAGACCATAGTGGAACAGCAATACAAATCTCTATACCACATGCAACCACCACACAACCTACCTGGTATGCAAAAAAGAGATTATTTAACGATGAGAATATATTAAAGTTTAAGTCAGCTCTACAAACCATAGACTGGAACAAAATAATAAAAGACCAAAATATGAATGATAACTATAATGCATTTAACGATACGCTAACCAATGTCCTGACCAAATGCATACCCTTACGTACAGTAAAATTAAGATATATTTTTAAGAAAAAATGGTTAACCAAAGGAATCAAAACCTCCTGCAAAAATAAGAGATTACTAAAAACACTTAAACTTAAAACAAAGAACCCAATAATATCACAACACTACAAAAAATATGAAAAAATATTAAAAAAAACAGTAACAACAGCAAAAAAACTACAATATATTGACAAAATAAAAAGATCTAATAACAAAGTCAAAACAATGTGGAATATAATAAACGAGCGAACCAATAAAATAATAAAAAAAGACAAGTTTAACATTACACTACACACAAATAACAACATAACAACCTCAGAGCCAAAACAAGTAGCCAACATGTTTAACAACTTTTTTGCATCCATCGGCGAGGTACCAGCAAACGATGAGCCGAGAAGTCTCCCAGTACTCTCACCTACCGAAAATACAATGTTTCTCACTCCTGTAGACCCTTACGAAATAAATAATATGATAAAGAGCTTAAAAAATAAAAAAAGTCACGGCATAGACGAACTTCCACCCTGTTTACTCAGACAATGTGCTGATGAGCTTACACTACCATTTTATAAACTGGTAAACCAGTCTTTTGAAGATGGCGTGTTCCCTGATCAACTGAAAATAGCATTAGTGAAACCATTACATAAGAAAAATAGCAAAACAGAGCCAAGTAACTACCGTCCAATAGCTCTACTGCCTACAGCTTCAAAGATTTTTGAGAAAGCAATGTGTAATCGCGTGTACAACTTCTGCGAGAAATATAAAATATTTGACGAATGCCAAAATGGCTTTCGAAAAAATCGGTCAACAGTATTAGCAGTCTTTAAATTTATATAGGAAGCCTTAAACATAATAAACAATAAAAAATACGCAGTAGGTATAATGCTTGACATGACCAAAGCCTACGACAAAGTACAGTATGGTATTTTACTAAACAAGCTAAATAGAATAGGGATCCGCGGTAAATCACAAGAATGGTTCAAATCTTATCTAGAAAATAGAGCACAATTAGTAGAAATAGAATACTTCAATAACGAAATAAACGAACTTCAAAAGTTCCGTTCTGACAGGAAGGCAATAAACGCATCAATACCACAGGGAAGTGTTATTGGATGTCTTTTATTTCTCGTCTATATAAATGACCTACCAAAATTCATAGCAGAATCCGGACCATGCGTTTTGTTTGCGGACGACATTTCCATTCTCACCTCGTGTCATGACAACGTAAATCTAAACAGTACCCTTAAAGATATACTTAGCAAAATAATAACTTGGATGAACGAGCACAACCTCGAAATTAACTTTACAAAGACTAAACTCATAACTTTTCATCCCCACCAAAAACATCCTCTAAGTGTAGCTTTTTCTTATAATAATCATAAAATAGAAACAGTCAACGAATTCACATTACTAGGCATAACCATAGACACAAATGTAAATTGGAAGTCACACGTACAAAAAATAAAATCGAAACTTTCAAAATTCCTGTATGCTTTTCGAGAAGTTAAAAAAACCACAAACGTACAGACTGCCCTGGTAACTTACTATGCCTATGCTTATGCATGGCTTAGTTACGGCATAATTATGTGGGGAAGTAGTACAGATGCACCTACACTGTTTACAGTTCAAAAGAAATTTGTTCGTATCTTAGTAAATATACAGCAGATAGATAGCTGCAAACCCCATTTTATAAACCTGAACATTTTAACTCTGCCTTGTATATATATACTTGAAGTATGCAAATTTGCTCATAAACACCAACACTTTTACACAAAACGAGAAGACATACAATCAAGATACACACTCCGATACAAAACACGACTAAACTTACCAAAATCCCGCCTAAAAATACATTCTACAAGCCCTCTGGTTATGTCAATAAAAATATATAATAAATTACCCGAATCAATTAGAAATGTAAAAAAGTTCCATTTATTCACAAATAAATTAAAAAAATTATTATTAAGTAAATGTTATTACAGTGTAAATGAATATTTAAATGACCAATCTCTAAAACTCATATGAAATACACAAAAAATGTTTTTTTTTTTTTTTTTTTTTAGAATAATTTAGATTTTAAGATTTATAAGTTATACGATAAGTCCTCGTCTCTACCTACTATCTTTCTTTTGCTGTGCCCGACAGGGTCCACGATTGTTCCTCAACCAAATGTTTACCACCTAAGCAAATACATTGTGGAATGCAATAAAGAATTGAGTATTGAGTATTGAGTATTTCCTTACGTGATCGAATCAGAAATGAAGAGATCCGCAGGAGAACCAAGGTAACCGACATAGCCCGAAGAATTGCCAAACTTAAGTGGCAATGGGCAGGACACATTGCTCGCAGAACAGATGGCTGATGGGGCCGAAAGGTTCTGGAGTGGCGACCACGTACCGGAAGACGTAGCGTTGGAAGACCTCCCACAAGATGGACCGATGACCTTGTAAAGGCCGCAGGAATCCGCTGGATGCGGGAAGCACAGAATCGGTCGAAGTGGCGGTGCTTGGGGGAGGCCTATGTCCAGCAGTGGACGTCTTTCGGCTGATATGATGATGATGATGATTGCCCAAAGTAAAATAATGAATAAATAATACCAAATGATAAAGTGAAGACTGTTAATGTGCTTATGAGGTTAAGTTACTTTTTCTTGCATTAAAAACATAAGAAATGAATGGATTTTGATTTTATTAACCTACAAACCAATTGTTTTTTTTCTGATATTCATATTCGCAAAACATTCGCAGATATTTTGCGGAAGCGAATGCAAATACGAATATCCAAAAATATGCGAATATTCGCGAATGCGAATGCGAATATTCGTTACATCACTAATAGATACATATTACACATAATGTTGCAGTCACCTTGATCGCTGCGTTTACGTGTTTAGGGCGTGGACCCATGTCTACAGTACGGCGCCGGCCACCGTGTGACGGCACAACGCCGCTACCAGCACCCTAATTACGTAATGCACGATCAATTTCAAATTGAAACCAATTGAAAAAGATTGCCAGTCCATTGCTTCATAAGTTCGACATAAAAAATTGAGCAGATTTTTTTTGTCGAACTTATGAAGCAATGGACTGGCAATCTTTTTCAATTGGTTTAAATTTAAAATTGATCGTGCATTGCGTAATTGGGGGGCCGGGAGATAATACGGCGTCGTTCCGCGGCACAGTGCCGTGTACGGTGAACCACGGTGGCATACGGCGAAGCGCTCGGTAGTTAATGTTTTATTGTTCCTTAGGCTCAACAGGTTTGCTGAACACGTATTGCTTGTGTATACGAGGTGCAATCTTGCTTAGTAGTTCTTCAAAACTTGATATAGACATTCTAGAATATTCGTAAAATTTTTCATAACCACATATTTTCTAGTGCTTCATATTTCCTCTCAAAATGACCTCCATCATGGTTCATTATAAAAAGATATGGATTCATCCAATATTTTCTTTGATTCTATTTTTTTCTACTAATGAGAACTACATGCTGCTCCTGTTACTAAACAGGAGCAGTACCTTTAATACGTCTTTTGCGGTCCATATGAAGTCAAAAACTCAACGATGGTTGCTGCCTTAGGGCCAAAACACATAACCGCGTTGCGGCGCCGCAACGGAAAAATTAGCGCTGGCACTCTAATATTTTCTTAGGAAATGGCCCGAAGCCGCCGTTAATTTTTGCGACGCGACGTCGTATCGTGTTTATGTGTGGGAGCCCTTATGCCCGCGGTGCACCGTACACGGCACCGTGCCGCGGGCACGACGCCATGCCGTCTCCCGGCAGCGGCGTCGTGACGTTACGGTGGGCGGTGCCGTACCGTAGACATGGGTACACGCCCTACTCTTTGGCGCCGCGCCTGAAGTACAGAGTACATTTTAGCCTGAAGTCTGAATATGATGATTGAAAATTCATTCAATCATGATACCTACAAATTAAGGAACAAAATGCATATTGATGTTATGTTGTACCTACTTAAGTATACATTAGATCCAAACGACCGCGACGCGAGAAGGCTCAGACGTAAGTAAGCGAGAACCACGATCATTTTTAAAATAAAAAAAACGGAATGAACAGACTTTTGGGTGTTTGTAGTAATTTGAATTCTTAAATATTAATAAACTATGCCTCATGGACGAATTTTCCTTTGGACATTTTCATGCTCCTGTTACTTATTTACGCCCAAAGTTGCGTTGTAATAATAGAACAATTTCTCACAATAATTCTGACACCAATAAAATCTTCGTCTCATTCACCCGCAAACAGATTGTTCATTTCGGCTGAAGTGATCTTTCAAAGCTGTTCTGCTTACGGCTTACGTACACAGGCATCGATAACCACTAGACAAATTGAAGACGTACGATGTCAGAGACCAGCGCAGCCCGAAGCCTAATTTCCAGGATGCAAGTTTCTTGCCTGTGGAATACAATAAAATGGAAGCAACATAACATAACGGACTTTTATTGTTGCTCCTCCAAGCTATGACATGCGCACTAGGGCGTGCAATATCGGAAGGTTCTCAATTCCGGAACTGAGTTTCAATACTGGAGATCTGATTCCGGAATTCCGGAACTGGTAACTTTTAATTGTTTTGGTATCTCTTCTTACTCTATCTCTCCCCTATTACTTTATTAGACATTTGAAATTGAATTATGATTAAAGAACATACAATCACACATGTGACATAAATGAATAAATATCGTATGTTGAACCTACATAGTCTTGAAATTTTCATTATGAAGTGAGATAGCATAAAACAACACATTGTCATCAAGTATCTTACTTAAATAATAAGTAATTATTCCTTTGTGAGGAACCGTTGTTGATAATGCGTTCTCAAAAACAAAAAAGCTTTTAACATTCGGCAGAGAGTGAACTTCGTATTCGATTACCAAAGTAGCCAGCACACGAAAATATCCTCTCACTCTTCATACTCGTTGGTAGAACGCATAAAATAAAGTAAGCTTCTGTCAGATAGACGTCTAGGTCTTCTCCGTTATCAATATTGACCTATACATAGCGCTTTCTAATTTGACAAAGCCTGCGAGGTCGAACTTATTTCC
This sequence comes from Conistra vaccinii, assembly GCA_948150665.1. Classification (NCBI taxonomy): domain Eukaryota; kingdom Metazoa; phylum Arthropoda; class Insecta; order Lepidoptera; family Noctuidae; genus Conistra; species Conistra vaccinii. The sequence continues at coordinate 25,178,291 of OX411323.1, forward strand.
AGATTTTATTTTTATCTAGTTCTTTATCGAGCTGCTCTTATAGAGTTGGTACCTACCTACATTGTCAGAAGAATCTAGTTCGGAGGCCTGTGCAGTTGTAGAGTCGATGGGCTTGTAAGGAGTTTTGAAATCTCAAAAATTTCTTCATTGGGTTCAAGGGTTTAGGAAAGGTAAAAATAATAATCAAACTATCAGAAATTATGAATATCGTAATTACGATATTACTCCTCTCAACTCCGGAATTGAAATATCTAAAAAAATGCAACGGAATTCCGGAATTACGAGATTCCGGAATTCCAGAATGCATGCCCTAATGCGCACCGTGTCAAAGGGGCAAAGGAGACCCTTCCTTATCATTTTTTACTATGGCACCGAAACTCTACAATAATTCCTCTCCAGCTGTTTTACAAGTTGAAAAATCTAGTTACCTCGCTATCTATTATCGCGTCTAGGTGCGGATTTCACCAAAGAAATTGAACGCGTTCAGCACATCTAAATGCGTTCAAGAGCTGTCAGTATACAATATAACACTCAGAGTATTAACTAAAGGAGATATAACCGATATACCACAACAATTTTGACACTGACAGCTCTTGAACGCGTTTTAGAAATGCTGATCGCGTTCAGTTTCATTGGTGAAATCAGTATGTCACCTAAGTCGGGGTAGTGCAACTAAGCATTTTTCACTACGGCGGCATCAAATCTCTACGAACCGTTCCATCAGCTGTTTTCTTAAGTCTATAAATTGTAGGTACCTATATTTTATTAAAATATAAAACGGCTATGTAATGAAAAATAAATGAAATAAACTTATTGTAAAGGTAACGTCGAAATCACTATGTAGCCATTTATGAAGTTAACAACAATTTAATGTCTTGAAACACAAAAAAAATACAAAAACATATTTATGAAGTTAAAAACAATTAATGTCTTGAAAGACTAACCGGCGCATCCTTACGGAAAAAATATATTACCTCGAAGCTAACACTAGAATGTCACAATGCACTAGGACAAATAACGGTATCTAGCCGCAACATGGTGACACGACAATGGATAAAAGGACACAGCGGATCGCTAGGTAACGACGCAGCTGACGAACTCGCTAGACGAGGATCCAAAACGGCAGTCTGTGGACCCGACCCGAGCCTATCGTACCCATCCCCTTCAACCCAATACGCAGGTGGCTACAGGAGTTCACCCTCACACAAGCGGAAAACTGGTGGACCTCGACAGTGGGCTGCAGGCAGTCCGAGGAAGCCATGCCATCCTTGGATAGAAGGCTGACAGAAACGGCCTGCCTCGGTCACGGGAACCATCACGGGACACTGCTCGCTAAACAAACACTTCCATAAATAAAATAGGCATAAAGGACAGTCCTCTGCGCAAGGCGTGCATGGAGGCTGAGGAAACCGTCGCGCATGTGCTCGGACGGGCGTCACCCAGATTCGAACAGAAACCCTCGGGTAACCCAGATCCTACACAGATGTTCTGAACAGACCAGGAGATTTAATTATATTCTGGAGAGGGGTGGGCTGGTTGGAATAACCACCAAACGGCCGCCATGGCCCATGCACAAAGGTCAACTTGACTGACTAAGTGCGGAAACCAAAGCCCATAACATAGAATTTAGACTAACCGGCGGGGTGTTGGGATGGTGCAGGTATAAAGGGAATCCAATCCTCTGGAATTTACTTTTGGACCCTTTGCTAAAGGGGCCGGAAGAACGGGGAGATCACTACCAGGCTTCCGCCGACGATGTGCTCATGATCTACGACGGTGACCTAGCACTGGAGGTTCAAAGACAGGCCAAGAAGTATATTCGGAATTGGGGCATCCAAAATAAGCTGAAGTTTGCACCACATCAAACCTGTGCAATGGTAGTCACTAGGAAGCTAAAGTACGACGTCCCACTCATGAGCATGGACGGGGTCGACATTGGCATGTCTAAGGAAATAAAAATACTAACATCAGCTCACATTCAACATGCACGCCGCTAACGTGTGTAGAATGTGGAAGAGAGGTCTGCATCTGGAGGTCATACGAAGCATTTACACGGCAGCGCTGGAGCTGGACGCAGAATGGTGATGAGCGGCAAGCGCCTGGGCTCCGGCAACTAAGAAGATTGGAGTGTGGAAAATGCACTCCAATCTCTCACTCAAACTCTTAGTTCACGGTCATACAGTCCAATGACTATTCGCCCAAAAGCTCTGCAAATCCTACAGCACTGTTTCGCTGAATGCAATCTTGATGCTGGCTGCAATACTTCCACACGACCTTCGAATACAAGCACCAGCCGTTCTGTATGAGGCAAAAGAGTACCCCAGCCAGCCTTTGCGAGCAGAGAGATTGAGCGTGTGCGTTTGCGAAAACTCCACGTCCGGCGAATCAAGGTTCTCTCCACTTCCTGGCGGCGGAGGAGAAAGCTCTCTCCTCCGCCGTGGGCGCGGCTTTACCCCAGAGCAAACATGTTTCCTTGTTCTGGGTAAAAGCTCACGCAGGCCTGGAGGACAACGCACGCGCAGACCACCTTGTGAAAGAGGCTACACTCAAGTTGAAAAAAAATCCGGCCTATGACCGCTGCCTGGTTTCATTCGCCAAGTGTCAGATCCGTATGGGGTCGCTCGACGAGTGGAACCGAAGATAGAAGAACGGCGAAACAGGCTCCGTTCCTAAAATGTTCCTCCCAGACGCGATAGGAACCTTCAAGATAACTAGATTATCAACTTTAAAAAACAGCTGACGGAATGGTCGTAGAGATTCGGCACCACAGTAAAAAATTATGAGGAGGACTTCCCCGACCAGGGTAACACATTTTTTTTCGCTGGCCGGCACTTCGGGGTTTGGGCCCAACTTTGTATGAAACGTGAATGGTCTCCTTTATTGTTGGTCCAAGTTATAGTATGCGCACCGTGTCAATGAGGGTTAAGTTATTCATCTTTAAATAGTGCAGGTTGTATACCATGATAAACTGTCACTCCCACCCAACAAACATAGTCATAATAATAAAAACTTTTTACAAAAAAAAGGACAACCGACTTCCAAAAAAGACACTACAACGTCAAAAATAACTTCAATTTCGGAAGTCGGTGTATTTGGTTTCGAACTTTCGTTTTTTGCCACCGACTTCCGAAATTGAAGTTATTTTTGACGTTGTAGTGTCTTTTTTGGAAGTCGGTTGTTCTTTTTTATGTAAAAAGTTTTTATTTTGCACTTTTTAGTTGTGGTACCTACCCCACACAAATCCCAATAACCTGCTATGTAAATAACAGTGATTGGAAGTTATCATCCATATAAAAGTGGAAAAATAACTGGGAAAAATACGTATTATTGAAGCCAACTCAAAAACTATCCAAGTAAAGTTAATAAAATTTATATGGGACCACTTCGAGAGCATACCCTTTCAAACAAAAAATCAATTTTCAAAATTGGTCCACAATTGACGGAGAAATCGCGTAACCTCCTCCTTTTTGAAGTCGGTTAAAAAGTGTAAATCGTTAGTAATAGTACACACTGCACCCATTACAAATTCTATGGCATTATTATGACGGTCAACATTGGCTGGTCTTATTTATATAAACTTCATCTCGATATTGAACTAGTATTATCTCGTTTGGCTGATCGGCTCGTCAACTCGTCATCATCTTCGTGCGATTCCTCACGAATGTTCGCTTTAGCTTCCACTCTATGTCTACAACTTGGCTTGGCAAGCTTGAGCTGTTTATTTCTGTTTTTAACATGGCTACACTGCCAGAGTTGTTAATAATGAAACATGCGAAAAAATAGCCATCATTTATTTGATTACAAAATCTTTTGTCAGGAAATAAATTGCTACATAAAATATATATAAACAAGAAATGCCTCAACTGTTTAACGACTTACAGCTGCGCGCGTGGCGCGGCTCGCCCGTGTGGCGTCACACCGCGTGACGTCATGCCGCGTTAGCCACGCCGCGCCGCTTACTACTGCCAAACTCATATTTTGTGAAAATATGTACTTACTAAAAATCCTTAACATTAACTTTTACATTATTCAGTTCAAAATCTAAATTTATATAAGAAATTAAACTATTTAAGCCACAGACAACCTAGACAAAAACATGTATCGGTAGAATCGAATAAATAAACAAAAAGATTCGTTCCACAATACATTGGTTGTATAAAACGAATTAGTAGCGAGTGCATGGTGCAAGCTCTGGCTGTCCTGTGTGACCGGCTGCGCGAGGCGCCGCGGGACAACGGAACTGTCCTGTGTGACCGGCTGCGCGAGGCGCCGCGGGACAACGGAACTGTCCTGTGTGACCGGCTGCGCGAGGCGCCGCGGGACAACGGAACTGTCCTGTGTGACCGGCTGCGCGAGGCGCCGCGGGACAACGGAACTGTCCTGTGTGACCGGCTGCGCGAGGCGCCGCGGGACAACGGAACTGTCCTGTGTGACCGGCTGCGCGAGGCGCCGCGGGACAACGGAACTGTCCTGTGTGACCGGCTGCGCGAGGCGCCGCGGGACAACGGAACTGTCCTGTGTGACCGGCTGCGCGAGGCGCCGCGGGACAACGGAACTGTCCTGTGTGACCGGCTGCGCGAGGCGCCGCGGGACAACGGAACTGTCCTGTGTGACCGGCTGCGCGAGGCGCCGCGGGACAACGGAACTGTCCTGTGTGACCGGCTGCGCGAGGCGCCGCGGGACAACGGAACTGTCCTGTGTGACCGGCTGCGCGAGGCGCCGCGGGACAACGGAACTGTCCTGTGTGACCGGCTGCGCGAGGCGCCGCGGGACAACGGAACTGTCCTGTGTGACCGGCTGCGCGAGGCGCCGCGGGACAACGGAACTGTCCTGTGTGACCGGCTGCGCGAGGCGCCGCGGGACAACGGAACTGTCCTGTGTGACCGGCTGCGCGAGGCGCCGCGGGACAACGGAACTGTCCACTTATACTGGAGGCGGTATTCGTCCGACATGTAAATGTAAACCACCATTTGAAAGTCGCGAGATCCCGTAAGCGAAGCGATTTGTAGAAAACTTGCCAGCTTTAAATATATTTTTCGTATTTCTATTTCGTATTTAATTGTTACGCTACTATCACATCTCACAAAAAGTTTTTTTTGTAAAAAAATTGAATGAGATACACAGTTATAATATTATAACGTCGACAAGTTCGCGAGCGACACACGCAGGCGGCTGACACTCCCGGCACTCCCGGCACTCGCGGCACTCCCGCGTACCGCTTACTGTCGCTGCTATACGAGTGCAGGTACACATACATTGATCGTGAACTATCTAGTGCGAACAGGTAAATATGTAGCGTCTATTTAACTTTAATTATCTCTATCGTCATGACAAAAGTGTATAAGGTTAACAGGACACGTCGTATCGTCGCAGTAACTACACCGGGACCAACTAATTAGAAATATGTGTGCAGCAGTGACGTCATCGAGTAAGCGATACGCTGGAGCCCGGGGGGGGGGGGGTCCGCGACCAGCATGTCATACATTATTAAACACCTGCCAAATAGTTACAGTACATTGCGCTGAGATTGAACTTCGCTAATTGGATAATTATACAGTTATATACAATTAGAGAGGCTTGGGAAGTCTATGCCTACATTGTAGTGTTGTAATGATTGTTACGAATATAATCTAATGAGAACTCTTCTACATATTATGTGAGCTTATGTGATCCGTTAAAGTATATAGGGTAATGATTCTTATTTATTACAATTTCAAATAACATACGAGTAATCTAGGTATCGTTATCGTCTTCAAATTAGCGAAATTCGAAATCGTCGGTTTCACGCGTCGGAAGCATAAAAAATACCAAAAAATATTCAATTTTATCGAATCCTTCAATTCATCAATACGTAAGGAATCAGGTATTCATTGTCGCCGATGAGTTCATTCTGTCGTAGCTGCCTCCCACTAGGTGTAGTCGTTGAAGTCGTCGATGGCCACGCGGTGCGCCAGGTCCGGGGGCCCGGCGTAGGGCTCGGGGGCCCGCGCGGCCGCGGCCAGGCGCTCGGCCTGCGCGCGCACGCGCAGCCGCTTGATGAGGCGCAGGCGCTCCAGCGAGTTGGACGCGTACGGCGCGCCGCCCAGCTTCAGCGACTGCGAGATGTGCGACGCCAGCTGCGCACACCGTGTCAGTTAGTAGAGCGTTACAACATCACGCCTGGATGCCCCGAAGGGTTGGGCAGACGTGTACGTGTTCCTAATAGTACACCCACATTTCGCCAGTTACGTTAAGTGTCATGTAATAGGGGCCGAGCCTATTGCCATCGACCAAGCACAAATCCAGACTCCGCAGCTCCGGGCTGCTACTGAGAAATTCTAGATGGAAAAACCCAATAACAGCAGTCGCAGCCAGGAGCCCGCGCTCAGCACTAGCGTCTGCGACGACTAGACAGACGAGGCAGGCGGTCTCATTATATTCATCTTAAAAGGTGGAAATTGTAAACCACCCTATTAGAGCCTTTTTCCTGTCACAACGGGCGGCGCGCATGCGGGCCGGGGCATGCAATACCGGTTTACCGTTTTAAACCGCCTATTTTGACGGTTAGTAAATTACCGGTAAAAATATATGAAAACGGTAATTTACCGGTGTTTAATTTTGTACATAAATATTTTTGTGAACAAAATGTTCATGTAAATGATTGACAGTTTTGACGTTTACGTTGACGTTTGTGACGTATGACAAGATTTCTATAGTTTGTATTTGTTTTTTGCTTGTGTTCAACGGTGTTCGGTGTTTTATTTGTTACAATCTACGAAGCAACAACATATTTAAAATTTGAAGCTATATCTTAATTACTTATTATTTGATTTTTGATTGAAGTTTTGTAGAACTATTGATTTTAATAAAAAAAATCTTTGTTCCTCTCAAACAGAGCACCTGCCATCAAATCTCTTCACCACCCTTGGTTGACTGGTAGAGAATGCCTAAGGCATTAAGTCCGCCTTTGTACCTTTATTTATGTGCGAAAAGTTTAAATACATATTGATAATTAGTACTAATTGTTTTCATTATAAAAATATTTTACAATAAGTGTTTGCTAGTCTCTATGGCATGAATCGCAACTGTACTGTTTAAAATAAATAATTACGTTTACATTCAAGTTTTAAACTTAGTAAGTAGTAGTTCTAAGCTTTGATAATAAAGTAAATAGTTTATTTACTTTATTATCAAAGCAAATTTAAAAAAATACATCCATTACCGATTTACTGCTTTACCGGTAAAAATGAAATTGTTACCGGTTATTTTACCGGTAAAAAATATCGACGGTTTTTGCAAGCCCTAGGCCGGACACGCACGCGGACACAAATCTGCATTATAGGAAAAAGGCCCTAATAATTCTCTGTATTTTTTGGGGCCTTTTCCTATTCCGCGGCATAAATATTTAAGAGTTTCTTCAACAGCCACTGACCGCGCAGTGCAGCGCCGTCTGGCGCGCCAGCAGCGCGACGTTGGCGTCGGACACGCAGTGCGTGTCGAGGTGCGCCAGGAACTTGCTGCGGATGCGCTCGTCCTTGGTCTTCACGAACACGCGGTTCATGCCGTGCTCGTACGGCTCCACCACCACGATGCAGAAGTTCAGCTGCCCCTGCGAGTGCGACAATAGAGATCACGAGATGGTTCTTATTCATTTCTTGTTTTAACTATATTGCATACATTACTACTTTTGTACGCGTTAGAGGGAAAACATAGCGCCCTCAATGTATTACCAAATAAGAACATATAATGTACCTACGTTTTACAATAAATAAATGAATCTGAATAACTCTGTATCTGTAGCGACGCACGCGCCGTACACTGGTGACTCTCGACTACGCGGCTGAACCTGTCCCTTGACCACATTTGATTAATGGCGATTGTTTAACTATTACTCTGTTTCGCGGATAATGAATTCGATAGAATATTAGATTCACATTCATTCGTCATCGTCAAAAGCAACCATACCGCGGTCATCCGACGTCTACCGTCCCCTCAACATATGTCACCTGCCTATTATATTATTGTCCCCCTGCACTCGATACAGTTCAATTTCTTGGGATATCTTTAGATAAAATTTGCTCTTGGAAAAACCATGTAAATGATGTTCACCGATGTCAGTAATGTCCAAGATAAACTCAGAAACTACATAATATGAATTGTTTTGAGGTACACGTACAGGACATACACGTCTCGAAATTCGTCACTTATTCGAAATCAAAGAGATAGTAACGAAAACAGTGTCAATTTACCTTGATGGTGTGAATGTTGAAGTCTGCGCCGGAGTCGTTGTACACGATGGACACGTAGTCGTTGCCGATGTACTTGCGCTTCTCGTTGCACGTGGGGTCCTTGGCCGACGAGGGCATGGCCGTGGCCACGTGGAACAGCACCTGCCGCACTCACAGCGCGTTACACTTCTACTAACTAAATCGTCGTATATCATCGAACATTTTTATCAGTTGCAATTTTTTCCTCTTTAAAAACAAAATATTATGCATACTTGGTTTTCGATTCACTTTAGACATTGGCAGGATGGTCGACGTCGGATTAGCTTGCCACATACCTAACTAATATTATAAATGCGAAAGTAAGTTTGTTTGTCACGGTTTCACGCTAAAACGGCTGAACGGATTTGGATGAAATTTGGATCTGGATGGACATAGGATACTTTTTATCCCGATATTCCCACAGAATCGGAACTTATGCGGTTGAAACTGCGGGGCGCAGTTAGTAAGAAATAGAATAATGGTGCCGATTCTCTTGTACACCGAACTAAACTAACTAAACTACGACTAAAATACCTTACTTTTGGCTATGAGAATCTAAAAGCTATTCTGCGGAAAAATATCTCTAAATAAAAAAATAATTTTGACACATCTAAAATTGAATTTGACAGTCACGTCGCGACCGACGTGGTACTTGTTTGCTCTACCCCGTGAATTTTTTTAGAGACAGAGGCGCGCGGTGGGGGCAGCCTTGACGTATTTTGTATGGAATTTTAAACTTTTTTTATGGAAAGTATGAAAAAATATTACCTGTGAGTAGGGGCATATCGGTTTACGGCTGTCAGAGGGGGTCGAAATTTCCATTATTTTTGCGCTAGGACGCACCGTTTTCAAGATATAAGCAAAATAAAAAAAAAGATAAAGTTTTTGCAGCTGAAGTGTGTGAATTTTAGTTCATGCCAACTAATTTTATTACACTCCTTTTTAATCGCGTTTAAAAATAGACTGATTTAGTTGGATAATCAAAATTTTTTGGTGAAAAACGTCAAATTCAGAATAGCAAAATTGCCATTTTCACTAAACTAATAACTCAGTGCAATCTTAGTGCTGTCAAACTAAAATATAGTTAAGTTGTGTCACTTTAGACTATTTCAGAATGGGAAATGCTCGTTTGACAGGACTAAACTAAATTTTAGTGATTTTTTGTCTAGTTTAGAGGCATTTGTGACAAGAGAATCGGCACCATTGTTTACTGATAATAAATAAGAAATAGAATAGATGTTTACTGCTAATAAATAAGAAATAGAATATATGTTTACTCCTAATAAATAAGGTCAACATTCAAATTCATGGACTTACAGTGGGTTGTACTAAGTTGCGACTGAATAAAGTAAGAAAAAAATATAAGTAAAAATATTTTTAAACCAAGCTTTTATTAAAATAAAAAGTACAAAATTAGTTTAATTAATAAAAGCTTGATTAAAAAATATTTTTACTTATATTTTATTTTGTGTTTTTTAGCATTCGATTTTTGATAAAATATCTGTTCTATCACCTTCACTTGTAAAGTACTTGTCAAGACAAATCCAACGAGTCTAACACAACAGGGCTACCTTGTAAAGTTGAGGATTTCCTGTGGCCACTTTCAAGCTCCACCATCACTCTACCAGGGCTATGGTACTTGGTCAAGACAAATCAATATAGCCGAAAGACAACGGGGCTATCTTGTTTCTGTGAGAGTTCCTTTGGTGTGCTCCCGGGGCAATGTTGTTTTGTTGAGAAGTCCCTATAGCAACCATCTGGCTCCATCATTAGATCCTAGACTCACTCGAGTGTCGAAGCCTGTCAGGTTGTGGCTACAGTAGTAGGTCGTCGCTGTTACCTGCATGATGTCGTCGTTCCACACGCAGGTGTAGTGGCCGTCCTTGCCGCGCTTCTCCAGGTTGTGGCTACAGTAGTAGGTCGTCGCTGTTACCTGCATGATGTCGTCGTTCCACACGCAGGTGTAGTGGCCGTCCTTGCCGCGCTTCTCCAGGTTGTGGCTACAGTAGTAGGTCGTCGCTGTTACCTGCATGATGTCGTCGTTCCACACGCAGGTGTAGTGGCCGTCCTTGCCGCGCTTCTCCAGGTTGTGGCTACAGTAGTCGGTCGTGGCTGTTACCTGCATGATGTCGTCGTTCCACACGCAGGTGTAGTGGCCGTCCTTCTCCAGGTTGTGGCTACAGTAGTAGGTCGTGGCTGTTACCTGCATGATGTCGTCGTTCCACACGCAGGTGTAGTGGCCGTCCTTGCCGCGCTTCTCCAGGTTGTGGCTACAGTAGTCGGTCGTGGCTGTTACCTGCATGATGTCGTCGTTCCACACGCAGGTGTAGTGGCCGTCCTTCTCCAGGTTGTGGCTACAGTAGTAGGTCGTGGCTGTTACCTGCATGATGTCGTCGTTCCACACGCAGGTGTAGTGGCCGTCCTTGCCGCGCTTCTCCAGGTTGTGGCTACAGTAGTCGGTCGTGGCTGTTACCTGCATGATGTCGTCGTTCCACACGCAGGTGTAGTGGCCGTCCTTCTCCAGGTTGTGGCTACAGTAGTAGGTCGTGGCTGTTACCTGCATGATGTCGTCGTTCCACACGCAGGTGTAGTGGCCGTCCTTGCCGCGCTTCTCCAGGTTGTGGCTACAGTAGTCGGTCGTGGCTGTTACCTGCATGATGTCGTCGTTCCACACGCAGGTGTAGTGGCCGTCCTTCTCCAGGTTGTGGCTACAGTAGTAGGTCGTGGCTGTTACCTGCATGATGTCGTCGTTCCACACGCAGGTGTAGTGGCCGTCCTTGCCGCGCTTCTCCAGGTTGTGGCTACAGTAGTCGGTCGTGGCTGTTACCTGCATGATGTCGTCGTTCCACACGCAGGTGTAGTGGCCGTCCTTGCCGCCCTTCTCCAGGTTGTGGCTACAGTAGTAGGTCGTGGCTGTTACCTGCATGATGTCGTCGTTCCACACGCAGGTGTAGTGGCCGTCCTTGCCGCCCTTCTCCAGGTTGTGGCTACAGTAGTAGGTCGTGGCTGTTACCTGCATGATGTCGTCGTTCCACACGCAGGTGTAGTGGCCGTCCTTCTCCAGGTTGTGGCTACAGTAGTAGGTCGTGGCTGTTACCTGCATGATGTCGTCGTTCCACACGTAGGTGTAGTGGCCGTCCTTGCCGCCCTTCTCCAGGTTGAGGAACAGGTGCGGCTGGTCGTCGTCGCCGCCCTCCAGCGACACCAACGTGCCCAGCTGCGTCAGGAACTCTGCGTACCTGCAAGCAAGTATTCCCCGAATACTTCTAATGAGGTGCATGTGCGAAAAAATATATATGTGTTTATACTAATTTTAAAGATGATAAGAAAAAAAGAAATTAATGAAAACATTAAAATCAGTGGACAAATGGAGACGTTTTACGGTTTTGAAGTTATTGCACGACTCGTAATGCGAAGCATTAGAGTGTGCTCTACGATCGAAAAATTATTTTTGCCCCATTTCTGTAACTGTTTTTATTGTTATACTCCTGCTAGGACACAGAACCTACTTAATTTATATACCATTGTATAGATGATTAAATGGAGATTAATACTGTACTTTTTAACAATTGATTTAATGCAGCAGAAATGGAAAAAGCATAAAAATTGTTGAAAAAAAATTCCTGTCCGTCAATTTATGAACCCTGAAGACATTGTAGCTTGCGATAAAATCAATTAATTGAGTCAATTTTTTTTTATACATTCGTTTCAGCCGTAGAAGGAACCCTATTGAAAATGGCTCTTTTATTCAAAGTAGTTTAATTATAATTAATAAAATACTAACTAAAATATAATATCTTTAACTAAATATTTCCAACCATTGACTTGACGTGCGTAAGTTGCCTAGCAACCGCCAAGTAAATATCTTTGTCAGTCGTTGACATTACGACTTCATGAAAAGTGATAAATTGTTCATTTTTAAACTATGTTTTGAATTTCTTTTTCGTTTATGAATGAGTGATAAGTATGAGGCGTGCACTTTTGGATTTTCCAAACTATTATACTATCCTATCACACAAAACGATCATCGTACGTGAGTGGCACGAGGGTCCTGGGGCGCTTCTGTGCTGTGACGTCAGTTGCTAGCAGTGCTGTCTCTGCCTAGCACACACTTTAAAACGCTTACAATATTGAAATGTTTTGAGATATTTAAACAATGTTTTTTTCTAGGTTTCGAGGCATTTAATTAAAAAATCCAGTGAAATACCCTATACGCCAGTTAAGTTACAACTCCCACGTTAGAGGTGAACCTTTCGCTTTTTCCGTCCTCCTCAGTTGAATCATTCATCTTTAATAGTGGATCTACATTAGCTACGTCCCACACACAAGAACGATGCATCAACCTGCATACAACAATGATAGTGCAGTTACCGTGGTGACGTACCTCACACTGCCGTATTCGTTCTTCAATATTAACACTTCGTTATCTTGTTGTCCGGGCCCAACGTACAACACTCCGATCTGTAAACATCACGCGTCCAATATTACGGTATATTATAGTGATAACATAAATAATAGACGTAGACGATAGTACGTGACTGCCGAGGCCTGCAACAGGGGCATTGTAGACGAAAAGTCGAGGCACACATATGTGAGTCCATCAACTCCAGCACGCGTAGCATGGCGCTTTCTATGTCTACAAAGAGTAGACACAGCTCTTTCTATACAAAGTGACATTTCCTTTCTTCATTTTTGACATCGCACCGTAGAAATCTTTCTTCAATCTGTCACTTTGTCTTTCGTTTCTAACTATCTTTGTCTAGGTCATTATATAAGTAGACTATTTCAGAAGAAAGTTTTCTATACCAAATTGTCAAAATCACTCTGACGACTGACAGTTGTCTATGGTAGTGAAATATTCTACTCGACGGTCACAAAGTATACAGGGTTATCTACAAAATCATGATTTTACAGAAGAGCGTTTTAAACGCAAAACTGTGATAACTAATAGAAGAAGAAAGCTATCTTCTCCTATTTTACATCATTTAGTTAATATTACCAAAGAAATGGTTAAGCCAATATTACTGTAATTTTATTTGTTCCAAAACACGGTACTTCGACACACTGAAAAAAATAAGCTGTACTTAGTTGTGTTTAACGTGACCTAATATCAGTAAAAATTGACAGTCAAACAGTAAAAACATCCTATGACGAAACAAAGAATTCTGAGTCGAATTATATTAAAGAGTGAATTTCGTAAAAAGTGCTGTTGCCTCTTTCTACTTTGCTGCCGTCGTGCTGTCTACACGGAACGTCATTTTTGTCTACTCTTCCGTCGACAAAGCGGTGCTCATGCTACGCGTGCTGGTGGCGGCCAAGGCTTTTACATTACTTTTCTCAAATAATGCGTGGAAATTCAAACTAAGTGACAGTATGGGTTAAAAAAGGTGTTTACTTTATATGTTTCTACCGGCGGCACGAGGTCGAGGTTCTTGATGGTCCGCTCGTGTTGCACGCCGGACACGCGCAGCGGACGCTCCGCCAGCGGGTTCAGGATCGTCGGCGTCTCACCTGTACAGGACTTGGTTAGCTCTACAGCTCGTTTTGGGCGCTGAGCAGACTATAGACAATTTGTCCGCGGACGACTTGTTCATGACGATAGAACGGATGGAAATATATGCAATAACGCACACGGAAGACCAATCGACCTCTGTCGCGGTCACTTGCGGAACAAACCTCCGCCGTCTGCTGCGCGGCTCGTGACGTCATCGTGACCACTAATATATTTCTTTAATTACTTCATAAATAAGTTTGTTTAATCGCAGTAGTCGGCAAACTAAATCGTGCGCAAGACAAGTATTTGGATATTAACACTTTGAAGGACAGTAAACGCCCATAGGCGTCATAACTCGAAGCGATGGAACACACCGTTGCGTGTTCCATTTACTTCTACGAATTACAGGCAAAATTCATTTATAGTGCGTGCAAGTAGCAACTTTAATGCCTCAGCCACACTATGCTCCTCGCATTGGTCTTCGCGCTGTTCGTCACTCTGCCGCGGATATTTCCCTAGATGCCACACACTCCCTTACTCGCGAGATTCATCGCGTTGCTCCGCACTTCAGTATTCGCGTTGCAATGGACGACAACATTGTGGCAGAGACGCATTATGCTTTTACAGCAAAGTGAATTATTTAAATGTTTTAACGACATCGTCGTCCCCGTCAAAGGAGATGGTGGGTGACATCGATTCATGAAACAACCAAATTACTTAATCAACCCGTGCTAAAGACACGAGCGCTCTATGCGAACTGCGTTCAACACGAGTGTGTAGGCGGTCACTTGTGCTCGTACTGCCGGTCCTTTGACTCGCGCCCAAAAAACCGACAACACAGGGAGCAGTGGGCATGACGAGGAGCATGACGTGTGGCATGACGAATAATGCTGCACTACTTCTTTTCCTCCTTTCCTCGCTACTTCCCACGCCACTCGATGAGTGTGTGGCAGGCCTATTATAGCATGTGTAAACAGCATGATTTTGATCCGTTCGTAACGGGTATGTCCTCGGCCAGAAAGTGCATGAGCCTTGTTATTTTTAATTAAAATTTCTGTATGTTCAGATTTTTATTATTGTTTTGTTTTTGAAATGTGAACTAATAAGCTTGCATGTTATACTGTTTTTTTATAGCTGCTGTTGTGCTGTTCACACTCTTTCTTTCCAATCTGTTATTAGAAGTAAAAAAATAACAATAAGACTTTTTGTGTCTCATTGACTGTCTTTCAAAATGTTAAGTTACTGATAGGAAATTAGTGTTCAAAACGCTCATCACGTTAACATCAGGATTGATTTATGAGATGGGGCAGTATGGACAGGCACCTTAACTGTTGTTGTTACAAGAAAACGGTCTTAGGAGACTGTCCTTAACTTTTTGAGACATTTTGATCTGCGTTGACAGATTTCGAAAAAAAATTATAGTCAGCAAGAAAATGGGCAGTTTTAACAAAAGCTTTTTTAATGCCCGTCGATCCTGTTTCTCATAAGGATCAAAAATCTCTATCAAACCCACCGAGGTTTGAGTACTAGAAAGTCAGATATCGCAATAAACGTTTTCCATAGTTTAGGAAAGAAACTTTCAATTTACTTTTTTATGTAAACCGATTAGCCGAAAATAACAAACGATTTAAACTTGTAATTTTATTTGCTTTAAGAATAAGATAGTGTTTCGCTCGTGATTTCCGACGTTCTGAGAAAAAAATTACTTTATTCAATTTCAAAATTTGTGAGCGGATCAAATCTGTGGTCTCAAAAAGTTAAGGTCAGTCTCCTAGGACCATTTTCTTGTAATAAACTGCCCGTACTGCCCCGGCTTAAAAAATCCAGCGTGTATGTCGCCTGTACCTGGCACGGGCGGCGTGGTGGGGTAGGTGCTCATGTTGTGGTACAGCTGCAGGAACACGAAGGCCGGCGTCACGCCGCCGCCGCCGCCGCCCGCCGGCGCGCCCGCCGCCGCGCGCGCCGCGCTCGCGCTGCGGGCCGGCCGAGGGGCAATCATATAACGAAGCAAATATAACGAAGGAGAGATGAATCGATTGCTATCGATATTATTATCATTTCATTTGAAATAGCGGGGCGAGCACGGGCGTACCCGAGACGTTTGTGACAAGACATGATAAATTATAACATGTCATACAATTTGTTTTAAATGTTAGCACGGGTCAACCGTCTGGCATAATTTAGAGACACGACATGTTTTTTTTGTTGCTGACTTGATAGTGTGACATAGCGAGTTTTTGGAACGAAGTTCTTAACGCGACTTCATACTTGCAACTGTCATTTTTCTAATTCGATGGAGAGAGAAAAAGTGAATTTGGTCAAAAAGAAAAGCCAAGACGGCGGCTGCGAAAAATTTCTCATTTTTCGTCATGAGTGTCGTTTTCGACGATTCTAATTTTCGCAGCCACCCTTGGGTTTTCATTTGAGTTTATTATCGGCTTTAGCACCCTTAGAAACCATAGAAACGTTATCCATGGCGAAAAATGTGAAAATATTCGCAGCCGCCATCTTGGATTTTCATTTTGATCAAAATCACAATTTCTCTTTCTTTCTATCGAGAGAGAGAGCAATAATTAGAAGGAAATTTTTTTTTTTTTGCCTGCGAACGACAGTGAAAAATTTTTCTTAGTCGTCTATTATAATGTGATTTTTGTGACAAAATAGGTGTGTCTGTTGTAACGTTTGGTCCGCTTTTTAAGAATTGGGCACCAAACTGTAACGTTTGTGCCTAGTTTTTTAGAATTGGGCGCCAAACTGTAACGTTTGCGCCTAAGTTTGAGAGTGTTATAGTGTTAAAGAGGGTGTGGGTTTCGAAGTAAGTGGGCGCAAAACTGTACGTTGCGCCCACTTTCTTACAAACACACACTCTCACAACACACACACTCTCATTCAAACACACATACTGCTCGAATAAGAGAGGGCACCGACGTCGAGTGACGTGACGTCAGGAGTCGTGATCTTAGCCCTCACAGCACGACGTCACGAGTGACGCCGACGCGGCCCTCCTGTTAGCATGAGGTACCACGAAAGTACCTCCGCCTCCTAGCTACCTCTCACACCTACCTCTCCGTTCAACAGGGTGAAGGAACCTCCTACTCAGCGTGCGGCGTGTGCGGCGGCTCCTCTGTACTCCCTGCCTGCCTGCCTTCCTGTCCGTCAGCCTACCTGCACCTCAGCTCGGTCCTGGTCCCGCCTATCCTGAGCATCCCACGTCGTGTGAAGTCGGGCCCTTAACCTTTTTACCTCTTATAACCTAACTATACTCTAGACTCTAACTCTTAGCCTCTAACCTTTTTTACTTTAATTGTTACCAACGTTTAGCTCCGAGGAGCTAAGCGTTACGTTACACTGTGCATATATTAGCAAATAAGACGTAATGAGTCCCTAGCTAGCTTGTAAGACACAAGACGGGTTTATCGCCCAAAATGTGTGACTCAAGCCATGTCACAGTAGGCCGTGCTCACCCCGCTGGTTTCTTTAATTCAAAGGATTAAAAGGAAAGAACTTAGTTGTAAAGCAAAGAATAGCAATAATATTAAAAGATCATGCACAATACAATTAGTTCTGTAATACTAACTACAACCACATTACACACAGTCTGTAGCCAAACTGTTACATTTAATTTTGTTGCCTTATTATTTGGTAGATATAGATTTTCGTTTTGTGGCATTCCAGCAGAAACATGCATTTTCATCAAATTTTAGGAACAGAGTCTTTAAGATACAAGTAATTTGGCTTGCAGTTCCTTCGTGAAATGGCTCGTGCTCGTGCCCTCACGAAGGAGACAGCTTGTTATCGGTGAAACTAAGGTATCATTATTGATATCTTTGTTTCCAGCACATGTTTTTCAATTTAAACTCATGTATAAACTAGAGTCACTAGGACAATAGAGAGATATTAATGTTGCAGCGGAAACTAAACTGCATGTGTGGGGAATTAAGGTAAGTTTTCCAAAATTACATAAGTTTAGGCTAGCTCGCACCACAACACACTAAATGCGTTTAGCGCTAAACATATTAAAAACATCATTGACTTTGAAGATGTTTTAAATACGGTTAGCGTTAAACGCATTGAGTGGTGGGCGGCGCTCGCGGGCGCGCGGCGGGGTACCTGTGGCGCCGCGTCGGGCTCATGACGGAGATGGTGTTGGAGCGCTTGGAGCGCGCCAGCGGCGGCAGGTCGTCGCGGCCCGGCCCGCCCAGCCCGCCCGGCGCGCCTAGCCCGCCCGGCGCGCCCAGCCCGCCCGGCCCGCCCGGCCCGCCCGGCGGGCGCGGCCCGCGGCCCTCCGGCACGGTGCCGTCGCTGGCCGTCTGCACAGCGGGTGGGGCCAACATGCTCAGTTACACATACGACTAACTTCTAGTCTCCAAAACAAATTAGTTTAACGTTATTCTAATATTATTGGATTTGGTTTATAGCAAATTGATTTTTTTAAAGGCAGATAAATAAATACGATTAAGACGAAAGAGTCGAGGTATCCCGCCAAATTCATGTTAAGTACTTTTCTTTAAATTTACAGGTATTTGTAAATCTAATGACCCCAGAAATCGCAAAAAAAACGTAAGTAAATTCGAATTTCGCGCTACCTAAACCTTTTCTATCGCACTGTAGATGTAGGTAATAAAGAAGAGAGACGTAATAAATAAAGAGTGCATACCTTCTGCAGCTGGTGGTGGTGGTTGTGCTGCGGCGCGGGCGGCGCGGGCGCGTCGGCCGCGCCTGCACACGGCCGCGGTCTTATAGCTGCACAGCACGCACACGTCACACACGACACACACTCGCCACACTCGCACACTCCCAGCGACACGCTGCAGCGCGCGACTAGCGGCGACGACGGATTACATCGCCTACGACAGCGGGCGCGGTGCACCAGTCGCTACGGCCGGGTAGTGTTATAGTGAAGGTTTGCGACGGTCGTTATGCTTACAGTCAATTATGTTAAAATACAAGGTCCAAGCCTCCCGCGACGCGCTGGTACCGATATCTTAACATGATCAAACAACAAGCACGTCTGTCTGTTCTCTAACTAATTTAATTGGACCCTGTATGTACATCAAAGAGAAGATGTCTTCGTGTAACTGTTGTTACTGGTGTAGTTACTTGGTGCAACGCACCCAAGACTTCCTGAACATGACGCTGGAGCCGTACCGGCGCCGCGTAGATTTAATTCTCATTCTGAGATATTGTGGCGGCGGTGCGGCGCATGGGTGATATGCATTCGTATACACGCGCACGTGCGGCGGCCCCGGCGCCACGCACAGCAGCCGCCGGCGGCGCCGCACGCGGCCCGCACCCGCCGCATGCGCCCCGCACCCGCCGCATGCGGCCCGCACCCGCCGCATGCGGCCCGCACCCGCCGCATGCGGCCCGCACCCGCCGCGCTGTCGCGAGCTGCAGCTTGTCCACTCCGCTCCTAATGCTCTCTACACGCCACACTTCCAGACACACTGCTGCCGTAGACACGCACCTTCTACAAACGTTCATCATAGACAAACCGACAGTATGTTCTGTTTTCTATATAAACGTTCGTAGAAAGTGATCTAGTCTACATTATCATCTATGTTGTTATTTCCACTGTTACGTTTCTATATTATTATTTAAGCACAGTTTATGTTGGGTTATCGTGTTAGAGACATTATTTCGTAGAGATTCTTGCAACAACTTTTATTTCTGTACGTCACGCGTCAGTAAGATTATTAAAATAAATTGGACACGTATGTTTTCTTGTTTTAGGTAATCAAGACATTACCGAATACACTGAGTTAAAATGTGGCATGACGTCACCTTCGGTACATTTTGTACTGAATTGTGACGTAGCGAGCCCCACTTCCCTTTAATGATGATGAAATTCTCCAACTTTAATCCGTTTTTATCTAAATCAATTTTAAGCAAAAAATACGTGTCTAATATTGTTCTATGATGACTGACGGACTAATATTGTTCTATGATGACTGACGGACTTAATATTGTTCTATGATGACTGACGGACTTAATATTGTTCTATGATGACTGACGGACTAATATTGTTCTATGATGACTGACGGACTTAATATTGTTCTATGATGACTGACGGACTAATATTGTTCTATGATGACTGACGGACTTAATATTGTTCTATGATGACTGACGGACTAATATTGTTCTATGATGACTGACGGACTTAATATTGTTCTATGATGACTGACGGACTAATATTGTTCTATGATGACTGACGGACTTAATATTGTTCTATGATGACTGACGGACTAATATTGTTCTATGATGACTGACGGACTAATATTGTTCTATGATGACTGACGGACTAATATTGTTCTATGATGACTGACGGACTTAATATTGTTCTATGATGACTGACGGACTAATATTGTTCTATGATGACTGACGGACTTAATATTGTTCTATGATGACTGACGGACTAATATTGTTCTATGATGACTGACGGACTTAATATTGTTCTATGATGACTGACGGACTAATATTGTTCTATGATGACTGACGGACTAATATTGTTCTATGATGACTGACGGACTAATATTGTTCTATGATGACTGACGGACTTAATATTGTTCTATGATGACTGACGGACTAATATTGTTCTATGATGACTGACGGACTAATATTGTTCTATGATGACTGACGGACTAATATTGTTCTATGATGACTGACGGACGAAATAGATTTTTATTTTGACCCACTCAACATCCCTATTTATGAAGACGTTTTGTTACAATGAAGTAACTTTGCTTTTGCTCTTAGTTTTGTTATTTATCTTCACTAAGCTGCATCAAACCAAGAGTTTTGTGTGTTTTTGTAATTATTTCGTTTCATCATCATCGTGGGAGCCACTACTCTCCACTCCACCTGACTACGTCCACTGCTGGGCGTGGGCCTGCTCCATGAAGGTGCAACTAGCCTGCAGTCTATTTACGTCGACCAGAGTAATTTGGTGTGGTGCCTTCGAATATGTTGAGAGCTGAACAATATCGACCGGTCGACGACAATCGACCGCAATCTACTTGTACCTTTTAATTCTGCGATTTTATTTTCTCACATGTAGAACTACTCTGAAATGTATGAACATCATATTTATGTAACATGTTTCTGACACATAAATTACATTAACTTTTGACAATATAAGCTTGAGAATATTCATTTGAAATGAAATGTTCGTAAAGTACGTATAACCCTGCGTCCTAGCCGAAAGCGAGTGTTGCGCGAATATGCAATCGTTTACATTAACTATGACGGGCACACGCGAAAAAATGTTTGTCGGCATTAAAATCAATTACGTGGTGTAGAAGAACAATGCAGTCACACCCAGTAGCGGATCCAGAGGGGGGAGTTAAGGGGCTCAAGCCCCCCCCCCCCCCCCAAAAGTATCGGAGTTCTTCTGTGACAAATCTTAAAGTGAACCTGATATTATTCTAATTAAACTTTTTAGCAAGCATTACACTACCAAAGGTACAATTGTCATCAATTATCCTTAACTTAATAAGTAGGTTTTTGTTTAAGATGTTTTGTTTACGTGACGAATTTTGAATACACGCGCCACTGATTCTGCTATTCACGCTGCCCAATTTAGTCGCCATGTATTAGGTACATATTCACCGAGATATCTCTGGTAGTTTACAACTTAACGAAGTCATTAAAGAATTTGCGTAAAGTAATCCGAGGAGGCTTGCTATGCACTATCTATATATATAAAAATCAATTGCTGTTCGTTAGTCTCGCTAAAACTCGAGACAGGATTTCGCGGATTTTGGTTTGTTTGACGTAGTCCAGGGTTTAAACGATGAGAAAATATGGAAAAGCTGCGAGGTAGGTAGGGTAGGTGCGCCGTAGATAAGTACTTAATGCCACCCGTGCGAAGCCGGGTCGGGTAAACCTAGTGCAAAATAAAATGTGTGCTTAGTGTTTACTTTACTAAAACCGCCCCTCAGCGGGGTCAGGCCCCCCCCAAACGACAATCCTGGATCCGCCCCTGGACACACCCGCCTTGTTCTTCTAAACTACAAATTTATTGATTTGTTAATTTATTCCGGAAGGTTTAAAAAAAAAACTTCAATATTATAAAGCAACCTCGAGTTTCCGTCAAGTCGTATAAACCATGCATATTCATATACATCGCGTACTCGCGCGACAACTCGCCCCGGCGAGGGCGCGGGCTGCGCGTGCGCCTACCGGGGTCGGAGTTGTACGTCATGAGGTGCGGGTGCGCGTGCGGCGACGTGCCCGACATCTCCTCGGGGATGGCCTCGCACGACACGCGCATGTCGCTCTTCTTCGCCGCCTTCTTCGTCGCGTGCATCGACAGCGATGTGCTGCTGCTACTGTACCGGGTAATTATACATTTTACTTACGACATATTCGCAAAATCATTTATCCAAATTAGGCAGTTTATAAACGTCAAAATAATATAAGCCACTTCCCTGGCAAGACCGCCCTTCACCACTTCCTAGTGTTATAGTTGGGAAGAAGAAGTGACGAAGAAAACTCTCAGCTCAGTTCTCTGTTCAGTTAGAAGAACTTGATTCTAGATAATATGGACGTAATTTATGGAAGAGAAGGTATGGAAAGTAATTTACATTACAAAACCCATGTCACAGTTAACAGTTGCACCGCACATGGTTACTGCGTGACACTTCATCTCAGGTCCAACTTGGCGTATGGCGCATGTGCGTAACAAGATTGCATTTCTACAGGGTAATATTGTTTTAGCAACATGGAATGTTGCAGTATCGGTAACATTGTGATAATATTCCGTATTCTCGATTAACAATGTTATCTCTAAACAAAATCTAATTGTAAACTTTGTTTCCAATGAAAAATGGCAGCTCTATACTGACGTGGGCTCGCAGCTAGGCAGCAGGATCATCTCGTCGGGGTCCACGCTGAGGTCGTCGGGCCCGTGGCTCACGAGCGCGCGCGGCGCGTGCGCGGCGTGTGCGTGCGCGTGCGCGGCGTGCGCGACGTGCGCGGCGTGCGCGACGTGCGCGGGCGGCGGCGCGGGCGCGCGCGGCGTGTCGCGCGCCGCCACGCCGGCCTTCCACGACGACGACATCTCGGGCGACGAGTTGGAGCGCCGCACCGGGTGGCGGGACTTGCCCTGTGACGAGGTGAAGTATCGTGAACAATTGACCATACGACCACTGCACACTGTACAGGAAGTAAGATGACCCGTCGCAGAGCTGTCGTTTACGCATTCTGTGCATCGAATTGAGTAACGTACAAAAATAATTGCTGGGAAATGAATTTTATTTATTGTGTGAAAATTCGCTGTTTATGGTAGTACGCAATGTAACGCACGCAAATCATTGTGCTTATGAGTGCATGCGACGCTACAGGGATCGTGGGAGCATTTAAAGTTACGTTATAACATTTAAAACATGTTTTCGTATCTTATCATCTTCAATATCTTCGTAGCCAGAAAGTTTCCACCCAGGTATGGGACAGTACAAAAAAAATGACCACAATGGTGAGAAGAACACGAGACTCGGCTTCGATAAGCGTCTTTTTACATCAGATATAAATAGTGAGACGTGAAAGACAAACAAGGTCTAAGTTGTATATTGACATGGCGTTGACGCCCGCAGTAGTTGTTACAAGTGCATTCTATAATAACGTAACGCAGGTAGTACTCACCTCAGGTACAATCAGTAGCATGTCATCATCGTCGGTGGTCGAGGACGAGCTCTGTCGCTGCGGGGAGCCCGGGATGTTGATGGGTTGCGTGCTCATCCTACTGCCGGCCACACTGCTGCAAAAACAATTACGATATATTAAGGGCGTCGTTGTCAGATATAGAATACTTTACAGCGTCAACGTGGTTTAAATTAAAAATATCTTGTTTCATAAACCCACATGGGCACTAACGAAACGTCAGAAGCTAGGTGCACGGTTTCAATTGGTCGTTTCCTATGAAGAAGAGCCGGCAAGAAACTACATGGTTACATTTTTTTAAGTGATTGGCTTCGACAATGTTTTCAAATTACAGTGTTTATTGGTATGAGAGGACAGTGTAGGCCTGTCTACAAGTACCACGTACTAAACAAAATAGAAAATGGTCAACATATCGAACTATCCACGAGTCTACAAGGTCTGCAAGTTCTCATATTCACTTCACTTGGTTAAAATAGAATGCGCACTCACAAAAAAACTAAAATTTTGGAACACTATAGCACTGCACTGCACATAAGATTATGATAATTGTCACAAACATATTATAGTCGAACAAATTGTAAATACGGCCTATAAGATGTATGGATTTATAATGAGATCCACTCATGACTTTAGGCAGAACTCTTCAGCAGATCCCTCAAATATATGGAAAGATCTCACCAGATTAGCTTGCACGGGTTTTATGGGTCCTGCGGCAGTTATTTCCTCGTATCACTGGCCCGCTCGACTGAGATCAGGAACGCACGAAGGCTTAGTCCAACCACTTTTGCACTGCTTTAATGTATTGTTTGGCGACATAAAGTCACAACCATAGAAAAACAAAAGAAACACTGTTCTGTTTCGATGTCCGGCTGGTAGCTTTAACTTGCAACATGTGTTGTGCACAGTTGACTAAACGTACGGAGCACAATCGGGAACGCCCGTCCACTTCAACGTCCAAAGACCGAATCCAATTCTATAAAAATCTATATAAAAGATAAATAAATAAAATAATAATAAATTCACTTAATTATCCAGTCTTGTAATTGTGTAACTTACTTCTGCGGCTGCATGATGCTGTGCGAGTGCACGTGCTGAGTCTTCCTGTCGCTCCCGACGACAGTGTCAGAGCTAGATTTGTGCAGATCCTGCGCGTGCGCCGGCTGCGGCCGCGTCGCTGACGACGACGAGCCGCTGCGGGAGCGCGGCTCGCAGTCTGAACCCTGCGAGTTAGCATTTATCGTGTTAATGCAGGACATACAAACGCAAACTGTTTCCATGAACTCAGCATAACCAGCATTGAAATTTTGCGTCGTTTATTAAAATCAAAAACTGCTGTTTCATACAAAAGTATAAGATCTACACGCTAAAAATGTATGAAACATCTGTTTATATTTACAGCGTGTATAAGACAAGTATTGTTGTACCCAGATATAGTGCTTTACGGGATACGTGTCAAACAAAAACTCATAAAAAAAACTAAAATGAACACCACTTTGATACAACTATAACAGATTAATTCAAGGTGTCACTGTCATTGAATCAAATATCAAACTCAAAGCATTTATTTCAATAATTCATTTACTGGAGTTGAATTGTCAAGGAGTCCGTCCGTCAGAAACATGAACTTATGTGCCCATTCCAAAGCGTTGGTAAGAAACTCCGCAGACGGATGTGTGTCGCTCACCACGTCGTGGCGCTCGTCACCGAGCCCTCCGGGTGGGCCGGCGGGCGGGCCGACGGGCGGGCCGGCGGGCGGGCCGGCGGCCGCGCCGCCCGGCGACAGCAGCGCCGCCACGTCCTGCAGCGGCGACTCCAGCAGGTAGTCCCAGTTCATCTGCAACCAGCATATGATCCCCGTTACGAACGATGCTGTTACGAAGCGAAACAAATGCTCAATCTCAGAATAATTCGTAGAGCCACTCGATTAGTGATATGTTCTGTTCCAAAAGTATCAGATGAATATTTTAACTAATGAAGCAGACAACGTACCTGCCAGCCTGCGACGTGCTAACTTGTAGTGTCACTTACAAATTGAGAGCTTTGATTTGATTGTTTGAATACTAGAAATTCTATTTTTAAACAACCCTGAACATGTTTTTCATTTGGTAATTAAGGTTATTTTCATCGATGGTTTTTCAATCACAATTTAAATAATCTTATTCAAAAGATATATAAGATATACAGTTGATTGAAACCTTCTAAATTTATATGAATGTGTTACTATTTCCCTTTAGTGACTGATTACAGTGATTACGTAAGAATTTAACCTGAACAGGGTATGTGTACACTTTCATCAGATACTTTTAGAAGAGACATTATTGTTGCTGTTGTTGCACGTCTTATGTGATGCGGCTAGTGTATAGATGAAGAATACACGCAGCGACTCTAAATTAATTCGGATAAGAACTGCATAATATGTGTCAGGTGAGCAGCTGCGGTGGATGGTGAGGGATGTTAGAGCAAGGATATTGTATGGTGTGGACATGACCCGCAGGTGCTGTATCATTGTGTAGCCACAGCCAGCATTTCTAGCTATAACGTAGTAATAAAAAAAAAAAAATGATGTTTCAAATAGTACACACGGCTACACATCAAGCTATACATTTCCAGTTTATACCGATCTCGCATTGTATAAGATTTCCGTACAATGCGAGGTCAGCTTATACTGGAAACGTATAGCCGTTTGTACTATTTATAAACATAAAATAATATTTTTTTAATACTTATGATAAAAGTCTGCAATGGTCAATGCACACGCGTTTCATACGACGTTTTTCAACACACTTATGCTACAATAACGTAATTATAGAGATGATACATTTAGATTTATACAGTTCAACTGACCTTTGTTGCCACGTACTGACTATCCGGAGCTTCTTTTAAAAACTTTTCAATGTTGGTAATTGGTGATAATACTTTAGATTTCCTATTTTTGATAATATTTATAGAGATTGGCACGCTGGTTTTTTTTTTCCGCGCGCAGCTGTAGCTATATGCACGCAGATGAAAATAAAGGCACTGGCAAAACCGCTAAACAGCCTATATAAAAAAATACACGTAAGTAATAATGTTTTGAATACGCAAATTATGTTAATTTATCATATTTCACTTATGTTCACAATAGGCATAAAAAGGCATGAAATCTCTTTGATGAGATTAAAAAAGCGCACATATCTGCTTGGGTGAAAATAGAGAATGCTCATTTAATAGTATAGGATAGTTCATACTAATTTCATGCTGCCATGGTAGTACTTACAAATTCCATACTGCCATGTCATTACTCCGACTAATAAATACTTATCCGTAGCACACATTACCGCACTAGAGCGGTAATATAAAGTAAAAAAAACGTGTGCGTCACGAGACGCCCGACAGAAGTGATAACTTAAACTGAAAGATTGGCGCCGTAACGCGTTACGTAAAGAATCGGTTTACCCTCCCATAAGAAGTTATCACTTCAAAAGCACGCGTGTTTAATACACTGCATTATGAAGCACCTATTATGCACCTAAAAGCGGTTCAATAAGAGTTACTTTACGAGCAAGTGTGTTGAAAAATATATTTATACATTATGGAACGCAATAAACAGAAGCTCGCGGGGATGATCTGGATGAGACTCGCGTTGATCAGGGAGGCATGCCTCAAAAGGGAGGAGGCCGATACTCAGCATTGGGTGGGACAAGACTGACGATGATGATGATGATTATTATAAAACACAGGTTTAAGGCACTCAAGAGAGCTTTCCTCGTCGCCGTGTACATCTGCCTGACCTGGTTCTGCATGCGCATGACCCAGCACACGTCGCCCGTGGGCGAGCGCACGTGCACCTCGGCCCAGTGCGCGCACCAGCACGGGCACGCGCCCGCCGCCGCCAGCTCGCCCACGCGCGACCACGACGCCTCGTCCGTGTCCTGCGGCACACGAAACAAACTCTACTCAAACCAGTTATTTCAATTAAACCAATTACAGTCACTTTTGAATTGTCAAGGAGTCGGTCATTCAGAAAGATGAAGTTAGTTGCTTTCAATGCAAAGCGTATTAAGTTCCTATGGGAAATAACGGGCAAGAAACTCCACGGACACTCTTTTAAATTAAAATATTGGTTACATCATCCCTATTGAAATTATTCATATGTGAGAAAGATGTAGAAAGACGTGCACATTCAAAGCTCTGAGAGGAAAAAGTAATTAAAATAAGCTATGGCAGCTTTTTAAATTACAAGAACTTTAAGAGCTCAACCGTCCAACAGACGGCTGCAGTTGGATAACAATTAAAATTTAATTGTGTCTCATTAGTGACAGTCAAGCGGATAAACAAGTTTTAAGAGAACTGTCCATTCCGTTGCACCACACATTAAACTCATTGGTTAAACTTCTACGCCCCTACTGTGGGTTCAGTTGTGGACCGAGAGCTAGACATTCTTTCCATTGCTACCGACGCGATAGCTTTGTAATAAACTTGTGACACATTCGCGACAGATAAAATTGAAAAGAAAGACAACATTTGTATTTGCTAAGTTGCATCACACAAGAGATTGTGCAGCTCACCACTTCTTTGGAGATCCTCTCGAAATGTTGTGAGAACTGATTGAGCACCGCGAGCAGCGGGTCGTTCGTCTTGTTGTTCTCCGACGAGTTTTGTCTGAAACCGTAGTATACACACGTTACTATGTGACGCACCGGGCAAGGACTACGTGCTATGTATATGTGTGGACGTGCTATATGGTGGAAATAAGTACTAAAATATTAGCATTCAACAATATGGGGCATAATAAAAAATGATTTGACTGCAATATTGTCATAATATAAATTCATTCTCTAAAATGTATACACATATTTATTTTACAAGTACATATAAAACATGCTACTAAGCAGTTAACACTATCTGATATAAATGATTTTAGCGCATACAGTTGGCGCTACCTATTTAAATAGTACATACTATACTATGATTGAAAAAAAAAAACCAAAAAAAGCAACAGAAAAATGAGGTTCAGAACATTCAGATGATAAAACAGCACCCTACTGGCAAGTCTAGACAAACTCAAAGAGAACAAGGCAGCAGAGAGATGTATGGATGTGCGGCGGAGGTGGCGGGGGCGGGGGCGGGTCCTCTCGCACCTGGAGGCGGGCCCGCTGGGCTGCAGCGAGTCGCTGGCGCTGAGCGACGAGCACGACGTGTCGGTGGAGCGCGAGTGCTGCAGCGAGTACTTGCTGTAGCTGCACACACGCAGGGGGTCACAGCGCAGGGCTACTCGAATGACACGTGCCGTGCGCTACCGTACGTGATCCTCATCACACTATCTATACTTCGATTCAGAATCTTTCATGCTTTTGCCACGTACGCATCTTATTTATCGTTATGTAGTCTGAGTTCATTTTTGAGTTATCATTTGTATTAAAAAGGTCCTAAATAGATTGCAATACAATTTAAACTTTGTAATATTGAGCATGGTTCCGAAAACTGATAATGATCAGAGATTCTGAATCCAAGTTTACATGATTGAGGGCCGGGAAGGTGACATCTAAGCGAATTCGTTCCGCGAACAACAGTCATGAGTATTGAGTATTCGACTACAATTTGGGAAACAATTTTGAAAGCCTTGTAAAGTACAAGCACTGCTACGAAAAGTTAGTTTTGATGCATAAAGTATTTTTTTCGCAAAGAGATTTGTAAAACCGAAAGAGAAATCATTCTCAGTCATAAAGAGTTATCATTCGAGTAACCCCCGGTTAGTAAGAAGAGCGAAGCGTTAGTCACAGCACTGTATCGGTACTGTCGGCTGGAGTCACTTGTACGAGTTGCCACTCGCTGGTCACAGTGGGCACGCAGACCGCTTGAATGTATTGTTGATAGCCTTCCAACGACGAACGACGGCTTATTCGGACAAGTGGAACTGATTCAGACTAATTTTATCGACGTTGGTGAGGGTTCTCCACAGATTTTGAGGGACTGCTATATACATAATTAATTAATTACCGGGAACGAAGTCTTGACGAATATCATTTTTAGTAGGTCGGTGACTAGAGGTACTTTCACGAAAAAAGAAATTTGCGAATTTTTTCTCGCCATTTCAGTAACTCGTTTAGTAAAATACAATAGACGATGTATATCTAGTAACTTAATCCGCTTAACCGTTCTTAAAGAGTTAGAGAACCCTGTAAGAAATCGACACGTGTTTCGCCTCTCAACGAGGCATCCTCAGGACGACGATTGACCTGTTGCGAACTCGGACACGAAGTGTTATCAACGCGAGCCGAACGCAAAGTGAGCTTCAACCGCCCGTCACCCCCACTTCTATAGGATCGCTTATCGGCCCACCTCGGCCGGGATCGTTATCAGTGCGATAAGCGAACAATCGCAACAGTGGTGACCTCGGAATACTCGTATTTAATTCGTTCAACAGTGTAACGTTTCCTGTATTATTTTTTGCAATTTCTAAACTCTCTAATACAGACATTTTGAAACCTTTATCACATGTGTGTAAAATTTTTAAAGTGTTATTGTTATTTAACGAATGACCAGAATCTATTAAGTGTTGAGCAAAATGGGATCTTTCTGGACAATTATTCCTGTACGCTGCAATATGTTCTTTATATCTAGTTTGAAAATTACGACCAGTTTGACCTATGTAAATACCATTACAATCATCGCAATGTAACTTGTAAACACCTGATTTTTTATGGTTTTCTAATTGAAGGCAGATTTGCAATGGAAAAGATCAATTAGAAAACCATAAAAAATCAGGTGTTACAAGTTACATTGCGATGATTGTAATGGTATTTACATAGGTCAAACTGGTCGTAATTTTCAAACTAGATATAAAGAACATATTGCAGCGTACAGGAATAATTGTCCAGAAAGATCCCATTTTGCTCAACACTTAATAGATTCTGGTCATTCGTTAAATAACAATAACACTTTAAAAATTTTACACACATGTGATAAAGGTTTCAAAATGTCTGTATTAGAGAGTTTAGAAATTGCAAAAAATAATACAGGAAACGTTACACTGTTGAACGAATTAAATACGAGTATTCCGAGGTCACCACTGTTGCGATTGTTCGCTTATCGCACTGATAACGATCCCGGCCGAGGTGGGCCGATAAGCGATCCTATATAAGTGGGGGTGACGGGCGGTTGAAGCTCACTTTGCGTTCGGCTCGCGTTGATAACACTTCGTGTCCGAGTTCGCAACAGGTCAATCGTCGTCCTGAGGATGCCTCGTTGAGAGGCGAAACACGTGTCGATTTCTTACAGGGTTCTCTAACTCTTTAAGAACGGTTAAGCGGATTAAGTTACTAGATATACATCGTCTATTGTATTTTATGATGGATTTCCGCAAGGTCACGCCTGAGTCAATTAACTAACTCGTTTAGTCACCAGCTCGCCAAATAGTGGTTGCTGTTCTTTATTAAATAAATAAATATCACCTGTGTAAAATTTTATGTGGAAATAGATATTGCGAAGCGAATTTTACGTTGAAAACTAAGGAAGGTAGCGCCCTTTAGAAGATAATCTTGTCTGAGTTGATCAATTTCGCAAATTATCTTAAACTTTGACAGGCTCAACAGTACATTCAACAGTCATCACCGTCCGCGTGACTTCATGACAGGACGCAGTTATTACGTCACATCGAGTGTCAGAACAGTTCGGTTTTGTAGAACGCCGTCTCTGTCACCCATACATGTGTGTCTCTGTCACACACACATGTGTCCGTTTCTAAAGCTCGATGTGCCATAAGTCCGGCCACACACTGGTCGCACAGTGTACTCACCGCTTGACTTCGGGCGGGTGGGCCTGCGCGGGCGCCGGCGTCACTTGTAACTGATTGCTCGTTGCGTGCGCTTGGCTCTCGCTCACTCCGTCGTTTACTTGTACCTGTGGAAGAATAAGTAGTTTGATGAGGTTTACTTAAGTTTTGTTTAAAAAAAATGCTGTTGAATTACACAATAATCTACAGTGGTATAGCGCGCCATCTAAAACCGCAGCCCTCCCACAGACAAGGGCCCGTGTGTCCATTGTCTTAATTTTTACACAAATAGTCTAAATACACATTTGACACGTAACACGTAATTAACATACAAAAATGTTAAATTTTTAAAATTAATACGCAAATAAAAAAACCTTACACGGGTTGTTTTAACAATACTTACCTTTATTTTCAGGAGCTGCCATTATTTTTGCTTGCACCTAAAACGGAATGTAATCGCATTGGTACCTGTACGGTGACGGGCGCGGAGTTAACGATAGCGCTGTCGTTGGTATCGCTGGCGCCCGACACGCCGTTGTTGGAGGCGCCGCTGTTGTTGTTGTTGTTGTTGTTGTTGTTGTTGTTGCTGGGTGCGGTCAGCGGCGGCAGCGGCGAGGACACGCTGTCCGCGTGCTGTTTGCACAGGACTGCACACCTGTAAGAAATAACACATTGTTGTTGTATTTACAAAGAAAACTCGAGAGTGAAGTAACAGTTACGCGAGCAATCGCGCGGTAGTTACTAATTCTCACTTTCTTACACAATCGGCACTCAATTAGAAGATAACAACTCTTTTTAGGGTTCCGTACCTCAAAAGGTAAAAAAGGAACCCTTATAAGATCACCCTCTTGTTCGTCTGTCTGTCCGTGTGTCACCACCGATTTTCTCAGGGTGGACCTAGCCAGTTGAATTTTATACCAGATACTGAGGTCTATAGTCCATATGTATAAAAATCAAGGTCCTGAGTCAACACGATAAAAAGATATGGGTAAATTTAGATTTCCGCGAATACTTGTGAGTACCAAAATTGACCTTAATTTTCAACTTTTTTTATTTTTCGGAATCTTACCTATACTTGTGCTGTAAGACCTTGCTTTTAACCAAAATTGACAATTCTAGGTCAACCGGAAGTACCCTATAGGTTTGGGTAGAAAACCTATATGGTAGTTCCCGTTGACCTAGAATCACGAAATTTGGCAAAAAGCAAGGTCTTACAGCACAAGGGAAAATTCCGAAAAATAAAAAAAGTTGAAAATTAAAGGGTGTCTCCATACATACATAGTTGACGCCAATAAGTCCTCCGAGATGTATGGGCGTTCATACAATTTAGAGGACTAGTTTCTGGGCACAGAACTATTTAAGTTCATATACGAATGAAGCTCCTTAGGCAAGGGAACCCTCGGTGCGCGAGTCCGACTCGGTCTTGACCGGTTTTTGATTGAAAAGCAATCTCTTTTATAACATAATCCTGTTTGGTTCTAATTGTCTTTCCCATTTTACGTGGCAAGGATGCATCTTATGCTAGGGACCCACGGGCCACGAAACGAATGAAAAAATCTCATATCCTCGTTTACAATATTACAACTGATGAGATGGCATTCGTGATACAGGGTAATCCTAGTACGAGTGCCAAAGCACTCCTTTGACATCTTGTATAAGTCCATATTTGTTTTAAGATTGAAGAAGACTGTGCCCATTCTTTCAGTAATAAAGACATTTTACTTAAAAAAAAAAAAAAAATACTATAACTTTTAACCTTATTATGTGGTCCTGTGACTGTATCATCACCTTTTAACCAGTATTATTTTCATATTACACACTAGAAAGAGATGGAGCTATACGTCCTGCATAGCTCCATTTCTTTCTCCCACAGTTGGGCCCACACTGACCGGTCGCACAGCCCTTGCTTGATGGAGTTCTGCAGACAGCCCGACGTCGTGATGGTGACGAGCTTGTGGCCCACCAGCCACGTCATGGCCTGGCCGCCGCTGAACAGGAACTCCGCCGTGTCGCTCCTGCAACGAGCACAGGGGGCTGGGACATGACACAGTAGTGCGTGCGTTACCAATACACGTACGACAGGACTGCTCTTGATAGGAACAACGCTGGTTGATAGTGTATTCGTCTTGCACAAGGAGGCCGTGTTCATTATAAATCTACAAAATTAAATGTGTGTGTGGCAGTGTTCAGTGTTAAAAATTAGGAAATGAAAATCGTTTACCTACGACAGTCAAAGTATGTATACATTAACAAAAATAATTAGTTGTCTGCTTTGAATAACATAGCAGCACCCTTTGTTTGCCCAAAGAGTGGGGCAGAGGTGTACCTATGGAACACCCATATTTCGCCAGTTATATTTTTAAGTCTCATGTAATAGAGGACGAGCTTATTGCCGTCAACCGCGGACAAATCCAGACTCCGGGCTGCTACTGAAAAATTCCAGATAGAAAACCCAATAACAGTTTGCCCGACCTGAATATCGAACAGGAACTCGTGCTCACCAGTAGCGCTTGCGACAGTATTGGCTTTACATATTAGTTTTTTAATATAAGACTACCGAATATTATAATATCCTACCAAGTTTGTGTGCCAGCAACACTGTAAAAAAAACCTCAACTTTGACAGAATGAAAGTACGAGGTCACTCGAGCCGCCATGAGCGTTATAAAAATGATTATTAGTTTTGTTTATTTATCGGTTTCTCAAAAACGATCAACTAGCCTATAGTGAGAACATTCATACATCTAGCTATAAGCACCGCACCAATGGTCTGGGGGGCACCATACCATTGCTTACCAAAGTCTTCTGTAGGGTAGTCGATGTGAGGACAAGTTAAGGTAAGTCGTAACGTGTTTTAGGAGCTGTCTTTTGTAAGTATGTCTTGGCTTTCAAAAAGTGAAGATTTTGTATCCGGTTGTAATTGAATGCGGTTGACGTGCGATTTGACGCTTAGGTATATCGCGAGAGAAAGTATACCGCACCAGCAGGTCGAGGCAGGTCTCGGTGAGCTCCACGTGGAAGTACTCACCTGTGCGGCTTGACGCTGCAGGGCGTGGAGGTATAGCGCGCCAGCAGGTCGAGGCAGGTCTCGGTGAGCTCCACGTGGAAGTACTCACCTGTGCGGCTTGACGCTGCAGGGCGTGGAGGTATAGCGCGCCAGCAGGTCGAGGCAGGTCTCGGTGAGCTCCACGTGGAAGTACTCACCTGTGCGGCTTGACGCTGCAGGGCGTGGAGGTATAGCGCGCCAGCAGGTCGAGGCAGGTCTCGGTGAGCTCCACGTGGAAGTACTCACCTGTGCGGCTTGACGCTGCAGGGCGTGGAGGTATAGCGCGCCAGCAGGTCGAGGCAGGTCTCGGTGAGCTCCACGTGGAAGTACTCACCTGTGCGGCTTGACGCTGCAGGGCGTGGAGGTATAGCGCGCCAGCAGGTCGAGGCAGGTCTCGGTGAGCTCCACGTGGAAGTACTCACCTGTGCGGCTTGACGCTGCAGGGCGTGGAGGTATAGCGCGCCAGCAGGTCGAGGCAGGTCTCGGTGAGCTCCACGTGGAAGTACTCACCTGTGCGGCTTGACGCTGCAGGGCGTGGAGGTATAGCGCGCCAGCAGGTCGAGGCAGGTCTCGGTGAGCTCCACGTGGAAGTACTCACCTGTGCGGCTTGACGCTGCAGGGCGTGGAGGTATAGCGCGCCAGCAGGTCGAGGCAGGTCTCGGTGAGCTCCACGTGGAAGTACTCACCTGTGCGGCTTGACGCTGCAGGGCGTGGAGGTATAGCGCGCCAGCAGGTCGAGGCAGGTCTCGGTGAGCTCCACGTGGAAGTACTCACCTGTGCGGCTTGACGCTGCAGGGCGTGGAGGTATAGCGCGCCAGCAGGTCGAGGCAGGTCTCGGTGAGCTCCACGTGGAAGGTGGCGGAGGCCGAGGCGGAGGCCGACGTGCCTCCCGAGCGCCCTCCCAGCGGCGCGCGGGACACTGCTTTTGAACCCTACGGACAACGTAGTTGTTAACGAACCCAGGTAGATTCGGCTGTAGAAAATAATAAAAGATGTATTTATGTAAATTGTACACTATACACTGCAGTATTGTTTCTCCTTCTTCCTTTAGATCCATCCAAAGATTGTCTTAAAAAGATCGCTTTTAGCGAGAAGGCCGCCCGTTATGTTACCCTCCGTATGTAAAACTTCTAATTTTATATCTGTAATTCATATGGTGTACATAATAAGGAATAATCTATTATATAATGTTAGTCTAATCATTGCGTGCGCGCCTGTAAATTCATAGACAACAAAGGAAAATAAACTTGAAACTCCAGTTTATCAAAAACTTTGTGAGTTAATAGCAAATGATCTCTCCTTTGAGAGGTAAGAGGTTTAAGAGCAGTGGTGGCCCAGTGGTATCGGCCCAGATTTACGAGTTGTAGGTCGTGGGTTCGAACTCAAGCAGGCGCTTTACTTTGTGCAAACAATTTCATCACCACTGCTCTCAAAGCGGTGAAGGAAAACATCGTGAAGAAACTGGCATGTCTTAGAACCGAAAATTCGAAGACATTACGGCCCACTTTCTCTCACAGAGAGAAGGCCTGTGTCCCAGCAGTGGGAACATTAATAGGCTGATTATGTGACCTCTCCTTTCGGCCAGTTCAATTTGGAAACCGGGGCACCAAACACCCTGTATAAAAGGTACATAAACTAACGTTTTTCATGCCTTCTTCCTATGGGGGTAGGCAGAAACTACAACCACCTACATAACAACGATCCTTACGTACTCCTTCTGCTTTGTTTACGTTCAAACAACTGGTCATACACGCACACCGTTCCGTTCTTATAAACCGAACCCTTACCTTATCACATCATTATTAATCGGTTGCCGGACACTGGACGAGCAAAATCGAAGGTTTATTGTTATTACATGTAGGGGCGTTAAGTGCCCCGCTAAGTGTTAAATATTTTTTATTATGTTACGAATCTTTAACAAGTTTCCAGCAAGACTGCAACCTTCCGTGTTGCGTGTTGCTAGCAATGTGTTTATCGCAACTCAAAAGCATGTTGCTGAAACATTGTTGTGCAACTTTTGTTTCTCGTGAACGAAAACGAAGACGTGAAGACGTTTAGCTGCAAGTACACTAAGAATGACTCACCAGACTTGAGCTGCGCTGCCTGTTGGAGGAATCCTCGTTGGCGCTCTGGAAGTGGTTGGTCTTGTACTGCAGCTGCTCCTCGAAGGGCATGATGATGTAGTTG
Source organism: Conistra vaccinii (assembly GCA_948150665.1). Taxonomy (NCBI): domain Eukaryota; kingdom Metazoa; phylum Arthropoda; class Insecta; order Lepidoptera; family Noctuidae; genus Conistra; species Conistra vaccinii. The sequence continues at coordinate 25,214,676 of OX411323.1, forward strand.
TGCAAGCCCTGCGACCAAGCGAGCAGTCAGTGGGCGACCCAGTCGTGCGCTGGCTCATGCTCGGCGGAAATGGGACCGAATAGTTTCGTAATCAGAAAGTTTGATGATGGCGATCCTACTAAATTAGCTACCATGTTAAAATATTTAGATTTTTGATGACGATTTTTCCATGGCGATGGCGATGAAGATAATGTTGGTGATAGCGATGACGATGACGATGGTCAGTCATTCAAAGTCAAAGTTGAAGTCCAAGTCCAAATCCTAGAAGTCCAAGCCAAGTAGTTTTTTTGTTTCCTCGCACAATGCATAGTAAAACGTTGTATGATACATGTGCATCAGATGATTTCCGACTCGTGTCGACTTATACACTCGTCGGAAATACTTTCCGCACTTGTAGCATAAATAACTATTTCTTATTTCGATGCTAGGATTTATTTGATCGTTCCAAAATACCTTAACCGTTGTAGATACAGGAAAACTGTTCTAGGAGACTGTCCTTAACTTTTTGAAACATTTTGATGTGAAATACCAAATGAAACTCACGTGTATAATAAACCGCACGAAGTTCCGCCTGTAGGAGAGGCGGCACTTGAGGAACCACGCGGCGATGACGTGGTGCGCCAGCGACACCACGTAGTGGTTGTAGCGCGACGGGTTCGTGTACGGCAGCAGGATCGCGAACACAGACATGTACTGGTCCTCCACGAACGACGCGAACACCTTCGGCAGCCGCGTCAGCGCTGCGGGCAAGCACACCAGCAAGGATGCAGTAGAAGAATTACAACAAATACAGCAGCAGTGCAGTATCGTTAAGAAATAAAAGAATTACACGCGTCACACAAAAATAAGTGACCAAGAAAATGTACTAGAAAACTAAAGTTTTCCTAAAACTCCGTGTGCCTGACTGTTACTACAATAAATGAATCTCCTCAAGATTCATATACTGGCAGCCGCACCGCGACGATTGCTGGTACTCACTGGACAAGAACTCCAGCATAGGGCTGGCGATGGCCTTAGTGTCGGAGATCTTGGACAGGTCCAGCAGCACCTCCGGCAGCATCTTCACCATGGTCTCGCGCGTCTCCAGCGTGAAGATCGTCAGCGCGTTGATGTACGGCTGCGGCGTCCGGAGAACTGTGGGAGAGACATGATACAATTAAAGGTAGCGATAGTGATGAATGGGTGTGGAAATCGATTAAGGATGTCTATGCTCAGGTTGAGCAGGGCAGACAAAAGGCTGACGTGAAGACGCCTGGGGTTTGGTATCAAATATTCCTATTGTCGAAAAGGGAACTGTAGAACTCACCCATGCCGTATTTGAGGAGACAACGCACTATCCTCTGCTGCGTCTGCGGCTCGAGGTAGCTGTGGTAGGGCGCCAGCGAGGCCAGCCCGGGCAGCGCCGTGCTGTGGAACTCGGACACTAATAGCTTTTGACCGTTTCCCACTCGGAGGCACTCGGGGAAGTTGAGGCTGCGGTCTGATATCTGTAACACATTCAATAAGTGCCTTCAGTTTTGCACTAAAAGTATTCAACCTATTCCCTCTCAGGTCAGAACGAAACATATGTCTGTGCCTGCAGCACGCGCGCCAGCACGGCCCAGTCCTTGTGGCGCGTGCGCACGTGACGTGTGTGTGAGCAGGTCGGCGCTAGTTACCATGGAGCAGAGCGTGGAGGCCAGCATGTCGAGGTCCTGCGCGCGGCGCCCCAGCGCCAGCGCGCGCGCCTGCAGCAGGTGCGGCAGCGCGCGCAGCACGCGCGCCAGCACGGCCCAGTCCTTGTGGCGCGTGCGCACGTGACGTGTGTGTGAGCAGGTCGGCGCTAGTTACCATGGAGCAGAGCGTGGAGGCCAGCATGTCGAGGTCCTGCGCGCGGCGCCCCAGCGCCAGCGCGCGCGCCTGCAGCAGGTGCGGCAGCGCGCGCAGCACGCGCGCCAGCACGGCCCAGTCCTTGTGGCGCGTGCGCACGTGACGTGTGTGTGAGCAGGTCGGCGCTAGTTACCATGGAGCAGAGCGTGGAGGCCAGCATGTCGAGGTCCTGCGCGCGGCGCCCCAGCGCCAGCGCGCGCGCCTGCAGCAGGTGCGGCAGCGCGCGCAGCACGCGCGCCAGCACGGCCCAGTCCTTGTGGCGCGTGCGCACGTGACGTGTGTGTGAGCAGGTCGGCGCTAGTTACCATGGAGCAGAGCGTGGAGGCCAGCATGTCGAGGTCCTGCGCGCGGCGCCCCAGCGCCAGCGCGCGCGCCTGCAGCAGGTGCGGCAGCGCGCGCAGCACGCGCGCCAGCACGGCCCAGTCCTTGTGGCGCGTGCGCACGTGACGTGTGTGTGAGCAGGTCGGCGCTAGTTACCATGGAGCAGAGCGTGGAGGCCAGCATGTCGAGGTCCTGCGCGCGGCGCCCCAGCGCCAGCGCGCGCGCCTGCAGCAGGTGCGGCAGCGCGCGCAGCACGCGCGCCAGCACGGCCCAGTCCTTGTGGCGCGTGCGCACGTGACGTGTGTGTGAGCAGGTCGGCGCTAGTTACCATGGAGCAGAGCGTGGAGGCCAGCATGTCGAGGTCCTGCGCGCGGCGCCCCAGCGCCAGCGCGCGCGCCTGCAGCAGGTGCGGCAGCGCGCGCAGCACGCGCGCCAGCACGGCCCAGTCCTTGTGGCGCGTGCGCACGTGACGTGTGTGTGAGCAGGTCGGCGCTAGTTACCATGGAGCAGAGCGTGGAGGCCAGCATGTCGAGGTCCTGCGCGCGGCGCCCCAGCGCCAGCGCGCGCGCCTGCAGCAGGTGCGGCAGCGCGCGCAGCACGCGCGCCAGCACGGCCCAGTCCTTGTGGCGCGTGCGCACGTGACGTGTGTGTGAGCAGGTCGGCGCTAGTTACCATGGAGCAGAGCGTGGAGGCCAGCATGTCGAGGTCCTGCGCGCGGCGCCCCAGCGCCAGCGCGCGCGCCTGCAGCAGGTGCGGCAGCGCGCGCAGCACGCGCGCCAGCACGGCCCAGTCCTTGTGGCGCGTGCGCACGTGACGTGTGTGTGAGCAGGTCGGCGCTAGTTACCATGGAGCAGAGCGTGGAGGCCAGCATGTCGAGGTCCTGCGCGCGGCGCCCCAGCGCCAGCGCGCGCGCCTGCAGCAGGTGCGGCAGCGCGCGCAGCACGCGCGCCAGCACGGCCCAGTCCTTGTGGCGCGTGCGCACGTGACGTGTGTGTGAGCAGGTCGGCGCTAGTTACCATGGAGCAGAGCGTGGAGGCCAGCATGTCGAGGTCCTGCGCGCGGCGCCCCAGCGCCAGCGCGCGCGCCTGCAGCAGGTGCGGCAGCGCGCGCAGCACGCGCGCCAGCACGGCCCAGTCCTTGTGGCGCGTGCGCACGTGACGTGTGTGTGAGCAGGTCGGCGCTAGTTACCATGGAGCAGAGCGTGGAGGCCAGCATGTCGAGGTCCTGCGCGCGGCGCCCCAGCGCCAGCGCGCGCGCCTGCAGCAGGTGCGGCAGCGCGCGCAGCACGCGCGCCAGCACGGCCCAGTCCTTCTCGCGCGTCAGCGCCGCCGCCAGCAGCCACGCCGCGCGCCCCACTGGCAGCAGGCACGCACCCTGCCACATCGAACACGACCAGTATAGTATCAGAAAACATGACAGTTAACTCGAGTAAACTCTAAAAAGCACTTTGACACTTCTTTATTGCGCGACGAGAAACCGATGTATCAAGTTATTGAAAACAAAATAATGTTTTTTAATCCCTAGGGACAAAAAGTGATTTGTATTTGGAATGTGAATATTATTAGTAAAAGTTTAAATCATCAAAAAGTTCAATCACGAACATTCTATGAACAAGAAGTAACAGGCTGGCAAGAGAGAAAGAAAGTGTGAATTTGGTCAAACTGGAAATCCAAGATGGCGGATGCGATAAATTTCAAATTTTTCGTCATTGATATCGTTTTCATGGTTTTCAAGGGTGCTAAAGCCGATAGTGAGGTCAAAATGTAAATCCAAAATGGCGGCTACAAAGTTTTCAAATTTTTCGTCATGGGTGTCGTTTTCATAGTTTTCGAGGGTGTTAAAACAGATAATGAAGTCAAAATGTAAATCCAAGATGGCGCCTCTGGGAATTTCCTAATTTATCATCATGGGTATCGTTATTATGGTTTTCAAGGGTGCTAAAGCCGATAGCGAGGCCAAAATGAAAATCCAAGATGGCGGCTACGAAAAGGTTAAAATTTTTCGTCATGGGTGTCATTTTCATAAGTTTTCGAGGGTGATAAAACAGATAATGAAGTCAAAATGTAAATCCAAGATGGCGGCTACGAAAAGGTTCAAATTTTTCGTCATGGGTGTCGTTTTCATAGTTTTCGAGGGGTTAAAACCGATAATGAAGTCAAAATGTAAATCCAAGATGGCGGCTCTGGAAATTTCCAAATTTATCATCATGGGTACCGTTATCATGGTTTTCGAGGGTGTTAGCCGATAGTGAGGTTTTTTGTCCTCAAACTTTTATTTTGTGTTTTTAAATCACACGTGAGTAAAGTGAGTAGGAACTTCCTTCTTCCTGATGTGGGTCGGACCGCACACGTTTGTTTTCTCATAGAGGGTGATAAAAAGTAGTGTTCACCTCGAGAGCATCATCAACTATTTTAAGCTCGAGTGACGTACTTTGAATCCAAAGTGGAGCGAAGGATTCTAGAGTAGAATCCCGAGCCAAGCGAGTGATTCTAAAGTAGAATCCTGAGCGCAACGAAGCGCTCTCGCCTTAAAAATAGTTGTTAGCTCCCTTGGCAAACAATCTATTATTAGCGATTAAAATGTAGCCCAATAGATCAGCCGCTAGGGCAGTACCTGCGGCAGGTCCTTGGGCGGCGCCTGCGCGGGCACGTGGCCGCGCTGCGCGGGCGGCTCGGCCATGAGGAAGGGCGAGCACACGGGCCGCACGCGCGCGCTGGCCGCGCCGTGCAGAGGGGCCCCGGCGCTGTCGTAGCAGAAGCCCACGCAGTTGAACTGGTTCGCGCGGAGCCCGAACAGCATCTCGAATATCTGAGGGAACGAGAACTTACAGAATTAACAACGTGAAGTGGTAATATGCCGACCGTATTAGTCGTAGAACTCTCAGGTAAAGTGGAGCGATGATCGTCGCAGATCGGCCGCGAGAGCTGGATGTGACTGGCCGAGGATATACTCTTATATGACGTGTGATCGTTACGGTCTATATAAGTTAGAGTGATAACGGAGGAGCCATTTCCTGATGCTTCACGAATCGAATGATTTATTATTAATATATGAGTCAATATAACAAAAAACAGTGTTCTCAATGCTACTCGCGCACACCTTTATCCGTATATCCGGATGGTGCATGAAGAGCGCGTGCCGCCGGTAGTGGTTGTCCAGATGGTCCAGCAGCACGAGGAAGGCGCGCGCGGCGTGCGCGGCGGGCGCGGCCAGCAGCTTGGCGTGCAGCAGCTCCAGCAGCCCCGCCGCCGCCAGCGCCAGGTCCGACACGTCCGCGTCGGCCGGGATCGGCACGTCCGTCACGTACATCTCGAAGGGACGGTTCAGGATCTGCGGGCGGAGACAAACAGTAACATTTATTAGGCAGCAGTTCGTGAAACACAATACACTAATAATAATAAAAAATCTGTAATGTCTCAGGTTCACGGCTGCGCCACTAAGATCCATCATTAAGGTTGAACTAGTCGCGGACTCGAACTCACTGGTGGGCGTGGCCTTATTACGCATGCTGTCTCAGCTGGCATCTTATCCGATAGATATAGTATCAGTGATGAGCAGTTAGACGCTAGTCTACACGTACAAAATCTAGTTTGCACGCACACAAACATCGTTCCGAACTATTTTAGAAAACGAGCGTGTAAAAAAATTACGAAGAGTCCTTTGGAAAATCAAGTTTTATGAAAAAACCACTGCATAAATCAATTACAAATATTTTTTTCATCACATCTATTAAAAAGACGTAGTTTAATCCTCGTAAACAGGGACCAAAATAGCTTTTTAATCCCTAGGGACTAAAAGTGATTTCAATTTGGAATGTGGATATTGTTAGTAAAAGTTCACCAAAGAGATTAATCATCACATATCATCACCATACATTTTGTAATTATATCATATATTACTTACCCGCATCAGGAGTTTTACCCCCAGCCTCAAAAACCATGACTCTCTATAGGATCACTCGTGTGTCTGTCTGTCTGTCCGTCTGTCACAGCCAATTTGCTCTGAATCTAATGGACCGATTAATTTGAAATTTGGTACACATTTATGTATTAAAGTAGCGTAAATAAATGAAATTGGAATATATTGTAGAACATGTTTTTCAACTACAATGTTTGTTTGTGCTTGGGATAACTCCGGAACCCTTAATTGTGTAGTCCGACACGCACTTGGCCGGTTTTATTTAAAGAGGTAAATTGTTTAAACTCGCATGTTTCATGTTTTGTATTTTATTGGTGGGTACGGAATTACTTCTACAACGTAATCCATGCTTCTAAGCGTCCACTGGGGTTGCGGATAAGTCCTTAGGGGAAACCGTGGCCCCGGTCTAGGCAAGGGAAGGAACACGGGTGGGTTTTAGTCAGTAAAAGTCTGACACGCCCTTCCGCTCCGCCCAGAGCGGGAGAAGTCATTTGATGATTTCCCACCCAAAAAAAAAAAAAAAAATGCTTCTAAGCGTCTGAGATAAGAATAGAAAGATGACCTTTCTATTCTTATCTGAGACGCTCAGACCTCTATTTGTCAACTGTCATTTGAGTATTATTTTATTTGTATTGTTAATTGTTAATTATGTGTTGACTGTTTTTAGACATCATCATCATCATCAGCCTATTAATGTTCCCACTGCTGGGAGACAGGCCTCCTCTCTGTGAGAGGGAGTGGGCTGTAATCTACCACGCGGGCCCAGTGCGGGTGGTACGCTATTATAGCAGTAGGTATTGAAAATTTTGTATGGAGTGCGCCATATAGTAATATGTGCTAAAGGGCCTGACCCACTAGTCGGGTCTTTATTGTGGTCTTGTTGGCTCGCCGACAAGACCGTAGCATTGTGAGTCGACGAGATTGCTTCGGTTTGAGGTTTTTGCTACGTATTACATCCGGACGGACACATACCTTCTCCAGCAGGTCGATGAGGTCGGTGCAGGCGTCCGAGGCCGAGCTGCGCGCCAGCTCCGTGAGCGCGCGCGCGGCCGCGGCGCGCAGTGCGCACTCCGCGTCCAACGCGCACGCGCTCAGCACCGGGATGCCCACCAGCTCGATCAACTCCTCGCCGTATAGGTACCTGGCAAAGCAGAGAACATTTCTCACAATTAGCAGTTTATAGTCAAGAAGTGGGAAATTTCAAAAAAAAAAAAAACGTATCTCTAAAACAACACATTATAGATCCCAAGTTAACGGTGTCAAAAATGTTGCAAATTAGTTCTAGTAACATCCTTTTCAAGGAATGCATCCAATTATCAATGACCCTGCATACAGATGCACATAAAAGAGAAAACATAAAATTATAAAGTCAACACTTTCATGAAGCCCTCTCGCGGTACTCTGACTCAGGGATGCCGATTTTTTCACATCCGCGGACGCGGATGTTTAAGAACTTATATAAATCTAAATATATAAAAATAAATGCCACTTTTCGTTGTAATTTTATATCTCGAGAACGGCTGGGCCGATTTGGCTGAATTTGGTCTTGAAATGTTTGTCGAAGTCCAGGGAAAGTTTATAGGGTAGGGTATTATATATAGGTAGGGTAGGGAAGGTAGGGTATGTAGAGTAGGTAGCCGTAGATAAGAACCAATGAGAATTAAACCACTTGAGAGCTGATAGACCGATTTCGTCTAGGCATACGACTCACCACTGCGGGCCGGGGGACGAAGAAAATACAGCGGTTGTGATTGGCCGGTGCAACAATGACAGGACGTATGTTTTAAAAATAGTGACCCGCAAGTCAGTTTTGCACAATAGTATCGATATCGATAAAATCGACGTCTATTAATTCTATATTTTTTTAAACTTTAATTGATAGGGTGTAAGGCTGCCTGTCCACTGGAGCGGAGAGGAGAGGAGAGGAGCGGAGATGTGCCATTATTAACCAATCAAATCTAAACTCAGGGGCGGAGTCAATATTCTAATGGTTAATATTGGCACATCTCCGCTCCTCTTTTCTCCTCTCCGCTCCAGTGGACAGGCAGCCTTAAGAGGGTTTATTCTGAAAGTTGGCAACGTCGCAAATAGATGTCAAATATTTCGGTGTTTTGATTAATTTGATAATATTTCTGTACGGAAATAAAAAATGTGGCTAACTAGCGAACTAGAATATTGATTATGAAATGCAACAATTAATATCGTAACACCGAATTATTATTAAAAAAAGTATTTGGAAATTTTCCAAATGCCTTTTTTACACCTATCAAATTCAAAGTTGCAGTTCAATTGCAATTCATCATTAATATTCTAGTAAGTTAGTTAGCCACATTTCTTATTTCCATACAGTATTATTTCCAAATTAATCAAAACAGGTAACTATTTGACAGCTATTTACGACGTTGCCAACTTTTAGGATGCGCCCCCTTAACTGGGTGCAAATAAAACACTGACGTTACACTTCAAATTTAACTTTATTCAATTAAATCAATGCTAAAATTGAATGAAGCTTATTTAATGGTCTGAAAGTATGTCTTATAAAAATAATAGCAATATTAATCCTTGTTGGATAGAACAATGAATTCTCATAATGTGAAATTCAAATTCAATTAATTTATTGTGCAATTAGGAATCACTTTTACAGGTCATTATTTGACAAGCTAGCTGGAGTCGAGATTTCCTAACTGATAGTCATAAGGAATGTAAAACTCATTAAAGTACCTACAGAAATTAATTGGTTTGTTATCTCTGCATCACCTTAAAACGGGTGATAGACATGCGTACTTAAAGACCGCGGTTTTTAAGCTCGACAACTTGCGCGGCTCGCCGTCGGTGACACACGTGAAGACTTCTCACACTCTATCGCGATGTTTTCGACTTTTCTGAACCAAACTAAACAAAAATTACACAAATATCAAAACAAAATGCTGACTCGCGACTCGCGGCAATGACAGACGTACGAAACTACGAATTAAGGTGGGCTACGAGCAAAATTTCAAACTGTTGGATCGCCGGCGAGCTTAGTCGGCGGTTTTAAAGTGCGCGTACTTTGGGTGACACACGAGCGAGTAAGGTCGCCGAGCCATAAGACCACAGACCTGCTCGCCTGTCTGTCACCCCTTTAAGATAAACTAGCATAAAATGCCTAAGGCATTCAATTTCTCCTTTCTGAGTTTTTAATAGTGCATAAAATATTAAATAAATTGGCTTATTAAATAAATTTGTTTGACCTAGCCGCAAAATTCAATTTTTCATTATAGTTTTACAAATTTCATCTCTACTTGACATAGTATGTCGCTTGCGTGACAATAACGGTTAAGTAAAAACATCGCCCGCCGTTATTGTAGTGAATAGCGTTATTGACAAAATAAGGTGACGAATAGAGCTGAAATTTGCAAAAATCCAATGAATATTTTAATTTCGCGGTTAGGTTGGACGATTCCCCTTAAGAGGGTTTACATCGTACGGCATTTCATACAAACTTTCAAGCCCTTGTTTTTCGAAATGACTGAACCGATTTTAATGAAACTTCATACGCATATGCAAGATACAAAGGTCTAAAAACTTAGTTAAGAACATTTTTTAAATGTCTTATTTAAAAACAGATACCTGGATATCTCTGTTTCTATGGAAAATTTAAAATCTAATTTGGCTGTAACACTATTTTTCGAAAATGTTCTTAACTAAGTTTTTAGACCTTTGTATCCTGCATAAGCGTATGAAGTTTCATTAAAATTGATTCAGTCATTTCGAAAAACAAGGGCTTCAAGCCCTTGTTTTTCGAAATGACTGAATCAATTTTAATGAAACTTTAATGAAAAATGAATTTGAATGAAATGCCGTACGTCGTAAACCCTTTAAACATTAAACTGAAATAATGATCTATATAATAAAACATACCAAAACAGGCAAAAACAGGGTCGGTGTTGCTGTACTAAATAAGCGGCGTCGGTTCTTTAAAGTTTCAAAGCAATCTGCAGTGAAATGCCTTGAACAAACAACGCACATTTTTTTTGGAAACCAATTTTCCCTGTGGACTGCATTAATCCACTTTTCTTTCAGTTCCGGAATATTTGGAAATCTAAGATGTAAACATTAAGTAATGTTACTTTTTTACCAGTAGGAAACATCGTAACTTTTATCGACAATATTATATAAAGACTTTGTTTTGAAGTTGTCACAACACTACAGCATTAGTAAAGATAAAAAGGGACAGATATATTGAAATACCCTAGTGAGAGAAAGGGACTTTTCAAAAAGACATCAACGCTGTGTACATTTTTGTGCCTTTTTACGTAAAGAACCAGTTCAGCTTGAGCCCTGCAATTATTCATAATAATATTTTAAAATAAATATATTTTACTTACCGATGAAAAGTTATGCCATCTTTTTTATAGCTGGATGTTCTAGACGATTTCCCACACCATTTAATAGAACAGGAACTCATAATAAATTGTTTATAATTATGCAGACTTTTTTTTAATGTGTCAAAATAATGTGTCAAAATAACCGCGTGTGCAGAGATCCAATAACTGGTCAAAACTAAAATGGCCAGTCATATTGTCATCTAATATCAGTGCATTTTCATTTATGTGTCGTGAGCCTGAGTCGCCCGTATGAGCAGTCAAGAGGATATATAGTCATTGATAAGAACTTAGTGGTACCAGTGCGAAGCCGGGACGGGCAGCTAGTATAGTAGATGAATGAAGAATTAAAACAATGATAAAGTAATTATTAACATTTTTAATAATGAAAATTAGTATTAAGTCAACTGCTCCTATTTTTTTTTAACTTGACTTACTAATTTTCATAATAGCAGCGCAAACAAACACGTAATGATTTATTTACAAGAAGCAAATGATGCACCACAACAAACGCGTCTGATCTTGTGTCATCAATTTTTTCGCTCCCATTGGTCAATGTCACGTGCAAGTGCGAACGGCACGCGCCATTTGCCGGCCCCGCCCAATTCTTTCTTGTCGCATCTTGTATTACATTCGCATCCGCATGAACATCCGCATTGATTATTGCGGATGCGGATGCAGATGTCCAAATCTATGCGGAAGCTCCGCATTTGCGGATGCGGATGCGAATATTCGCAACATCCCTGCTCTGACTCGCCAATAAAAGTTTCGTCTCATGTCCACGGTCGCCGCGGGCGTCGACATGTGTGTGCAGGCGCACGGCGCGGCGCGGCTCGTGGCGCACGTAGCGCTCGGCCAGCGCCAGCGCCGCCGGCAGCCACGCCGCGCCCAGCGGCGACACGTGACACCCCTCACCTGTGGCGCTTGATGAAGGCCGCGAGCGCCTGCAGCGTGTGCAGGCGCACGGCGCGGCGCGGCTCGTGGCGCACGTAGCGCTCGGCCAGCGCCAGCGCCGCCGGCAGCCACGCCGCGCCCAGCGGCGACACGTGACACCCCTCACCTGTGGCGCTTGATGAAGGCCGCGAGCGCCTGCAGCGTGTGCAGGCGCACGGCGCGGCGCGGCTCGTGGCGCACGTAGCGCTCGGCCAGCGCCAGCGCCGCCGGCAGCCACGCCGCGCCCAGCGGCGACACGTGACACCCCTCACCTGTGGCGCTTGATGAAGGCCGCGAGCGCCTGCAGCGTGTGCAGGCGCACGGCGCGGCGCGGCTCGTGGCGCACGTAGCGCTCGGCCAGCGCCAGCGCCGCCGGCAGCCACGCCGCGCCCAGCGGCGACACGTGACACCCCTCACCTGTGGCGCTTGATGAAGGCCGCGAGCGCCTGCAGCGTGTGCAGGCGCACGGCGCGGCGCGGCTCGTGGCGCACGTAGCGCTCGGCCAGCGCCAGCGCCGCCGGCAGCCACGCCGCGCCCAGCGGCGACACGTGACACCCCTCACCTGTGGCGCTTGATGAAGGCCGCGAGCGCCTGCAGCGTGTGCAGGCGCACGGCGCGGCGCGGCTCGTGGCGCACGTAGCGCTCGGCCAGCGCCAGCGCCGCCGGCAGCCACGCCGCGCCCAGCGGCGACACGTGACACCCCTCACCTGTGGCGCTTGATGAAGGCCGCGAGCGCCTGCAGCGTGTGCAGGCGCACGGCGCGGCGCGGCTCGTGGCGCACGTAGCGCTCGGCCAGCGCCAGCGCCGCCGGCAGCCACGCCGCGCCCAGCGGCGACAGCGCCGCCGCGCGCGCCGTCACCAGGCGCATCGCCGAGGCCTCCTGCGCGAGGGACAAGCGCATCAAATATAAAATGCTTTGATCAGCTTCATAAGGGCATAATAGAGAGAAAAAAAAAACAAATACATGCATAAAGTTTATGTTTCGATACGAAAGAAAAGTCAGAACGGAAATTCCGTTCGTGTGCGGCGGATTAGCAAAAACGTAAGCGAGCGCTGCGTTCAGGATGACGTAATTCGGTTTTTGCCGTTCTGAATGACCCGAACGCACGGTTTGTTTCCGAAACGAACGTCAGGTTTTTTAAGTATATTAAGATACCAAGTTTTGCCCGCGGCTTCGCCCGCGTGGATGTCGGAAAATATCCCACAGGAACGTGCTACCGGGATTCAGAGTATCCTATGTCCTAACTCCTAACCCAGGTCATGGCCTATCCTTATACCTTTCATCTAAAATCGTTCAGCCGTAACAACATGAAAAGGTAACAGGCAGATAATAATCTAAAACAGTCCCCATGAGTGTTAGGCCGCATAATATTTAGACACTCGTAAATAAACCAGTCTATTTGGTACTTCCCGTTGGTCCAGCAACATAAAGTTTGGCGGGAAATAAAGTCAAATAAATAGGAAATTCCGAAAATTGATAATTTATAGTTATACATCCATACTAATCCATACTAATATTATAAATTCGAAAGTAACTCTGTCTGTCTGTCTGTATGTTACCTTTTCACGGCTAAACCACTGAACGGATTTCGATGAAATTTGGCAAGGAGATAGATGGCATCCTAGAGAAGGACATAGGGTACTTTTGTAAAATCATCCCCCAAAGGGGTAAAATAGGGGTTGATTTTAAAATTCACATGTATTATTGATTATTTTTGTTGTCTCTTATTTTTAAGAGATTTAAGGTGTGGTTCCAGTGAGTCGGAACCGGATGCGGCACAGTTCACGGTGAGTCGGAAGTTCGGAACTGTCTGCGGTGATTGTGGCGATTGTGGTGATTGTGGTTCCAGTGAGTCGGAACCGAGTGCCGCACAGTTCACAGTGAGTTGGAACTGTCTGCAGTGATTGCGGCGATTGTGGTGATTGTGTTGATTGTGGTGATTGCGGTGATTGAGCTGATTGAGGTGACTGCGGTGATTGAGCTGATTGTGGTGATTGAGGTGATTGTGGTGATTTCGGTGATTGAGGTGATTGCGGTGATTTCGGTGATATCGGTGATTATTTTTGTTGTCTCTTATTTTTAAGAGATTTAAGGTGTGGTTCCAGTGAGTCGGAACCGTCTGCGGTGATTGTGGCGATTGTGGTGATTGTGGTTCCAGTAAGTCGGAACCGGGTGCCGCACAGTTCACAGTGAGTTGGAACTGTCTGCGGTGATTGCGGCGATTTTGGTGATTGTGGTGATTGCGGTGATTGAGCTGATTGCGGTGATTGAGGTGATTTCGGTGATTGCGGTGATTTCGGTGTTTTCGGTGATTGAGGTGATTGAAAAGAAAAAGAAAGAAAAATATTTTATTTGGGACACGCACAGGAAATACAAACAGTAATAAAAAAAATAAAAAAAAAACTAAAAGGAGCATCTAAAACTAACAATTAAACGAGTTCAAATTAAAAACGACCTGTGCGAGGCCAAAAAGGCCACTATCTCAGCATAATGCTGCGATACTTAAAAAATAAATACCGCAGCGCTGGTATTCTGATAGGGCCCGCTGTGATGCCACGGACATACCTACGGACACATAAATCCCATTGCGATGATTTCGGTGATTATTTTTGTTGTCTCTTATTTTTAAGAGATTTAAGGTGTGGTTCCAGTGAGTCGGAACCGGGTGCGGCACAGTTCACGGTGAGTCGGAACTGTCTGCGGTGATTGTGGCGATTGTGGTGATTGTGCTACCAGTGAGTCGGAACCGGGTGCCGCACAGTTCACAGTGAGTTGGAACTGTCTGCGGTGATTGAGGTGATTGTGGTGATGGCGGTGATTGAGGTGATTTCGGTGATTCCCCAGTGAGTCGGGGTGATGAGTCTAAGGGTGTTGACCAGGAATGCGCGTTCGCTGCATGCTGGTGGTCAGGATACCCGCTGAGCCGTGGGTGCTGGCTGGCTGTGTAACTCGCCTCACGAAAGCTTGCGGGATTGATGATGATGACGTCACGCTGAAGTAGTTGCACGAAGGCTGCGTTGACGTTCAGTCTCAGGGTCACCAATTTAGTGGTATGAGGAACAGGGTGTAAAGTTCACTCATCCACCATAGAAAACGGAGGATCCTCCGACAAGACGGGTGTTATGTCGGGCGGGCAACTGCTCATAAGTTGATTTCGGATAGTCTTATCTATGTCGTTCGCGTGGTAAATTGTAACTGCGCGATGCAGGATTTGTGTGACATCATGTCTTTCATGCGTAGTTCGTATGTGGCGGTGTAACCGCTACAAACATTACCTCCTTACTAATAAACGTTGTATAGCGTCTGTATAATTAAACATATAGTATAGTTACAAAGCTTTGTCTTCTTCTTTCGAATGTCAAATTACTGACGACTGAAAGAGATCATTTTTTCATTTTGAGGTACGCAACCCTAAAATGTGCCTGTTACTTTTTCATGCCGTAAGGGCTGAACGGATTTAGTTGAAAGGCGTATGGTCTTTTAACTAAATCCGTATAGGCCATGATCTGGGTTAGGATAGAGGATAATCTGAATCCCGGTAGTACGGTCCTGTGGGATATTTTCCGACCTTTACGCGGGCGAAGCCGCGGGTAAAAGCTAGTATTATATAATTATGAACTGCAAAGTTTGTTCTTCAATCTGGTATCACAATTCATAGGCCGTGTCTTGAAGTAACATTTAATCTGTATTTTATTACTTTATATGTTCTTTTTCAATTGAAAAGTTATGTTCTCAATCCAGATTTCGAAATTCGGGCAACCGAGCAAGCACAGCTTTGAGACAGATATTTTTTTGTTGATATATCAGCAAATAACTTCTCCCGCTCTGGGCGGAGCGGAAGGGCGTGTCAGACTCTTACTGACTAAAACCCACCCGTGTTCCATCAGTTGCCTGTACGTTGCCTGGGGCCCTTAGGACTTTCCCGCAACCCCGGCAGGCATCGGCCCTAGCGGATCCCCGTCAATTGTGCTGACATCCCTTTGAGGCGCGCGTGGAACACAACGCGCCGTCGCCCGAGCCTGGTCCTTATCGGACGGCGAGCTACCTTATTGTGACAGGGCGGTAATCCTAATATTTTTTTCTACCCACAACGGGGAAGCTCTTGGCCTGCATCTCACCTGATGGTAAGTGATGATCAGGTCAAAGGTGGAAGCTAGCTTCACCCGGAATCCTCAACCATAGAGGAACTGGCTATCTTATCTCTAACTGCCGAAACACAACAATGCTGTTAACATTGTTAGACTTGTAACAGTAATAAAACAGTTGTTGTCTGTGAGGATTTCAACATTAATACACTCGTATTGGTAAAATCTGCTGTAGTAAATAAATTCATAACTTTATTAAAGTCATATAATTTGTACAATATTTTCTTTGAGCCGACTAGAATAACTGCCACTAGTGCTACCTGTATTGACAATATTTTTACAAACTTAAGACAAGACATCCAGCCATTTAATTATAAGTGAGTTGGACTCTGATCACTGTGGCCAGTTAGTCACTTTCCCTCAGAAAGCAGTCAGAGCTCAAAGAAAACTTGTGAGTTTTGTTTCTGTAAATAAAAGTTGATTAGGACAATTTACCCGGATAAAGCTTATACTTTATTATTTAACCTCATCAATTGTGAGTTTAGGAAGGTTTTCACCCCAAAAACATTGCCTGTTTGTGATCGCGTTATATTTAGTGATTGGGCAACACCAGGTATTTACAAAAGTAGGCAAAGGTTATTTGATTTGTATCATGAAAAAACATACAACCATGATGAAACTTTTAACGAATTTGTTAAGAAATATTCTAAAACTTTTAAAAGAGCCTGTTCCTCAGCAAAAGCCATACACATTAAAAATAAAATAATATCTTCTGGAGATAAAATAACTTCGAATATTATTAATTCAGAAACGGGAAGAACGACAGTACGGAATCGTGACTTCCATCTAAAAATCAATGATGTAGATATTAAGGCAGACGTGGAGGTGGCAACTGAGTTGAAAATTTCTTCACTAATATTCCCATTTTAACAACCAAAACTCTGTCATCGTCATCCTCCACTTCTGCTTACTCAATACTAAAAGAATGTGTACCAGAATGTGAAAAACTTTTTGAATTCAAAATTGCTACTGCTAAAGACATTATAGAATCTTTTAAGGATCTTGATGTGAAAAAAACTGCTGACCTTTGGGGATTATCAGTATATACCATGTCTTCCATAATTGATGTTATTTCACCCTTTTTAGCAATTGTTTTTAACTCTTGTGTATATCTGGTGTATTTCCTGATCTGATGAAACTTAGCAAAGTGATTCCACTGTTCAAGTCTGGCAGCACAACGGATCTGGATCACACGAATTTTCGGCCTATTTCGATATTACCTACCTACCTATTAGTAAAATCTTTGAAAAATTAATTTTGAAACAAATGTTAGGACATTTCAATGCACTTAATTTACTACATCTGAAACAGTTTGGTTTTACAAAGGGTCGTTCAACTACAGACGCGGGCGTGGAGTTACTGAAGAGCATATTCGAGGCCTGGGAGGAATCGCAAGATGCTCTTGGCATTTTCTGCGACTTGTCCAAGGTCTTCGATTGCGTACATCATGATACACTCATCAGGAAACTGTACCACTATGGTATGAGGGACAAGGCTCTCGACCTTTTGACTTCTTATCTGAACAACAGAATTCAGAGGGTCGATGTTAATGGCAAAAGATCTTCATGATCCGCGGTCACCATGGGCGTTCCACAGGGTTCAATTCTAGGTCCTTTCTTATTTTTGATTTATATAAACGACTTACCTTACCATATATGGGATAATCTCAAGATCGTATTATTCGCAGATGACACTTCTCTTATTTTTTAAATCAAACGTCAGTTAGTCAACTTTGAGCAAGTTAACGACACAGCACTCTCTAAAGTTGTGCATTGGTTTAATGTAAATAATCTTCTCCTGAATGAAAAAAAGACTAAACTCATTAAATTTTCAACGCCAAATGTCAGGCAGCTAACTACCAATGTTCAAGTTAATGGAATAGAGCTGAACCCTGTTGAGTCGACAGTTTTTCTTGGAATCACTATTGACGGTAAATTACAATGGGGCCCAAGAAAAATTGTCAGGAAGGCTAAGTTCGGCCGCCTATGCTGTTAAAAAAATTAGACAGATAACGGACGTAGATACAGCCAGAATAGTTTATTTTAGTTATTTTCATAGTCTTATGTCATATAAGATTCTTCTCTGGGGAACCTGTTCGGACATTAATACTATCTTTGTTCTACAGAAAAGGGCTGTTCGAGCCTTTTACAACCTAGGTCCGAGAAATTCCCTTCGAGAAAAGTTCAAAGAAATAGGCATTCTGACTGTAGCTTCACAATATACAGGGTGTTTGCTGCAATGTGTGCCAAATTGAAATGGTCGACTGAAAGAGTCATCTGCTATCCTTTCAGACCCCATAACATCGCTCATACCCTGTGGATTGTTTTTTATCGACTTCTTATTGTTTTATCAAAAAAAGACCCAAATTTTACTTTGTTTTGTTTTTTAGTACTTTTAACTACAAACTTAGTGACATTAGTCATCTAGTTTTTTTTTATTTACTCGCAAAGGTGAAACTTAAATTAAAGCTGTACATGTTACAGCTGTTTACATGGCTACAAAAAAAAACCAAAAGCGATCGGGATCTTCCAACTCCCTCAAAAATTCTCTAGTCAATCCTCTTGCTAATGATGTGCCATAGAGTCTGCGCCTTGTACTTAAAAAAAAAAATTGTATTTGAATGTAAAATTTGGGTCTTTTTTTTATAAAACAGAAAGAAGTCGATAAAAAAAAACCACAGGGCATGAGAGATGTTAAGGGGTCTGAAAGGATAGCAGACGACTCCTTCAGTCGACCGTTTCAATTTGGCACACGTTGCACCAAACACCCTGTATATTAGAAAACCTATTGTATGTACAGAAAAATATATCAAATTTTAAGAAAATGTCCGATATTCATAGTTTAAATATCAGGAATAAACACAGCCTTGCTGTACATCACACTCGTCTCTACAGAGTAAGCAACTCGTTCATGGGTCAATTTATACGCTTTTACAACAAACTTCCCATTGACATTCGAAACTTACCTATTAAACGATTTAAAAACTGCATTAAAACCAAACTTTGTAAAAAAGGGTACTATAAAATTTCCAATTATTTAGAAGATAAAAAAGCATGGGATTGAGCTGCTCGCTCTGCTAAACCTTGTAATCAAACCTTGAAACTTGACATTATAATTATTCAGTAAAATCATCAAACTATACCAGTTTTATATAAACATTGACATTGTTGAATATTGTCCTACAGCCTGAGATTACCGCACGCGCCCTGCTGCTCTACGAAGGCCTGGGCGCCCCGGCCGAGCCTGTGCAGGCCAACAGTCTACCACGTGCTGCGAGGACAGTACTCTTACCTATCCGAGGGTGAGCGACTGCTCAAGTCCTCTGATTTGACCCTTACCTACGACCTAGCCGTGTACTACCTATCGGATCTATTTGTTTAAATTTACATCAAATATATAGAGAGAGAGCATAAATCGTCCCTCACCGGCCGGTCGTGCCCGCAGCAGTCCACCAGGTCCAGCAGCGCGTCCACGTCGCCGTAGTACTGGCCCGCGTCGTGCAGCTGCTCGATGCACGTGATGAGCGCGTGCACGCGGCTGTGGATCAACTCGTTCGGCGGGTCGTAGTTCTCTGGCAAACATACAG
Source organism: Conistra vaccinii (assembly GCA_948150665.1). Lineage (NCBI taxonomy): Eukaryota > Metazoa > Arthropoda > Insecta > Lepidoptera > Noctuidae > Conistra > Conistra vaccinii. Next base: position 25,233,813 of record OX411323.1, read on the forward strand.
CACTACGTAGAGTACATGCTTACAGCTTGAACGTCCGCAGATTTTTAAAGGCACAAAAAAAGTCTATCAAATTCAAAATTTTTGATTGCACATAAACACTTATGAAACGTCAGAAGGTGCACGGTTCTAATTGTGTTCCACACGGTTCCAACGGAGCGGGGAAGAAACTATGGTTACTCTTTTACTTGCCTTTTACAATGTTTTCAAATTACACTGTTAATAGGTATAGGACAGTGCACAGATAAAAAGTGATATTATGTATTAAATCATCGAGTTTGTTAGCTTACTGTCCTGCAGCAGCACGGCGCGCAGGATGCTGAGCAGACAGTCCCAGGCGGGCTCGCACAGCTCCAGGGGCACCCTGGACACTACGCTCTGCACGCTCACCAGCACCTCGTACGTAAGATGTTTGTTAGCTTACTGTCCTGCAGCAGCACGGCGCGCAGGATGCTGAGCAGACAGTCCCAGGCGGGCTCGCACAGCTCCAGGGGCACCCTGGACACTACGCTCTGCACGCTCACCAGCACCTCGTACGTAAGATGTTTGTTAGCTTACTGTCCTGCAGCAGCACGGCGCGCAGGATGCTGAGCAGACAGTCCCAGGCGGGCTCGCACAGCTCCAGGGGCACCCTGGACACTACGCTCTGCACGCTCACCAGCACCTCGTACGTAAGATGTTTGTTAGCTTACTGTCCTGCAGCAGCACGGCGCGCAGGATGCTGAGCAGACAGTCCCAGGCGGGCTCGCACAGCTCCAGGGGCACCCTGGACACTACGCTCTGCACGCTCACCAGCACCTCGTACGTAAGATGTTTGTTAGCTTACTGTCCTGCAGCAGCACGGCGCGCAGGATGCTGAGCAGACAGTCCCAGGCGGGCTCGCACAGCTCCAGGGGCACCCTGGACACTACGCTCTGCACGCTCACCAGCACCTCGTACGTAAGATGTTTGTTAGCTTACTGTCCTGCAGCAGCACGGCGCGCAGGATGCTGAGCAGACAGTCCCAGGCGGGCTCGCACAGCTCCAGGGGCACCCTGGACACTACGCTCTGCACGCTCACCAGCACCTCGTACGTAAGATGTTTGTTAGCTTACTGTCCTGCAGCAGCACGGCGCGCAGGATGCTGAGCAGACAGTCCCAGGCGGGCTCGCACAGCTCCAGGGGCACCCTGGACACTACGCTCTGCACGCTCACCAGCACCTCGTACGTAAGATGTTTGTTAGCTTACTGTCCTGCAGCAGCACGGCGCGCAGGATGCTGAGCAGACAGTCCCAGGCGGGCTCGCACAGCTCCAGGGGCACCCTGGACACTACGCTCTGCACGCTCACCAGCACCTCGTACGTAAGATGTTTGTTAGCTTACTGTCCTGCAGCAGCACGGCGCGCAGGATGCTGAGCAGACAGTCCCAGGCGGGCTCGCACAGCTCCAGGGGCACCCTGGACACTACGCTCTGCACGCTCACCAGCACCTCGTACGTAAGATGTTTGTTAGCTTACTGTCCTGCAGCAGCACGGCGCGCAGGATGCTGAGCAGACAGTCCCAGGCGGGCTCGCACAGCTCCAGGGGCACCCTGGACACCACGCTTTGCACGCCCAGCACCACTTCGTACGTCACAACCGGCTGGTTGCCTTCCAGGGCCTGCCGACACCGGGATGAGTACATTAGTAAACTTATGTAGAAAAGGACAGAAAACATCGGATCGCAAAAATCTGCGTACGTTTTGTATAGACATCGTAATTAGTCGATGAGCAATTGACATTCAACCTGAGGGTGATAAGCAGTGATAGGAATAGGTAGTGCCTATTTGCCTAAACTTCGAAGAACAGAGACGAGACTTCCTTAGGACTACATTTTTTTCCGGGACATCTGTCCCGAAATTCGGGACAACACTTTTAAATACATTAAAAAAATATGTTATATGGAATAAGTAATTCATCTATATTTACCTAAAGTTTGCGACTAGACATAACATTTATAATTTAGAACTCCATAATAATAACTTATCCTCTATGGGCTCTAAAGGAAAAATAAAACACATAGAATATTGTTGTAACAAATCTATGTATATTTATATTATTTTTTAAATATGACGTAATTGGAAAGCATGAAACAAAATGTACAGACGGGAAAAACTTAAGTTACAAACTGTTTATCTATCTATGTCATATTTATTTTACTGACGTTGAGTGATGCTATTTTAACTCAAATCAAAGTACAAATTAACCTTTGAAGTATAACATTTAGGACAATCAGTTTTAATAGTGAACTACTAACTGTTCGGTTTTGATACAGATCTTGACGCATTAAAAATTGCTAAGAATTTGAAAATCTTTATTTGTGTTACAAATACCATACAGACGGAATTTCAACAACATTTGTTTAATGTATTTAAAAGCGTTGTCCCGAATTTCGGGACAGATGTCCCGGAAAAAATTTAGTCCTAAGGAAGTCTCAGTTTCTTGTCTCTGTTCTTCGAAGTTTAGGCAAATAGGCACTACCTATTCCTATCACTGGTGATAAGGCTGAATGTTAGTTGCACATCACGACAAGAGTGTTATTTATCTATTTATTAAAAAAAGGGTACCAACTCAATACATACACAGCACTAACCCTCAATCGTAGATACAATTATACAGAGTGTAAGGCACAGCCCTCTGTAGACTGACAGGGTGAATTCAGTATATCATACTAAAATGATTGGTACATTAAATTGTTTCAGGAACGTTATGGGAATCCAATAAACCCGATTTGTTTTATTACCTCATTACCTTAATTTGCTATTACGCAATATATCGTTACCGTGGCAAAACGCACGTAGCGATCCGCAGCGCAGCAAGCCGGCCGCCTCAATTAAATTGAGTGCACGAATAGATTTGCATTTATCAATAAAGGAGTTCTTAGGTTTAAGGTGAACGAAGTTACTTCTAACATTTTAAATTAAATAAGTTGGCAACACTATTGCGACTGGGCAACTGGGCAAACGCCGACCATCCGACCGAAAGGGACGCAGCTATACACAAATCGGAGCGTCTGTGACTGGTTGGGAGGAGCCGAGGAGTTGTTGCGGTGAGTTCGATGAACTCTGTAGCAAGGCAGAAAGTGAACTAGTTAAAGCAATGGCACGTAAAATTTCATCGGAGAGGCAACCGGATGGCGATTGGGAATCTGGGTCTTGAAGTGATACCGAATCACCCCGTACCGTCCGAATGGACCCCAAATGGGCGGGGGCGGAGATATGGTGTTGGGAGGTCATAACATTTTTTTTCGACGAGGCAACTGGATGGAAATGCGGTTGCTTTGAAGTTTATATCCTATTGACATAGTAAAAAAAAAATTGCCACCCCCCAACATCGTTATAATTGAAATAATGTCTTACGCGTTATTTAATTCTTGCAACTCCTTACCGATGATTTTTTACTGAAAATGAGGGTCAATTTTGACAAAACCGGATTGCATTGATACACACAATTCCTTGCTTTGAATGTCAAAAAAAAAAATGCCCTTCTAACACCAGATCTCCGCCCCCGCCCATTTGGGGTCCATTCGGATGGTACGGGGGGGTTCGCCACTTCAAGACCCAGATTACCAATCGCCATCCGGTTGCCTCTCCGATTAAATTTTACGTGCCGTTGCCTTGAATAAACAGCTGACTTCATGAATCGTTCGTTATTTCGAGTTCAAGTATTTCAACATCCATTGCATTTTATTTTAGCTGTTTCCTTGCACTCCTTTTATTTACATAAAAGGAGTGCTACGTACAGAGAATGTAATTTTACATTTAAATAAAGGAATAATAACAGAAAAAAAAACGATTAAAAAATGATAATTTTCCTGAGCAATGTTCTGGTGGAATATTAACTAAAGTTAGGAGCTGCTATTTTGCGGAGGGCTGTCCGTAGATCTCGCATGTATCTAAATTATAGGAAAGCACGGACAAGCACTTACGTGGTTGACTATACCGATGTACCCTTCCACCGATCTATCCCTATTCATTCCGTTTAACTCGGTATAAAAACATGTTTTTATTTAACGATAAACAGTTTGTATAAAAAATAAAACATGATTTCAAATACATAGTAGGCAACAAGAAATAGGCTTTTTGTGCTATCATGGATTGTCACCTTGAGGAATGCGGGCAGCACCGCCAGAAAGGACACGCGCAGCGTCGGCACGCGGCGCGGGCCCCACAGCGCCATGTAGATGTAGAACACGGCGCCGCGCAGCAGGCCCGCGCCCTCCTCGCCCGCGCCCGCGCCCGCGCCCGCGCCCGCGCCCGCGCCCGCGCCCGCGCCCGCGCCGCCGCGCAGCAGCTCCACCATCTCCTGCAGCGCCGCGTGGCCCATGTCCGCGCCCACCACGTTGCGCATCAGCTGCGAACGTTACAGACATAGCATTCAAACGGGAACTTGGCGGACGACTCGGAGATATAGTCGACCATCATCCATCATATCTGACAGCGGAGAATAGAAAAATCATGCATCGAGGAGTTGTCGATAGCATTCAAATAAAATAAACAAATTGTCGATCTAAACGAAACATAGATTATGTTATTAATCAAAGAAACGCTCTGTTTTGCTATCGACGGCGCGGCGGCGTACAAATATTCTAAAAAAATTATAATGGTGCCAATTCTGTTGTCACAAATGCCTCTAAACTAGACTTCACCAAAATTTCATATAAAATACATCGAGCCTGGCCCTCTTGCGAGCCTTTGACTCAAAAAAAAAAAACACGGGGTAGGGCAAACAAGTACCACGTGGAGTCACGACGCTATTGTCAAATTCGATTTTAGTTGTGTCAAAATGATTTTTTAATTTAGAGATATTTTTTGGTAGCTTTAAGATTCTCGTAGCCAAAAGTAAGGAATCTTAGAGATAGTTTAGTTCGGTGTACAAGAGAATCGGCACCATTGTTTAGTTAATTAGTATTAAAAACAAATAAACCAAGTAAGTATATATAAATAAATAATAAATAAAACATTCAAATAATTAAATAAAACATTCAAATAATTAAATAAAACATTCAAATAATTAAATAAAACATTCAAATAATTAAATAAAACTAAAGTAAAACATAATTATAATGCTACCTATAATTTTATAGAGAAATGCTGTCAATAACTCCTCCAACTCGTCCCTAAATGGACGGAAGGTAAATGGGAGTTCCAGAACTGGCCTTAACTGCGGCAGGACCTGCGCCAGGCGGACCGACGACCTGGTCAAAGGCGAAGACTTACATGCAGGCTGCCCAACACCGGGAGTAATTGCAGGCAATCGAGAAGACCTACTCAGCATCTGGTATATACGGAGTGAAGAACAGAGAGCATACCTTCCAACTGTTCTGGGAGTAATGCTCCAGATTGACGGTCCGGCAGAGCGCGCTGACGAAGGTGCGCAAGGCGGCGCGCGGCAGCAGCGAGTACGACACCACGGCCTCCAGCAGCGACAGGCAGCACTGCACCACGGCCACGTCGGCGCTGTACACGCACAGGTGGCATGCGTTACTGGAATACAAAGCAAGAACTATAAGCGTTTTAACCCCTCATAGAACCATGGAAAGGGCATAGAACCGCAGTGGCATAGTGAACCCATAGCATCCTCAACCCATATAAAACAGTTTCAATGTGCGCTACAACTTTGCAGAAAAATCAAAAGGGCAATGGGGGTGATAGCCAGCCCCCATAGAAAAAAGTTCTAACCTCTTTAATTCAAGACAAGGTGCCCAAATTAGTAGTCTTCCAATCAAATATCTACAGTATTTAAAAAACCTTTTAATTGTAACATGATCTGTTGATTGTACAGTAGACAATAGACATAATTATATCAAAACGTATGTAAAATCCTATTTGAGTCACAAATCGTATCGTTTCGATAATCCGAACTAGACAAACCGATTTCACAAAACCACGGCAAGCGTAAATTTGCGTAAGCAATTATTTGTTTATGTTTAGATAGTTTTGTTCGATGCACTTACACAACCGAATATTATTACTAGAGGATCAAAACTGCGAGCCAGAGGCGCCGGAGACGGCCGGAGACGCTATCATAGATAATACACTGACGCTATTGAAATCGGAATTCCTAAATACGGATTTCAAAATCTGAAATCAGATATTTACCCGTTTGCGTAAAAATCCAAAATCGGCCATGTCTATTGTAGTAATGTCTGGAAGATTTCATCAAAGTATGAGATGTGTAATTGGAAGATGTCTACTGTTCAGTTTGTTTCGGTCGGGTGCGCCAAAGTTCACCTAAATTTTCAACTCCGATAATTGGAAATCCGAAAATGTTCTTCCTAACATTTTTCATTCTAACAATCACAATTCCTAACTACTCTGTCTCTAATGTTCATAATTCCGAAGCATTCAACTTCATAATGTCAGTAGCAATAAACATCTATTATACTTTTATTTGTTTTCCTATATTTTCCCAACATAACCATCTGTTACACTATTATTCAAAGTCATATAGCTGTTTTGTTTAGTTTAGGATTAGGTTAGGTTAGAACTGTGACCAACTACGCGCGAGCCGAGCGAGCGAAGCGAGCGGTGCCGCGGCAGCGGCCGGCGAGCGCTACCTCGAAATTGGTCGCGAAATTTTTCTAAGTATACGACACACGACACTTTGACCTGAATTTCATTCATTTAAGACAAAAATCTGTGAAACGACCTTTAATCATTCTAAACTAAGGTATAGTTAAAGTAATAAGTATGTAACAACAATAACCAAAAATAAAATGGCTAAATGTAAAAATGTGAACAGTTGTTTTGTAATCACAAGAAATAGTTTAAAAACAAACCTTTTCCTTCAAAGCATCTGGTTCATGATTATGTTTTCTCAGTAGGATAAAAGCGTTATGATAAAAAACAGTAGGAGTTTAAATATATTTACATGAATGATATTATTAATTACAATTTTCGGAAACATGAGTGTTATGAACATCGCCGGTAGCACTACAAATAGTATGAATGAAAACTTTAGGATGAAAAATTTTAGGAAGAGTGATCATTCGGATTACAAATCATTAGGAAGAACAATTTCGGATAAAGAACTTTAGGTGAGCCAATTTGGACCCGTTTCGGTCGCTATCATGGTATAAGAAAACAAGGTATGGCATTCCGGGAGAGAACACTTTCCTACGTTACGTTTAAAATTTTGACGTTCAAAAGTGCCTTCAAAGGCCTATTTGAAATAAATGCTTTGACTTTACGTCACTATCCAGTTGCCACTTTATTGCAACAAAACACGAAACTATGGAAACATTTTAAAAACAAAGCATTTAAATTGTCGTTTCGTTCGTCTAATCAAACGAAACAATTCAATTTAAAGATATAAATACGTAATCGTTACTTAGTATCTCATTATTTTATCGTATTCGTATATGTAGTTGGGGAGATATTATTATTACACACTACTGGCAGCACAGAAACGGGCTGTCTAATTGACATTCCGCCATATTGTCGTGTATCGCTATTCTTGTTGAACCTATAGGTCGGTCTCGCTCAGTCACAGTGAACACAGTGATTCCCAAACATTTTCTACATAAGGCTAAAAGAGTTAAATAGAAATATTGTGTGCAATCTGCTGGAAAAGAAGCGTAAAAGAAAATTATGTAGATGCTCAACTGTCCGAAAGACTGATGCAGCTCGATAACAATTAAATTTTTATTGTGTCTCATTAGTGACAGTCAAGCGGATAACGTATCAAACACTAAATAGTGGATACTACTATTTAATAATTAATATTTCAATTTTGATTTTGAATAAAACTACGTAAGGCGACGAGATTTACAACGTGTTTGAGTATTATTTTAGTAATCCCTAGAATCCACTACTAATATTATGAATGCTACAGTAGATTTGTCTGTATGGTACCGTTGTTCTCACAATGTTTTAGTAGATTGAATTTCCCCAAAATAAAAAGTTTGAGAACCTTCGATAACCGTGATGACGTAGGTAAATGTTGCCCACGTTACCACTGCGTCTCGGAGTGCCATACCTTGTTTTCTTATACCATGGTCGCTATAAAGCAGGGGCTTGAAAACGAAATGAATTTCGTTCCGTTACCCTAAATTTTATTTTATAACGTTCCAAAGTTTGTAACAATACTAGAACAAAAAAATTCAATAACGTAACAAAAAAAGAAAGCGTTATAGAATATCATTTTTGTAGAACAATATTTTAAGTTACGATATAGGTACAGTACGACACAACTTGGATGTACCATCGGCAAAATTCGTAAAACCGATCAAGATACGACGATCCTTCAAAATCACCAATCTTTATTACTGCTTAAAGGTGATAATGATCTTTCGAAAACGCAATAACTTGTAAAGTCTTATAGCCAAATACATTCGTGAAATTTAAATGAATGAATGAAAATTTTCAAATCTATGCTACATCTAAGTTGTGTCGTACTGTATAAGTAACGTCGTTAAGATTTCGTTCAGTTTGTTAGTCTCGTTTTAGCCAAGGAATTAATTTTGTTACGATCCTGGGTACAAATGATCGTTACCGGAACGTTATTTTGAGTAACGTTTCAAGTCCCTGTTATAAAGATCATCGCGACATGAATCACCGGAGTTTCTGAATAAATCACCAAGACTGTCAGCACATAGCCACGCCTACAACACCGACAAACAACATCCTATATTTAACATCAAAATAATCATATAAGTGAGTACTTATGTACAGGGAAATTAACGATACCTTGATAACATGACTACCAACCTTAAATTAGCTCTCATGTGAAAATTGAACAAGTATCATGTTTATTTTAAAACAAGGATTGTTATGGAAGGATATAATTGAATAACTAAATATTGAAGATGAAGGTATTGTAAATAAACAGCGCAGTATGTACTGAGTGTAGTGAGTCTTCACAATACTAATACCTACACAGGTGTTTACTATCTATGTTCAGAATCAGAAGACAGTCATCTTGGTGTTAGGTTGTTATAGTAATTATTCTTATTTAACCGCAAATCATTATGGGTAAATATATCTATTGAAACTTATTAATACTTACTTAACAATTCCATGAACAATCTGCTCATCTAAGTATGTGGCATTGAACTTGACGACGTTGATGATGAGCTGCAGGAACTCCACCAGCTGCGCCGGCGGCTGGATCTGCGGAAGCCACTCCAGCAGGAATGGACCGATCTGGAACCAACACGGCATTGTTCCAATAACTATGTAAAAGAAATTAGACAATGTTGCATATTGCAATATGATTCACTTAAGGATACATACAGTTATAAAATACTAGCTTTTGCCCGCGGCTTCGCCCGCGTGGATGTCGGAAAATATCCCACGGGAACGTACTACCGAGATTACATACCTAATAGCCGAGGAAAAGGTCATTGACTCCTACCGCTGCGTTCTTGTTGCGGTCAACCATGATTATTTTGCTATGCGTAATTTTTGTATTGAATCTGCAATATATTGTAAACTATTCATTTTAAATTTTTTACTGTACGATGTTAAGGAATATTTTAATCTAAATTAAATGCCCAATTTAAATAAAATATTTTATTGGGTAAGGATTAATATGATCCTGGTCAAAATAGCATCGGAAATAACAATGAAACTTTTATCAAATTCTGCAAGATAATAATGGTTACTGTGGGTCATCCTTAGAAGATAGACATATTATGCTATCGCGGACTTTTATGTTGAAATTTTTAAGATTTTCAATACTATAGATAGAACATAAATTTGATGTATCTCTTACGGCTTACGCGACGCACGCCAGTAAAGCTCCCATTGGGCATGATTTTTTCCGACATCTTCAACAATAATCGTCATGTTTCAGCCAATTTACACAATACCTTAATGAATTATACAGTAAAACCTGATTACAATTTTACATGTGTCATTAGACTGAAGTGCGACGTAGAAATGTTGAGTTGATAATCAAACTACTGACTAACCTCTTCTTCAAAGCAGTTGATATTTTTCCCGCTGTTGGTCAACGTGTGCAGTAACTTGAAGCGTAGCTGTGTGTCCTCTGGCGGGTGGCGGGCATGTGTCTCTCGCAAGTAGTGGAACAGGATAGTGCGCATGATCTGCAGGTAGTCCGCCTGCCCCTCGGCCAGGCACCGTAGGAACCAAAGGGCGGCATGCCGAGCCTCCACATTACTCTCTTCTAGCAGATCTCTTGTTAATGACCAAAGCTTTTCAACTCCACCCTAGAGACAGTAAAGTGTTTGTTATCATGATGAATTGTGGTTTTGTCAACTTAAATTCTGTACCCTCAGTGAAAAGTGGTACAAGTCAGAAATGCTAGTTTTGAGAAATTTCAATTTAAAGTTTTGCATTTTTTAAATGGCTACAACTTTTTTTTTACTGAGTATTTTTTTGATGTTTTTACTTTTATCGCTGCGAAATTGTTATTTTTATATCGGATATGCTTTGATTGTGTTAAAAAGTAATTAGAATTTGAGATAATTAAAAAAAACTAGACTTATATCATGAGCCACAATTAAGTTCCTATGTGTATAATGTTATAATTTAAATTATATCATTTAACACATTGTATAATGCACTGGTGTTGAATGTTACAAGTATTTTTTAAACATCTTTACGATAACAATAAAGACAACAATAATAAAACACTAGAACTAATTACGATTAGAAAACATTAAGATTTCATTGGTACCGTGTCTTTTTAGTGTGCTGTAATAAAATCAAACTTATATCACTTTACACACAATAAATACAATAAACGACAAAGTGTATTTTGATTTATCTTTATTTATATCAAAGAAATTACAAAACTTTTAAGGTGTAAAGTAATATAAGTTCAATTTTATTTCTTTTGTAGGGGTCTAGTAAGGTGTATTTATACTGTCGGGGTCTATTTTCATTTAAAAACCGGGTGAATAAAAGTGTGAATATGTACTTTTAAGTATCTTTTTATAATTTGTTATAATCAGCAGTCATATCAGTGGTTAATGATGGAAATTACTCCTTAAATAATTAACCACTATAACAAAACAACAAGCCCGTCTAAGAAAAAAAACACCGAAAACTAAGTTCCACAATAGTTAACAATTACATTATGCCCTTAAGTGGTTTAAGGCCCTCCAGAAGCCGTTCTATTCCATCATACTCGAGGGTCAAACGCCACATGCATGGAACAGAGATGTGGTAGTACTCTTCTTTAAAAAGGGCGACCATGCCCTGCTTAAGAAATATAGGCCCAACACACTTCTGAGCCATGTCTACAAGCTGTTTTCAAGAGTCATCACGAACCGTCTCGCGTGCAGTATTGACGACTTCCAGCCTCCCGAACAAGCCGGATTCCGTATAGGCTTCAGCACCGTAGATCACATACATACGCTGCGGCAGGTTGTACAGAACACGGAAGAGTATAACCCGCTTCTCTGCTTAGCGTTTGTAGACTACGAGAAAGCCTTCGATTCGATTGAGACATAGGTTGTACTGCAGTCTCTTCAATGTTGCCAGATCGACTATCGGTACATCGAGGTGCTAAAGTGTCTGTACGAAAACGCCACTATGTCAGTCTGACTCCAGGATCATCCCATGAAACCTATTTTTCTGCAGTGAGGTGTGAGACAAGATGTTATCTCTCCGAAACTGTACACCGCCGCACTGGAGGATATCTTTAAGGTTCTGGACTGGCAAGATCTAGGCATCAACATCACTGGCGAGTATATTACTAACCATCGGTTTGCCAATGACATAGTTATTATGACTGAGACAATGGACGACCTCAGTACAATGCTCGATGAACTCAGTAGAGCCTCCAAAAGAGTGGGTCTAAAAATGAACATGGACAAGACAAAGGCAATGATGACAAATACCCATGGAACACCCAATCACGTGTAGATCTGACACTCTACTCTCGAACTTGTGGACAAGTATGTTTACCTAGGGACAATCTGTCCAGCTAGGTACGTCCAACTTCGAGAAAGAGGTCAATCGTCGAAGCTGACTAGACAGTTTTCGGGAAGCTACACAATATCTTCTCGTCCCACATACCGCAGTGTCTCAAGACGAAAGTCTTTGACCAGTGCCTGTTGCCAGTGATGACCTATGGCACTGAAGCGTGGTCGCCCACAATGGGCCTTATCAGAAGGTTAAAAGTCATCCAAATGCAATGGCATTTGGATGACTTTAGCATAGCCCTCTCCATTGAGAGGGCTATGCTTGAAGTTTCCCTACGTGATCGAACCAGAAATGAAGAGATCCGCAGGAGAACCAAGGTAACCGACATAACCCGAAGAATTGCCAAACTTTAGTGGCAATGGGCAGGGCACATTGCTCGTAGAACGGATGGCCGATGGGGCCGAAAGGTTCTGGAGTGGCGACCGCGTACCGGAAGATGAAGCGTTGAAAGGCCTCCCACAAGATGGACCGATGACCTTGTGAAGGTCGCAGGAATCCGCTTGATGCGGGAAGCACAAAATCGGTCACCATCGTCTAATTTTGGTAAATATGGACGCGTGCTCTGGTCACTCACGCCAAAGCGGGACTGGCCGACTGCCGTTTGAGCGCGATTACCTCCCACGCCATCATTGCCGTTCTCGCTTTCTTACTGCGGAGACGCCCGTGACAGAAAGAGACAGACATTTTTGAAGACGAAACTGCATTATATTACTTTACACAATAATCACTATTGATCGGTTTCTAAAAATCCTATACTACAGCGATATAAATAAATTTATATTATTAAGAACTAAACGTGTTACTAAAAATGTTTCACGTGTAATTTGATAAAGGTTGAGTTGTATCACTTAACACGTTGGTGGTATTTAATGCTGCTTTAACTAAAGAGATATAATTTGAGTTATATTATCATTCACAATTGATAATTGTATGGTATTTTTTGTGTCACTTAATATAAATTGTATTGTATTAACAAGCACAAAGCTAATGTAATTAATATTAAATGTGTCAAGTGTTACAAATCGAGATAGCCTTATTTACACAAACTTTTTAAAGTTTAAGCTTTAGTTCAATTTAATATTACTAAAGACATATCAGTAGACACAAAAATTATCATCAAAATTCATCTAGAATGCAACTTGTATCATTCAGCACGAAACTTATTTCCTGTTCTATAATAGATAGAGTTAAACCAATTAGATAGAAAAATAGAAAAAAAAATAAGCTTCAAGATTGTATATACAACTCAAAACTGCTACAAGTCGAGATAAATCACTTTTCACTGAGGGTACAGAATTGTAAACTTGGATAGAGACAGATGTGTTAGAAAACAAAACAAAAGACTTGTATAACAAAAAGAAAATACAAATGGCTGTGTTCATTGAAGTAGAAGTTGTTCTATTTATGCTTGTAATTTAAGAACCCATTCTGAAAGTTGGCAACGTCGCAAATACATGTCAAATATCGCTGTTTTGAATAATTTGATAATATTTCTGTATGGAAATAAAAAATGTGGCTAACTAGCGAACTAGAATATTGATTATGAAATGCAATAATTAATATCGTAACACCGAATAGTTAGTTTTAGATGTAAAAAAAGTATTTGGAAACTTTCCAAATGCCTTTTTTTCACCTAAAACGGGTACAACATCAAATTCAATGTTATAATTGCAATTCATTATTAATATTCTAGTCAATTAGTTAGCCACATTTCTTATTTCCATACAGTATTATTTCCAAATTAATCGAAACAGGTAAATATTTGACAGCTATTTAATAGGTAATAGGTAAAACGGGCTGGTATCCGCAACTCCACGTCAAAGCGCGTATTCTGCGTACGGGTGGGAAAATAGGTCATTCGATCCATCCCAGCTCCTCAAAGAAGGCCAGCAACGCCTTGGTGTCACTGACAATCTCACGCAGGGTACCTGGGTTACCGAAGTACTTTGCCCTGTAATCGGCGACCACCGGGCAGTTTAACAGCACATGAGCTGCTGTCTCGTCGTCCTCCATGCAGGCTCTGCACAGGGGACTGTCTGTGACTCCTATGACATAGAGGTGTTTATTAAATGACCCATGGCCAGTTACAGCTGCTGTGACTGTGCGCAGCTGTTGTTTCGATAGCCGGAGAACCTTTTTCGTGAGGCGGCCATTGATTGTAGGGAGTGCCTCCTTGGCTTGCCTACACTCACCGTGGTCCGACCAAAGTTTATGATGTTGGTCCCTGGTTCGTTTCCTTACCAAAGTGCGTAGGTACCCGAAGGGGAGTGGCGCGATGGGTTCAGGCCCCACTGGTGCCATGCTCGACCCCCTTCTGGCAAGTTCGTCAGCTGCGTCGTTGCCCCGCGAGCCGCTGTGTCCCTTGATCCATTGAATGGTTATATTATTGAGGCTACCCACCTGGTTAAGACGCTGCCTGGTGGCACTCGTATATCAACCCGGAGTCAACATGCTGTCCGAGAGTATGCGTATTGAGTGGTCCTTAACTTCCCTGGCCATGATGGCTGAAGCGGCAAGAGATATACCCATGCATTCGGCCTGCACGCGTAGCATGAACACCGTAGAAACAGGTTTTGTCGACGGAAGAATAGACAAAATGACAGATTGTCATTGTTTATCTGTCATTTTGTCTATTCTTCCGTCGACATAACCTGTTTCTACGGTGTTCATGCTACGCGTGCTGGAACACTGTGTTGTGGACTCCCAATGGCGTGGCTATGTGTATGTTGAAGTCCTCCGAGAAGATTCCAGCACCTGTGCCACTACCTGTTTTGGATCCGTCGGTGAAGATCCGCAGCTCTGCGGGGCGCAAACCCTCGCATGGGCTATCCTCGTGAAGTTGGATCTTGTATTTTTTATCGAAGATAAATTGTTTGGGTATCCGGTCATTAATGGCTTTCGTAATAGGGAACTCATTATTGAACCCCTCAAGCAACGCGGTGTGTTGTGTTTTCCTCTTACCCCAGAGGTTAATTGTATTAAGGCGCACCGCCGCCATTGTCGCTTCCTGTTGTATAAACAGGTGAAGCGGGGGCAGACCCAGCATGGCTTCGATTGCTGCAGTCGGAGTGACAGCTATTTACAACGTTGCCAACTTTTAGGATGCACTATCTTAATTGTAATTCCTTTTTCACTATCTTTTATGGTTTTGTTCAGAATGGTTCTGGTTTAGGTGTGGAGAGTTTTAGAATAGGTCCTACTTTCAAGTATTTATGCTCACTAGTTTGAGTGCAAGTTACAAATTATAAGAGAGCTCAATAATCAAAAATGCATATTGGTAAAAATATCATGGTCTAAGTAATATTCACACACACATAAACAGCTGTTCTGACAAAAGTAAAAGAAATTTGTAAATAAATCATATCAAAACAAACAATTTACCAAGATATTTATAATCAGATAACGAAAATGATAAAACATTTTTATGATAGCTTTGCTTGACAATAAAACAATGTGAAAGAAATGCACCCAACAAAGGAGTTTAAATCACAGAGAAGAAGAAAGAAAAGAAATTGCATTGTAATGTTGCATCCGCAGAATGTATTTATGAGGGTACCTACTAAAATAATAAGTATGGGGTGTGAGCTCACCTCCTGCACGCGGACGTGGATCGCCTTCTCGCCGAGCTCCTTGAGCGCGCGCAAGCGGCGGTGCAGCGGCGTGTCGGCGCTCAGCTCGCGCTCCACCTCGCCACTCACCACCAGCTCGTTGCGCGCCGGCAGTGGCGCTGCACACAACCAGAACATGCACTACTGACCGCCCGTCGAGCACACAGACCACACGTTATCTCACCCAACAGAACCAGCCCCAATACTCACCCGATGCACCCTTTTTGAAGAGCACTTTCAACTTGTCTTGCAGCGACCTGTCTCTCGAACTCATTTTACGACGATGCCGGTATTGGTTTTCGTTTGTATTTACGCTAAGGCTTACGGCTAGGCGCGGCGATTACCTATTACTTTGATATTGCGAATAAAAAGACATATTTATTAGAAAATATTCTCACTACCGCTCCTGCTTTGCTATTCACAATTTGACAGCTTACCAACCAAAGTACTTGTACAGCTGACAGGCGGCCATTCAATCCAAGATTCTGAACGAAAGGTATTATTGACATCCGAGCACATATTAAAATACACTACATGATTTAAATCGCTCTAAATACTATAATAAAATAAAAATATAGAACATTTTCCTATGCATTGGCCATTTCGTTTGATAATACATTATATCACGATTGAAGTGACATGACCCTATTCGATTAAATTTCTGCACGACTGTAGTTTATTTTGAGCTTGGAATACGAGCCTTTAAGCACTCTATCTATATTATTAAATTACATTTTGCCACAGTGATGTTTTTGGGATATTTGTTATCCAGTTAAATTATATATAGGGTATAAACAGTATTTTTCCTCAATACTTTATTATATTGTGGTATTGTATTGAAGTAGTACTACAAAACATTGTCTCACTTGTGCAATAGATGGCGTAATCAGTCCCTGCCTACCAAGCAAGTAGGTAATTAGATAATATAATATTTGTACCTCTCACAGAGCACTATTATGTACCTCTACTAACATGTAATGTACGTGGATGGTGGTCACCTGATTTTTCGCATATCTAAGTTTTACGGTTATATCGGTAATCATTCGATTACTTATTATAAAAAAATAGGGTGTACTAATTTTCGGTGACGAAGAAACGTTGAGTCAGCAAGTGGCTACACTCAGCTACAGCATAATAACCCATTTGATATTTGAAAAGCTCGGTTTTGCTTTGGTTTCCATCGCATTGTGCAACTGCAACTTCGTAAGGTAGAGAAACATTCAAAAGTTTCAATTTGAAAGAAGTACAGTCACGAGCACCAATTATGTATACACTTAGCAACTTTTAGAAGTGATTTGCTCCGAGTGTATTGATTGTTATTTTATATTGTTATATGAAATAGGCCATATCTCAAAGTTGCAGTCAATGGTACCGATTCTCTTGTCACAAATGCCTCTAAACTAGACTAAAAATCACCAAAATTTTGTTTAGTCCTGTCAAACGAGGATTTCCCATTCTGAAATAGACTAAAGTGATACAACTTAACTCATTAACTATATCACAGATAATAATTATGTATAATACTACGTACAGATACCCAATCCCATACAAAGAAATGCGACCTCCCTAAAGCGCAGGCCACACCGCCAGATAACGGGCGGGCTGGCGGTCTGGGCGGGCGAACATCGTTTCTCCTCTTTACATACTTCGGTCACAGATTAATTTTATCTGTGCTTCGGTTCACACCGCGAGTCGGGCTATTGACTGGCTACAGCAATAATGTGGTACAGTGATGTAAAACGCCATCTATTGAAAAGAGCCCCAAACAAAAAGGTTTTATCTTTTTTTGTTGAAAATACGAGATTTATGAGTTACAATAGATAAATCAGCATTAAACAAGGAAGTTTTGATTTTAACTAATCTTACTTCACTCAAAATCTTCCGTTTATCGCTTTTCAGTGACTTTTAATTTCATAATTGTTACCTATGCTGCCATCTATGATCTTTTTTCAAGACTAATTATAATTTGTTCGAATTGGTACCCCATGAATATATTTTAGTCATAGACTACTATATATTTTAGTTTGACAGCACTAAGATTGCACTGAGTTATTAGTTTAGTGAAAATGGCAATTTTGCTATTCTGAATTTGACGTTTTTCACCTAAAATTTGGTGTATCCAACTAAATCTGATTATTTAAACGCGAAACGAGTGGAATAAAATTAGTTGGCATGAACTAAAATTCACACCAACACCACCAACACTTCGACTTCAGTGCAAAAACAGTACCTACTGTATATATTTTTTTCTTTTGCTTATATCTCGAAAATGGTGCGTCCCAAGGGCGTCGCCAGCCTATGGCCCAGGGGGGGGCAAGTTGATTGTTGATATAGGAGGATGCGAAAAGTATGATTTGTAGGTACCTACAGTCAAGAGTCAAAAGCACATGAAGCTTGACATTAAAAATTTGTAGTGAGACTCTTACCTTTACGGCGCACAATGTGGCCAAAATCAACGCTGGTGGACATTGGATTTTTAACTCTGTAGTTCCGATAGGAATCGAGAAAAATAATTTCCATTTTCAATGTATGGATTGGAAACGGACCTTTCGGTCGTTTTTCGAGGTGAAACCTAATAGATATTATACATGTAAGGGCCTACCACCAACACATATATACGTCCCCGGACTCCGGATTAGACCCCGTTTAGGAGATGGAACTTTAAAAAACCAAATATAAGTTGTCCATATAAACAAAATTGGCTTTATAGTTTCTTTACATTAGAATGCCTTGTATTTTTGACTAAATGTTTTTGAATCTATAGGGGGGGTGGGGGGGCAGCGGCCCCCCCTTGGCGACGCCCATGGTGCGTCCTATCGCAAAAATAATGAAAGGGGTTTGAAGATTTTGGCCCTAAAATCAGCCACCATTTTGTTTTTTTTTCAAAATCGAGGTGCACAGTAAATGTCATATATTTGGATAGGGACACAACAAACATAAAAGTTCATATACAATACCTACCATCATAAAGCGTCACGTTTCTGAGATATTCAAAGATAAAAATAACAGTTTTTATAACGGATTTATTTATTTATGTTGTAGTTACTTCATGGTGATTAAGTTATTTACACATGAATTAATTGAATACCACCTAGTGGATAAAACATAAGATTTTTTAATCATATTCGGTATAAATAATATCATCCAAGAAGGCAGCGAGAGGCTGAAAAAGATTTTCTTGGTGTCACGCCCATGCCACGCACCATATAATACTTATAGCATATAAGTGTGGGGAAGTCTCCGGGGCATGACGGATTAGTTGTTGAGCACTTGCTGTACTTTTTTTTTTTTTTTTTTTTTTTTTTTTTTTTTTTTTTTTTTGGGTGGGAAATCATCAAATGACTTCTCCCGCTCTGGGAGGAGCGGAAGGGCGTGTCAGACTTTTACTGACTAAAACCCACCCGTGTTCCTTCCCTTGCCTAGACCAGGGCCACGGTTTCCCCTAAGGACTTATCCGCAACCCACTTGCTGTACGCTGGACCTCATATATACCGCATATTTGCGATGCTTTATACATTTTGCGTTCGTCACACCTATCTTCCAGCGGATTTAGTAGAAACTGTGGTAGTACCTGTGATTAAAAATAAAACCGGTGATGTCTCCGACAAAAACAATTACAGGCCTATCTCCTTAGCTACGGTGGTAGGGAAGGTACTTGATGGTCTGCTTGAGCGTCAGCTTAATAGCCACTTAACTTTGAATGATGCGCAGTTTGGCTTTAGAAGCAAACTATCGACGGAGAGTGCTATCCTGGCGCTCAAGCAGACTGTAAGGTATTATACCGACAGACAGACGCCAGTTTATGCTGTCTTTCTTGACCTTTCCAAGGCTTTTGACCTCGTCTCCTATGAGAAGCTATGGTCTAAGCTCCACAGTTTAAATTTGCCAATAGAGCTACTTAACTTGTTGAAGTTCTGGTACAGCTCGCAAACAAATCGCGTTAGGTGGAATAATGTGTCTTCCGAGCCGTACTTGTTGGAGTGTGGTGTTAGACAGGGTGGGTTGACATCGCCTGCTCTGTTTAACCTGTATGTGAATGACCTGATTGATGAGCTCAGCAGAGCCAATGTCGGCTGTTCAATAGATGGTGTAATGATTAATAAATAATCTAAGCTATGCAGATGATATGGTGCTGCTGAGCCCATCAATCAGTGCACTCCGGAAATTGATTGGTGTGTGCTAGTCCTATGCGGCGACGCATGGGCTCGCATACAACGTTAAAAAGTCGCAGATGGTGATTTTTAAGTGCAAAAATGTATCGTTAGGTAACGTTCCTCCAGTAACTATGAGCGAAACACAGTTGCAGCGTGTTGCTCAGGTTAAGTACCTAGGACATCTGGTTACGGAGGACTTATCTGATGATGCAGATTTGGACAGGGAGCGTAGGGCGTTGGCGGTTCGGTGCAATATGTTAGCCCGCAGGTTTGCACGTTGTAGTGGGGATGTGAAGGTGTGTCTTTTTAAGGCCTACTGCCAAACCTTCTACACGTGCAGCTTGTAGGTGAAGTATACGCAGAGGGCTTACAACGTCCTACGCGTTCAGTATAATAATGGATTTAGGTTGTTGATGGGGCTTCCGCGCTTCTGCAGCGCTTCACAGATGTTCGCGGAAGCCCGTGTCGACGATTTTCATGCCATAATGAGAAAGCGGGCAGCGTCGATAATGGGCAGGCTGCGCGGAAGCCCCAACAGCATCTTAAAAACATTGGCCGATAAGGTAGACAGCCCCTTTATTAGGTACTGGATGCAGAGGCACGTGCCAACATGTGTAGAGCCACGTAGGTATTAAGTGTAGTTAGGTTAGTTTGTAAGTTTTACTAACATAGTTTCTAAGTCTATGTTACTAATAATAAGTATATGGATTGTATGTCATTCTTGTGTGCGATCTGAAATAAATCAAATAATAATAATATACCACACGTCCTCATTCGGCGGAGGGTATACATATATTTTTGTCTCTTTCGCTCTTAACTATAATATTACCTATACATGATGCAATTATGTTTTCATAGTTCAATACAAGTTCAATATACTTACCTGAAGGGAAAAAAAACAAAAAAATCCTTGTTTCAAGGTCCAGTTTTCGACTTATATTTCGGTGAATAACTCCGAAACCTGACGCTTTAGGATATTATGTCATATGACATTTTTTGTTTGTATAAGTGTCCTCTATCTAAATATATAACTTTCGATTTTCACCGCGATTCTAAAAAAAAAACAAAATGGCGGCAACACGTTAGGGCCACCCTCCATACAAAAATCTTCTAACCCCTTTCGACCCTCTTAAGGAAACCCTTAAACCCCTATCTCCTAACATGTTGGTAATAATTTTACGAATAAAAAGTGAAAAATTCCATATAAAACACGTCGAGGCACCCCCCTGCTCACCTCCGGCTCTAAAATAATTCACGGGGTAGAACAAATAAGTACCACGTGGAGTCGTCACGCGATTGTCAAATTCGATTTTAGATGTGTCTAAATTAGTTTTTTTTTTGTTAGAATAGCTTTACGATTCTCATAGCCAAAAGTACCTAAGGAATTTTAGTGATCTAGTTTAGTTTGTTTAGACCGATGTACAGTAGCGGTCTTATGTCGCTAGGCCATTTTTTAAAGGAATCGTTTGACGTTTAGTTTGACTTACGACCTTCTATTTTCAAGAGACATGCATCATCTTCAAGTGATTGTAGTTCATAATTTCAACCTTACAATCTGAGTCAAGTTGACCTAGCGGTTAAGCGCGTTCAGATAAAATCGATGAGCCGTGAGTTCAAATCCCGCGTAGCATTAGACTTTTTGTAAGTTTTTACTTGATTGGAAGTAATGGGACAGAAATATAATGATATTATTCTTTATCTTGTTCGCCTTGTTCACACATTTCGTAAAGTTAGGAAGGTAGATCATATTAAATTAAATGAAGAATTTAGATTTCTGTGAGGTAGACATGAGTTTTAGGAATATTTAACTTGATCGGAATGAATGTTGTCGTTTGGTTGTAGTTTTTGGTTAGTGACGTGTGGTTTAATAGCAAAGAGAAATTAAACTACTACTCAAAATTTGCAAAATGTATGCAAATATTAATATTGAGACGAGGGCGACTATTATTGCGCTGCATAAAAGTGGTCTTAATGGAAGACAAATATCTGATGAAACCGGACTAAATGTGAGTGATTTTATTTATGAATTGTAACTTAAACTTTTATTTGAAAATACCTAAGATTATTTGGTGGCATATGGATTAATTGTTTTAATTATTTTTTAAATCCATCATGAGGCCGATAAATAATAATTAGTGTTTATTATTGGATTTATAAATGCAGAGTTTTAATATTTTAATGTTATATTGTTATCACATAACATAATCAGCCTATTAATGTTCCCACTGCTGGGACACAGGCCTTCTCTCTGTGAGAGGGATATTGTTATATTATAAATATTATTAAAAATAACAAGTGTTTGTTATTGGATTTATATATGCAGAGTTTTTATATTTTATTGTTACATTAAATAAATATTATTATATTTTATAAAAATGAAGTCTTGTTAGTAGTAGCATTTTGTTATAGCTACTTTATTATAACTAATATATATATTTTTTTGTTTTAGAGGAATACTGTTAGTCTCTGGATTAAAAGATATGAGGAAGAGGGTAGCCTTGCTAGTCGACAGCGAAGTGGAAGGCCAACGCTTATTAGCGAGGCACAGCGACGATATATGGTGGGCGAGTATGAAACAAATGGTTTCACACCAACTAGACACTTTGCAAACTTATTCGACACTTCAGTGCGAACTGTTCGCCGTGCCCTTCACGCTGAAGGCTTGCATAACAAAGTGCAAAGGTGGGATGAGAGATGTATAGAACAATTAAAAACCCATTGCAAGGAGGTGTGGGAAAATTTAAGAGGAACCGAAATTTGTGGTAATATTGTAGGGTCGATGCGCAAACGTCTACTTGACTGCATCGAAAATAATGGGAGTTATACAAAATATTAATACCTAGATGTTTGGTTATAATTATTAGACGGTGTCACTAAATATTTATATTAACATAACCGTAATTATTTAATGATCTTAAATTGAGGTTTAGTTTCAATCTTCTTTTCGTCAAGAAAATGAACACTTAAGCTATATAACCTCAATATAATAACATTCATTGTGACGATACATAAAAACATGCATAAAGTCTAAAAATCATATAGGTAATAGTTTTCCATAAACTCTGCCGATACCTATAATAAGTGGGTATCAACAATATTATATTTGTGTTATTAAGTATTAGAATATCCATTCCTTGTTATATTATTATGAATTGACTAAGTGGGTAGTGGTACCCACTAACAAAAAATCTTAAGAGGGTTTATTCTGAAAGTTGGCAACGTCGCAAATAGATGTCAAATATTTCGATGTTTTCATTCATTTGATAATATTTCTGTATGGAAATAAAAAATGTGGCTAACTAGCGAACTAGAATATTGATTATGAGATGCAACAATTAATATCGTAACACCGAATAGTTAGTTTTAGATGTAAAAAAAGTATTTGGAAACTTTCCAAATGCCTTTTTTACACCTAAAACGGGTACAACAGCAAATTCAATGTTATAATTGCAATTCTTTATTAATATTCTAGTTAGTTAGTTAGCCACATTTCTTATTTCCATACAGTATTATTTCCAAATTAATCGAAACAGGTAAATATTTGACAGCTATTTACGACGTTGCCAACTTTTAGGATGCACCCTCTTAAGAACGGTTAACAAGAGAACTTCTTTTATCTAGGTAGGAATGTGACGTCACAATTCTCATAAAAGTTTGTTAATTTTATAAATGAATAAAACGAATAAACATTTTTGTTATCATAGCACAATTTTTTTATTTCCACCTTTCAACACCGAAAAGACAAATATTATTTAACTATTTATGTGATTTTTAATCACATAAATAGTTAAATAATAATACAAAAACTAATATTTAGTTTCTTATAAATATTATGCATAAATACACTTTAAATAAATACAAATATCTAAAAGTTTTTGTTATAAATACAAATACGGTCTAACATTCACACATTTTATGTGGGATTCGAACTCAAGCCTCATTGATCGCGTATCCATTGCTTTACTCAAACAGCTACGGGCACATGTCAACTATAAGTGAATTTTATCAATGCAATGGTAAGAAAGGTCACCTCTATGACGCTTATTCTAAATGCAACAGAAATATAATGTTGTTTCGCGTTAGTGCGACGGTGTGTGTTACTGATGAGAATATAAATTATGAGATTATATGAAATAAGATATGAATACTCGTAACGAACAGGATCTGTACTCACAGAAATCAAAATGATTAGTAGGTAGACTTCAAAAATCGAAGTAAAGTTTTTTTATGGGCTACCTACTAAACTTTATTATTTATGTGAACAAGACGAATGAAAGAAACAAAAAACGAATGATTATTATCGATCTACTACTAAATATTAAATATTAAAAACTAAACTAAATATTAAAAAGAAAAAGTGAACTATAAATAGTAATTATTTTAAAAAAAAATATCCGCAGGAGAGATTCGAACTGTCGGCTCGCTGAAAACACACAAGTATCAAAGGACGTAACCATTGAGCTAGCATGTCATACATTTTACTGGTTGAAATTATGAACTACTATAAGTTATAAACCAAGTCAGTGTGTGTGCGTGTGGAACAACTTATAGAAGAAGGTCGTAAGTCAAACCGAACCGTCAGTCGATTACTCAAAAAAATGGCATAGCGACTTAAGACCGCTACTGTACAAGAGAATCGGCACCAATATTACTTACACTAGATAATCGCTTTAGAATTTTGCTAAGTGAATACATATTGGTACTCGTGAGTCTCGTGACTGTACAACTTTGTGATTTACTTAATAATAAGACTTGATAGTTTGGTGTGGACTGGTGGACAAGGCCAGTTCAGTTTTTGCTTGAGTCTAGCTGGTTATTTTTTTCTGTTTGTGGACTTGTCCCTGCTGATAACAAGTGCTTCGATAAAGGCCTAGTAGTAGGTACAAAGCAGGCGCGGTCACAGCCCTTCTCAGAAGCAGCCTGGAGTCTGGGTTTGTGATGGCAGTAGGTACGCCCCCTATGTCATGGGAGTTAAAACATATCTAACTATACATGTAGGTACATACACCTCTGCCTAACCCTTCGGCGATTAAAGGCGTCATGTTATGTTATTGTTCATCCCCAGCTCCACGTAACTTTATTCAGGGACGCACTTTTAAATGGGGGGGCGCGAAGGGCGAGCGAAGCTAGGTTGAAAATTTTACGAACCTTCGGATAGATTAAGTTCTGTTTAAACGACTTCTGCAGGACAGCCCACGAGAATATATAATGCAAGAGCGAGCGAAGCGAACTCAAAAAGATCCGAGAATGTTAGATTTTCTTTTGATCATTCCAAAAGAACTAGGAATTAGTTGCTGTTGTCAGTGGCGTAACTATACCATCTGAGGCCCGCGACAAATTCATTGAATGGGGCCCCACTCCCAGTAATAATTGTCACATTAACTGCATCTGCCAGACAGTTGTGTGCAGTTCACGTCCAATACTTTTGAAGTGAGGTAATATTAGGTAATATTTTTGAAGTGAAAACTTCCGGTTAGTCCCACTATGCTCTAGTTTCGCTATACTTAAAAGTTTCACTATGCACGAAACAACATTTGCGGGCAGTGATGAAGAAAACTGTTACAGTGTAATATTTTATTTAACCATTTAAAACGTAAATTAAGAAAACCTGGTATGTAAATATGTTACCCTTTTCTTAATCAACATTAAATATATTAAAACTGGTCAAGCTTTGCGCTAGTTATGAGAAGCATGTGTCGAACTGGTTTTTCCAGGGTAACCATAACCATCTATTAACATATTAACCAACTATTAAGTAAATAGGTAGAGACAATATGATTGCATTATTATTTTGCAGCTGCTTACTGATTTAAAGGGTAATTAGGTTAGTTGTCGGTTAGTTCTTCTTTGACAATGTCGGGTGCAAGTTGTTAAAGTTCAAAATTTTAAAATAATTGACAGTAGACGTGGTGGAAGAACTTTATTACATGCCGGCCACAAATACCTCAAGCTCCACGAAAACAAAAGCACAATTATTTGGCATTGTATAACTAAAAGAATTAGACGACTTACGATAGACGTTTTAAAATTCAACAGTCCTAATTGTTTATTTATTAAAACTACCAAGAAAGCAGAAATGAACTGGAATTAGGTGCTACAAAATATTTGAAATTGAATAATTTGTAGTATAAATATTTTTACCATTATTGAGCTAAGTAGTCCTAGTTCTTGTTCATTTCTGCTTTTCTGGTAGATTTAATAAATAAACAATTAGGACAGTTGAATTTTAATAAACCCTTAGTGCTCTTCTCTATGTTTCATCCTGGGTGCATTTCGAGGAATACTTTGGGTGCGTTTCATTTGGTGCGTTTTAAAGTTGGTGCGCTTCGAGGAATACCCCACTTAAACATCATACGAATAGCGCTATAATTTTTTTTACTTGTAATCTAACACTTTTCTTTTCAACTGTACCTTCCATTGTCTACGTAGAATCGAAAAATTTCGTGCATAGGGAACTTTTTGGTAGGTAGGTATTTTTCGAGCGAGCATAGCGGGACTAGAGCATAGCGGGACTAAACGAAAACTTCTTTCGGCGCGTTGGGCACTTTTTGGGTAAACAAAAATCATGGAACTCGCGTCATCGTCACCGAACGTCACCGTCACCACACGATTCCCATGATAAATTTTGTGTTGACAGTGTACTTTGCCACTTAAATCAAGCAGTTGTGCATAAACCTTCGAAGTGCGAGGCCCCTAGGCCCGCGACGCCGCCGCGCCGTAGGCGGTGGCCCACGTCGCCCACGCCTTACGCGGCGTGCGAGGCCCCTAGGCCCGCGACGCCGTAGGCGGTGGCCCACGTCACCCACGCCTTACGCGGCGTGCGAGGCCCCTAGGCCCGCGACGCCGTAGGCGGTGGCCCACGTCGCCCACGCCTTACGCGGCGTGCGAGGCCCCTAGGCCCGCGACGCCGTAGGCGGTGGCCCACGTCGCCCACGCCTTACGCGGCGTGCGAGGCCCCTAGGCCCGCGACGCCGTAGGCGGTGGCCCACGTCGCCCACGCCTTACGCGGCGTGCGAGGCCCCTAGGCCCGCGACGCCGTAGGCGGTGGCCCACGTCGCCCACGCCTTACGCGGCGTGCGAGGCCCCTAGGCCCGCGACGCCGTAGGCGGTGGCCCACGTCGCCCACGCCTTACGCGGCGTGCGAGGCCCCTAGGCCCGCGACGCCGTAGGCGGTGGCCCACGTAACGCGCGCACGTATAAGCTCTGCATATAAGTAGTACTCACTCACACACTTGGGCCGTGGGCGCAGGCGTAGCCACAGCTCCTGTGAAGCAGTTATTATATAGGTACATATAAGTAGTACTCACTCACACACTTGGGCCGTGGGCGCAGGCGTAGCCACAGCTCCTGTGAAGCAGTTATTATATAGGTACATATAAGTAGTACTCACTCACACACTTGGGCCGTGGGCGCAGGCGTAGCCACAGCTCCTGTGAAGCAGTTATTATATAGGTACATATAAGTAGTACCCACTCACACACTTGGGCTGTAGGGGAAGGCGTCATTCAGCTCCTTCGAAGTAGTTATTCAGTGAACGTACCCCACATTTTTCTTAAACCTATTGCGTGACTCCACATTTCTATAACCGAGCAAATTATTGTCGAGTATAAAAAATGCGTGTACAGCGCTCAGACCAATAAAATTTTTATTGGTCTGAGGTACAGCGTGTCGAAGGTAGACTATCAAGCCCGTACATAATAGTGCGGGTAACCCTCAGGCTCAGGTAATGTAGGAGGGTTTAATCTGCCTTGCGTTGACAAGGGTCGACAATTTGCTGCCACCTGTGACACCGGCACAGGGCAGCCACCGCGCCTTCAACCGACCTAAATACTTGCGTGACGTCAATTCATTGTGAAAGAATTACAACACACTCGTATTCAAATATGGCGGCTCTTCGGCCACCTTTGTTGTTACAAGTCGGGGCTGGAACGTTACGCTGACGGTGACAGCCGGTGATAACATTGTTATGCTACAACCATGTGCTACAATAACTTAGTGCGATCGCGTTGTGTTTTATCGTTACGCTTGATTATATTACGCAAGCAGTAGGTACCTATAGATTCACATAATTATTTAAAATCATTGATATTATAAGTAATCTTTTTACTTATAATACCTATCATTGAAATTATATAATTTTGTTGATACAATACCACAGTATAAACAAGTAACAGTATTTGTTATGACGTAACGACGACGAAATCTCAGTGATATTAGTACGCAACAGACTTGAGTGCGCGAGAGTTAAGCTTTGTGCAGACCAGCGCGACTTGTCGCACGACGCGACACCGGTTATTGTTATACAGTGAAGTTTTCTTAATTGTATTGTCCGTGTCGCGTCGCGCGACAAGTCGCGCTGGTCTTCAAAAGCCTTTACGCACGGATGCGGAAAGGCTCTCCCTCGCTTCCAAACAGGACGCGGCCGCGACACGCCGCGACGCGACACCGGTAATATTGTTCTTCCGTGAAGTTTTCTTACAAATTGTTTTATTAGTGTCGCGTCGCTCCTGTTTGCGGGAGCTTGAAGGTTTATCTACCGATCCGCCGCCGTACGTAATTATTTCAAGGTTACTGCCGAGACATAATACTGTTACTTTATATTACTAGTACCTACCTGGCTACTGTATATCAAATCGTCATCAAGCAGCAGGATTTCTGATCGCAATCTAAGTATTATAGGTAGTCTAACATACCTAATACTTTGTCAAAAGTAGAGTATTATTTTAGACGCGACACCGGTTATTGTTATACCATGAAGTTTTCTTAGAAATTGTATTGTTCGTGTCGCGTCGCGCGACAAGTCGCGCTGGTCTACAAAAGCCTTAACACGTACCTACCCGGCCCGGGTCGCTAAGAGCGTGAAATTCACCAGCTACAGGGTGTCGACACATCGCATCATCAATCATCGCTAAAACAAACGAGCGATAGATGGACTAGTATAATATAGATGTGAACGTAGGTAATGTTGTAACACTTTAGATAGGTTCACTCACGGGTTCACTGATGGTATAGTTTATTTTGGTTTTCTTTTATAAATCATTGTAATTATTGGTACTACGAAGTTCCCTAACGCGGCTTGCTGTAGCAGTTGACTGGTAGAAATCGTCACGTCAGGAAGACCGTAACATGCCCCGTCCATGCATCTTTCTCATTTTCATGTTTCGTCATTTTGGCGTTCTAAAAGTTGTCTCACTAGTCTCATAAAATCACGTGTCGGCGTCGTGAGTGGTCAGAGGTCACAAACATTGGTATTTCGCGATTATCTAGGTTTCTATAGCTCCAATTATGTGACGTTCAACGTGTTAAAATTACTTACTTGCTTCATTTTTCAGATATGACAATAATCAATAATCCCGGAAATAGAGCAAGTTCCCGGATTTGAGGATTATCGAGTACTCCCCTCTATTCGGACTTTAGATAACTCTAAGTCTATAATAATACCCCATCGTAACCGGCTCAACTCTTCCTCGAGTTCGATGATCTTCTCGTCGGTTCGGAGTGTACGCGTGTTGTATGTTACCAGGTCCAGTTTCCAGTGATTGTGGTAGCCGAACCTCTTTCGGGGATTCTTTGCACCCCTTGTCTCACCGTGGCCTTGACCGCTTCCGCCAAGGGGTAGGTGGGCCGACGGGCACTAGAGGCCATTTCTTTTTGGTGCTTGTCATTTTGGGGGGATTCCATTATCGCCACGCTTGGCAGGCGAGTTGGCGATCGCAGTATGGTGTTACAAATGCATGTAGAACGCTGCTGCCCATTCTCTAGTAAGTCCCTTAGTCGCCTGTAACGACACCCATGGGAAGAAATAGGGTTATTCTTTGAGTCCGACACCACACGTAGTATTTTCATTTATCGGAACTTCAATTTTTTTTGTCGAACTTTTGAAGCAATGGACTGGCAATCTTTTTCAATTGGTTTTAATTTAAAATTGATCGTGCATTGCGTAATTGGGGGGCTGGACTCGAACACGAAGGGTTCCGTACAAGCGTACAATATTTAACACAGCATATTTTTAGGGTTCCCAAAATAAATTAAACTTAAAAAAACTTTTTCCAAGAAAAAACAACCAACTTCCAAAAAAAAACACTACAAAGTGAAAAATAACTTTAATTTCGGAAGTTGGTGTCTTTGGATATGAATTTTCGTTTTTTGCCACCGACTTCCCAAATTAAAGTAATTTTTTACTTGTGATACCTACCCCACACAAATTCGAATACCACTACCTGCTATGCAAATAACGACAGCAAGTTATCATCATTTCATTTCATCCATATAAACTAAGTGGGAAAAATACGTATTATTGAAGCTAACTCAAAAACTATCCAAGTTAAGGTAATAAAAATTATATGGAACCATTTCGGGAGCATACCCTTTCAAAAACAAAAAACAATTTTCAAAATCACAATTGACAGAGAAATCGTTGAACATACATAAAAAAAAAACTTACATAAAGTCGAACATATAAACTCCTCCTTTTTGGAAGTCGGTTAAAAATATGGTGGGTCCTCATATAGGAAACGTGTTTTTTTCGGCGTTTTTTGCTCAATATTGTACGGTGGTACGGAATCCTCCGTGTGCGAGTCCGGCTCGCACTTGTAGTTTATTATTATTTATTGAGGTAATGAAAATAGCTCTAGTTTAAATTTTGTGACGACAGGTACCTACTAGAAAGGGCTTAGAATAATCCTTTATACCTACTTAGATATAATATTATATTATAACTTAAATAAAATGTGGAAATGCCAGCATACCGCTTGATAAAAATTTCAATACCATTATAATTGTACTCTCCGTCGCTTTCAGACTGTTCAAGCAAAAGGACTTAAAATACTTCCGAACTAGAATTTTATTAGAAAAGTTGGTCGAGACTTGAGAGAAAAATCAAAGAGTTCGTCGGCTCAGATAATGGCGCCGGTTGTTGGCTCTTTATAATTTACGAGTGTTGTGCTATTCACTGGCTGGTTATATTTTAAAATAACTGTCAATATAAATTCCATTAACCGTCGGCATATTTATTATTTATGCAGTCGCAGGATGAGCTCCGAATCCCCATCCGGAACGCCTCCTAATAACTTTAAGGTCATAAAGAATAAGAGGAAATTGTAAGTCTCTAACTCTCTAATACAAATGTACTTAAGCGATGTACTTAGTCAAATAGAATTTTCCCGGACAAAAAATTAAGATCTGGAAGTTGTGTCAACTTGTATCGGCGCCGCGCGCCGGGCGACGCGGGCTCGGCAGGCCGCGCGGGCTCGGCAGGCGACGCGGGCTCGGCAGGCGGCGGTCCACGCAAACTTTTAAGCTGTTACTCGTAGGAACGACTCAGGCTGTTTTTTCTGTATACTATGTACAACTTACTTGTGCGGAGTTCTAATATAATAAGTATCGATTACCAAACTAGGGACAAGCCGATTAATGTTTAGTCAGTGGAAGTCTCCTATGGTCGAAGGGTTGGAGTGCCTATTGTGTCAAAGCCTGATTAATATTTAAAAGGAGATTTTATGACTTTCAGTGCCCCGTCATCGTGTTGTACATTACAGATACACAAAACCGACTTTGGTTGTAGACCGTACCTATACTAAGTACCCTAAAAAGTTAAAACTAAAACGAATATTGTCGATGCTTGTTCTGAGCGATACAGTCAACGATATGATACAGCAGTGCGCTCCGGTAGTTTAAAAAGGCAATTTGGGAATCTACTACCGCTTACTACCGCCTGCTACCGTCTGCTACCGCCTGCTACCGCCTGCTACCGCCTGCTACCGCCTGCTACCGCCTGCTACCGCCTGCTACCGCCTGCTACCGCCTGCTACCGCCTGCCACCGCCTGTTACCGCCTGCCACCGCCTGCTACCGCCTGCCACCGCCTGCTACCGCCTGCCACCGCCTGCTACCGCCTGCCACCGTCTGCTACCGCCTGCCACCGCCTGCTACCGCCTGCTACCGCCTGCTACCGCCTGCTACCGCCTGCTACCGCCTGCCACCGCCTGTTACCGCCTGCCACCGCCTGCTACCGCCTGCCACCGCCTGCTACCGCCTGCCACCGCCTGCTACCGCCTGCCACCGTCTGCTACCGCCTGCCACCGCCTGCGACCGCCTGCCACCGCCTGCGACCGCCTGCTACCGCCTGCTACCGCCTGCTACCGCCTGCCACCGCCTGCTACCGCCTGCCACCGCGTGCTACCGCCTGTTACCGCCTCCTACCGCCTGCCACCGCCTTCTACCGCCTGCTACCGCCTGCTACCACCTTCTACCGGCTGCTAACTGCTATCTGCAAACGAACGCCTATTTACGGTGCCCCACAAGGGAGCGTGCTTGGATCACTATAATTTATCCTATATATCAATGACATGCCTCATGCTAATAACTACCCCATGACCCTGTTTGCAGACTGACATGTAAAAATAAGGACGTGATTATGACATTAATGGAACTTTGACGTCAATAATATCATGGTTAGATGTGAATAATCTTAAAATTAATTTAGATAAGACGACGATAATGCATTTCAGTCAACGGGTGCATGCTGATATTGACATTGAAGCCATCTACAATGGCACAGTATTAAATAAAGTCGACGATACAACATTTCTTTGTGTAATGATAGACGCAAGATTGACCTGGAAAGCGTACAGTCAACAGCAAAAGTAGATGATCAAAATAAGAAATTTAATACTATGAACGGAGTTCGCGTCAGAACTGTGTGGCGTCGGAGTGATTCAAAAGTATGTGATTGTAAATTATACCAATAATTTACTACTAGTACAGCTGCCATATATTCGTGATCACTTTCGGCTCCAAAAGTTATAAACTCAATTCGCATCAGAACTAAGAACTGAAAAAAATATTCAAAACTAGTGAACAGCTAAAATCTAAAATTAAATGATAAAACTGAGGCCACGTAATCATGAGGCAAATAATTCATCCATACTTATTTTTTAATTATCCCAGTAATTTAATTTGTTATGTTTTACGGAAAAACAGCTGAATTGGATAAAAATTTGCATATTTAATATTATGCCTAATGCATTAAAAATCATATAATTGAAAAACTTTACTATTTTTTTATTTATTTTTTGTAACTTCTGTAAAAAGTTTAAAAGTAGCTGATGTGATACAAAACCATAATATTCAAGGCAATGGCACGTAAAATTTAATCGGAGAGGCAACCGGATGGCGATTGGTAATCTGGGTCTTGAAGTGATACCGAACCCTCCCGTACCATCCGAATGGACCCCAAATGGGCGGGGGCGGAGATATGGTGTTAGGAGGGCATATTTTTTTTGTTTTTGACATGACCTTCGAAATTTTAACTCTAATTCAAAGCAAGGAATTGTGTGTATCAATGCAATCCGGTTTTGTCAAAATTGACCCTCATTTTCAGTTAAAAATCATCGGTAAGGAGTTGCAAGAATTAAATAACGCGTAAGACATTATTTCAATTATAACGATGTTGGGGGGTGGCAATTTTTTTTTTACTATGTCAATAGGATATAAACTTCAAAGCAACCGCATTTCCATCCAGTTGCCTCGTCGAAAAAAAATGTTATGACCTCCCAACACCATATCGGGGTGATTCGGTATCACTTCAAGACCCAGATTCCCAATCGCCATCCGGTTGCCTCTCCGATGAAATTTTACGTGCCATTGCTTTAACTATAATTCAATCAATATTATTATCTTTGCGTGTTTGTGAATTTATGTCAATGTTCAAAAGTAGCTGATGCGATACAAAATCATAACTCAATGATTGCTTCTGCCCAGTCGGCTACAATATACATTTGTAGCAACCTCATACCCTCAACCTCAAGTTTTGTTTCTTTTTGTTTTTTGATCTTTTTTACTTTGACGTCTGTCACAAACTGACAATCAAATATAGTAGTCGAGTTTATAACTTTTGGAGTCAAAACTGATCACGAATATATGGCAGCTGTACTAGTAGTAAATGTTTGGTATAATTTACAATCACATACTTTTGAATCACTTCGAGTCCAAACAGTTCTGACGCGAACTCCGTTCATTAGTATTGAATTTCTGATTTTGATCATCTACTTTTGCTGTTGACTGTACATTGAATACTCGTATACAAGCAAAAAACTGAGCTCGTTCGCGTTTGTTTTGTACAAAACGTCCTCAGAACTTAACCAGCCTAGATGCTTTGGTGACGGCTTATTATGGGTTGGTGGTATTTACTATCAGAACGTACGGGGACTACGGACAAAGACAGCTGTTTTCTTTAGGATTGTGTACAGTAGTGGTTTTGATGTTATTTGTTTGACTGAGACGTGGCTAATGGATGGCATATCTGACTCGGAATTGTTTGATGACCGGTATCTGGTGTGGAGACGTGACCGGGACTACACTCATACCGGCCAAATTAGGGGAGGGGGGGTTTCTTGCCGCTGACACCTGCGGCGATTGGTGCTCGTCCGCGGAGGATTTATGGGTTACGTTGAAGCTGCATCATAAAAAACCCCGACTAGTTTATAAAATGCACATTTGTGTTGTATATGTTTGCTGTCAGAATCTCGGTAATTCGTTAGCGGCGCAATTGAGCAACTTTTCGGACAACCTACTTGAAATTACCCTCAATCGTCCGTCCGATAAGTTTGTTGTCTTAGGAGATTTCAATCAACCCAGTAATAAATGGCAGCGGGCCGGCGTCGGACAATCATTATACCCTACAAATGTTCATGGCGATTTTCTGACTGGTTTTGAAAAATTTGTATTTTCTCGAATCCCATGTATTTTCGCCTAGGCTTTATGGGGTGCTTAATTGTTGCAAATGGGTCACACTTTCACGTCCTGGAAGGAATACGTCTAATTACAAGGCACCCTGTATAAGACTAGCTGACCCGTCAGGCGTTGACCTGTCGAAATTTCTATTTCAATTTTTCGGCTTTTTTTTTTCTCGTTTTTATTTTTTAGGGTTCCGTAGCCAAATGGCAAAAAACGGAACCCTTATAGTTTCGTCATGTCTGTCTGTCTGTCCGTCCGTATGTCACAGCCACTTATTTCCGAAACTATAAGAACTATACTGTTGAAACTTGGTAAGTAGATGTAATCTGTGAACCGCATTAAGATTTTCACACAAAAATTAAAAAAAACAATAAATTTTGAGGGTTCCCAGAAATACTTACTTCGAACTGAAACTCAATTTTTTTTTTCATCAAACCCATACGTGTGTGGTATCTATGGATAGGTGTTCAAAAATGATATTGAGGTTTGTAATATCATTTTTCTCTAAACTGAATAGTTTGCGCGAGAAACACATCCAAAGTGGTAAAATGTGTCCCCCCCCCTGTAACTTCTAAAATAAGAGAATGATAAAACTAAAAAAAAATATATGATGTACATTACCATGTAAACTTCCACCGAAAATTAGTTTGAACGAGATTTAGTAAGTAGTTTTTTTTTTATATATCACTAGCTTTTTCCCGCGGCGTCGCTCGCGTGGTTGTCGGAAAACCAAGGAAACGTACTACCGGGATAAAAAGTATTCTTTGTCCAGGTTATAAACTATCCGTCGCCTAAATCCAAATCGCCAAATCCTATTAGTAGCATAACGTTATGATTGTACTTTTTGTTAGGTTACTGTTCAGAAATAGTGCACGATGTCTAATGATAGAAATTGATGAATTGATAGAAATTGAGAGAAGAATTGTAGAGGAGCTGGAAACTAAGTACCTAATAACAGCCGCACGGGTCGACCCATCAGGTTAAGCTACGGTTGCCGTGGATGGTCTGTGGATGGGTGACCATCTTGACATACCGAGACTCCTCCATGCCTCGGAAAGCATGTGAAGCCGTTGGTCCCGGCTGCCATTCATGGATTTTTGACAGTTGTTACGGGTCGTCAGAAGCCCGAAAGTCTGACAGCCAGTCTTACCAAGGGGTATCGTATTACCCAGTAACTCGGTTGTGGAGGTCAGATAGGCAGTCGCTCCATGTAAAATAATGGTATTCAGCTGCATCCGGTTACACAGGAAGCCGACCCTAACATAATTGGGAAAAGGCTAGGCAGATTGATTGTTTAATAATTGAAATACTATATCGTGAATTCATGAAACCCTAGTACTTTTTGTTAGGTTAGTTTAGGTACTGCTCAGAAATTGTGCACGTGTCATGAACAGAATACCGTCTTGAACTTCGATTGCAGCGTCACCTATCGGGCCCAATTGTGAATAGCAAATTCCAAAAAATAGATGTCGTTGCGTGTATCTTGATATAGGTCAGTGCGATGCAAATAAAATATTTCAACCCTTTTCATGCCGGTAGGGGTTGTTTCCGAAAAATATTGATACACGTTATTCTTTGTTTTCGGTTTTAAGTATAAATACTGAGTTTCGAGTAAATCAGACCTCGCATAAAAAATCTTTCATACAAACTTTGACACCCCTAATCCCATTTATTACTAAGATAAGTATTCGTACGAAGTACTCTCTATCGGCTTTAGCACCCTCAAAAACTACGAAAGCGACACCCATGACGAAAAATTACAAATTTGTCGCAGCCGCCATCTTGGATTTACATTTAGACCTGGGATATCGGCTTAAGCACATTAGAAATCTATGTAAACGACACCCATGTCGATTTTTTTTTAAATATTCACATCCGCCATCTTGGATTAACTTTTTGACGTCACTATCGGCTTTAGTACCCTTGAAAACTTCGAAAACGACACCAATGACGAAAAATAAAAAAAGAATTCACAGCCGCCATCTTGGATTTACATTTTGACCTCACTATCGGCTTTAGCTCTATCCAAAACTACGAAAACGACACCCATGACGAAAAATTTGAAAATATTCACAGCCGCCATCTTGGATTTACTTTTTGACGTCACTATCAGGTTTAGCACCCTTGAAAACTACGAAAACGACACCAATGACGAAAAATAAAAAAGAATTCGCAGGCGCCATCTTGGATTTACATTTTGACCTCATTATCGGCTTTAGCACCATCGAAAACTACGAAAACGACTCTCATGACGAAAAATAAGAAAACTTTCGCAGCCGCCATCTTGGATTTACATTTTGACCTCACTATCGGCTTTAGCACTATCGAAAACTACGAAAACGACACCCATGACGAAAAATGACTAATCGCAGCCTTCATTAAAATATTTTAACCCTTTTCACCCTGTTAGGGGTTGTTTCCGAAAAACCTTGATACGCATTATTCTTCATTTTCGATTTTAAGTATAAATACTGAGTTTCGCGTTATTCGGACCTTGCGTAAAATTTTTTTCATACAAACTTTGACACCCCCCAATCCCCGTTTAGGGGGTAGCTTAGAAAAACAAAAAATGACAAACTTTATGATTTACTTAGATAAGTATTCGTGCCAAGTTTCAAGTCTATTAACTCAAGGAATAAGATTTTGCATACAATCGAAATCCCCCCTTTTCACCCCCTTAAAAGTCGAATTTTCAAAAACCCCTTCTTAGTGCTCCCCTACACTATTAAAGGAAGCTGTGTGGAAAATTTCACGTTCCTAGTCCCAGTAGTTTCGGTTGTGCGTTGATATATGTCAGTCAGTGAATCAGTCAGTTTCTCCTTTTAATATAGCTATAGATAAGAATACAGGTATACCGCTGACCTCACGCTGACATACCATACGTCATCATATGAAGTCACTCCATGTCACCAACTGTCACCAACATGTCACTCCGCTCGCGGGCACTTTAGTTTAATAACCAAAATGAATTTAAAATTACTCATATTTAGGGCACGATATAACGGTGTACTAGTTTATTGTTGTTTTCTCTTTCTGATATGCTTCGTGTATAATAAATTTTACTCGAGGCCGCCACAGCCCGACCACGTCCCGCAGTACATGCAACAAAATGTGAAGGATAATCTGCTCAGATTCCCGACACATGCGCTGAGCAGCGTGGAGCTAGTCAGGCTCTCCATCACCATCGAGACGATGAACTCCGAGCGCAAGGTGCTGTGGGCGTGGCGCTACGGCCCCGTGCTCTCCGACACCAACATGATCGTGGTTCAGGTGCACCGCGACGTGGAGCGCCTGCAGTTCCTCATCACGTCGCTGGGGCAGGTGCGCTACATCCAGTCCGTGCTGCTCGTGTTCTCGCACAGCTACTACGATGAAATCATCAACAAGCTCGTATCCAGCATCACTTTCTGCAGGGTCATGCAAATATTTTACCCCTACTCGGTTCAGTTGCACCCTAACACATTTCCCGGCATCGACCCCGACGACTGCCTGAGTGCCATCGATAAGCCGGATTGCAACGATCGCGACGGGCGACTCACAGAGCACAAACACCACTGGTGGTGGAAGGCTTTCTTCATCTTCAATGACTTAGACTGGTCTGAAGACTACAAGGGGACAGTTATATTCCTGGAAGAGGATAATTATGTTTTACCGGACTTGCTGTATATGCTACGATATACTACGCGCTCTCAGGTATACCTTCAAGGAATTCACGTCATGTCCTTTGGGAGGCCGTACGCAAAAAAAATTAACTATGACCTGTTGTCTGTAGCCGCGTGGCGGCCACCGTACGACAAAGGACTGGCCTTCAACAAGAGTGTGTGGCAGAAGATTGCCCTGGAAGCGTCGTATTACTGCAAGTATGATGACCTCAGCTGGAGCTACTCGCTGCTCAACGTGTTCAGCCAGCTCCGCGGTGGATGCGCAGAGATGGTGGCAGTTATGGCGCCGCGCGTGCTGTCCACCAGCATGTTCCCGAGCGGCCGCGCAGCGCTCGACCAATTCAGTTTGTGGCTGGATGACGCTAAGATGTTTCCTTTGGAAGTGAAGGCAGCGATGCTCTACGGCGATAACGGCCGCGTAGTCGCGGGGACGAAGCCTCCCCCGCGAGGCAACGGTGGCTGGAACGACTTGCGTGACCATTTTCTCTGCCTAGACTCTTTTATGACCGACACCACCACGAGTTATCCTAGCAACTTCACAGAGAGCTTTATGGTTATTAGTACCGATGCCACAGTCACGGATTACATTACCACTAGCTAAAGAGCTAATATCTCGGATACCGACCTCCGCAATATCTTGTAACTTTGAGCTAAAAAAACCCAGTACGTTATGTGACTCCATGGCAACCGCGGTGTGAATTGAATACGAGTTTTTTTGCGACGCCGTATCCGTCGTGGTTAGTTTCGGCAGTTGGCCTACGCTGTACATACTATTGTATACAAGCAAGAACTGGTAACCGTTTGTGAAGGCTCCAGTACAGTTACATTAAATATTGAGCAGTCTGTGCAGAGCTGTACGAAGCTTGGAGCCTTAATATTTAACGAGGGTATATTCTCATACTCACAAAGAGTAAAGCTCGTGAGCGGAGTGCATTTCTTAAGCGTCTAGGAGGGGCGGGACTGCACTCTTTTATAATTTGCAAGCCGCCGCCGCACCGCTGGGCTGCACGCTACACACGCCGAGTCACCTTCGCTACATAAGCCCTGTCAGATACACAGACACATGTCTTTCTACAACACCGGTCACGGCACGCTGTTTAAAAAATGGCGATTACGTGTTGCGTATGTGAATACGCAACACGTAATCGCCATTTTTTTTAAACTTCTTACTTGCAAGTCGGCCTTTTATGTAATGTACAGGCTATAGTGTGTAATGCAATATGCACTGCGGATGTGTGAGTACAGTTGTGCTGCTTGTTTGCTACCTGGTGCAGTGTGTTCTGCTCGTGCGCTTTGTTTATTGTCTAACAATGTAATGATGAACAATGTTGTGAAGACTCGCGCCGCTGATCTGCCTCACAGCTCACTACTTGGAAAAGCTTTGACTTTAATTAGCTTTTCTTAAACCAATTACGTTTTGTTACCGGTGAGGCTTTCATCAGAAACTCGTTCAATCATATGAAACATTTTATTTTATTGTATCGACAAATATTTTGTTAGAAGCTGTTTACTTGAATTTGTTTAGAAACGGTGCAGCGGTGTTCTTTTTTATAGCTCTGTACTGTATTGCATTGATTTAATTTATTTTAGAATTATAAAGTAAATTATTTTTAAAGCATTCGTTTCTATTGCCAATGTGTCTGGCTAGTAAATAAACGAGGTTTGAGGCCCTATGGTACCCTACTACACCTTTGTATAAATTGTCTTAATTTTTTAGGTGCAAATAATGTCTATTTCTACCAAGGATCGAGGCACAATTCATGTGTTATGTAGGAGTACTCATTCCTTGAATTATAATGCAGCAACGTGCACAAGTGCACACTCAGCCCCTCGCTGAGAACGTGTCAATATATTTATACTGTGACGTGGCAGTCGCTGCGATTGTTTATATGTTATTCGCAGCCCGCCCGCCCCTGCCGCCGCGCCGCGCGCCGCGCCGCCGGCTTCCGCGTTGTTGCCTTCCTACTAATTGTTCATAAACGCATTGATTCGCCACAGATTTAGGCTGCCTGTCCACTGGAGCGGAGAGGAGAGGAGCGGAGCGGAGATGTGCCAATATTAACCAATCAAATCTAAACTCAGGGGCGGAGTCAAGATTCTATTGGTTAATATTGACACATCTCCGCTCCTCTTTTCTCCTCTCCGCTCCAGTGGACAGGCAGCCTTATTCCGGAAATAGGTGACCTATTCTGAAGTACACTGGGAAATAAAGCAATACAGGAATTCGGTTACTACGTTGGCGGGCGAATCCATAAATTATTTTTTTAGGCATATCGGACAAGGAAACGAAGTATTTGTACCTTAAACCTTAAAAGGAATTATTATTTTTTTGAGGAGGTGCATACCACCTCCTCAAAAAAATAATAATTCCTTTTAGAAAATAAGCGATCACTAAGGTAACGGGCCGACAATAAGTTAACAAAATTAATTCATTCCGGAATTCATATTAAAAACTTCTTTTTAAAATAAAAATTCTAGCTAAGCTAGATAACTATCATTAATAGGAATACTCGTAGAATATCAGAATATGGGTAATAGAGAATAGAATACTTATTTATTTTTTACCCAAATTACAGAGAAATTAATTACATAGTAACTACTAATGACTGGCTCGCTGGTCTAGTCATAGTGGTAGCAAGCGATACTGCTGAGCACGAGGTCCTGGGTTCGATCCCCGGGTCGGGCAAAGTGTTATTGGGTTTTTCTTTCTGGAATTTCTCAGTAGCAGCCCGGAGTCTGGATTTGTGCCCGGTTGATGGCAATAAGCTCGCCCCCTATTACATGGGACTTAAAACATAACTGGCGAAATGTGGGTGTATCTGCTACAGGTACATCTCTGCCCAACCCTTCGGGGAAACTAGGCGTGATGTTATTATGTAATTACATAGTCTACAGACACAGTTTTATAATTAACTAGCTGCGTCCCGCGGTTACACCCGCGTAAAGTAGTTTTTTCTTTTAATCCCTTTGTTCCCGTGGGAATATCGGAATAAAAAGTAGTCTATTTTACGCCCAGTAGCCTCAGCTATCTGTCAGTGAAAGTCCCATTCAAATCAGTCTAGCCGTTTCGGAGATTATCCGGAACAAACAGATAGACAGACAGACAAACAACAAAAATAAAAATTGTGTTTTTGTTGTATGGATCGTATATACTTGCATATATGCATCCAGTAAAAAGCTGTTATTTTGACATTACAAACATACACTTCAATGTTATTTATTTGTATGTATGTACTCGTATAGATGTATACTTAGATGTATAGATTTGTTGAAGACTGGTGCCTAAACCAAAAATATCAGGATAGAAAAGCAGAATAGAATAACAGAATAGAATATCAGAATAGAGTATCAGAATAGAATATCAGAAAAGAACATCAGAATATATATAGAATATAAGAAAATAATATCAGGATTGAATAGCAGAATAGAATATCAGGATTGAATAGCAGAATAGAATATCAGAAAAGAATAGCAGAATAGAATGTCAGAATACAATATCAGAAAAGAACATCAGAATATATATAGAATATAAGAAAATAATATCAGGATTGAATAGCAGAATAGAATATCAGAAAAGAATAGCAGAATAGAATGTCAGAATACAATATCAGAATACAATATCAGAATAGAATATAATAGAAAGTTAAAGGAACTTACCTGTAAGTGACGTTCGATGACTATTAAACTTCAGTGATTCGCCCGAGAGATTTTACACTTATTATTACTTGTAGTAGCACGGACATGTGCTGCCATCTTACACTATTTTAGAGCAACAATTCAAAGATTATTTTATGCGCCCTAATGTGGGTATCTCATACACGTTTTCCCCTTTCACCATCGCTAGCCACTATTTCGTGCATGTCAGGGGAGGATCTTGATCAGGGTCAGGGAGGGAGTGTAATCTCTCGGGCGAATCACATCGTTTAATAGTCATCGAACGTCACTTACAGGTAAGTTCGTTTGACTTTCTATTAAACTTCAGTGATTCGCCCTTCGAGATTACACTTATTATTACTTGTAGATGTTTAGAGTCTCACGAAATAGTTAAGAGGAAATTATATTATTTAGGGAAAAAATACAAATTCACATACATGCACCTATATAATATACCTACGTTACGAAATATAATAAAAAGACAAGGTATTAAAATCAAATAGGCACATCCATCAAATACATAATATATAGAGAAAATTGTTATCATCATTCGTTGATCGAGCCCATCCTACAAAGGGACCGAGCAAAGGCATCTGAGGTATCTGCAGCTACTTCTCTATTATAAAAGTCTCTGATCTGCCGGTCCAACCCGCAGTTCTTTTAATAATATCTATACTAACCCTGAGCCTATTGGCGGCAGATGTAGAGCAGCTGCATGTCTCGTACTGTGCGCGCTAAAGTCAGAATGATGTTCTTATACCGCTTTCAATCAGGGCGGCCTTGATCCAACGGCTTAAAGATTGTGGGCTTACATTATTGAAAGGTTTCGTTACGTTTAGGTTTTCTTTATTGTTCTAAAGTTCTAGCAGGACAAATGGACGGTCTTTCGTTGAAATAAGGAAGAATCAATATTGGTTGATTAAATCTATGATATTACTTAACTACAAACTTCTCGTTATTATATTTATTAATATTAGCAACTGATGCTTGAAATAAATTTAAGTTTTACCCTGGCAGAAGGTAAACCATCGTTTAAAACAAGTATTTTATTAGAACCGTCTGGATAGACGAAATATCTCCAAGCTATTTGATACACACGCATCAGCTAATTAGCTGCTAGTGTGTCTAACCAAATAATAATAATACTGTTTTTAAAGTACTACCAGCTAGAGACGCCAACATCCGCACCATCTGAAGCGGATCCCTGCATCAGATATGCTTGCCTGACAATACTCCGACCGTGTTCCACACGGTACGGGGATGACAATAATGTTTTATTAGGTGTAAATTCAATTGAACTAGTAATTACCAACTTCCAATGCTGTTGGCCAGAGAGGGACCACAACAATACCTTCAGGCCCTATCAAGAATCGTTTTCTGTAAAACTTTTAAAATTAAACAAAATGGAGGAAATGCGTAGAAAAAATAAGTGGACCGTTTCAAGGTGAAAGCATCTACCCTAAATGCTTCTTGATCTTTATTCCAAGAAACAAATTTGGAAAGTTTATTATTAAATAGACTCGCAAACAAATCAATTTCAGGCCGATTAAATCTTTTACATAAAACTTGAAAAGTATCGACAGTGAGCTTCCACTCAACATCAGCATTTAAGCGGCGGGATTCTTCGTCTGCAATAATAGTTATCCCAAGAACTAATATTATATTATCATACTAGCTTCTGCCCGCGGCTTCGCCCGCGTGGATGTCGGAAATTATCCCACAGGAACGTGTAACATGTCCTAAATCAGCGGGGTAATTGCGTAGCACTTACAATAGCAATGGCCATGGGCGTACCCAGCTTTTGGCCCAGGGGGGGGCAAATCAGAAATATCCCCCTGCACATGTTTTACATAGTTTGATATTGCTGCTGCATTCGCGTATTTTTAACCGACTTCAAAAAAAGAGGAGGTTGTATGTTGGCCTGTATGTTTTTTTTTAAATATCAGTTTGTTTAATTGGTCCCTAATTGACGAAAATGTCGATGAACCTTATAAACAAAAAAGAAACAGCCGAATATAGAACCTCCTCCTTTTTTAAAGCCGGTTATGCATGACCGGCACAACATGAAAGGCCGCGCAGCGCGGTTTTTTCTAAAATTAAGGCATTATATATTAGTAATTGTTATAAATTTTATCGACAATATTTAGGCATACAAAATCCAGGGGGGGGCAGCTGCCCTCCCCTGCCCCCCCTGGGTACGCCCATGGCAATGGCTTTCATTTTGACAGTTCAACAACATTAATTGCGTTAATTACGTTATTTCTCGAACATAATTATTAAGCAATAGCTTCCACTCGGCGCTCTGGCGCGTCATCCCCTGGCTGGCCCGCCCCTCCACCCTCGTTCTGCGCGCCGTCGACTCAATATCGCAGCTAGGTCATTCTTATCGTTTTATTTTAAAAATATTTGTCCAAATTACTTAGTGTATAAAAGACAAACTTTATGTACATTAAATACCAAAAGCGATGAAGGTATTTATTTTGATAAGAATTAACTAAATACTCTAAAATATGCAATGTAAAAAAAGTATTCAATTTAAATGTATTTATTGCTCACTATTTTGGTTATAAAGGCTTCCACATAAAAGGTATATGCTGTCGCGGACTTTTATTTAGAACTCTTTAAGACAAACAATCCCACAATACATTTTCTTCATGTAACTCTAACGGTTTAGGCAGCGCACGCAGCATACGGTGGAGGTCTGCCCGGCTTGGGTGGACCACCGCCGTATCCTCGTGGAGGCGATCAGC
This sequence comes from Conistra vaccinii, assembly GCA_948150665.1. Lineage (NCBI taxonomy): Eukaryota > Metazoa > Arthropoda > Insecta > Lepidoptera > Noctuidae > Conistra > Conistra vaccinii. Next base: position 25,278,287 of record OX411323.1, read on the forward strand.
GGCGGTGACCTCTCGCGTCCGGCCCTGGTTCAGGCCATGGTGCGAAGCGAGAGGGCATGGCAAGCAGTCACCTCCTTCTACGAAGCAGTAATGCTCGCGAAGGAGGAAGCGGAGCGCGCGAGGTAGTGGCAAAGGCCGCGCCCTACCAGCCCTAGCCGCCGCCGCCGTAGGAGACGTCCCGGGCGTCGGGAATTGATATCCGATTTCTGGCCACCGTAGGCGAGGGCCTGCGGACGGAGAGCAACGGGCAGCTCGCCGTCCGATAAGGACCAGGCCCGGGTCGACGGCGCGTCGTGTTCCACGCGTGCCTCAAAGAGATGTCAGCAAAACTGACGGGGTCCGCTAGGGCCGATGCCTGCCGTCGTTGCGGGTAGTCCCAAGGGGAAACCGTGGCTTCTGGCAAGGCAAGGGAAGGAACACGGGTGGGTTTTAGCCATTGGATGATTTCCCACCCAAAAAAAAAAAAAAGGCAGCGCACGCAAAGATAGATCGATCAGAGGGCAGGAATTTTTCCGACTTACTTGATACTTATCGTTATATTATGGCCAAATCACATAAAATCTTTATAAATTGTAGCCTATGTGTTATTCTGATATATAAGCTACATTATTGTAAAGTTTCATCAAAATCCGTTCAGTAGTTTTTGTGTGAAAGAGTAACAAACATCCGTCCATCCATCCATCCATCCATCCTCATAAACTTTCGCATTTATAATATTAGTAGGATTAATGTAGGGCAGTGTTTTTCAACATTTTTCATGACTCGACCCCCTTAGAATGAAAAAAAATTTCGCGGCCTCTACCATTCGAGAACGATTTGAACTCAGTCGAGATTCACGCTCAGTCGAAGTTTCTGCAGCACGAAACCTAGCCTGATGTTCCCGAGTTGCAGAGAGCCTTGCCTCACGACCTTCCTCAGATTCCTGTGATGGAACTGATCTCATCTTTTTAGCATTTCTGCTACATTGGGAGAGGTTTTTTTTTTTTTTTTTTGGGTGGGAAATCATCCAATGACTTCTCCCGCTCTGGGCGGAGCGGAAGGGCGTGTCAGACTTTTACTGACTAAAACCCACCCGTGTTCCTTCCCTTACCTAGACCAGGGCCACGGTTTCCCCTTAGGACTTATCCGCAACCCCGGTGGTAGGCATCGGCCCTGACGGACCCCTTCAGCTTCGCTGACAACTCTTTGAGGCGCGCGTGGAACACTACGCGCCGTCGACCCGGGCTTGGTCCTGATCGGACGGAGAGCTACCCATCACTCTCCGTCCGCAAGCCCGCGCCTACGGTGGCCGGAAATCGGCGATCGATTCCCGACGCCCGGGGCGTCTACTACCGCGGCGGCTAGGGGCTCGAGGGAGCGACCTTAGTCTCTGCCTCTCGCGCCCCGCCTCCTCCTTTACGAGCATTACTGCTTCGCAGAAGGAGGTGACAGCCTGCCATGCCCTCTCACTCCGCACCATGGCCTGGACCAGGGCCGGACGTGAGAGGTCACTGCCGCCGATCGCCTGCACGAGGACACGGCGGTGCTCCACCCAAGCCGGGCAGACCTCCACCGTATGCTCCACCGTGTCCTCCGGGCGATCCACGCAGTGGTGACACCCGGGCGTTTCCTCCTGCCTGATCTGAAACAGGAACCTCCCGAAACTACCGTGTCCGGTGAGGACCTGCGTCAGGCGGTAGGTGAGGGCGCCGTGGCGCCTCTCTAGCCACTCCTCAAAGAGGGGACTTATCGCCGCAATTGTGGCGTGCCCAACATTGGGAGAGGTTGGATCTTCTTCGAGGCATTCTTACAATAAAATAGTACTTACTACTTAACACACAATTATTTAGTAAACACGTACTATCGTAAACAATTAAATTATAAATACTTACAGATTATTATGCAGTCTAAAATTATCACAGTTTAAGTAATAAGTGTTAAGACGTGTAAACCAAACGTACTAACTTTATAAAACAAAAGAATTGCTAGAAAAATTAATTACTAACCTGAGCTAATAAACTTATACTTAATAAAGAAAATCAAGAAAAGAAATGCCTAACCTATACCAAATACTTATAATATTTGTATACAAACCCTAAATAAAAATTAAGATAAGTATACCGAAAATCAAGGAAAGAAATGCCTAACCTATAACGAATGTTCGCCGTGATTCTTTAAATTGACATAACTTTTTTATTTATGAACCGATTGACATGAAATAAACACTAAATGTTAAGTGAAGCTTACTACAATATATTAGTGAAAACCGCATCTAAATCGAATAAGCCGTTTCTGATATTAGCGTGCACAAACACACAGACAAACAGACAAACCGACAAACAGACAAACAAACAAACAGATAAACAGACAAACAGACAAAAAAATAATTAATTACAATCTCGGGTTCGGCATCGATATAATAACAACCCCTGCTACTTTTTTAGGGTTCCGTACCCGAAGGGTGACAAACGGAACCCTATTCATAAGCCTCCGCTGTCCGTCTGTCTGTCAGCGAGCTCTATCTCATGAACCGTAATAGGTAGGCAGTTGAAAATTTCACAGATTGAGCATTTCTATTGCCGCAAGAGCAACAAATAATAAAATTAAAAATTAAAGGGGGGTCGCCATACAATTAAATTAAATTTTGAAAAAAAAAATAACCTGACCCTGGCATGTGGGGTATCATTTTCTAGAGCTCATCGAGTAGAAAATAAATATAATTTTTATTTGTTTTTATCTTCAAAAATGATGAATTAGGGGGCCGTAGAAGTTGTCTGTTTTAGACCATTTTTGTACGAGCTCTATCTCAACAACTAAACAAATTAGGAATTTGAAACTTGTGTGTATCATGTAAAATATACTGTTTATAATCAACAAATACTAAAAACGCCGATTCATATCGTATTTTATATAATATGGGCGATTTTCTGCAACTTAAAATAATAATTTTGTATTTCATGCTAATATTATGCGATATAAATTCCACAGATAACTATTTAATAGTCGGAGTAATGACATGGAATTAGTAAGTACTACTATCATGGCAGCATATACTATTTCGATCATTAAAATTTCGATCATCCAAAAAGGTCTACAAAATAAACTTTCTTCACAAGATTTTAAAACCGGCCAGTATTTTTTGAGTTTAAGAACTTTATCGACTTTTTTCAAAGTATCCCTAGACGGTGTTGATGTGTGTACCTCATGTTAAAACTACACTCCAATAGACAATATATTCAGTAACATTAAAATGAATGCTGGCACATACAGTGTACTACTTAGTTACCTTAAACCGTTGTGGATACAATTTCATATTGAGAAAAATAAAATTATTGGTTTAAAAATATTCGGTTACGGCGGCCAATCTCAACGGAGACTGGCCTTCGGCGCGGGAGATATTATAGTGCACAAGTGTGTGAGCAGACACGAGTGCACTCTCTCTTCCCTCACTCTCATAGTCCGATGGGATGTGTAAAAATAATAAGTAAGAAATAATAGATTTCTGTATGACTATCAAAAATAACGTAAATAAATACCTGTATTGACCCGTGCGTTTGCACTGGCGAAACATCACGACAAAACATGTTGAAATCTCTAGTTTCTGTCAAACATTATGCATGAAAAATTGACAGACAATAGAGATTCCAACATGTTTTGTTGTGATGTTTCGCCAGTGCAAACGCACAGTTATAATTAAAATTTGGCGTACTACTTACATTCTATTTTGTACAGTATAGTCTGATGTAGCAAGAGAAATCCTTTTATTTATAAGTAACTAGCTTTACACGGCCTGGCTTCGCACGGTTAGCACTAAGTACTTATCTACGGCGCATCTACCTTTCCTAATTACCAATTTCTACCTAATTACCTACCCTACCTACCTACCCTACCATTCTTACCAGAGTGGGTAGGTACCTAACCTACCTTACCTACCCTACATATCTACCTGCTTACCTACCATATATACCTATTTATACCTACTAATACTATGTTAGTAGCAAATAAATAACTTTGACTTTAGTTCATGCATGTTATTGGATAAAGTTAACTTAATATTTTTCTCTTAAAATAAATGAAATATACTCCTACACCTATATTTTAACACAACAACATTTTTTCATTAAAATTAGACAATTTCTTTACAAATCTTTGTTTTTTATAGCGCCTCTGTTGTTACCTTTACGAAAGTATTACAAAAATTCATAGTGTTAAATCTTGTACGACATGGTATGGAACCCTTCGTGTGCGAGTCCGACTCGCACTTGACAGATTTTTTTTATATATTTCCATTGTACAGACACCACTTTTCTACAATTTTATTATATGTATAGATATAGATATAGATGAAGTGAAGACAAAGAAACGTTGTTGTTCACACCACTGCCAAATGTCACGACTAAGAGAACTAATAAGGGGTTATTTTGGGTTATTGTATGCCGCCCATCATATAGATATAAAAAATTGCAGTGGAATTATCGATTCGTAAAAGTATTTCACAGTTACAAAAGTATTTCATTGGCGAAGATCTTTAACACAAAGAATGCCGCCGTCCAGTTCTAAATAATTAATGTGTTGAGTTAATTCCCCGCTAGACCATTGTCCGCTGGGCGCTGGCCGTCTAGCCTGAGCAACTGACACCCCAACCAATGTGAGACACATCTGAGTATATCTCCAGCCCATACGTATAATCACTGGATCGAATAGGGCTGGCGTAATTGTCAAAATTACTAAGCCACAGTTACAGTCAAAGTAACCCGTAAGTTAATGTATTGATTGTAATCATCATTTTGTTTTAAACTAAGATACTTAGTTCTCTCGAAATGTTTAATGTGTATAGCCAGCCGTATTGCGTTGCTGAGCAAATTAATAATAACAGTCATAATATCAAGTGAGCAAAATTACATAACTTACATCTTTTTAAGTTAGAGAAATGTAAAAGTTCATTCTTAATTCTACGTTTCTTTTCTACTGGAATCCTAAGATTCTCGGAATTGAAAACGAAACCTAAAAATGTTGCAGTTCAGCTAAGTATACTAACACTCATTTTTAGGTTTACTGTGAAACCTAATGATTGAAGAAATCTTTGTGAAATTACAAAATTATGTTTGCAATCCATGTAAGTATTTCTGAATACCAACAGATAACAGTCAATAAGCAACGATTACGCAGAAATTGCATTACTGGACGCATCATTTTTGTAAACACAAAAGTAGCTTTATTGATACCAAATAGTAAAACTTGAAATGCAGACAGCTTCTCCAACCAATAAAATTGCAAAATAAAAATCTAGACTCACTGTGATTATTGATAGAAAAATATGCATCTGGTCAAAAGAACACAGTAACCTTTAAGTTTGAAATGTGGTGCAATAATGATTCTATTTAAAGATACATCTATCTATACATATAATAAAATTGTAGAAAAGTGGTGTCTGTACAATGGAAATATATGAAAAAAAAATAGCAGGGGTTGTTATTATATCGATGCTGAACCCGAGATTGTAATTAAATTTTTTTTTGTCTGTTTGTCTGTTTGTCGGTTTGTCTGTTTGTCTGTTTGTCTGTGTGTTTGTGCACGCTAATATCAGAAACGGCTTATTCGATTTAGATGCGGTTTTCACTAATATATTGTAGTAAGCTTCACTTAACATTTAGTGTTTATTTCATGTCAATCGGTTCATAAATAAAAAAGTTATGTCAATTTAAAGAATCACATCGAACATTTGTTATAGGTTAGGCATTTCTTTCCTTGATTTTCGGTATACTTATCTTAATTTTTATTTAGGGTTTGTATATAAATATTATAAGTATTTGGTATAGGTTAGGCATTTCTTTTCTTGATTTTCTTTATTAAGTATAAGTTTATTAGCTCAGGTTAGTAATACATTTTTCTAGCAATTCTTTTGTTTTATAAAGTTAGTACGTTTGGTTTACACGTCTTAACCCTTATTACTTAAACTGTGACAATTTTAGACTGTATAATAATCTGTAAGTATTTATAATTTAATTGTTTACGATAGTACGTGTTTACTAAATAACTGTGTGTTAAGTAGTACTATTTTATTGTAAGAATGCATCGAGGAAGATCCAACCTCTCCCAATGTAGCAGAAATGCTAAAAGGATGAGATTAGTTCGATCACAGGAATCTGAGGAAGGTCGTGAGGCAAGGCTCTCTGCAACTCGGGAACATCAGGCTAGGTTTCGTGCTGCAGAAACTTCGACTCAGCGGGAATCTCGACTGAGTTCCGAATGGTCGAGGTCGCGAAAAATTTTTTTCATACTAATGGGGTCAAGTCATGAAAAAGGCTGAAAAACACTGCCCTACATTAATCCTACTAATATTATAAATGCGAAAGTTTGTGAGGATGGATGGATGGATGGATGGATGTTTGTTACTCTTTCACACAAAAACTACTGAACGGATTTTGATGAAACTTTACAATAATGTAGCTTATACATTAGAATAACACATAGGCTATAATTTATAAAGATTTTATGTGATTTGGCCATAATATAACGATAAGTATCAAGTAAGTCGGAAAAATTCCTGCCCTCTGAGATCTATCTTTGCGTGCGCTGCCTTTTTTTTTTTTGGGCGGTTAATCATCCAATGACTTCTCCCGCTCTGGGCGGAGCGGAAGGGCGTGTCAGACTCTTACTGACTAAAACCCACACGTGTTCCTTCGATCCTTGATATCTCTTTGAGGCGCGCGTGGAACACGATGCGCCGTCGACCCGGGCCTGGTCCTTATCGGACGGCGAGCTGCCCGTTGCTCTCCGTCCGCAGGCCCGCGCCTAGGTGGCCGGAAATCGGCTATCAATTCCCGACGCCCGGGACGTCTCCTACGGCGGCGGCGGCTAGGGCTGGTAGGGCGCGGCCTTTGCCACTCCCTCGCGCGCTCCACCTTCTCCTTCGCGAGCATTACTGCTTTGCAGAAGGAGGTGACGGCTTGCCATGCCCTCTCGCTCCGCACCATGGCCTGAACCAGGGCCGTACGCGAGAGGTCACCGCCGCCGATCGCCTCCACGAGGACACGGCGGTGGTCCACCCAAGCCGGGCAGACCTCCACCGTATGCTGCGTGCGCTGCCTAAACCGTTAGAGTTACATGAAGAAAATGTATTGTGGGATTGTTTGTCTTAAAGAGTTCTAAATAAAAGTCCGCGACAGCATATATCTACCTTTTATGTGGAAGCCTTTATAACCAAAATAGTGAGCAATAAATACAGTTAAATTGAATACTTTTTTTACATTGCATATTTTAGAGTATTTAGTTAATTCTTATCAAACCTTCATCGCTTTTGGTATTTAATGTAGATAAAGTTTGTCTTTTACACTAATTAATTTGGACAAATAGTTTAAAAGTTAGAACGATAAGAATGACCTGCGATATTGAGTCGACGGCGCACAGAACGAGGGTGGAGGGGCGGGCCAGCCAGGGGATGACGCGCCAGAGCGCCAAGTAGAAGCTATTGCTTAATAATTATGTTCGAGAAATAACGTAAATAACGCAATTAATTGTTGAACTGTCAAAATGAAACCCATTGCTATTGTAAGTGCTACGCAATTACCCCGCTGATTTAGGACATGTTACATGTTCCTGTGGGATAATTTCCGACATCCACGCGGGCGAAGCCGCGGGCAGAAGCTAGTTTAAAATAAATTTATTTAACCCATAATGTACTTTTCATACCAAGGAAAATATTTGTACAAAAATTGACCATCACACGCTTATGGCACCAATACTACGAACATTATTAATTTATTTAGTCATGAGCAGTTCATCTGCATCTGACTCAGAATTAATATGTATATTAATAAAATTAAGATCACAGGATCATTGTGTGATTTGCGACTAATGATGGTGAAAGAACTTTTTTATCACATCTATTCAAAAAGACGTAGTTTAATCCTCGTAAACAGGGACCAAAATAGCGTTTTAATCCCTAGGGACTAAAAGTGATTTGAATTTGGAATGTGGAAATTGTTAGTAAAAGTTCTATTCACCAAAGAGATCGATCGAACATTGTATGAATAAGTAACAGGCTGGCAAGAGAGAGAGATAGTGTGAATTTGATCAAAATTAAAATCCAAGATGGCGGATTCGTTTTTTTTTTTTTCATCGTTTTCGACTGTGGTAAAGTCGATAGTGAGGTCAAAATTTAAATCCAAGATGGCGGATGCGAAAATTTTCAAATTTTTCGTCATGGGTATCATTTTCGTAGTTTTTGACGGTGGTAAAGCCGATAGTGAGGTAAATATGCAAATCCAAGATGGCGGACGCGAAAGTTTTCAAATTTTTCGTCATGGGTATCGTTTTCATGGTTTTCGAGGGTGATAAAGCCGCTAGTGAGATCAAAATTTAAATCCAAGATGGCGGATGTGAAAATTTTAAAATTTTTCGTCATGGGTATCGTTTTCGTAGTTTTTGACGGTGGTAAAGCCGATAGTGAGGTCAAAATTTAAATCCAAGATGGTGGATGCGAAAATTTAAAAAAAAATCGTCATGGGTATCGTTTTCATAGTTTTCGAGGGTGGTAAACCCGATAGTGAGGTCAAAATGTGAATCCAACATGGCGACTGCGATTTTTTTTTATTTTCATTTTTTTTTTATTTTGTGTCAATCAGTGAGTAGGAAATTCGTTCCTGATGGGGGTCGGACCGCACACGTTTGTTTTCTCATAGAGGGTGATAAAAAGTAGAGTGTTCACCTCGGGAGCAACACTATTTTAAGCTCGAGTGATGTACTTTGAATCCCTCGCTGCGCTCAGGATTCTACTTTAGAATCCCTCGCTACGCTCGGGATTCTACTCTAGAATCCTTCGCTCCGCTTTGGATTCAAAGAAACACTCTCGCCTTAAAAATAGTTGTTTGCTCCCTTAGTAAACAATCTACTATTTTACCCGCCTGTGTGTTGGTATTGTCCACTTCGGCTAATAACCTGGATTCCGGTTGTGTTGCCGCGGAACACCACCAGCTGTCGCGGTCTGTCTCGGTGGCATGCGGCGATGCTGACTGCTGGCCGGCGGTGGCAGGCCTCCAGTTTAAAGCCTCGACGTTGGTTCCATTGGTTGCATGTTTCTGGGTGGCAATTTTGGGTTAGCAGCTGTAGGTTTCAACTCTGTGCTTGTTCTTATAATATATGTAATGGCTTTCATGGATTTTAAATAATATTGGAGATCATTACCGAATAGTAAGTGATCACGTTTAAGGTCCTTTACATTATCCTTAATTTCATTGTAAAGGCACAGGACAGCAAAAAGTTTCTTCTTGTTTGTGTCTCACTATAATGTGTGTAACATAAAAATCTGCGGCATCACTATTATAAGGGATTTTAATGTCTGACATTTAATCTCCTCATCGCGAGAGCCAGTTTGCAAGACTGTGTTGCAAGCAGTGATTGTGTTGGCTACATAGGCTGACAAACAGAAGGTATTATCTTTTACCTTAGAAGATAATACCTTCTGTTTGTTTATTTATTTATTCTTAGGAAAGCTTACAGTCTAATATCCATTTAGTATATACAATAGCGCTTACGGTTGCCATTTACAAGCTTCCACAAATGAAAATCTATGTACCTAAAATTAAAAGAAAAAAGAAAGAAATGAAACATACAAAAATAAAAATAAACATAAAAAACAAAGTCTTCTTAATCTAACTTAACAAATTCTTCTTTAAACAAAACAAACAAAATAAAATAAATTCTTCTGTAAAACAATATATGATATAAAAATCTCTAGTAATCGTGTCATCTTTATTTATTGTGCTAAACAGTAAAAAAAAAAAGACAATGAAAGAAAATTTACACATGACGTGTTACATGATATTTAATTATGAATGAATAATGCTACTCATTGCGGTCTATACCAAAGTATTCTTTATTTAAAATATTTAAAATTGTCAGCCAATATGTCTCTCTCTAAGGACCTTCATTAACCGCTGCTCTGATTTTAGGATTAAGTGTTGGAGCCTGGGCTAATTTTATTTTAAATGGTAAGGAACACTATAAATCTTGATATACTTTTTTGTTTCATCCTTTAAGCCATTAACCAGAATATCAGTACTTCTCCAAGTAAACACAAAATATAAGGCTCTCTTGGATACTTTCCGTAGACGCATGTTCTGGAGGCGATGCATCCGCGGAAGTGGGTGTGGAAGTAGCCTCGGGTACAACGGCACAAGGAAGCAAAAGCAAGCCTAAAATTGCTGTCGGCGTGGACATCAGTTCATTCGGGAGCTTAGGATGTGAAGTTAACTTCATATGGGGCTCCTCAAACAATAGACCGACAGTTTTTAATAAATTCATGATAAAAACTCTAGAATTAAATATTAGTCTTTTATTTGAAAGTATAAATAAAATTCATGACATAATCTCCCGGACTATGTTCTAGAATCTTACGCACAGTCACAAATTCATGATACAAACTCACGGTTTGTACTCTAGAATTAAACATTAGTCCTTTATTTTAAAGTGTATTCATGCCATAATCTTCTGGACTATGTTCTAGAATCGGCATAGTTACAAATTCTTGATACAAACTCACGGTTTGTACTCTTGAATTGAATACCACTTTTTAACAGAAATGTAAGTACAAATTCGTGACATAATCTCCCGGACTATGTTCTAGAATCTTACACACAGTTATAAATTCTTGATACAAACTCACGGTTTGTACTCTAGAATAATTGAACACTAGTCTTTCACAGAAATGTAAGTACAAATTCTTGACATGATTATGTCAAGAATTTGTACTTACATTTCTGTGAAAGACTAGTGACCAAAATTCTAGAACATAGTCCGGGAGATTTCCCGGACTATGTTCTAGAATTTTGGTGCTACCTAATATACAGCGATCAACCTTACAGATTGAACTGAAGTACATTATAAGTCAAATAATTTTTTTTTAAATTTCAAATACGCCCTTGAAGGCACTTTTGAAAAATATAATATAGGTCGGTATTAGCCTTACAGACTAAACTCATAAGCACTAGGCACCAAATAAATAAATAAAGTATGTAATTCAAACAAAATGTTATGTAAGAAAAAATAGGTCAAGGCCACTCAAGGCCGCGAGGGCCGGCTGGCGCGCGCCGGCGCAGGACGGCGAAGTTTTCATTATTCGAAATTTAAAATGTTACCGACCTTCGTTTTGTGGAGCCTCCTGCAATGATTTTGGGTGCTGATCACTATCCGAATATTGATTCTGTTCGAAATTCTAACTAGTACCGTGGTAACTCCGTTCCCGTTGTTTACGACGAAAACGAGACATCTTTTACTCCAATTTTATAATTTTCCGAGCTAAATACTCCTCCTCGTCGTAGCGTTTTCGTTTTCCTATGATCAACACTAAGAAATACACTGAAATACCACAAAAAAATCAAAAAAACTCAATAATCTAATTTACGATTAGAAAATTACGTGCTCGATGGCAACCACACAAAACGTGTATGAGATACCCACATTAGGGCGCATAAAATAATCTTTGAATTGTTGCTCTAAAATAGTATAAGATGGCAGCACATGTCCGTGCTACTACAAATAATAATAAGTGTAATCTCGAAGGGCGAATCACTGAAGTTTAATACAGGGTGGCAGGGACATCGACGCGAAGCCAGTTACCAGGGATTCAGTACATGATTCTGAACCCCACTGCGTTGAAATTTTTCGTCGGTTATTAAAAAAAAAATCTGCTGTTCCATACATTTTGACCGCGTAGGTATTGCACTTTTCTATGAAACAGCTGTTTTTTTTTTTAATAACCGACGAAAAATTTCAACACAGGGGGGTTCAGAATCATGTACTGAATCCATGGTAACCGGCTTCGCGTCGATGTCCCTGCCACCCCGTATAATTTTCACACCACCCGCTCACTGATGTAAAATTATACATTATGTCATGCGAACCTCACCTAAGGTAAGTCAAGGGCTCTAGCCGGGCAATAAAGCTGTATAACAAAAATTTTCTAACTGTGCGCTTGGAGCTGTCAAAGTCGTAGGTTGTTCTAGTAATTATGTAGTTCACCCGCCCGGTTACTCCTCAGTGCCCCGACGCCTCTTAGTGCGGTCTACACAACTCGTGTCGTCTTCACAGTTCTGTCATATTATTCGTTATGCTGCTATTGTTATTATTTAAACTGTAATATTTTGATGTTGACAGGCGCACAGTAAGAAAAATCAGGTTTATACTGAATTTCATTATGATGTGATTTGAATTATCAACCTCAACTAAACAGAAAACATTTAATAAAATCAAAAAAACCTGTACCGTCACCCAACATAGGCACTATGCTAGGTGACACTACCTTCCGGCTCGCTACCTGTCTGCGTCTGGGCGCTCCTTGCGTGGCTCCGCATCGCTGCCAATGCGGTGAAGGTGTCGACTGTCTCGGACACCATGGCCTATCCTGCAGTAAGAGCGCAGACCGGATAGCACGGCACGCCAGCATCAATGACATCATCCGTCGTGCTCTTGTCACCGCCGGGGTGCCAGCTGTTTTAGAACCCAATGCACCCAGGCACGCGACGCTGGGAAGAGACCAGACGGTATGACCATAATGCCTTGGAAGGTGGGTAGGCCTTTGGTGTTGGATGCAACGTGTGTCGACACCCTTGCGCCATCCCATCTTCCTAGCACGGCGAGCTGTGCTGGGGCTGCTGCTGTAGGTGTGGAAAACCTCAAACGGAATTATATGTTTGAGCCGTTTGGGGTTGAAACACTAAGGCCATGGGGCCCGAGTGCCCACTTGGTTTTTCAAGACATCGCCAAGCGGTTGGTCGACTCTTCACGTGACCAGAGGGCTGGCCTTTTCTTCGGCCTAAGAATAAGCATTGCCATACAACGTGGCAATGCTGCCAGCCTTTTGGGAACTTTTCCTGTTGACAGCTATGCGGACGAATTTTTTGATGCCCTATAATTGTTCCCCCTCTTTTTTTTATAAACTTGTACATATCTATACATATAATAAAATTGTAGAAAAGTGGTGTCTGTACAATGGAAATATATGAAAAAAAAATAGCAGGGGTTGTTATTATATCGATGCTGAACCCGAGATTGTAATTAAATTTTTTTTTGTCTGTTTGTCTGTTTGTCGGTTTGTCTGTTTGTCTGTTTGTCTGTGTGTTTGTGCACGCTAATATCAGAAACGGCTTATTCGATTTAGATGCGGTTTTCACTAATATATTGTAGTAAGCTTCACTTAACATTTAGTGTTTATTTCATGTCAATCGGTTCATAAATAAAAAAGTTATGTCAATTTAAAGAATCACATCGAACATTTGTTATAGGTTAGGCATTTCTTTCCTTGATTTTCGGTATACTTATCTTAATTTTTATTTAGGGTTTGTATATAAATATTATAAGTATTTGGTATAGGTTAGGCATTTCTTTTCTTGATTTTCTTTATTAAGTATAAGTTTATTAGCTCAGGTTAGTAATACATTTTTCTAGCAATTCTTTTGTTTTATAAAGTTAGTACGTTTGGTTTACACGTCTTAACACTTATTACTTAAACTGTGACAATTTTAGACTGTATAATAATCTGTAAGTATTTATAATTTAATTGTTTACGATAGTACGTGTTTACTAAATAACTGTGTGTTAAGTAGTACTATTTTATTGTAAGAATGCATCGAGGAAGATCCAACCTCTCCCAATGTAGCAGAAATGCTAAAAGGATGAGATTAGTTCGATCACAGGAATCTGAGGAAGGTCGTGAGGCAAGGCTCTCTGCAACTCGGGAACATCAGGCTAGGTTTCGTGCTGCAGAAACTTCGACTCAGCGGGAATCTCGACTGAGTTCCGAATGGTCGAGGTCGCGAAAAATTTTTTTCATACTAATGGGGTCAAGTCATGAAAAAGGCTGAAAAACACTGCCCTACATTAATCCTACTAATATTATAAATGCGAAAGTTTGTGAGGATGGATGGATGGATGGATGGATGTTTGTTACTCTTTCACACAAAAACTACTGAACGGATTTTGATGAAACTTTACAATAATGTAGCTTATACATTAGAATAACACATAGGCTATAATTTATAAAGATTTTATGTGATTTGGCCATAATATAACGATAAGTATCAAGTAAGTCGGAAAAATTCCTGCCCTCTGAGATCTATCTTTGCGTGCGCTGCCTTTTTTTTTTTTGGGCGGTTAATCATCCAATGACTTCTCCCGCTCTGGGCGGAGCGGAAGGGCGTGTCAGACTCTTACTGACTAAAACCCACACGTGTTCCTTCGATCCTTGATATCTCTTTGAGGCGCGCGTGGAACACGATGCGCCGTCGACCCGGGCCTGGTCCTTATCGGACGGCGAGCTGCCCGTTGCTCTCCGTCCGCAGGCCCGCGCCTAGGTGGCCGGAAATCGGCTATCAATTCCCGACGCCCGGGACGTCTCCTACGGCGGCGGCGGCTAGGGCTGGTAGGGCGCGGCCTTTGCCACTCCCTCGCGCGCTCCACCTTCTCCTTCGCGAGCATTACTGCTTTGCAGAAGGAGGTGACGGCTTGCCATGCCCTCTCGCTCCGCACCATGGCCTGAACCAGGGCCGTACGCGAGAGGTCACCGCCGCCGATCGCCTCCACGAGGACACGGCGGTGGTCCACCCAAGCCGGGCAGACCTCCACCGTATGCTGCGTGCGCTGCCTAAACCGTTAGAGTTACATGAAGAAAATGTATTGTGGGATTGTTTGTCTTAAAGAGTTCTAAATAAAAGTCCGCGACAGCATATATCTACCTTTTATGTGGAAGCCTTTATAACCAAAATAGTGAGCAATAAATACAGTTAAATTGAATACTTTTTTTACATTGCATATTTTAGAGTATTTAGTTAATTCTTATCAAACCTTCATCGCTTTTGGTATTTAATGTAGATAAAGTTTGTCTTTTACACTAATTAATTTGGACAAATAGTTTAAAAGTTAGAACGATAAGAATGACCTGCGATATTGAGTCGACGGCGCACAGAACGAGGGTGGAGGGGCGGGCCAGCCAGGGGATGACGCGCCAGAGCGCCAAGTAGAAGCTATTGCTTAATAATTATGTTCGAGAAATAACGTAAATAACGCAATTAATTGTTGAACTGTCAAAATGAAACCCATTGCTATTGTAAGTGCTACGCAATTACCCCGCTGATTTAGGACATGTTACATGTTCCTGTGGGATAATTTCCGACATCCACGCGGGCGAAGCCGCGGGCAGAAGCTAGTTATTACTATTATTTTAAGTCTGTATATAAATTATTGTACTTTAATGAAAATAAATGTAACCACTTTGGTTTAAAAAAAACCTGTAACGTAATTTAATATAGTGATAGAATAGATAGATAGATAGATATAATATTTTTTATTATGTACACCATAAAAAGTACAGATATAAATGTAGAAATTTTACATAGGGTGACACAATGGGCGGTCTTATCGCTAAAAGCGATCTTTTACAGACAACCGTTGGATGGATTAAAGTAAAAAGGAGAGACAATACTGCAGGTAGTCAGTGGTGTACCATTATTTACATATACAATAAATACATACATACACAAAGCATATACTTATCTATATATATATATATATACAATAATAAACAAGAAACAAGAGCAAGGAACTATATGTACCTATGATGATTTTAGGAGACAAATGTTTTTTTACCAGAATTTTAAAAGTGGTCAATGTTTGGGCACGCCTTATCGACACGGGCAAGGCATTCACTCCATAACCGTACTGCTTGAACTGTAAAAGACTTGTCATAAAAGCTGGTGGAATGCATCGGCATCTCTCTCTAGTCTCAAGTTTTCCGATGACCTCAGATATCTATTATGTGTGTCATGAAGGAACTTGAAACGTTCTTTAAGGTAAGAATCCTACAATCCTCCTGTAGGATAGAATAGGATACTGTAGTGCTGAAATAAGATACGAGAATTCCGGCGAAGACGTATGGGAAGCCACTTGAGCTTTGTACGAAATTCAGAAATGTGATATATTTGCGCAGGCCAAATATAAATCTTATACAAAAATTTTGGAATAATAAGTAACAATAATTTTTATTTATTAAATAGATAAAACAGAAATAATTACAGTAATAAAAACGATTGTTTTCTGTTTACAGTCAAGTCCAAAATTATAAAAACATGACTGTGCATAATAGATGAGATAATAGACTCGCCCATAGACATTGACTCGCTCAAACGCTATTTCTACGTAATCTGTAGCGGTAATGGCAAAAAAAGATATCACGCAATGCAAAAATTGCACATATCTAAGTATTTCCTGGTTATTTTAAAGTTTCATAAACTACTAATTCGAAAATCAAGTTAGTTTTTGTTACCTCGAAAAGTAGAGTATTCTCCTCAGGGATAAAGGTAAAAGTATTCGTCTTGGGCGAGCTTGAATCCCTTGTTGCACTCTGCATTCTAGTCTTCACTACCTCACTGCGATCGGAAGCCCTAAAATCCTTCGTTACGTTCGGGATTCAAAATACCGCATGTCTCCTAATAAGACACTGCTTTATCCCCTTAGTGAATAATGTACTATTATTTCTGAGTATGTATATGGTACATCTCGATCGGAAGCGCTATTCTGTTGCAAACATAGACATTATAGACTTGGGGGCTCTGTGTATGGAATAACTAAACAATACAACATTTACCTATGTAAGTAATAATAATAATACGGAGCCTCTCTCTGAAGCCCTGACCGCCGGTAGCTTGGACCCTGTTCCCAATACCGGTAGGCTACTATTTTTTACATTTATAAATGTTTTTATATGTTTTTTATATTCTAATATTTAAAAATGAAATCAATAAGGATTTTAAATGAAATAAAGATAAAAATACTGCGTTCATTAGCGCCATCAGGATGGAATTTGGTGTGGACAAATGTGCAGTCATGCATGTATAGCGAGGGGGGATTATGGAATCCGTGGAAACCCAACTCTCGGATTCCATACACCTTAGATCCTTCTCCTCAACTGAAACCTACAAATATTTGGGTATGTCGGAAGCATTAGGCATTAATGTTGCCGACATGAAACAATCATTGAGGGAGCGCTTCTTTGGCCGCCTGAATAAAGTGCTAAATAGTCTTTTATCAGGCGGAAACAAGGTGCGCGCCTTCAACGGTTGGGTCATGCCGGTTTTGATGTATTCTTTCGGCATACTCAAATGGACTCAGACGGAACTTGACGCTCTGGATAGGAAGGTCCGTACATTGCTGACAGCAAATCGGATGCATCACCCACGGTCATCAGTGATGAGACTGTACATCCCGCGGAAGTGTGGGGGTGGAGGTTTCTTAAATGCTAAAACCCTCCACAACCGCAAGATTCAGTCTCAGCGAATATTTCCTTCAAACTGACGTGGGGATGCACCGAGATGTGGTCGCAGTGGACAAGGGCCTCACCCCGAACTGGCGCAAACCTGCAATACTTGAAACTAACGATCGCAAGGAAGTATGGCAATGGAAGTTATCATGACAAATAATTATCGCAAATACATTGTAAAGGACGGTACGGTTGACATCTGTCGGGCATGCCACCGCCCCGGTGAATCAATCCGACATATTGTTTCCGGTTGTTCTCGTCTTGTCAGTTCGGCCGTTGCCCAACTGCACAATTTCTGGATAAAATGGTTCATAAAAACGCACGCTCGCTTGGCAGCTCAGTGCCAGACTGCCTAGGAGTCTGGTTTGCTACCCCAGTTCCTAACGACAGGAGTTACCCACCTGCTCCATAAATCTGGTAGCACCGCGAAACTCAAAAATTATGGGCCGATCACGTCGTGTTTACCGATGGTCTATAAAGTCCTTACATCCATTTTGAGAGCTAAAATTAACAAACATATATAGCAGACACCAACTCCATCATGTCTGCCTCTCAAAATGGATGTAAAGTAAACGTAAAACCAAATAACAAATAGATTTTCTAGTACGAGGCACATTACCATCAGAATCCTGTTGGAGACAACAACCGCGATGACAAATTTGTGGTTTAGGATTTTTTAAATATAATTAACTAAAATCCAAACTAAAAAAACATTTATGCCAGAAGTGGGTAGCAACATTTTCTAGAAAAAAATATTTCGACTGTATTTTAACTTTCTGCAGTGGCATTTTCATCCACGCCACGAAAATTTTCTGTTTGGGAAATTCACCCATTAATAAAACGAGCCAATTAGAGCGGCCGCGGGCCGGCGCGGCGCACAGTGGATCGAAAAAAAGGCTGTCGAAGACAGGAGCTTAAATTTTAAAGTGTCGGTTTTTTGCTTGAAACAGCTTCTAATAGCCAATATCATGCATAAAATATATCATAAGATTTAAACTTTTTGCCTTCGGGAGCTTTTTCACTCCACTGCACACTGTGCGGCGCTTGCGTCTCTTCACGCAACTTGCTGCATTATGGAGGTTCGGCGCTATTAGACAAACAGTGGCATGACATACCACACCTACTCATTATTATGTAAGTACATAGTTAGCGTGGTTCATTGACATCATAAATAGTATATTCGGAATTTCTCAGTACAGCCCCACGTCTGCACAGGACTGACAGGACACAGGGGACATGAGTCAACAAAACTAGTCGCATTCCCCTTCCCGGAATACGGGCGTGATGTTATGAATACCACTGTATTATGTGTGGTATCAATAATGTGTGGTATAAATGACGTATGGTATAAATGACGTGTGGTATAAATAAATGTGTGGTATAAAGCTACATGGAAACATCACATAGTCTAGCACGGTAACCGAACGGCAACATTTGAGCTAGCGAGCGATAGTTTCCATGGCACAATAGTATTGACGTAACGACGGTATTGTTTCCTTCAGTTCTATTACATTCATCAAACAATTTGCATATATTATTTATTTAATAACTCTCAACTAGTATTGTGTTACATTTCTGGAATGAATGCCTACCTGACTAGATATATCAAGGACAGCTACCTATATCGATCTATATTTTACTTATTGATGCCATTTTTATCAAATCTCTCTCTTATAGCAAATGTTACATCTCTCCCAAAATAAAAGAATTTATCAAATATCTTCGAAGTAGTCTTAAATTCATATAATTTATAATAATTGTGCTTGCTGCTTATTGTTTTCCGCTCTAGACTGAAAACTTTCACACGTTTGGTTAGCACCTCGTCAGCTCCGGTGTTACAGGCACTTATGATATTTTATTATCGACAGTGCTAGCAGCACCGGATCGCGTGCCCCCGCAGGAGAGCCGATAGCTGCATACCTTCACGCCACTGCACTGGAGGTGCTAACTACATGGTCGCGTAATTTTTTATTCATTACCGACATTGCATGCATGTCGCCCATGCGGCCATGGGGCGCAGTTACCGGTCGGTTGGAATGATTCACGAGTGGCATTCAAGGATTTATTCAAGGTGGAGCTCTTTGTGAAAGACTTCGTACGAGGAAGTACCTATCGCTGTATCTATTTCTGGTTTGCGTTCTAGTTGTTGTGTTAATGCAGGTACATGACACGTTCTAGTTGTTGTGTTAATGCAGGTACATGACACGTTCTAGTTGTTGTGTTAATGCAGGTACATGACACGTTCTAGTTGTTGTGTTAATGCAGGTACATGACACGTTCTAGTTGTTGTGTTAATGCAGGTACATGACACGTTTCTAATTTTGAGATTTGTCTCTTATTGCATTGCTTAACTTAAAAAGTCCTTTCTCATCATATCGTCGGCTTGGCTGCCAGCCTGCGGCTGTAGCTATGGGCCTGTAGCGAGTTGTGAGTCGTACCACTGAACGTTGTACGTTATGACTACTTATGACGTACAACGTTCAGTGTTACGACTCACAATTCGCTAGAGATATCATGCATTTAATATATGTTATTCTTTTATATATCCCAGATCAGCATATAAATGCTCATATTTGTTTGCGTCATAAAACCTCTCGTAATATAGGTTTTGTCATAAAAAAGTGAAAAGATTCCGCTTTTATTTTACGTGTATAGCTTATTAGAACTGTTTCTCAGTTTTATTCGCTTTCGGACAGGCGGCCCTCTGTGGGGCCCTCTGTGGGGGCTGTAATACGAGCCTACGTTTACAGTTGTGTGCTATTACTTACGTGAAGTTATGTCATTTATTTGCGTATTTATTCCGTCGCGCGTCGTGCTCTAAAGAGACAGACGTGTCGTTTTCCAAGCTTGTGGTAGTGCGCAAAGGATTTAGTGAGTTGTGTGGGTAGTAGATTTTACCTTTACACTTGGATAGATAATTCCGAAACTTGATTTTCGTTTACCAATAGACCCACAGATCTGACAACTTGTGCGGAAAGTCCCTCTATTTCTCGAAATAAACATTTGAAAGTAGATTGAAGTAGGCAACGGGTGGGAAGGTAGGAATATGTTTCAACACGTCCGTAGCACTAACACTAAGTAGCTAATAAAATCAGCACTTATCGTAATAGTTTATTATATAGTAATGTAGTAAAATTAAAAAAAACATAACTTCCCTATGTATTGTATAAGTAGCTCGTTGGTACAAAACTTCAAGTAATATGGAGCTTACGATTGAGATATTATTCATGTTTTAGTTTGAACAGCAGCGCTTTTAATACGCGCGGCATTTGAATACAGATGAAAGATGTCGTGGAGGCGAGTGTTTGAGTGTGACCGCCTGGTGGGCTGGTGGTCGCTAATGAGGCAAATTACGCATTCACTCGGCGCCGGAGAGTTATGAATTCTTTCCAACTTCATAGCGACCACGACTTCTGTGTCGATGTTGAGCGACCAGCGGTGACCGACGTTCATGAATTATTCTATCAAGCATGTTCAGTAGTGTTGCCCAAAATCGGTCTTGGTCTTGCAGTCTTGGTCTTGTTCTTGCATTTTCGCAAGACCAAGACCAAGACCAAGACCAAGACCGACTTATTTTAGCAAGACCAAGACCAAGACTGACCCTGCAAGATTTAAGCAAGAACAAGACTAAGCCTGCGAGACTCTTGCGTCTCGCAGTTAAGTCAAACTGAGATTTGGCGGGTCCAAATTGGCGGTTTTTTGGCGGACATCAAAGAGCCGGTAACGCGAATGGGAATGAGTGTTTGTGTTGAATCTTTGAGGGACATGTGAAGCGGCAATGTAAACACACATTTCCCTTGACGTTGCCACATCAATATTTAGGGAAATATTTCCGGCAACACGAATGGCAATGGCTGAATGTTAACGAGGTATTATGGTATGGTCTATCTCTAAATTTCGTTACGCGAATAAACCAATGGTCGGTCAGTGTTTGTGTACCTACTTATTTGATATTTTACCGACAAAGACGCTGCTTAATCAAAGACTGCGACAAGTGTATCACAGCATTTGACACTGTTTAATTGCCACCGCGCGCCGCCCGCCACAGAGTACGGACAGAGGCATACAAAATGGTTACCTATTTTGGTAGGGTTGGCACAGGAGGATAAAATGAAATGACCTTGAAAATCTTTAATAAATAGCAATAGGCTAATAGGTAATTGCAAGACTTGCGAGACTCTTGCTGCAAGACCAAGACCAAGACCAAGACTGAGAGCGCAATACCAAGACCAAGACCAAGACCAGGTGTATTGACGCAAGACCAAGACCTAGACTAGCTAAGTCTCGTCTTGGTCTTGCATTTGGGCAACACTAATGGTCAGCCTTTATTGCCTACGTGGCCTTCAGGATAATCTTCAGGGAATTTTATAAGTTGACAAAAAGGAATACAAGAGAATTCCTGTTCACATTAACGTATCGGAGCCATCCGATGCGTCGATGTGAATGTTGTCCTGTTAAGGAAAACAGGAAAACAGCGTTTGCCATCATTTGAAAGAGTTAAGGATCTATAATGTGACCTGGTAAAGTAGACGGCTTTCCTGTACAAGTTTACTTTCTTGTTGTTAATACTGTCTCTCAGCCCTATAGGGAAAGTTGTTTCAAATATAGATTATTTACTTCAGCTGAAGCCAGATCATTTGAAACGCCTCAGCTTGTGACAGACACCGCACTATCGATGGAGCCAACTGATTAAATATTAAAATCTTTTCAGAAATCGCTCTTTAAGGTGTTATTATGTATGAATACATTGAGGAAAGACTTTATAATTAGATAAGAGTTACGTAGATAAGTAATAACTATTATTAGGTTACTGTAGTGTTTCCACAGTCGGATTCATCTTATAGCATAAGAATAATCAGCCTGTAATGTTAATTAGTTTAAAATGGTGGTATATCTATCTATTTTATGAGGAACATCATTCTAGCTGCCCCAAAATGACCGCGCGACCGCAATATGTCTGTTACGACGCGTCATAGTGCCGTAGACGCGGCGTAGCGCCGTAGACGCGGCGTAGCAATTGCTTCGAAAGTTGATATTAATTTTATCTTTTTATTTCAGGTACTAAAATCAAATGTTATTTTTCAAGGATTCATTTATTTGAGCTGTGGTGTTCGCAAAAGATTGTTTTAAAAGTTTTTTTTGCGTCTGTAGAAGTCTTGAAAATTTCTGGGTTAAGTCAGCACGTACTAAAGATAGACTTTTAAATAATTATTTTATTTGGTTAGACGAAAATGAATGTGTAGAACTGGCAAGAAGTGTTAAACAGTGCCATTTACAGCAGGAGCAACCGGGACCGTCCCGCGCCGTGTAGGCGGGCGGCCCAGGAAAGAATTTTCCGATCTTAGTACGCGGTCATTGATTGTAATAAGTTTAAAGAATATGCTTTGGAACCCGTGCTTCAATTAGTTGAAGTATATCCGTGGTACAATCTCCCTGCTCCCGTCCACAAAGTGCTCATACATGGTGCTGATGTATCAGAATATGCTCTTTTATTCATTGGGGAATTTTCCAAGGACGCAGCTGAATCTATTAACGAACATTTACACCTGCTCCGACGAGATTTTACTCCAAAAATGTCACGCAATGCCGACTTAAATTACTGACTTCAATCCCCTCTATACTTGGTCTTCGGAAATTTAATTGAAAGAAAAAGAGCCTTATACCTAAAGAAGTTATGGAATTATTAAAGTTTTAAAAAGTATTGTTTTCTAGTATTGTTAAAATATAGCAAAGTTTCATATTTTTTTATTATAAGTTATAATAATATTTTTATTTATGAGGATTATTTATTTAGCTTTAGTAATTAAGAATTTATTGATTTAACAACAATTAATTGCATTTTGGTACGAATTTGTTATAACAAAACTGCCTACGATTTAAATATTATTTTTTCGTGATTTTCTGATGCGTACATCGTAATAATAATTTGTCTTTTAGTCAATATGTTTTTATTTAATCAAGTCGGTCTGTTATTAACATTTTACATCGTTCACAATAAGAAAGAATCACTAAAAACAGTATTAGGAGGTTATGAACGCTCTACTTTGGGCGCGGAACCACCGCTGGGACTCAGGCCACCTCTCTCCGAGAGGGAGTGGGCTTGTAGTCTACCACACGAGCTCTCTGCGGGTTGAAGGATGTCACATGTCTTCGAGAGGGAGTGGGCTTGTAGTCTACCACACGAGCTCTCTGCGGGTTGAAGGATGTCACATGTCTTCGAGAGGGAGTGGGCTTGTAGTCTACCACACGAGCTCTCTGCGGGTTGAAGGATGTCACATGTCTTCGAGAGGGAGTGGGCTTGTAGTCTACCACACGAGCTCTCTGCGGGTTGAAGGATGTCACATGTCTTCGAGAGGCAGTGGGCTTGTAGTCTACCACACGAGCTCTCTGCGGGTTGAAGAATGTCACATGTCTTCGAGAGGGAGTGGGCTTGTAGTCTACCACACGAGCTCTCTGCGGATTGAAGGATGTCACATGTCTTCGAGAGGGAGTGGGCTTGTAGTCTACCACACGAGCTCTCTGCGGGTTGAAGGATGTCACATGTCTTCGAGAGGCAGTGGGCTTGTAGTCTACCACACGAGCTCTCTGCGGGTTGAAGGATGTCACATGTCTTCGAGAGGGAGTGGGCTTGTAGTCTACCACACGAGCTCTCTGCGGGTTGAAGGATGTCACATGTCTTCGAGAGGGAGTGGGCTTGTAGTCTACCACACGAGCTCTCTGCGGGTTGAAGGATGTCACATGTCTTCGAGAGGGAGTGGGCTTGTAGTCTACCACACGAGCTCTCTGCGGGTTGAAGGATGTCACATGTCTTCGAGAGGGAGTGGGCTTGTAGTCTACCACACGAGCTCTCTGCGGGTTGAAGGATGTCACATGTCTTCGAGAGGGAGTGGGCTTGTAGTCTACCACACGAGCTCTCTGCGGGTTGAAGGATGTCACATGTCTTCGAGAGGGAGTGGGCTTGTAGTCTACCACACGAGCTCTCTGCGGGTTGAAGGATGTCACATGTCTTCGAGAGGGAGTGGGCTTGTAGTCTACCACACGAGCTCTCTGCGGGTTGAAGGATGTCACATGTCTTCGAGAGGGAGTGGGCTTGTAGTCTACCACACGAGCTCTCTGCGGGTTGAAGGATGTCACATGTCTTCGAGAGGGAGTGGGCTTGTAGTCTACCACACGAGCTCACTGCGGGTTGAAGGATGTCACATGTCTTCGAGAGGGAGTGGGCTTGTAGTCTACCACACGAGCTCTCTGCGGGTTGAAGGATGTCACATGTCTTCGAGAGGGAGTGGGCTTGTAGTCTACCACACGAGCTCTCTGCGGGTTGAAGGATGTCACATGTCTTCGAGAGGGAGTGGGCTTGTAGTCTACCACACGAGCTCTCTGCGGGTTGAGGGATGTCACATGTCTTCAAGAGGCAGTGGGCTTGTAGTCTACCACACGAGCTCTCTGCGGGTTGAAGGATGTCACATGTCTCCGAGAGGGAGTGGGCTTGTAGTCTACCACACGAGCTCTCTGTGGGTTGAAGGATGTCACATGTCTCCGAGAAGGAGTGGGCTTGTAGTCTACCACACGAGCTCTCTGCGGGTTGAAGGATGTCACATGTCTCCGAGAGGGAGTGGGCTTGTAGTCTACCACACGAGCTCTCTGCGGGTTGAAGGATGTCACATGTCTTCGGGAGAGAGTGGGCTTGTAGTCTACCACACGAGCTCTCTGCGGGTTGAAGGATGTCACATGTCTTCGGGAGGGAGTGGGCTTGTAGTCTACCACACGAGCTCTCTGCGGGTTGAAGGATGTCACATGTCTTCGGGAGGGAGTGGGCTTGTAGTCTACCACACGAGCTCTCTGCGGGTTGAAGGATGTCACATGTCTTCGGGAGGGAGTGGGCTTGTAGTCTACCACACGAGCTCTCTGCGGGTTGAGGGTCGTTACCACTGGGCCACCACTGATCTTCTATACTTGGTGCTAATGCGTGCCAAAACATTATGGCATTAAGTCCGCCGCTTTGCATTTGTGTGCTTAAAGTCATGTTAAATAAATAAATAAATATCCCACTGTGTTTCAGAGAGTCTATACCTACTATAAAAGTTTTCAAAGGCAAACTAATCTGTAAAACACACCACCAGGCAACGAGCGATGTTATTT
Source organism: Conistra vaccinii (assembly GCA_948150665.1). Lineage (NCBI taxonomy): Eukaryota > Metazoa > Arthropoda > Insecta > Lepidoptera > Noctuidae > Conistra > Conistra vaccinii. The sequence goes on from OX411323.1 coordinate 25,303,716, forward strand.
TGTCTAGCGAAACAGATGTCCCGACAAATCGCCTTCACTCTTACCGTTCAAACTTGACGAACACTATAATTACAGTGAGGGCTCGTAACGTGTGTAAATAGATAACTAAGCGCAATGGCCGCTCACACGCACCTCCCTCGCATGCTCGTCGCTCGCACGCTCATAAGCTCAAACGCTCGACAAGCGCTCGCTCACATGCGCGTGGCGAGCGCGTGGAGCGGAGGACCAGTTCCAACCAGAACAAATCTATTTTACCTTCTTAATTCTAATAAGACTACAAACGAATAGATGTTATTCTTAGATGCAGTAAGGTTAGTTATCGTGTGTGTTGTACAGTCAGGTACGCGGATTTATCGCTTGGAATTTCATTTCGTGTGAGTACAGTCGGCGGAGGCGTCCTGTTTTAGTTGAACGATTCATTGAGTGTGTTCGTCTACAGATTGAATTATAAAGCCTTTTGTTCGGTTTGTGTGTTGTTTCTGATATTTACTCCGGGGAATGTAGTTGTTTATATTTTGTTATGTAAGATATTTATAGCATTCACTTCTGTACGATACGGAACCAGTCTCTAATGTCGCTATTTGACCTCAAGGGGCTAGGGCGAGCTGAAAATGTATTTGCTACTGAATAATTGCCATCATTGTAAAAAATCTCATGAAATTGCAAACCATTTTTTTTTCTAAATTTAGTGCACATCCACACAAACGCATAAAAGGCGATAATGATCTGTGTCTTGCCGTCAGATACTGAGTTCACCGTTTAACACAAACATCATGGTATTTCACCCCTGATTTATTAAATACATAAGTTTTTATTAAAATATAATAGATATGAAGAGCTGTCGGCTTTTCCACAACTCCTCATACTCTGTTTGTTTACTACCAAACAAAGTTAGAATACCGAGCAACGCCAGTTATATTTTCACTATTATCCAGCCGCGTCCATTTTATATTCTGAAAGCTCATTTATCTTTCTTAATGTAATGTTAGTTATTTGGCCAGTTTCCATCTCCTAAACTATGATTAGACAAGTTAGTTACAGGCTGTGACAAAATCTCGGAACGTCGCCGTCGGTAAACTCGTTGCGCCCACCAGCAAGCATTACCGACCCATTCCTATTTCACATCGCTCCCAATGCAAGCGAAAAAACCGGCCACAGACCGGCCATGAATATTCATAGCCGACTGCCCTCATCCCGAGCCGTCTGGCCACGTGGACACATAGGCACAATTGTCCTTCGTTTGAGTTTTAATAATTTGTTTGTTAAACGAGCTCTGATGTCGTCCGTGGCTCAACTAAATATAATTTGACCGCACGCTGTATTTGGCTATCAAATATTTATGCAGCGGTTTCATTTTATGTATGCTTATATGTATGTATTGCTAAAAATAATATTAGGTAATCATAGCCACCCTATCGAATTAGGCCAAAAATCTGTAAAAATAGTTGTAAGAGGTAAAAAAAAATTTGTTACTACGTTTCTCGTAAAACTGCCGTGTCAGTGTGAGCGAGTAGCGAGTATGATACAACTTTGATTTGAGGAAAACTTGGAGGAGTCATAATATACTCAGAGGTCAGCGATACATCCCACGGGAATATGTGCAAACTGTGTATCTTTATTGATAGAGAATTGTATTTTATAACAGGTGCGACAGAGGTAGGTCTGTCTGACCCGAAGGCTCCCCGGGGGTTCACTGCTAAAGAAATTAAGCAAGTAGTGACTAATTTGTCAAAGGGGAAGTCTCCGGGGCATGACGGATTAGGTGTTGAGCACTTGCTGTACGCTGGACCTCATATATACCGCATATTTGCGATGCTTTATACATTTTGCGTTCGTCACACCTATCTTCCAGCGGATTTAGTAGAAACTGTGGTAGTACCTGTGATTAAAAATAAAACCGGTGATGTCTCCGACAAAAACAATTACAGGCCTATCTCCTTAGCTACGGTGGTAGGGAAGGTACTTGATGGTCTGCTTGAGCGTCAGCTTAATAGCCACTTAACTTTGAATGATGCGCAGTTTGGCTTTAGAAGCAAACTATCGACGGAGAGTGCTATCCTGGCGCTCAAGCAGACTGTAAGGTATTATACCGACAGACAGACGCCAGTTTATGCTGTCTTTCTTGACCTTTCCAAGGCTTTTGACCTCGTCTCCTATGAGAAGCTATGGTCTAAGCTCCACAGTTTAAATTTGCCAATAGAGCTACTTAACTTGTTGAAGTTCTGGTACAGCTCGCAAACAAATCGCGTTAGGTGGAATAATGTGTCTTCCGAGCCGTACTTGTTGGAGTGTGGTGTTAGACAGGGTGGGTTGACATCGCCTGCTCTGTTTAACCTGTATGTGAATGACCTGATTGATGAGCTCAGCAGAGGCAATGTCGGCTGTTCAATAGATGGTGTAATGATTAATAATCTAAGCTATGCAGATGATATGGTGCTGCTGAGCCCATCAATCAGTGCACTCCGGAAATTGATTGGTGTGTGCGAGTCCTATGCGGCGACGCATGGGCTCGCATACAACGTTAAAAAGTCGCAGATGGTGATTTTTAAGTGCAAAAATGTATCGTTAGGTAACGTTCCTCCAGTAACTATGAGCGGAACACAGTTGCAGCGTGTTGCTCAGGTTAAGTACCTAGGACATCTGGTTACGGAGGACTTATCTGATGATGCAGATTTGGACAGGGAGCGTAGGGCGTTGGCGGTTCGGTGCAATATGTTAGCCCGCAGGTTTGCACGTTGTAGTGGGGATGTGAAGGTGTGTCTTTTTAAGGCCTACTGCCAAACCTTCTACACGTGCAGCTTGTGGGTGAAGTATACGCAGAGGGCTTACAACGTCCTACGCGTTCAGTATAATAATGGATTTAGCGCGCTTCTGCAGCGCTTCACAGATGTTCGCGGAAGCACGTGTCGACGATTTTCATGCCATAATGAGAAAGCGGGCAGCGTCGATAATGGGCAGGCTGCGCGGAAACCCCAACAGCATCTTAAAAACATTGGCCGATAAGGTAGACAGCCCCTTTATTAGGCACTGGATGCAGAGGCACGTGCCAACATGTGTAGAGCCACGTAGGTATTAAGTGTAGTTAGGTTAGTTTGTAAGTTTTACTAACATAGTTTCTAAGTCTATGTTACTAATAATAAGTATATGGATTGTATGTCATTCTTGTGTGCGATCTGAAATAAATCAAATAATATTAAATAATAATAATAACGCATATCACAGAAATATTGAGCAACAGTGTTTCATAGATGTTGTGTCAGATGCTAGGATTACGGATTACTTGAAAATGCGTTATATGTTCAAGTGTAGAAGTGTGTGTGGACTCGGCAATGATTAATCAGTAGGTAATGACTATTAAGTGCATTCATAAATAAAATGACGTTGTATTAGACCCCGCTAGCCCTGCGTCCGATCAAGGTACACAGCATACGGTACTTCAATGACGCTCAAACAGACCATTATCGGGCTGGCACATATTCCGCGTTGTGTTGGCCAACTTGCAGCGAACGATTCATCACTGACACAACACTCGTGTGTCGCTAAATAAGGAAGGACAGAAGGTCTGGTACAAGTAGGAAATAAATTCATGGCGCGCAAATATACGTCCAAAACATTAGTTGGTTCCTGAAAAGCCTCCAATCATCCTTCATAGCCGAGAGAATAAGTTGATGACCGCGCATAATGGTACGCATAAGCTGCAGAAGTTTAGTTGAACAGAAAGCAGAGGTCCAATGTTGGTCACAAGATCTTTTAGTTGAACAGAAAGCAGAGGTCCAATGTTGGTCACAAGATCTTTTCGGTTATGATTGGCTTTCTAAACGACAGTCCCGAACAAGTGCAGACTAGAAGAGCTTAAGGAATAACTTTGTACTATGAACTTATTATCGCATGGTTAATGATGTGGTACTTCTGCAAGTCTATGTTTAGAGACATCGGCGCCATAGTGTCAGGTAGCGCGAAACACTCGGCCATTGTACGTGTGACGAGCGAGTTTAGTTGTTGCTGCAACATATCATCGTATTGCAAGTTAAGATTGAGGCCGCTAACATTATACGTGTGACGAGTGAGTTTAGTTGTTGTTGCAACATAATATCATCGTGTCGCAACTTGCAACATGACGCCGGTAACATTATACGTGTGACGAGCGAGTTTGGTTGTTGCTGCAACATATCATATTAACATGATCATAAATCATGGTGTTGCGAGTTGTGACTGACGCCGGTTACTATTCGTGTAGCTAAACAACGTAGTTTGGCGTATCTGCTTGTAAAGGTGAGTATACACTAAAGCATTTTGTTGAGCATTTCCATTGAATGTAACGTTCCTGTGAATGCTCGACGCTGCATTCGATGTAATGCTCATGGCGAGTGAGAATTTACACCTGTAACATTTACTTTCTGCCCTCGGCCCGCGCACCTCACTCCGCGTCGCCAGCGCTCGTGCCTTTGCTCGATAAAATGTTACACCAATACGCTCGTTGGTTTTTAAAATCAGGTTATAACAAAACATCGAGCGTCGTAGTCCGGGGAATTGCGGTTCAATAAATTTTTTAAAGGGCGAATGCTCAAAGTTCTTTTACAAGTAAAGGCTATAGTCTGTACTCACCTTTATGTTTCGAAACCGTTGAGTTATGTGGGATTTACGTAGGTAATCAATTAGTAATACATTTTCAATGTTCTCTTTACGTAAGATTATAAAAACACAATTGAAAACTAATACGAATCGTAGTGTGTGAAAAATTTTGTGCGAATTATTTTTACAAATTCACATTCCCAGGAACATTTCGTTAACATTCTCAGTAGCACAGCTGTGTTTGGTGCTGGGAGCCGCGCTCCGTACAAATTACTTACGCTCATGTCGTTTCCTCGAAACTGCTTCACATAGAATAGTTGCAGATCTGTGCGAACTGAATTACAAATATGCTCTACGCTCAACACACCTTATTTTTAATATAATGATTTACCTAATAAACTAATTTGTTGCTGGAGCAAGCTGTTCCGTGTGCCAAAGCTCAGCTTAACGCACCGACAAAGTAATAATAATATGTTGTTCTACAACTTCGACAACTAACTGGGAACGCAACAACTTTTGGTCATATCTAGCGACTGTAACCGATCGCTCTTACCACGTCACGAAGTACAGCGGGCTGGCTGTATTACTGTGCGAGTTGTGTTAGTAACATCTAGTTTTCGAAACTACAACCTTGATACCTAAAGCCATCCAAATAGGTTGCTTCAATAACCGTAGGTATCGAAGTACACAGTAGTTCAGCGGCGGTCTGTAGAGCTCTTAGTAAATTAATAATTGATTAAACTTCGCCGCTCCGTTGATAAGATAGGGCAGTGTATCAACAAGCGGGGCAGAGGAAGTTCCCTCAATTAGCGCCGGTTAGTCTAATGAATTAGTAATAATTAGCGGCCGCCGCCGTCGCCGCCGCCCGCCGCCGCCGCCGCCGCCGCCGCCGCCCGCCGCGCGCCGCCCTTATTGATACGCTAACTAATGTAGTTAGGTACTGTGTTGTCGATCAATAGGCCGGTAGCTGAGTGACAGCACCTCACCTGCCTCGATAGTTTTGTTGAACGTTGCGAACTCGCTAGTATCGGCTGAAACTTGCTCTGGTATCACAACGTTCATAATTATGATCATATCGTGTAGTGATGACAGGTACGTATCTACCGACTCGTCAGGTGCAGACATCCGTATTGAACAGCTTATATTTCGGTGTTCAACACCAACATTCGCTTACTACGGTGTTTATGTATGACACCACACGTCGTGTTATTCAAATTCAAATCCCAAATTCAAAAGTTAAAGTTTGAATACATGACTTTATTCAAACTAGGCTGAGAATCAGCACTTAATTATTGCAGATAATTATAATTTAACACGACATGTTACATTACTTGCAAATATTTTGCTCTCTTATCATTGCAGACGTCAAAATAATAATGTTCCACTGATTCAATCCATCTTTCAGAAAGTCGCTTCATCCTGTAAACGTATGTGTGTGAACACAAAATCAATAAATGTTCGATTGTGACGAGTGCGCTGAACGAATAGATAAGCCGCCCGCGATCCGATTGTAATGTATTTGCGTCGCCTCTAATGCCAATCATTTACATGTAGATTTGATTGTTCTGAAATATACTAATCCTTTGAAACACGTCCGATCGCGGGCATTCATCAAACAATGATACGAAAGCTGATTTAAAAGTCAAAACAGGTTTTTAAATCGGAATAGAAACGTTTCTACAGAAAAATTGTTTTTGAATAATTAAGGAATTGTTGTTGACAGTTCTTTTGTTACAACTCGTGATCTTCCCGCGAATCTAACCCGCAACGGTAGTCAGCCGCATCGAGCCACTGAACAGGATCTGGAACAGTTAACGATGTCGTTGAAACAATGTCAACTACATAATATACGTATACATACATAACAACTTACACGTGTAACTATTAAGCGTGTCTTCTATTTCAATCTTTTGTTCTGTAAGCCGTCGCCACAATAAACACAGATTCACTTTGAAAGTGATACAGCTGTCTGGTATCGATAACAAACTACCAACTGCGACAACTGGAGGAGGTTCGCGCCTACAAGTTAGTCACTAAGGCCGCTCGCCCACGGCGACTTTTTGTAGCGCGTTTTGTAAACGCGCTTCTGCATCGCTACTATCGCGCAGCATTCTTCATACATAATTACAGCATCGTGGCTGTATCGATGCGGACGCGCGACAGCATCGCTACTGCATCGCTACAAAAAGTCACCGTGGGCGAGCGGCCTAAGCCGTAGCCGATGGACACCAAGTAAAACTTCGGTATAATGAATTTGTATTCTATGGATTTGTGTAAACGACCCCATAGAGGAGGTACTTTATAAACCTCTCAAAGTCGAATTAAACAAGTAACAAAACAAGCCTCCTATAACAGACTGATAGATTAGCGACTATAGGTACATCATGTCCATTGACTTTTACGTCAATTGTGGACCGATTTCAAAAATTCTTTTTTTATTTGGTAAAAAACCTTGCGCGGTGGTCCCATATAAATCATATTAACTTTGCTTTGGTAGTTTTTGAGTTGGCTACAATAATACGTATTTTTTGCACTTACTCTAAGCGGATGATTTTATAATAACTCCCTGTCACCGTTTGCTGAATTTACATAGCAGGTAAGTAGTATTTGAATTTGTTTGGGATAGGTTTACTTCGTAGTGTCTGTTTTTGGAAGTCAGTTTTTTTTTTTGGTAAAAAGTTGAAGCTTTCAAATTTAAAAAAAAATTGTACGAAACGTCAGAAAGTAGGTGCACGATTCCAATTGATCGTTTCCTATGGAGAAGAGCCGGCAACAAACTACAAAGTTAATTAACTCTTTTAGAAATAATTGACGTTTACAATGTTTTCGATTTACTGTGTATAGTATAACAGGTCAGTGTAGCCTGTCAACCAGTAACTACCAGGTAATAAAAACGTAAAACAAAATGGTCAATAAATCGAAGGATCTATGAGTCTACAAGTTATGTGACGTAATCAGCTTAGCGCTCCGCTCGGAGGCGTGGGCACATGTTCCGTACAATGTTGTCTAAATACCCCCATGTGTACTTGTGTGCCTGGGTCCCTGTGTGCCTGGGTCCCTATGTCCTTGGGTCCCTGTGTACTCGTGCCCCTGTGTGCCTCTGTGCACCCCTCATAGAATAGCGACATATTCGGAGAATCCTCCATGTTCCTCTCAAGTTAGACATGCCAGTCGTTTGTTTACTACAATTAGTTGTGTTTGTGTCCGCTGTAACGTATATATACAGGGTGGACCAAAAATACACGTCATAAAAAAATAAAAAAAATCCTTATGTCTAGGGGTATTCGAAAATACCCCATGTAAGTTCCGCGATTTTTTGTAGTTTTCGAGTTTTCTTGCCGGTGGAGCTTCAAAAATTTTTATATTTTTTTTGTAGTGAGTATATTCCAGTTTTTTTTCTTGCGACAGTATTGTCTTGAATGTTACTTTCATACATAAAATAATAAACTTGCTAACGTTCCTGCAAGTTAGTCAAAAAAGTATCGATAACAGGAATGTAAGTTTTTAGTGGTAAGACTGAAATTTTCAACTTCAATTTAAAATACAAAAATGAGGTTCCATATATTCTAGCTGACTTTAAAAACTATGCAGGTTCCTAAGCTACGCAAAAAATAAAATAAAGTTAGTACTTAACCTTCTAATAATTCACTGCAATCGGCCTTCGAAGGTTAGGCTAAAAATCCTTTTAAGCTTTAAAATAGGTGGTCCAAATAGTGACGCCATAAAAAAAAAAAACTGGAAAAACACAAATTACAAAAAAGACATGAATTTTTGAGGCGCCACCAGCAAGAAAACTCAAAAAAAAATACAAAAAAAATAATAACTCGTAAACTACAAAAAATCGCGGAACATACATGGGAGATATTCGAATACCTCTGGACATGAGGAATCTATATTTTTTTTATGACGTGTATTTTTGGTCCAACCTGTATAGTGACGCTGTATTGCAACACATTCTGTAAATGAAAACTTTTGAAAGTGTTATTTTTATTCTTACAAACCTACTAAAGTGCCTCAAAACACTTATTCGAACTACGTCGACTATCGCTGGTATACAGTACCGCCGTCCATGGTAGTCTCCAGTATCTGCTAGTGCTTGCTTATGCCCTTTTCCATAATCGAGACTTGCACATCCATCACTCATCCGTCTATAGCAAATTACGTAATCTCAATACAGAGCGCTCCCGGAAGGCAGCCTCACTTCCGGCGCGGCTAAGCTGTTGCGTCACTTCCGGTGACAGTCGCCATTAACAAGCAGTTTGCAGCTTTTTTACTTTGATCATGAACAGAGTCAGATATGTTGGTATACCGGATATTAAAGCATACAGTATTATTGTTACCTACCTACCGATTCGTAACGATGTTTGTGATAGATGTCTATCGAAAACCTCGTCGTGAATGTTAGATGATGACTGTCTCTCAGTATTACATCGCAAGCCTGACACAAATAAAAAGGCATATTCAATCAATGTAATCATTAGAGCGAGCAAAAAGGCCCGCACTGGTGCTACGGCGTAGCACTAATGCTACGCTTGCTACGGAAGTGCTACGAGTAATTATTCTATCACTTATGCAAAGGATCGTGGACGCCTAGCGCCTGTTGATTAGTTGCTGTATGTACTGAAGGGGTTCTAATACCATACACTAGCTGCTTGCACAGTAAATAGCAGTGATTCACCTCTATTGTCTGCTAAAAACAATATACTTCATACACATTCAAATCTGCAAATAAAATTACTCAGCCATATATCATGCATGTACCTCAGTATGTATGTATTGTATGTATGTATTGTATGTATGTATTGTATGTATGTATTGTATGTATGTATGTATTGTATGTATGTATTGTATGTATGTATTGTATGTATGTATTGTATGTATGTATTGTATGTATGTATTGTATGTATGTATTGTATGTAGGTAGTAAATGTAAATTACGCGTGTGGTATTATTCCTCAATTCCGCAGCGAGTGGGGCGGATCACGCGGATCTATGTGGATATCCTGCATACCTACTAGTGTACCCGGCGCTGCCCGCACCTTGTCGCACCGTACCGTACCAAAATCAAGTCGTAAGAACATAAAATGCCGAGTATACATCCCTCACAAGTAAAATACTCATAAAATTGAGGCATGCCTTACTGATAGTGATCTGGGAGTGTACCGAGCGGATCCCATCAATAAAATGATATATTATTATAGTTGTGTTACTACCGGAGCCGAGCCGGGGGCCAAGTTACAGCACTATTGGGCGGTGAGCCGGCGACCGCACGGAGGTACATCACGGAAATTCTATGCATTTGGAAATAGCCGGGTCCCAGGCGGGCCGGCTGCACCCTCGGGCCCGCTGAGGGTCGGTACATACATTATGTACACCTCTACCCTGAGTATCGGTCGGCTCTTACTATTAGGTCGTACAGAGAGTGTCTCAGTGTTGTTTTCCCCAATCGATCATTCATCGACACACGCCTCGCTATTAACTGCCAGTGACCATTCCAAAGGCACAGTTGCCTATAACACACAGCTGGCGAGGTGGAGGTGGTGGTTACCTATTCCGATACTTTGTTACTAAAAATTAATGTAAACCATTTTAACAGAATAGACAACATTAAAATAACGTTAATTATAATAATGTTGACTAGATGTTGACTCAGGTACCGGAGTCAGTACTGTCAGTAGCGTGCTTTGTGTTCGATGCCTGTGATATGGTGAGTGGTTTACTTTGTGTTGCTTCTATTGCGGAACAAATCCAACTATCTCTATGCTCGTAGGTATTCGTTGGTTCAATCTGATCTCGTTATTCGCATTTTGAAGATGTTAGAGCAAGTTGAGAGCCGAATTCTGTCTTCTATCTGAAATATATAGCTTTCGCACAAATCTAGGGTGAAATGCTAGTGTAAATATAAAGGAAGGTAGAAAAATGGTAATCCCCGTATCCTAGAAAAGCCTTATGAGAGAAAACCAATCTCAAGCACGGGACGGAGCGGTGCGGTGCGGTGCGGTGCATTGCGTTACGGTGCGGTGGGGTGCGGTGTGGTGCGGCGCGGGGTGGACGCTGACACATTATAACGTTGCAGGCGAAATCCCATCGCGGAAATACTGCACGTGATTTAAAAATAAATTATGCACTTTTTTCTTCGTATTCACTTTTAACTTGAATCGCAGTTTCGTACAAAAACGTGCAGGCACTGTTGGTCCATAGATTGATGCATGTTTGTGCTGACAGGATTGTAGCGTAAAGTTGAGTATAATTATTTTTGTTCTGTTCCAACGCTTGCACAGTGAACGGTGCGCGTCTACCAACAACAGTGGCGCGATCTAAACGAGCTGCTTCCAATGTAAACATCAGCGCATTTACCTGCAGTAAACAACGTAATGTGTTGCTAGCCAGTGTTGCGGACGTAGCCAGCAGTAAATAGGAACAATATCAGCTATTCGAATTACATTATAAAGTGCCCCAAAGTCCGTTGCCCGTGCCTTGGTTTATCGATATGATAATGATGCTCACATTATTTCGAGTACTTTACTGTAACTTCGGTTTAAAGAGTTTATTCTCATAAAGAACACATACAGTTCACTTAAATATGAGATATACAAATAAATCATGCAGTTATAAGGTAACAAAGAACTTACGAAATATACCCGTCCAACATTTAGAGTATTTTAGAGTTCGTGAAAGATACTAGTTTTAGACGGGATGCATTGTTCCTTTAGTGATAAAAACTCTGATTTGTTCTTACAGGAATTATCTTCAGGGGAGTCTGCGGGGAACAAGTGAGGTGTGCGAGTGCGATAGAACTGTAGCACAGCTACTGTTATTACAAAAACATACCGACGTAGATGAGAGAGAATGTTTTCGAGAGCAGCGAGTGCAAGCGTCTGCCTGTAGCGCTTGAAACAAATGCAGGTGCCGAGGTGTTTACTGCATACGACTTAATGCACCGTGCAACAGAATTGTAGCAAAACGAAGACGCCTCTGTATTCCACTAAAATCTCCCAGTTACATTTTGGCATACTTCACAAAATAACCTCATAAAAGAGAGATTTGTCAAGGATAGGTACTGCTGTTCACATTATACCACAAAAAACAAAACTCAAGCATTAGCGCGTAACGGTTTCGATAAAATGATAAAGGTATCAAAGAGGAAATGACGATAGTTTTGGTGAAGATTGCTTCAAGCTCGCGCCGCGGCGCCGCCGTATAAACGCCACCGCCCGGCGCTCGATGCGGCGCGGAGCGGCGGCGGCGGCACTCTCGGCGAGGCGCTAAAATCCCCTTTATGAACGTTAACAGGCAATCGAAGTTGAGTCCGCCTCCTTAAGAGTTTAATGGCCACCGCCGCGTGCTAAATTGAAAAGTTAAGATTCATTTAGAACAATAGCTGCCGTCCTCCCGCCGGAGCCGGCTTAACGGCACAACTTTCAATTCTCCGACGGACGTTCCGTTTTGTAAACTGTAGTTGCGGAGTTGTGAGCGCTGAGCTACGATTATTAACGCGCACCTTCGTACTCGCCGGGAAATTATTCACGTGGCCCGACGCCGCCGCCGGCTGGCACCGCGCCGCGCGCCGGTCCGCATCGGACGCGCCGCACTGACGATGACTGCCCGATACATTACGTATTATCGCACAAGTTGTACCCCGTGCTCGCGCCGCTGCTCCACGAGCCACAATTTTCTTAAACTGTGCATTTTGTGCAGATGTAGAACAATTTTGGTGTATTGTGTTCGGCGGGAGATTGCTTGTTCGCTTGCTTGACGAAGCGTTCTCAGATAACCAGATATTTTATTGCCGTAACCGGAATACAATCAGTTGTGCGACTGAACTAAAGTTATTTAAGCAGTCGACAGTTAGTGTTCCTCGTTCACAATCGTTCGTTCGTTGTACAATTGAATTTAAATCTTTCTGGGATCGAATTTATGGTTAAGGTTGGATGTTGTTTATAGCGCGGGCCGAAGGGGGTGAGGGCTGTGCAGGTGACGGGGGGGGGGGGGGGGGGAGGAGGGGTAGTCCCGATGTTGATTCATATCCCGCGGCGGAGCGGTGTTGCGGTGCTGCTGCGACGCATACTCTGACGAACAACTTATTAAGCTCTGCTCCAAGATGCTATTTTATGATGTAAACTATGTTGTGTTCGTAAGTTAGTGAATAGTATCGTAAAGTACTCGTAGTCGCCTCCCGACTGATGCAGCGTCTTACTCGTTACTTACAAACACCTACTAAAAGTGTAGCCCGAGTCATAAAGTTCAAATGTATCCTGTTCATCTGAACTTGAACAAAGCTCAGTACACTCTAACACTAGAACTATGATGCACTCTTGAAGTAACCTCACTCTGCGACATTGTACCAGCGTCGAGTGCTAACTGTTCACACCCGCCGCCGGACGGAGAGCACTCCAGGCGAGTGGCTGACTCGACTCGCCCGAGAACTCGCTCAAGCACTCGCGCGGTAACCGAGAACCACTGACGTGCTGCACTGCAGCGCTCTCATGTTAGATGCCTCTTGAGTTTTACGTCATCCTCATAATAATGTGTCAATTTTAGCAAAAGTTACAAAGTATAAAATATTGGTGCCGACTCTTGTGACAAATGCCTCTAAACTAGACTAAAAAACACCAAAATTTTGTTTATTCCTGTCAAACGATGATTTCTCATTCTGAAATTGACTACAGTGACACAACTTAACTATATTTTAGTTTAACAGCACTAAGATGGCACTGAATTAGTAGTTTAGTGAAAATGGCAATTTAGCTATTCTGAATTTGACGTTTTTCACCTAAAAATTTTGATTATCCAACTAAATCTGACTATTTTTAAACGCGATTAAAACGGAGTGAAATCATGAACTAAAATTCACACCAAAACTTCGACTTCAGGTGCAAAAACAGTACTGTATCTTTTTTTTGTTTTGCTTATATCTCGTTAATAGTGCATTCTTCTACTTTCGCAAAAATAATGAAAATTTCGACCCCCTTTATGGAACCTATTCAAAAAGTGAAAAATTCCATAAAAAACACGTCGAAGCTGCGATACAGCGCGCCTCCGGCTCTAAAAAAATTCACGGGCAAACCACGCGACGCGATTGTCAAATTCGATTTTAGATGTGTCAAAATTATTTTTTAATTTACAGATATTTGTTGTAGAATAGCTTTAAGATTCTCATAGCCAAAAGTAAGGAATTTTAGTGATAGTTTAGTTCTGTACAAGAGAATCGGCACCAATGTGCTTTAAGTTAAGTATGTTAGCTGTTTCATAACGGTAGATCTATGGTTGACCACACACAACACAAGTAAAACCCGGCAAGCACTTATTTGTTACCACCACAGTCAGACTTTATTGAGATAAACATACGGAATCGTAACAATCACAACATTGTTCTGTTGTGACGCAGTGAAACGGCGCCATGTTGACATAAACCTAAACATCTTACAGCGTGATCACAACCCTATGACAACGGCGGCAGGCTGCCGGGGGTCGTGCAGTCATGCAGTCGTGCCGTCATGCAGTCGTGCCGTCATGCAGTCGTGCCGTCGAGTCAATAATCTTATGCATCGCTTGCAGGGCTGCCATCGAATACAACTAGCAGATGGATACGGATGTGACTTTCGGATTATTTCGCCGAGTTCCAGATTTATTTTATAGTTTAAAAAATTAAATAAATGTAAAGAAAAATGCCATTTATTTATGTATTCATACAGAGGGACGGAAAAGATTTGTGGATGCAATTAAGATGAATAATGAAAAAAAAGTTTTTGGAAAGATTGTAATATTTTGATGAAGTAAATCTGTAAGTATTAAATATTCAAACATGTCCGCTGTCCACAGACATGGCAACCCTGGTTGCATGCGGAAGACCACCGGGAGCAGTTCGTACATTGGCCGTGACATCAGCGATGGCTAAGCCGCACACCACCCAATTTGAGCCGAAGTCCAATATAATCCACAAATGGACTCTCGCTTGTCATGTGCCAATTTACAATACTGCCTGCCAAATATTGATAGAGAGGCGAGCGAGCGGGATACTATTGTGATGGCGGAGAGTAACTGCTGAGGGGCTCAAGTGGACGTGGAAGTGACGTTGAGGCCGTGTGAGACTTCTCTTCGTGTAAGTAATACTTGTATCGTAAAATTAAAGGATATAATTTGTACGAAGACAACTATCTCGATCAGTTTTTACTTACTTGAAATCTTATATGACTTTAGCGCCAATAATGCGTACCTAGATTACAAGTCCTAAGACGTGGTTTTTCAATGATCCTGACAGAAGTAATATTTAACGAAGTATGAAACGGCCTATAACTGTTTTACCAAACCGGAATCAAAAATTGATTAAGTACTCCAAAACGTCAAACGCACCCGCGCACTACGCCAATAAAAGCCTTTTTTTAAACCTTTTACAAAATATGCATAGTCAGTTTAATAAAGTTCCGGCAGCAGTAAGCGTCGATAGATTATGCGGCGCGACACGCTGCACACAACGATGTATCGATGTGCCTAGTATCGATACGTATCGAGTGATCGGTCACTCGTACATCACTAGCGCTAGATTACTTGTCCCGGCCGATTGGCAACTACTCTTTAATTATTTACGGAATGTCCGATTGGTATCAGTGTATCGGTTAAAATAGGTTCTACGTAGGTAACAAGGTAAACCTGTAATACATTCAATCAGCTGTAAACTATGCTTTGATTACTTTTGAATACTGTATTAAAAAGACTTTCTGACAGCATGGCGCCTCTCCAAAGCTATGTCGATACACTACATCAATCCTGTCAACGATTTGGATTAGTTTATCAGTGCTTCCAAGACGCAAGTCCTCAAACAACCACCCTGCGAAGCTGATAAAGCCACACTAAGCCTAGCGCCACACCTGCCGAACGTTCCGCGACGGAACGCTCCGTCGCGTCATATTTGTATGGACGTAACGTTCGGCTGATGTGTCATAGGTAACTTGAAAAACATTAGGAGCGTAGTCAACCGAACGTTCCGTCGCGGAACGTTCGGCAGGTGTGGCCCGACCCTTAATCTAGAAGGGAAACCACTAGAGGAAGTCCCGCAGTTAAAAATATTTGATAACACCCTTTCATCGGAGATACCATCGCGCATTGCAAATGCCGCAGCGACCTTTGGACAGCTCAATGATCGTGTCTGGAAATCCCATGACCTAAAGCTAGAGACAAAGGTTAGTGTTTACAAGGCATTAATCTTACCTGTTCTTCTATATGGCGCAGAAACATCAGATCGATCTTAAACATTAAGTGGCAGGACCATGTTCCTAATACAGAGGTCCTGCACCGTTCCGGCTTGTATGGTGTGGAAGCCCTACTCATGGAGCGTCAACTCAGATGGTGTGGACACGTCCTTCGAATGAAGGACAACCGTTTACCCAAAGTGGTATTTTACTCTGAGATGGCAGAAGGTAAACGGAAGCATGGCGGTCAACATCTCCGCTATAAGGATGTACTCAAGAGGCATCTTAACGCTTGTACTATTGATCCTACAAGTTGGGAGAGGCTCGCTTTACACAGGTCGAGTTGGCGCTCAACTATTCACAAAAGCATTAAAGCTTTCGAAAAAAAGCGACACGAAGCTATTTTCGAGAAGCGGCAAATACGCAAAGAGAGACCTAAGCCTTCCTACACGTATACATACAACACTGCAGGCCAACTTTCTCTAGTTGTGACCGGCAGGGCTATTACCTATCTTGCAGAAGCAATGCGATAGCGATCATTTGTTTTATTTTGACAGTTCAACAACATTCAATGCGATAATTACGTTGCAGAGCAGAATTAAATTTCGAACTTATCAAGCAATGGATTAGTAATCTGTTTCAAAGCGAATTGATTGTGTATTACGTAATTAGGGTACCGGTGTTCAAAACAAAACACCCGGTCGCGTTTCGAGGACTATTTATAATATATTGTTTAGTCGGGTGCATCCGCAACACAGCGAACATCGGTAAGGTAACGTTGGGTGCATCATCGACACAGCGAACATCGGTAACATAGGGAAATTGTGTGTAGTGCTGAGATCGATCACGTTGTCCTGTGTTCGCAATATTTATAATGTTGTATTCTCTTCTGATGACAGCGCAAATAAAACTGAACGCATCCTACGTAAATTATAAATATTATGGTATTATTACATAGAATACCGAAAAACTTCAAAACTACACTCAAAGCAACGTTGTCGTAAATGACAATGAAGAAATCATCATACAGAAACACTTACAAGTGGCTCTCGGTGTCGGACATAAAGATAAGCGCTCGAACGCGACCCACTTTTATTTCCGACTCAAAAAATTCAAATTCAAAATATTTTATTTCACATAAACCTACATGGGCACTTATGAAACGTCAGAAGCTACGCACGGTTCCAATTGGTCGTTTCCTATGGAGAAGAGCCGGCAAGAAACTCCACGGTTACTCTTTTAAAAATAATTGGGTTTTACAATATTTACAACAAAAAAAATATAAAAAATACAGTATTATTAGGTATGCGAGGACAGTGTAGGTCTTTCAACAAGTACCAAGTATGTACTTAACAAAATAGAAGATGGTCAACAAGTGTACAGTCCACTAAGCCTACAGCGTTCTCACATTCACAAAATAGAAAAGAATCTATATAAAAGATAAATAAATTAATAAAAATAAAAACTATTTTAAACGAAATGACATGATTGCTATTACAACTGTAACAAATCTGAATAATTAACATGTCCACAAAAGTCACTAATAAAGAGTTGAAAATTAAATAGTAGGTATATAATGTCAAATAAAATTATGATTATGTCAAGGAAGAATGTAAATAAAACAAAAATATAAACATGGTAATTTGAGAGCAGTTAATAGAATCTTACATATTTTGCCGTTAATGAGGTACCAGGGAAGCCACATGTGCAGAGGGAATTATTGCCAAACTTCTTTGTCTTCAACGTAGTCTTTAATTTTATAATATGCTTTCCTGATAAGGACACGTTTGATGTGGGTTTTGAACTTCCCATCGCTAAGTTCTGTAACCGACTTTGGCAACTTGTTATAAAATCGGATGCTGTTTATAAGAAATGACTTGCTTGTTTTAGTTAATCTAAATTTGGGTATCACAATTTCATGTCTACTACGTGTATTTATATTATGGAAATCGCTTCTTATTTTGAAAAGTCCTAAGTTTTTCCGAACATACAAAATATTTTCTAAGATATAAAGAGAAGGCAGAGTCAGTATATCAATTTCTTTGAATTTGTTTCTAAGAGACTCGCGAGGACCCATTTTATAGATAGCGCGTATTGCCCTCTTTTGTAAAATGAAAATTGAATCTACGTCAGCTGCCGATCCCCACAACAGAACGCCATAAGACATAATACTGTGGAAATAAGCAAAGTATACTAACCTAGCTGTAGCTATATCAGTCAACTGCCTTATTTTTCTTACTGCATATGCAGCTGAACTTAATCTACCTGAAAGAGTTCTAATGTGGGCGCCCCATTGCAATTTTGAATCTAAAGTAATTCCTAAAAATACAGTTTCCGTTATTGCATCTAGTTTTTTGCCATCAAGTTTTAGATTTAGACCCACTTGAGGTACATTTGGTAATGAGAACCTAATACATTTAGTTTTGTTCGCATTAAGTAAAAGATTATTAGCTGCGAACCATTTCGAAAGAACAGCCAGACTATCGTTGACGTGTAAGACATCTGTATCTTTTCTATCTATTTTAAAAATAAGAGAAGTGTCATCAGCAAATAGAATTATATTCGATAAGTTAGCCATCATGTAAGGAAGGTCATTTATATAAACGAGAAATAAAAAAGGGCCGAGAATTGAACCTTGAGGCACGCCCATTTTAACTAGAGACCCCGAGGACGTCGCCCCATTAACGTTTACTTTTTGCCGTCGATTTGATAGA
Source organism: Conistra vaccinii (assembly GCA_948150665.1). Lineage (NCBI taxonomy): Eukaryota > Metazoa > Arthropoda > Insecta > Lepidoptera > Noctuidae > Conistra > Conistra vaccinii. Next base: position 25,322,191 of record OX411323.1, read on the forward strand.
TAGGAAAGAACAAGGTCAGCAGCTTGGCCACGAATTCCGTAGTGGTGTAATTTACAGATCAGTGTGTTGTGGTCAACGCAGTCAAACGCTTTTGAGAGGTCACAGAAAATGCCAATTGCATCCTGGGACTTCTCCCAGGATTCTAAAATGTGACTGATGAGTTTTACTCCTGCGTCAGTCGTTGACCTACCTTTCGTGAAACCAAACTGGTGACTATGCAAAATCCCATTTGAATTAAAATGTGACAACATCTGGTCTAGCATGATTTTTTCATATATTTTACTCAATGCTGGTAGAACAGATATAGGTCTATAATTAGAGGGATCACTCTTACTACCCGATTTGAAAATTGGTACTACTTTACTATGTTTCATTAAATCAGGAAACGTACCGCTATCTAAACATTGATTAAATATGCCTGTTAGGACAGGGGCAATTGTGTCAATGATATCAGTAAGGACCTTAACGGAAATCCCCCATAAGTCTTCAGTGTTTTTTATGTTAAGACTTTTGAAAGCTTTTTTAATCGTGACAATAGAAATGGGCTTGAATTCAAAACTTGGAATGTCCTTACTGAAATTTTCTTTTAGAAGAGATTCAGCTAGTATAGATGATGAAGGCAGAGATTTCGTAACCTCTATTGGGATGTTGGTAAAGAAATTTTCTAGTGTCTCAGCAACTTTTAACTTATCTGAAATGGTTTCATTATCAATTTTCAAAAACAATTCATTCTGATCTCGCTGTTTTGTGTTACCAGGTTCTTTGTTAATTACCTGCCACACAGCTTTGATTTTATTGTTCGAGATACTAATTTTGTTACTTATTAATTTAGATTTTGCTTGGGCGCAGACTCTTTTAAATATCTTAGAATAGTTTCTTACATAATTATGAACAGCTTCATCAGAAGTCAATGATTTTTCGTTATATAAATTATATAAAATATCTCTGCTTTTTCTAATGCCAGCAGTGGCCCATTCATTAAATTTTGGTTTAGTATTGATTGTTACTTTTTTTACAGGACATGCTTTATTGAATTCTTGGCATACTGTAGAAAATAATGTACCGTAGTTTATATTGGGGTCTTGTGAATCAAAACTAGCTGTTGAAAGATTGCTAAGAACATTATTATTAAACATTTTTAATTTATTTTTAGTAAGAGGTCTTAACTGAATAGTTTTATCTAAACGTAACTTTTTATCTGATTCAAAAGATATAAGTTGACCTGTATGATCAGATCTGACGCCACTAATTAGGGACGAGTCTTTTATTATACAATTAGTAAATATATTATCTATGCATGTAGCTGAGGTTGCTGTTATTCTAGTTGCTACATTAAATATACATTTTAAATTGAATGATTTAAATAATGAGATGAGCTTACATTTTTCCGGTGAATTTACTAATAAATCAATATTTAGGTCACCACAAACAAAAACTATTTTATTATCTCTGAAAAGTTTAGTTAATATTTCTTCCATTATTATCAAAAATGATGGCAAGTTTGAGGCTGGTGGTCTATAAACACATAAGAAAGTATGGCCTTCAACCTCTGCACATGCTACCTCACATAAGCGATCAACAGAGCAAGCAGTGATATCCTTCCTTTCCTTATATCTGAAACAACTATTACATAATATTAAGGTACCACCCCCTAATGAACTCTAATGACTCGCTATCAGATCTGTGTATAACTTTACACCAACTTACAAAAGTAACTTGCAGTTTTTTATCTATATCCATCGCGGATTTACGAGGGTTGCCGCCTACTGCGGCCTACTGCCTCGCGCTCACGCAGGACGCGCTTCAAACTAAAAAGCTTCTTGACGCAGCACCTCGGGGGAAATCAAGGCGCCTTTGATTGGCTACTTAAAAATAAAACGCGTGTTGTTGCTCAGGTGTGTTCGTACATTCTCAAGTGTGTCGGTTAAAGTTTCATTCGCCCGGGGGGACGCGGGGAGAGGACGCGGTAAGTTACAAGGTGTTTCTACAAGTTGGCACGTTGCGCTTACTTGACATAAAGCTTCAAAGTGTGGCCTCCGAGGTGGTTTTGATTTGTTACGTGAAACAGAAAGTGACTTTGATATAGGTACAGTATGTACTCCGCTAAGACCTTCAACTTTACTAACGCCTGCTACACGGTCGCCCACCGCGTCCCGACAGAGGTGACCAAACGTTGATACAGCTTTGCCGAGCGCCAACCAACGTCACCTGTGTCGGGGACGCGGTAGGCAACCGTGTAGCAGGTGCTTTACATGTGGCGTGGTTTTTTACTTTGCTAGCTTTAGGCTGCCTGTCCACTGGAGCGGAGAGGAGAAAAGAGGAGCGGAGATGTGCCAATATTAACCAATAGAATCTTGACTTAGGATCACTGATCTAAACTCAGTGGCGGAGTCAAGATTCTATTGGTTAATATTGGCACATCTCCGCTCCTCTTTTCTCCTCTCCGCTTCAGTAGACAGGCAGCCTTAAGGTGGGACAGAGAAAGAGACTAGAGCTATGATTTACTTGTAACAGAACATCGAGTATTCGCCGTTTTTTAATTTTATCGAACCTCACTTCGAACGCAATGTTCGATATTTTTGTACAACCTGATATAAAAACCAACGAGCGTTTTGGAGTAAATTTTTATCGAGCAAAGGCACGAGCGTGTTGGATAATTCATTTTGAGGTTATCTTATTATAATACTAAAATATAGTTTAGTTGGATAGTGACATGAATGTGTCACATTTACAAACCTTGAGACAGCTTGAGACTAATGTAGAAGTACCTAATTTGATAAGGTATTGTGTTTACCTAAAAATAACACTTAACTTGTAAAATTCATTGTTATTACTATAAATTATTAAGTAATATTTAATGGGACATGTAGTATATCTTAGATTTTATATTGTTATCATTTTAATATACCTAATAAACTGTTTCAAGCTATTGTCACGTTTCAAACAAGGTCGGGTGATCCCCCACCTTGTTTACAAGAACCGATGTTATAAAAGACCCGCTTTAGGTGGGAAGTCAGGCTTTTGAGCTGTGCGGACCGAATCAAGTGATTGAATAGTCAGTTGCTCGGTAGATGTTCAGTTGGTTGGTTCTAGTGCCGTTATTGTGTGGTTTTGTTTAGTATAATTTGATATTATACTGTAATTATTGCTTATTATGATTATGTTGGTATATTATTGCCAATATTGCTATTTTTATAATGTTGCTATTATTCTGAATCCAAGACATAGAATAAACTATTTTTAAGATAACGATAATTAATGGAAATATTAGAGTGTGGTATATATGTTGATAGAATACAATACTGTAATACTGTTCCCATGGAGTTTCTTGTTCTTCTTCTCCATAACGACCTAGATTCGGAACGAACTAGCTTACTGATTTAATGCTGACAAGTCTAATTAAATAAATATCTAGATTCTAGTCTTGTCTTTCTGTGCTTTACTTCATGAAAACCTTTCCCTACAAAGCTTATTCATAAGAACTTTCATAAGTAATAAATAATCGGTAGTCATTCTGACATTCAAATCTTGCTATTTGGGTAATATCTATTTATGTTTAATATACTTATAGTGCCTACCGCAGTTTCTAACAAGCGCATGGTAGAAAGAAATGTTACAGGTGGTGCTCACTCATAGTGCGCATTTGCGAACGCAGCGTCGAGTATCGCAGGAACGTTACATTACATGAAAATGCTTTTTCAAATTGAGCTTTTGCTTGTATTTTACCATTCATAAGAACGTCCAGCTTCTTATTTGATAGTTTTGATAAGGGCCTACAAGCAGACGCTGTTTATACAGATTTTTGCAAGGCCTTTGACAAGGTGGACCATGAGCTGTTACTTAATAAAATTGCCTTTAACGGAATTCGTGGCAATTTGCTACGGTGGTTTGCTTCATATATTTCGAACCGCTGTCAAAGGGTAGTTATCAATGGTTACAGATCAAGTATTATCGAAGTCACATCTGGTGTCCCACAAGGCTCCATCCTTGGGCCGCTCTTATTTAACATATTTATTAATGATATAGGTGACTGTTTCCGCAACACTGAATTTCTGTTGTACGCCGATGATCTGAAAATCTACAAGTCCATCAAAACTGTCGATGACTGCATTTTAGTCCAACAAGACCTTGATAGACTTACAGACTACTGCCACAGTAACAAATTAAAACTAAGTTTACCGAAGTGCAGCTACCTTACGTTTACTAAAAATAAGCATATTATTAAGTTTGCCTACACCCTTTGTCACGTGCCTCTATCTCAGCTGAATTTAATTCGTGACCTCGGTGTTATTCTTGACTCTAAACTGTGCCTAGACACACACATTAACAAAATTGTCAGCAAAGCTTTCCAACTATTTGGTTTTATCATGCGGTCCACCCTTGACTTCAAGAGAACCTCGTCATACTTATGCTTATATAAAGCGCTTGTTCGTTCACAGCTAGAATACGCAGTGTCAGTATGGAATCCTCTCTACAAAAAATATTCTGAAATGGTTGAAAATGTACAGTACAAATTCTTGCGTGCTATGCACTACAGATGCCACAAATCCTACTTGTCATACTCTCAATTACTCAGCAAGTACAAGCTCCTCCCCCTTAGCTCTAGAAGGAATTGCCTCGAAGCCACAGTACTATATAAAATTGTCAGAAACAAGTTTAACTGTACAAATCTTAACAGTATGATTTGCTATGCTGTACCTCGAACCGTTCACAGGCGGCGGGTACGCGCAGGTACTCTCTTCGCTTTGAACACTTGCCGAACTAACTCAGGCCTGCGCTCACCTGTCCGCCGTATAGTTGACACATACAACAGTACCTTTTTAAATATAGATATCTTCAATTGCACAATAAGTCAATTTAAGCGCCTCATTCACCATTCCCTATTAAATATCACAACTAGTGCCCCTTAATATATGTATTTATATTGTATAATTTTTGTAACATATCTTTTTACATTATTTTTGAACTAACTAAAAATTTATTCAAAAATTTTTAAACAATTCTTATATAATTTGTAATTTTTTTCCTAATAGTGTTTATTTTTATTATTATTTAACTTTTAATTATGTATTTGCCACACGTACTGCTATTAATGTTCCTAGCGATAAGCTGTTTTTTTTCTTCTTAAACTTCTATGCCTACTTGTGGGCAGCGTTGTGGGTTACTTTATAACCAAATTTATATTTTGTTAAACTAGTTGTAAGTCCTTATAATGTAACTGTTTGCTGTTCCTCTCAATAAAAAATAAAAAATAAAAATAAAAACGTTACATTACATGGAAAAGCTCGACAGGATTTTCTAGTGTATACTCACCTTTATGTTTCTGTCAGGTTTAACTTTTAACAAACATCTATTCGCTTGTAACATCCCGCGGCTGTAGTTTGTTCCAAATGAATGAGTTTCTCTTCTGCCTCGAGCGATTTATTACATCCATAGATCTTCTTGACACCTCAGTGTCACGCTTCAGCCTAGTAAACCACATATCAAGTACTTCCTTAAACCCGTGATGAGATTATACAGTAGATAAGTGTATCAGTACATCAGAGGATATCGTAAAGTGCCCTATATGGGCAGCCATAGGGTGCCAATGTTCGGCCACCCTCTCTCTATAACTGCTTCGTTTCGATAACTAAAGGATAATGCCCGCACGCGGCGGCTTTACGACGCCATCACTTTGTATCATCCAGCTCAACGTGTAGTTATGAGCGACATACTTAAGTATTTCGTCACTTAATAGCGAAATATTCACGTATTATCATCTCTTCCGGTTATTATCAGCAGGCTGCGTTACTTCCTTGATCATGTGACCAGGCCGATATAAATACACACGCCATACAGTTAACAAGGGTAAAAAAAATATGTTGTCCAAACTATTTGAACAAATAGAACACAGATGGACGGCGATTGTTTCTTGCTCTTGCACGAGTCGTGCAAGAGCAAGAAACAATAGTGCAATATTCGTATCCTACAGTTCGTGTACCATAAGACTACACTGTCAAAGTTTGGAACAGTCGCAGTCAGATAAAAAGTTCAGAATTGGCTGGTGAAGCCGAAAGAGGTGATAGAGCTGTACCGAGCTCCGACCGGAGGAAATTGAACGAGAGGCTTGATTTATGTGCCGCTTAGCAGGACGCCGCCCGGGTGCGCGTCCTAACCGCTCGCTGTGGAAGTGGACTTGCTTAGCAACAGGAGACACGGACAGCTCAGCTACTAATTTGACACACACTTGATTCCATGCTCATGATCACTACATAAGTGCAAATTAAAGAAGTTTCAATCTTTAATAGCAGCAGTTTATGAGATGATTTCTCTGTTAACTCAGAACCTAGCATGAACTTAAACCTAAGCTGAATTATTCATTGTATTACTGCTATTTGTATTTATACATCTCGAGCAGTGTTTCGTGTGCAAACTGTGTACATTGTGCGGCGTCTCGCGGTTTTGTCGCGATCTCATGCTAATGTAATCCGACGATGTAGGGCGATGTAAAACAGCTCCATGTCGTTTGGAAACACTAATGAACACGGGATTCGCATTAGTTTCAATTTAATGCCGCGCCTCGCAATCTGTCCTCTGTGATGAGGGTTCCCCGGACCAATAATCAACCAATTAGGCTCGCCCGACGTGACCGACCACAAATACACACTCTTTTGTAATTGTAGTGGGTCATTATACTGATGGAAAGATTGCATAAACTGGTTGATTCAAAAAGGTTGTAATTTTCTTTGTCATCGTATTATTAGAAACAAAGAAAGAAAAATATTTTATTAGGGACACGCGCAGGACGTACAAACGAATTTTTATTTTATTTAAAACGAACAAAACAAATTGATAGAACTAAGCAAATGATGCTGCGAGGAACACAAGACTCCGCTAAGGTCACCAATACCAACTGCGTGCAGTACCCGGGTGAGTTTAGAAACTGTTTTTCTTTTGTACTCGTATCAAATGTTGTTTATATTAATTTAGAACTCAAAGTACGAACTGTTTTTATAGCACGAAAAGGAGGTGGCAAGTCGTTGCAGCAGCGAGAGGCAGCACTTCCATGGAGTGCAGCGGTTTTTGTTTGTTTAGGTCAACAGAAGGTAAGAAGTTGCTCTTGTTTTAGCTTGAATTATAATATCTCGTGTCCGTCAATTTCCTATAGAGATATTCTGTTATATTTGTTAGAAAGGTCCAAAAGTGTAGGGTAGTCGGAAGACGCTAGTAGTTACCGACGAAATCGATGTAGGTATCGTGTCGCATGGTGGTACGTAGCGGGCGGCCGGGCGGCGCGCGGTGGCGGCGGCGGCGGCGGCGCGCGGGCGACGCAATCTCACGGCTCATTTGCGGCGCGCTGATCTACGACGACGACTAATGTGCCGCGCACTCGCTCAACGTAAAACACTGGATGTAAGTACGCTATAAGGGACTACAGGACCTACACGTGCCTGAATGCATGTTTTATATAATAATTATTCTTTATTTCGGACTACACATACAAGTATACACAATCCATAATTATAGTATTAGTAACAATGACTTAAAAAAACTATGTTAGTAAACTTTTACAAACTAAAACAAACTTAAATTGACGTGGCCCAACACACGTTGGCACGTGTCTCCGTACCAACACACGTTGGCACGTGTCTCCGTACCCAGTACCTTATAAAGGGTCTGTCAGCTTTGTCTAATAATGTACTTAGGATGCTGTTGGAGCTTCCGCGCAACCTACCCATTAATGACGCTGTTCACTTCCTCAGAATAGCATGAAAATCGTTTTTGTCCAATCAATAGATTTTTTGTAAATAGATAATTGCTTCATATTTTGCAATAAATTACCTGCGTTGTCATCGCGCTTCTCTTTCTTTCTTTTCTATACAGTCTGACAGTGAACGCGCTTTAGCTGTTGTAAGCCACTTAATTAAACACTCGTCTTATTTGAAATGGAGACCAAGTTCACATATTTTATAGCAGAACGGAAACTGATCCCGTGGTTGACTGCCCATTTTATAGCAGAACGGAAACTGATCCCGTGGTTGACTGCCCATTTTATAGCAGAACGTTAACTGATCCCGTGGTTGACTGCCCATTTTATAGCAGAACGTTAACTGATCCCGTGGTTGACTGCCCATTTTATAGCAGAACGGAAACTGATCCCGTGGTTGACTGCCCATTTTATAGCAGAACGGAAACTGATCCCGTGGTTGACTGCCCATTTTATAGCAGAACGTTAATTGATTCCGTGGTTGACTGCCCATTTTATAGCAGAACGTTAACTGATCCCGTGGTTGACTGCCCATTTTATAGCAGAACGGAAACTGATCCCGTGGTTGACTGCCCATTTTATAGCAGAACGGAAACTGATCCCGTGGTTGACTGCCCATTTTATAGCAGAACGGAAACTGATTCCGTGGTTGACTGCCCATTTTATAGCAGAACGGAAACTGATCCCGTGGTTGACTGCCCATTTTCATAATCTTAAAATTCACTCCTGTCCGCGGCGTTGTTCGACAATATTGGCATGGGGGTTACAATAATTATTATGTACTTCTTCATTAATGCTTCTCCAGTATTTCAGGTTAGCAACGTTCTATTTCATAGATCAAAAGATTCTAGTGCTTCGACATAACATAAGCCAACAATGACCAGTTACGTACCAACTCAGAGAACTTTTATATGTAAGTATCGTTACGAAAGCCCATTTAAATCTAACACACAACAATAATAATATCCCTCTGTAACGTGTTGATATAACATTTTATTATAGCAATGCGTGTACGTGTACACTGTTCTGTGTGCACATCGGGCTCCGCACAGCCCATCAATCGACATCAATCGGAATTCAATTCGCCGCCGAAATAATATTTATATCGGAAATCCATTAGCGGCGTGAGGTAGCGACGTGCTCGATATTGTGCTGTTGTGTACCGAGCAGTGCGAGCACCTGCACGGATTACATAACTAGTACATTGACGTTCTCGTAATGTAACTTATAGGGTTTATATGAACACACACTTTCTCACATCCATTGAGGCTTTGGACGAAAATTGTGGCTTAAAAAAATAATGGAACCGCTAACCTTCTTACTCATAGCGGGTTTATTTAAAAATAGAAGGGACTACTTTGAATTCTGAATAATACTTTCTATATTCTTTAGTAAATAAAATAATACTTGTAGTATTCATTTTCCGTTCCACAGACATCGTTTACGTTTCCGTGCCGCAGTGCACTAACCGCGCGCACGAGATAGCGATCTAAACGAAAGTTTAACTTTAACTGTTCGAGCCCAATACAGTTAGTTATAGCGGCATGTCTCTGTTGCCAAGTAATTACGTCGCTTCGCGTTATACGCTGGCTCTAGATTCTTTGTTTTGTAACATCGCTGGGCACGAATGTAATCTGCATGCAATTGCTTTTAGATAACTATCTATTGTGCTGTGTTTTCTTATTATCTCACGATTGGAACACGATGGCATTTTGTCGTGCACCGGAATATGCACAGAAGATTGCTAAATAAACGTAACTTTTTACGATCTGTGTTAGTAAATAGTTTTGGTAAGTAAAAAATTATTTGATAAATAATCAAAACATCAAAAAAGTCTCACTTTACGTAGTAGATCGTGCGTACTTTTGATAGGAAATTCTACGAAACCTATGCAGTATTCTTGGCATGCACAGCGGGCCCAGGGCTGGTAGCTGTTAATGTGTGGAAGCCGTGAAATGAGCGCGCTGACTCACTCGGCACAATGTGTCGACTCACCATGTTGTCGCCAAGCCGGAGCAGGTGCGCTGGAAATAGTCTACTTTACAGTTTCACGAGTCATCACTAAGTTGATGAAAAGAACTGCATTCGTCAATCGTTCTGACGACGGAGTGGTGGCATGGAGAGTACCTACTCGAAGCGTAGCAGGAGTGAAGGCAGGAGGAAGTAATTAACAAGTTTCTTGTAAATAAGTAGATACATACTTACCTCGGGAGAATGACGAGCAGTCCCAATCAAATAGTTTTCGCTAGAGACGAAACTTTCAGCCGGTGATTGTTACAAAATAATCTTTAGAAAAAAACCAAGAAAAAATAAACTATTCATAGCTATCTAGTGTTCGTACCTTTACAAAAGGCACCTTCAGTGTTTTGATAGGACGATAGGCTGGACGAGAGCTTGGTCTTAAATATTAAGTGGCGGCTATCGACCCGCGGGATGCTGGCGAATACGATCCATCTAGTTTATGCTCCGTTCGCAACTTTACACGATACTGCGAGCTCAACCAATAAGCCGTGAAAGATGTTGCGAATATAGGGCAATACTTTAGGATATATACTACAGCCGAGTGTGGGCGACGTAACGAGTTCAGCGAGTGGAGATAAGTAGAGGGTGTTGTGACATGCGTGTAGTCGCACAAGGATAGTGCCGTAAGTGGTAAAGAACAACTCTACTGCCGGGTACCTATCTTCAGTACCCATGAGAGTAAATAACTACAGACATATTTTTCCATCTCTAAACGTAGATTTTAAACGCAAGACAAAATGAAATAAGACGTCTAGCACATTCATAGATATCATCTGTGCCGAGGGGCTGGTTGGCTGGTTGGCTGGTTGCTCGGTTCATGAGCGGTTACGCCGCAGACGGCGCGGCTCGTATTTTGATTGTGTTACGGGCGCTCGCCGGCACTCGCCCACACTCGCCCTCACTCGCCCCGGGGCCCGACTGCTTGTTATTGTGTCACACGTCACAGAATTGAATATAAACATTATTATTACTGGAATGTTTTTGTTATTAATGTATGAGAAATGTGTAGGCGTGTTAACTTGGCTGTCTCTAGAGTGGAATGTTAGTATTGCGCGAGCATGAATAAGTCATACCGATTTTGATGCAACTGCCTTGAATATCTATATGCACTAGGTTTTAAACTAACCTTGCTTTATAAACGGATCACTTTATAGACGGATCACTTTAAACCCCTTTGACACTTCATATCGAGCTCAATCGTTTCAGAAGTAGCGGTCCGACGTGTTTATTACTTCACGTTAAATAAAATGTAGCATTCCTAACACGTTACTATTTCGTAGTGAGCTCGAGTCGTGACCCAGTCGCTCCATCCTTCAGCTCCAAATAAACGTGAATCTCTAGCTAAATAAATCCGGTATTCAGCTATTCCTAGCGGTGTGCCGTGGCGAGGTTCACTATCTCATAGGTCGAGGCGCGGGATATTGCCTCCTTCGCTCCAAATGGAATATTCGCCGCCGCCACACGCCCACCTGCCAAGGATGACAGGCTTATAACGAAAATAATACAGAATTTACTCTAGACTTGAAAAGGTTCCTAAAATATATGTTTCAGATGAAGTTATTAAAACTCGGTGCCCCTTACCTCATGCTCAACTTATAACGATATTCGTTTTATGTAACAATGCCCTATTTCTTACCCATCCTTTCTCGCGCCGCAGGTTTCCGAGAACGTGAAAAAATGTTCGGAACTTATCGTTCGCTGACAAAAACTTGGGAATCCTATCTAAGTTTAGTGTTGAGTTATATGTCAGATATGTGTCAGCGCAGAACTACTTGAACTACTGCTAGGTACTCATCATTTTAATATATTGCCTTGCCAGAAGAATGGGCCATAAGCTAGTTAAAAAACCGGCCAAATGCGTTTCGGACCACGCAGTAAGGGTTCCGTAGTTGTGATGAATTTATCCCAAGAACAAACTTAACTCTTTAGTTGATTTTTCTCCCATACATACGTCACGGTTTTTAAACTGTAAATGAAAGTTTGTAATCGCAAAAAAAAAATGTGATAAAACTACAAATTAACGATTTACGGACTTTTTCTTGTGCTGTGCTCGCTCTTGCTTCTGCTTCTTGCCCATGATTTTAGGTCAACGGGAAGTACCCTGTAGGTTTTGATTTATTTGCGAGTATCAAAATATGTCGCATGCAGAAACGACCGTATTATTTTATTGCGTTGACTTAGAACTTAGAAGCTTGATAGTTTTAGAGCTCCCAGGGTCCGTAGACCTACGTATTTCATATTAATTTCAAAATTGATACCTCTACGCGTTCCTGAGAAAAACAGCGAAGTGATCCTCTATGGGTTCCGATTATTCCCATTAAGGTACCGTAAAAAAAGTGTTCATTATTTTTAAAGTAGTTTGTCTGTAAATTTTTTACTATATTTGTTTGTAATCCACTTGTATAACTTCTTTTTTGGTTATGGAAATAAAGGCTATATATATTTATATTATATTATTATATAATTGCCCCGAAAGCCATGATACATGCGTGATATAAGGTTTCAACGACCAACCGCGGATATGACAGTTTGAAACGTGGTGGATTATGTTAGGACTGATGTCAAATTCATAAATCTAAGATAGTCTAGTAGTCCTAAGAACTTCATCCGGGCGCAGGATTGGCGCGGCCAACACACAGTCGACGTGCTGATGGAGGGCCTTCACCCAGTAGTCGTTGCAGACTGAAATTAAGTAGTAAGAGAAATACATGGTCAATATAGCTCGTAGTTGTATGAATAAATGTTGAAATAGCAGCTGCAGTTACAAGTTTATAATGATTCCGAGAAGTTGGTAATTAGTTGCGTTGCAGCCCTGCGCCGCCGCGCCGTGGTCGCTATGAGTATTCGCATCACTCAGGTGGTGCAGTGCGCCGCAAATTGTGTTCCGTCGCCTCGGCCGCGCGGCCGCCCGGTTGCCACGGAGCGAGGGGAGGGAACAAAAAATTACATTGAATTAAATCAGGCTCGAAATAATTACTTTTTAAACGTCAATAGTTATAACTAGTGATCGGATATTCGGATGCATATTTACCTAAACTTAATTTTTGGCTAAGAAATTATGGAAGTGGCTTCTTAATATTTTTTTTCTTAATATAAATCCCGGAATTCCATAAAATCCGGGAAAGCACAACTAATCGCATACCAATATGCTATAGAAAGCAATCATCAGCCCTCTTAAGAGGGTTACTTTTGCGGACATAAAATTTTATATACGGTCTACTATAAACATTTTTTAACGAAACTCAGGGCACCGAGTTATTTGTCGCTATGTGCTATGCCATTTTGGCAACCTACTTTAAAACATTACCTAGCATTCCTATAGTAATAAAGTAATAAAATTATCTATTTTGGAATCGCGGGATTTTTGTGATCGATACAGAAGTGCATACCATATCAGCCAACACCTGAACGTAAGTCAATATACATTCGATTCTATAATCAGACCTCTAAATTTGTCGATCCCGGAATCCCCGGGATGTTTTCGACACAAAATTGCATTCCATAATAGCGAACACCTCAACTTTAGGTAAATATGCATCCGAATATCCGATCACTAGTTATAACAGACCTTTGCCCACCCTTCCCACTTCCTAATATTTTAGTTTGGAAGAAGAAGTGGCGCAACGACGTCATCAGCAATGCAAAAGCTGTACAAAGAGTTTGAATTCACGGTGATCAAATAAATTGAATCGATAAATAGTTCAGCGAATGATTGATTTGTTTGTTGTGCTTAATTAGAAATATTTTACAGCACGCGTTTAATAGACACACATTAATTCGTTTTGTATCCATACGTAATTAATTCTGGGTTTGTTATCATTTCATAATTTGTTTCACGCGCCACCGCCGCTAGGCGACCGAGCGAATTATGTTAGCGAGGAATGCGATTTATATGTAGTTCACAAACAATTTGTATGTCGCAGGTTGTTCAGTTTTGAAATTGTAATAAGTGTGTATGTTGGAAGAATAAAATCAATCAAAGCATAGGTACATACCCTTCCCCACATCGAGATACAATAGCTTACTAGAAACAAACCAAAGAACATGTAGCTTCACATGTAGTCGTCACATAACATGACGTGAACTTCCTTCCCTGTCGGCTCGCAGTAACTCTAACAAACGAGCGGTTCGCTAAGTGTTGGTTTATGTGCTCCAATTGTCGCCACAGCACGGCGGGAATCAATCCGCGCGTTACTACCGTAAACTATGAAACTGCAATATCCATCGCCGGCAATAAACCGCGCCGGTTTTGCTAATGTTATACTGCCGCGCCGATGAGCGATGCCCGAATATGAATCGCTGCTTGTCACGTAGAGGTTCCAAACTTGTGAATTGCAGCTTTTATGTTCTACCTACGTTGATGTTGAGTGAACTATATTTTGAAATAAAGGTTTAATTCAAACTAGTAATAGTTAATATATCTTTCATTTATTGATCTTATGAATCTAAAAGCCACAATTTATTTATGTTGTTTGGGAAAACAAACAATTGTACAATGTACATATTACATCTAAGATTACAAAATAATCGAAAGTGGGTAAATGTACAATCCACGACGTTTCTACAATCCATAATCAATGGAAAATGCTATCCATTGAACACGCAGAGTAAGCAAATAAAGTGATCGAGTAAGTATTCGTGCACACTGCCGCCGCCCCCGCCGCCACCCCCGCCCCCGCCGCCGCCGCCCCCGTCGCCGCCGCCGCCGCCGCCGCCAACGATGACAATTGACTCCAGGCAGCTTTACTTCTGTTTATTACAAACAGAAGGTTCGCGGTTCAGCAGCCTTTACTAGCTTGTTTACATTGCGTCTTTCTGTATGCAATATAACATTAAGATAAGTTTGTCCTGGTTGTTAGCTATGGGGTGTCCTTCTGCGTCCGTCTGCATGGTGTTGTTGCTCGTACACAAATAGATATTCACGTCTGGCCCAAGTCTTGTTAAACTTTAGACATTATTTTCTGTAAGCTCTCTCCGCTACAACAGCCGTCTATGCGGCTTTCATAATGTACTGGAATTATGGAAACTATAATAGAAAGCGCAACAATTACATGCGAGTTGATTGAAAAAAAAATTAGAATTAAAAAACATCACTCCTTTTCTAAAAATCGTAATCGTATTAGACACACATACACGACGCGAGAAACTACAAAATTATCTTTGTCAACCAGCCTCTCTAGAAATTGACAAAAATATCACAAAGTTGTTTGCTACGACGGCGACGCAATATTAATTCGTAGAAGTGTTGGCGGCGCCGCCGCCGTCGTAGCGGAGAGAAAGACATCATCTGCTACGGCGTAGCATCACACTGCAAAGTCACTTGATACATTACTTTTTAATTTTACTTGAAACACTCAGAACAGCAATTGAAATATTACAAAATCAATGTCCAGTTTATATTTCGCTCAAAAATAATACAATTATTCACTCCTATGAGGAAAACATAATAATTAAGATAAGCGACGGTTTCACTTGTTATTAAACAAAAATTCCAAAAGTCACTACATTTGGAGAGAAAATGCATCCCAAAGAAGTAAAGGCGTATACATACAAACGACTACATTACAGGGTCTGTGCACACACTTGTGCTCGCGAGTGTCTCGGCGACATTACAGGGTCTGTGCACACACTTGTGCTCGCGAGTGTCTCGGCGACATTAAGATGGCGTGAGATTCGACTCACGCACTCCATGCACTTAACTTAATGTTCTCGGTGCTTACATCCGACGTCGGTTTGCGCGAGGTGGCCGTGCGAGATAATTAGGAAAGTTTTGGAGAAAAAATTCAAAATTTAATTGTTGTGTGTATAATTACCCAAATTGTTTTTGTAGTCTTCGTGACTCTTAAGTTAGTAACTTGTTACAGTCACTCTGAAAGACGATTTACATAATTATTTGCGCCGCTAGTAAAACTCAACATACTTCTCAACAAAACTGGCAAAAGTGCAAGCCGACAGATAGTTCAATCTATCACTCAACAGTACAAAACAAAGCAGTTTTATCTGCCAGCGCTTAATGGAGCGTGCGGCACGCGCGCCTATTTATGTGATGGGCGCGCCTGTGCAACTGCGGCGCGGCCCCGCGGCATGGCGGCGGCACAGCGAGGTACGGCTGGACGTGCGCCAGCCGGCTGCGTCCGACAGGCGCACTACGATCTCTGACCTTGTGTTTCCATACCGGAATGCAATAAGTATAGCAGTGAAACTTGTTTATTCAATAATAATAAAGATGTTTCGGTAGATTCACCTGTTCCGGCAAAGTAAAGTAGTAAGTAGTATCATGGCATCGTATTATTATATTATCTGTATCGTGGCATATCTCTAGATATATAGAGGTGTGCTGACATCTAGCCGTAGGAAATAATCATCTCGGCAGTGTGCAGTAACCCCACGGACCCTATCTCCCGGGAGAAGTCTTATTCCTCACCTTTGCCTTGCCTTTATTGGCCGGCTGGTGTGAACACTGACGAGGAACAGAGGTTCCACCTCTTCCTTGCCTTTACTGGTTTGAGTGAAGATTCGCAAGACCAAACGGGCTCGGAGGAAGGAAGTATTCCAGTAAGATGTTGGTAGGGATTTTGACCGTACTTCCGGGATTGTCCTGATAGCCGTGGAGTACCTCTCCACTTCTCATAAGCCCCCCTTGTCGCTACGACACTACTTAGTAGTCACCCCCTTTCTAGCCATATCATCTCTACGACTCTATGTTGTTACTACGTTATGGGCCAAAGACAAATTTTCACAGTTTTTTGATGACACCATGACTTGTGTGGGTGGCAGGAGATGACAATGTAGGTAGCTATTTAAAACTCGGGTCATTGTGCTTTTAAAAACCGGCTAAGTGCGTGTCGGAGCACGCGCCTCGAAGGGTTCCATAGTTGGGATGAATTTATCCCAAAAATAAACTTTGTAGTTGCAAAACGTATTCATCGATATACCTACGTCACGGACAATTCTCCAACTGCAAATGTAAGTTTGCAATCGTATTTTGTTTTAATGTCGTAATTCTACAAATTAACAATTTTTGGACTTTTACCTTTGCACAGCACAAGGCTGTGAGACCTTGCTTCATGCCAAAGGACAGTGGGCAAAAATGTATGGCGGTACACCCACGTCCGCCACAGTTGAAACTACTGTAGTTTTGAAGACATTGCTTCTCCCTCTGCTCACGCCGAAGTGCATCAAAATTGGTCCCGGGGTTCTTCGGTTCTGACAATGTTAGGTTAGGTTAGGTTAGATAAAATACACGTAGCTTCGCCAATACACCGCGCTCCGCCACAGTTGAAACCACTGTAGTTTTGAAGACATTGCTTCTCCCTCTGCTCAGCCCGAAGCGCATCAAAATTGGTCCGGGGTTCTTCAGTTGCGACGATGGGCAAAAATATATGGGAGAGACGAAACCACCGCGTCCCACGACTCGGCACTCTTGGCCATCGAACGAACGACGGCCGGCAGTGACAAGTCGGCTCCGACTTCTGAAACGAGGGCACGGCGCGGCTCCTCCCACGCGGCACACTCTGCCAATGTATGCCGCGCCATGTCCTCCCGACAATGGACGCAGTGGTGACACCGAGCGTTCGGCTCCCTGTTTATGCGACACAGGTACTTCCCGAAGCAGCCATGCCCCGAGAGCACCTGCGTCACCCAAACGACAGGGAGCCGTGCCTCCTCGAGAGCCAGCCCTCGAGCAATGGCCGGAACCTAACCTAACCTAACATTGTCGGAACTGAAGAACCCCGCGACCGATTTTGCTGCGCTTCGGCGTGAGCAGAAGGAGAGGAGAAGCAATGTCTTCGAAACTTCAGTGGTTTCAACTGTGGTGGAGCTGGGTGTATTTTGCCCACTATTCTTTCATGACTCTAGTCGGTCAACGGAAATGTTACCCTGTTGGTTTGATTTATTTGCCAGTATCAAAATATGTCACATAAATGGCCGTATTTTTTTATTGCGTTGTCTTAGCTTGGTTTTTTTAGAGCGCCAAGGACGATAATCAACTTATTTGATATTAATTTCAACTTGATACCTCCACGCGTTCCTGAGAAAATGGGTCTTCACAGACTGACACTTACGGAACCCTAAATAAAAACAAGCTAAAGATAACTGATATTATTTTAGAACATTCTCCTATTTGGGGTAGCACTGCCGCATGCCGGCCGCGAGCGCCGCGGACTGCTCGCAGCCGGCTGCGGTGGCCGGTGACTACGTTATGTATCGCGTTGCTTCAGCGCTGCAGTCTCAAACAATATTCACCGAAACTGCACTACAACATAATTTATTATTGAAATTATTTCGTTTTCGCTTTGCAAAGACATTTGTTCTGAGAGTTCGGCACCTAAAACTGATAAGAATATTATTATTAGAGATGCGCAAAATGTACCGAACCGAATATTTGGCCGAATCATTCGGTTCAATTCTGCGCGGTAAACAGGTTTGTACAGTGTACACGTTCGTCAATACCGGCGCGGCGCGGCGGCAGCGTTCTTCAAGAGCCGGGCGGCCGGCGTTTGCAACAGACAAAAAAAGCAGAAGTTTATTTGGTTAAAATTTTATTTAAATTGATTGTTAAAGTTAATCTTTTTTATTTTGTCTATAAATAAATTGCTACAAAAAGTAGTGTTTCTTTCTTTCATTTACACAAAACTATGTACATCTTTCGGAATAAACCACACTTATTTAACCAAACCTTACCCAAAGTTAACCTTTAATAAAATAATCTTTTTTAAAAAATTTACAATAATTTAAATATTCGGTAACATGAAAAAATATGCCGTATGTACCGAATACGAATATTCGGCCGAACATTCGGCGTATCCTTAATAATAATGATTATAAAGTAGGTATGCGATTAAAAAGGTACACGGAATACGAAAAAACTGTGTCTATGTCTTCAAACTGGCCCAACATTGTCTAACCGGTACCATCTCACACATATGCAATCTGAGCATGTCGTCTGGAGTGGTTCCAGTCCAGTTGAAAACAGCGAATATCTGCCCGATCTACAAAGCTGGAGACGCATCAGTACCATCCAATTATAGGCCTATATCTCTTCTTACGTCTTTGTCCAAAATTCTGGAGAAGCTGGTGAACAAGAGACTATTGGCGTACTTGGAAAAGAAGCAACTGCTGTCGGCCAACCAGTATGGCTTTCGGAATGGCAGGTCAACGGAGGATGCAGTCTCTAAGTTGGTGGATCATGTCATTGATAACCTTGACAAAGGCAAAAAGTGTACCGGCGTCTTCCTTGATCTTGCCAAGGCCTTTGATACCGTGTCAAGGCCCATACTGGTATCTGGGGCATTGCATTGGAATGGTTTACCTCCTATCTTTCCGAACGTAAACAGAAGGTTTGCCTGGGTAACTTCCAGAGTACCTTTACGAAAGTGGAATTTGGAGTGCCCCAAGGTAGTGTCCTTGGTCCCACCTTGTTTCTCCTGTACGTTGATGGTCTATGCTCACTCAATTTGGTCAACGCGCAAATATCTGCGTACGCTGATGACACAGCTATTATTTTCCATGGAGACTCTTGGAGGGAAACCTATAGTGCCGCAGAGGCTGGAATGCAGAAGGTTTCCAACATAATTTGCTCACCCTTAATGTTCAAAAAACCAAGGTAGTAAATTTTTCTGTAAACATAAAAACAGCTGCCCCTAAACAATTTACGCTCAAATCCCATCAGTGCAATTACAGTATAGGGGTCTGCTGCAGTTGTCCCGTTTTTGAACATGTAAATAGTATCAAGTATCTTGGTATTTACATAGACCAGCACCTAACATGGGGAAAGCAAATACAATCTCTTACTTCACGCGTAAGGAAGCTCTTGTACATATTTAAAAGACTTCGATCTATAGCTGACAAAGACACACTCAAGATGACTTACCTGGCTTTATGTCAGTCTGTGCTTGGTTACTGCATAATATCTTGGGGTTCCGCTGGTAAAAGTTATCTAATTACTGCGGAACGTGCACAAAGAGCTATCCTTAAGGTCTCTCATGGATTAAGAATTCGATACCCCACTGATATGTTATACCGAGAAATGAAAGTGCTTACGGTGCGCCAACTTTACATATTATCAGTTCTACTTAAATTTCATAAAATATCTGCTGCCACACTGGTAGCAGATCAGCGCACACGTAGAAATCCTAAGTGGAACACAGTTGGCTGCAAACTTAAATTTGGCAATAAGGCTTTCTTTCGTATAGGACCATACCTGTATGAAAAAGTTAACAAAAAGCTTAAAATCTTCCCCCTGACTAAGTTTGGGTGCAAAAAACAGGTTCGCGATTGGCTGCTTAGGCTTAATTATGCTGAAACGGAAACTCTTTTATCTTTCAAATATTAAAGTATTCATCATCTCATACACACTAACACTCATCACATGCATACATACACTCATCACATTGACACTCACACTCATCACTTACATACTTACGCACACCACATACACACATACTTTTTGGTCACCTTTAAGTCCTAAGTTTGATTTATTATATTGAAACGATGCATTTCTTAACCTATCATTTATAATTCATATTATTTGGCGAAAGAGACTGGATCCTGCGACACAGGGTATCCTAGTGCGGGATCCAGTGTCATACCTTATTTGTAACACTTGTTTATGAATCAATAAAACTTTTTTATTTTTTTTATTTTTTATTTTATGTAAAATGCACGCAAAGTTTCAGTAACAAAACATGTATATCTATGCACCTTTGTCCGGCGCTTAAACAGAAATAAAATATCAATTTCCTCGCTGCAGGCACTGACACCGGTGCGCGGCTGTACTTAAAAAAAACTATTATCTGTGACAAAGGGCGGCGGCGCCACAAAGCGGCGGCTTATGATAACGGCGCACCTTTGTTGTATACCTAAACACCGCTGCACCGGCCCGCGGCTGCATCACCGCTTGTGCGAACTTACTGACGAACAATATGTAGGTATAAGCTTCGTGCAGACTAGCGCGACGAGACACCGGCTATTGATTCGTGGAGTCAGTAATACTGTGAAGCTTTTTTAGAAATTGAATTGTTCGTGTCGCGTCGCGCCGCCGCCGTCGCGTCGCCCTTGTCTGAATGAAGCTTTATATATTGATACACCATCACACGACGCGATTCTAGACAGAAAGTGGTCAGTGTCAATATACAGTACCTACCAGTACCATTTATAAAAACACATCTTATCTGTATACCTATAGCTCAGTCAATAACAACATCGAACATCGTAAACGCGCATCCTCTCTTTTCTATGGTGGATGAGTGAACTTTACACCCTGTTCCTCGTGCCTCTAAACGCATGTAACTAGGATTCTTTTTAAATAATTATGTTGTTAGATCCCCTGAGAGTAGTTTATACCTCACTAAAAATGCGTCCTTAAGGTATATTAAAAAAACTGAAACAAGTGCTAGTAGAATATCGCAGTTTTTCGAGCACCATGGGAGTAGCACAAGGTTGTCAGGGTTGCAAACTTGGGTATAAACTACTCTCAGGGGACCTAACAACATATAAAAATACCGTAGTTATACGAGTACATGCGCGTTTGTGACGTTTGCATTTTTTTAAGTGTTATTGACTGGGCTACTCAAAATTCAAAATTCAAAATTCAAAAAGTCATTTATTCAAACTAGGCTGAGAATCAGCACTTTTCGAACGTCAAAATTACATAAGACAGTCCCCCAAAAACGCCCGCCCTTCACCACTTCCTAGTGCTTTTGCTGGAGAGAAGAAGTGGCGCAACAAACTCCCCAGCAGCACAGCTGTCTGTTCAGTTAGAAAAAAAAACTTGATTCTATACAATAGTATGCAAATCATTTACATTACTCAACACAAATCATTAAATAAAAAAATATATTTGCCATAATGACAGCTAGCACACGCCAATGTACCAGAGAAAAAAAAAATAAAAAATAAAAAAAAATATATCGAAAGCTAAACTCAAGCGAAAATGAATACTAAAAAAACTAAAAACGTAAACAGAACTTAATACCCGAATTATAAAGCCTCCAGGTATAAAGGGCGTGCCCGCTTACATATAGCTAATAAAACTGTAACTCGAAGTCACATAATTATGATAAACTAGGACCATCGAAGAAAAATAAATCAACAGTTAGGCAAGAATAATATAATGATCTTCTGTCGAGGTCGCTAGCTAACCACATATTGCAATACAACTAATTAAACAAAAAACATTGTAATGAGTCGATTATGTCAATAATAAATGAAAATTAAATGAAAATAAATTTACTTATACAGTCAAATAAAATAACAATTATATAACTCATATGACCTGTCAGTAGGTAAGCTAATTCTGGAGAAAGAACATAAATATTGTCTTGAGTTAATCACAGCGACCAACTATTTTTATCGTAACTACCACGGATATGCTACTACATTATAAGCAAATAAATTATTAGATTTGGTTTTGATTTACCAAGTTACTTGTTATAATTAAGAGTTGGTAACTTATCGCAATCTTGTAATTGGTTCCACGCTACCTTATTCAGCTCTGTTTCTAAACATTCTCGTGCGGCGGCTGCTACACTAGGAGCCGGCAGGTAGTACCATCATGTTACAGAGAGGTTCAGAAGGTTTACATAGAGTCGTAATAATAATGCATTCGGATTGTAGCCCAATGTAATGAAAACGAACGTGTGTAAGTAACTAGTTTGGGTTCCAGGTGAGATTGTGTCGCAGCGATTGTTCACGGTTCATGACCTACTTTCCCTCGATTTCATAATTTTCTGACAATCTAAAGCAATGAGTGTAAATCCATACACATATACTTAGTTATAAACTGCCACCCTGACTGCAAGGTCGCTTCAATAGTTTAGGTCTTCTGTATTGTGTCTCTTGATGGCCTGTTCCAGTACGCGTCGTGTGTGCCGCGCACGTGCGCGCTGTTTGTATTCCGTGAGGTGAGCGGCACGAGGAGAGTGCCATCAATCTTACGCGACAAACGCTGATAGATCCCCCCCCGCACCCCCCACAACGACCTCGTACCGCACACTCAAACTTGCGCTAAACAAATTGACTTTGTTCAACTTTTCTAAACGAAGTATCTCCCTCCTCACGATGACTTGGTAAAAATTGAATTTGAAAAGCGAAAGAATCGGCGGTAATGGAATCTGTGAGGTTTATCTGAGAGTTAATGTAGAAGTTCTTAATGGACGAGGAATGAGTCTCAAGGACCGCAGTCAGCTCGGTCGGATAACGTTTTGTGGACTAAGATCTTTACATTAACTTAATTATGACACGAAATTGTGAACAAAAAAATGTCGCGTTTATTATCATTACTTCAGAAGTTAAGAGCCAGAATGTTGTTTCCGCTCCAATTCATCAGAGTGGGAATCATGTTGATTCTGTTGAAATGTTACGTTAATTACGTCAATTTTAATTGAGTGTCGGTCAACGAACGCCCAAAGCTAAATAGCTAAGCGTCAAGATAATTAAATGTTTAATTAATGAGTTTATTTCAAAATACCTTTCATTACGATCATCATAATTAAAAGCTAACTAGTTTTGTTCATGGATCTGCCGCGTCCTTTATTAGGAAGATGACTATGATAAATGTTCATTTTGGATGCCTACTTACAACTTGTATCTAAAAGAACATGAAAATTTTAATGAAAAAGACGAGAAAATTACCTTCATAGATGGATTGAGTGAGAGCTAACATGAATCAAAAGTGAGTGGATGATAGAATGACGGTTAACAAGATAGAGTGGAAGCAGCCCAAGTGCTTGGGACGTGGGGGGCAGAGGAAGGACACGGAAGTGTTCGCCGCGTGAGTCAGGGGCCGCACGTTCCTGTTCTATCAGACCGATCGTGTAAGTAGAAGCAGCGTGCGATCTAACTTGATATTCCTTTCAAAGTTGGCCGTCTTTATATCAGTACGCGCCTCCACTAACTTCAGATAACTTGGTAACAATGTGCCGCACTCGTTCTTGTAACGAGAGGTTGGAGACAGTGTGCCTTGCCGTATGAATTCGTAGAGCCGTGCATATGTCACGGGCGCGAATCGGCAGTAGCTCAAGTAGCACATTCACATGTTGCTGCGCCTTTAATTGCTCTTAACATGGTTTGAGGGTTTAAAAAATAACTTTTTATTCGCTCAACTCAATGCTTTACACAGGAATAACTAATGTATTGTGGTCACATCAGATTCAAATCATACTTGCATACCTTATTACTTATACACCGAGAACCGGATGAATTTTGCGACCAAACAAAATTCTCTGATATGCCGCCACAATGTCAGAATGTTACACAAAAACACGACATGATATTCCGTGCGCTCTATACTGTCGTATTCGTACTCAAAGCACAGCTCTACGTAATGAATAACGCCCACTTTTACATATCGGCACGTGCGGAAGCCCAAGTTCGGTTCATTTGGGAGGCGATCTAAGTTGGGTAATTAACTCGCTCGAATAATAACCGTGAGCAATGTAATGGGAATAGTTCAAGTCACGACTTTATTAGCAAAGTCGAGCTCTGAAGCAGTTGCCAGCATTACGGAAGGATTTTATCGCCATGGCGGGTAGTGGCACGGAAAATTGAAATACTTAAAACGTTGTTTTACAGTTATATCGATGATGACGGTGTACTCCACCGCGCCACGTTGTGTTCAGATTCACGATGTGGACGCGCCAGATTTATTCTTCGTTATCTTTATGAACGTAATTGAAACTGCATTGTATTTTATTTCAGTCTTTTGGCAGCGGTACAGCTCGTAAGTTTTTTATAATAATTTCTTGTTCTTTTCATCGTAGCTGTTTTCCCTGGCTCGATTTCAACCCCTGTTAATGAGCTATCTAAAAACTCTAACTCAAAGCATTTATTTCAATACAACCATTTAAAAGAAAAAATAAGAAATATGAAGCTGGTTGCCCATTCCAAAGCGTAGTAGGTACGTATGGAGAAGAACGGGCAAGAACAAAGATGTAACAGAGTGTCCGTACACCCCTTTTAAATCATTTTTGAAGTGAAAAGCTCTTTAGCGGCGTTGTGCACTTTTTTTGGGATGGGTAAAAAAATTTAAACTCGCGTCAGGACACGTGACCTGATTGAAAATTCGTAAGACGTTCAAGTTTTTGTTTACAGTGCACTCTGTTTTATTTTTTTGGATTTTTTTTAATGGAGCTACAGCTTTCGTCTACGAGTAGTACTGACAGCAAGCCACATAAATTCCTGGCATTTTCGTTAGATGGCCTTACTTAGTTTTCACCTCAATCGGCAGTCCCAGACAGCCTCGTTTTTTTTTTTTTACAAAATTTTGGTTACATCATTCATGTTGAAATTATACATGGGCGAACAGCACAACCATTTTGGAGGGAGCTAAATTTTCATAGATTGTGTCATTCTATTGCTAAAAATCTTTTTAAGTACAGACGCCAGCACATTAAGCTACTACAATCTGTCAAATTTCTTTAATAGATTTTCAACTTTATTACTAAACCATATGGTTCAAAGTGGATTGGGAAAATTTGACAGTTTCGGGTAGTTTGATGTGCTGGCGTCTGTACAAGCTTTTAATGAACTAAAAAGTACTAAATATATTTTTATATTTTCTTAAAAGCTTGAGGCTTTTATAAGGACATTCACGCGGTTCACGCCTCACGCTATTAAGATAATTCTGACGTAGAAGAAGTTGAACATAGAAGTATAATATTTATTCAACTTCTATGTTTACGTAAGTTTTATATAGTACTTTTTAGTTCATTAAAAGCTTGTTCCTAAAAAGATTTTTACCTTTATTTTATTTTGTGCTTTTCTGCATAGAATTTGTTTGAATAAAGAATCTGTTCAATCACGTTCACTTGTAATTGTAAGGTACTTATGTCAAGATAAATTTAATGAACCCAATACAACAGGGCTATCTTGTAAAGTTGACGAGTTCCTGTGGCCACCTTCCGGCTTCATCATCAGAACTTGGACACCACCTAGTGTCAAAGTACTTGTCAATACATAACCAATGAGTTCAAAGACGATAGTGCTACCTTGTTTGGTTGAGGAGTTCCTATGGCCACCTTCCGGCTGAATCCTCAAACCCTGAACATCCCCAAGTGTCAAAGCACTTGTCAACACATAACCAATGAGTCCAAGCAAGATGGTGCTATATTGATTGATTGAGTAGTTCCCATGACCATTTTCCTGGTCCATCATCAGACCCTAGACACCATCTTGGGCTATAGTTCTTTTTAAGACACAACCAACGAGTTCAAACTCAACGACGCTATCTTATTTAGTTGAGGAGTTCCTACGGCCGTCTTCGGGCTCCATCATCAAACCAGCTCCATCGTATAATATTTTTGCGTTGTCACCGTAGTTATATAAATATGCCAAGTTTAAGCTCAATCAGACGCCAGGAAGTGTTTGAAAATGGATGACAATGGGAGTAACTGGAAACCTACGAACGAAGCAAGAAAATGTAAACCTTGTAAAATATAAAATGCATTAAAAAATTATAAAACTAATCCCTTTAATTTTTGAACCCCCATATAAGAACGTGTTCTTTTAATAAATATAGTGTACTGCACTTGGCCGGCTTTTACTTTTTGCCTGTGAATTAGTAATGCGCTCCTTGTTACGCAATTGTCCGCCTGCTTGGAAGCATCTCTCTGAATAAACGCATAAAATATAGTAATCAAACTGACTTCGGATTACGTTTTACAATTCTTACCTTTCCTCAATGTTGTTTATGACAGACTTAGATAAGATGATGGTAGTTAGCCAGGCAGACTTAGAATAAACCCTACCACCAATCAAACCTAGCAGAAAATTTTGTTCCGACTGGGAATCGAACCCGGGACCTCTGGGACTGAGACAGGTGGTTTAACCACTAGACCACAGGCTGTGGTCTGTGAGTGCGGAGGTCGGCGCGGTGGTGCTGCGCCCCCGGTCTGACCCTGCGCCCCCGCGTCTCCGCTCCCCCGCGTCCCCACCTCTCCTTTAAAGTGCCCGATTGGAAATTTTTAATTGCAACTTGTATTGAATTGGAAATTTAATTCGCGCCGCTGCGCTTCAGCTAACATCTAGTGTCATACCATTGACTTCTTTCATGTTCTGAGAATCAGTGAGCTGCTTTGCGTGTTTCTTAGTTAACTTATCTCCTTCTCTCTCTAGTAAAGTATATGGACGTGCAACATGGACATCCACCTGAACCATCCCCACTGAGGAACAAGGTAATGCATGGTTTCTATTATATCCCAGGCAACCTTTCTCGTTTTTCTGCACGTGTATTCGCGCACCGCGGTCTGTAGTGGAAGACAGCACTTCCATATGTATAAGTCGCAGGTGCGTCCAGCGCAACGAATGGCGCTCATCTAGTGATGTACTACGGCTTCGTCTCCAGAGACACCCTCGCGAAACCCGCGCCTTGCCCCCTCTGCCCGCACCCCGCCCGCGCTCTGTCCACGCGAATGATATATACCGCCTCCTGCCAAACTAACTCAGGTCTGCTGAAACCAATTGAACATTCTTATACTATAAACTTTGCTATATTTATTTAGCTCTTGAACAGAGGCATGCTCTTTTGCCAAATCAAAATGCACTGAGTGAGCCATTGTTGCATGCTCAGCAACTATAGATATGCTATACGTATTATAAAACAAGTTCCGATATCCGAGTTAGCATACATCTAGTGAACTCGGCGCGTCGCGGGGTCAGTAATCCGATAGGTGCACAAGGCGCTCATATCGGCACATATTTCACGTTTACTATCAAGTCTCGTGGTAGTGGTTACGGCGGCTATTCTGCTAGATTTTCCTACTCGACTCGAATTTCAATCGGATGGCAATTTCGCTTCCTCGCTTTCCGAGCGATTTTCTTTATAACCGCCGGCGGGTCCGGCTAACTATTAATAATATACTTACCTCCATTTATATTTGGCTTCCTTTCAAGCGACGTTGCGCGACTGTGGCCGTATGCCCGGGAAACAAGAAGGGACAGAAGGTTCCCATCGCACGGTATCAAACTCAAATATTAATGTCGTTTTTGCGGTAAAACGGAGTCGAGTTTATAGTTAGATAATGTTGATTCAATATTTTGTTTCAATAGTCATATAATATATTTAACATGTCATTTATCATGAAGACTGGATCTTCGGCAGCTGCCTGCTGCGTGACAAGCGCGCATGTTGGCAGACGCTCAAAGAATCACGTCCTGTGGAATTATTGAGTTAGTGCACCTTTATTGTTTTCTACCGCAATATTGCCATCGACAAATGGAGCTGAACTCACTTCAATACAACTGGAAATATAAACAGGTATTTCTGCTGAGGTTCAGTAATAGAGTGGCATTGTTCATTGGTCAAGATAAAAAGAAAATATAGTAAGGCAAGCGCCTATATCACGCGTCTGTTCAAATGAGCTGTAAAATTACCAGAAACACATATTCCTACAGGAGTTAGCGTGCAGAGTTAGCGTGACTTCAAGTCGTTTTCTGTAGCTGGTGCCTCCCCTGGGCCGTGGGGCGATTGGTAGTTGTTACGAGAGTGTGTGCTGCAACAGGCTTCGCAATCGGCTAGTAAAGGACACGTCTCTGGGGAGCCGCTATTTGTCGCCGCAGAGGCGTGCACCAGCCGCCGATACATGCTACTGTAGCTTATTTATTTTATGTACGTTTAAGGAAATACAGAAAAAAGCAAAAGACAGAAACAAGTGGAAAGCCTTAGAGGACGCCTTCGTCGAAAGACAAGCTGTTAAGAGGGGAGACCAACCGGATGCCGAGGATAGGATTTAGTTTTACCTCTATTTGAAAATATTTAAATATTTTTTGTCAATTAAGTTAAAACTAACAGTAATAAAGACTATTTTATTTTTATTTATTTAAGAACATGACTCTGGAAAAAATATTTAAGACTAATGAATAGTATGATTATCACTATTCATAATATTTTGTCTTCCTAATATTCGGGACTGTTCCGTCAGACGAGTATTATGGAACGCCGAGCTGAGCTCGTGTAGTGACACAAAGATAAATGAATGTTGTGAAGCGAGTGCGAGCTGAGAGCTCGGCTGCGGGCCGGGCTGCCGGTGCGGAATTATGGAATTATGAATAATCATGTCGTCGACTTAATACCAGCTCCATTCCATCCAAGTGACGCCTTCTAAACTGAATAGCAGAGTTGTCGCCAAAGTAAACTATGGAGTATATCACACATATTCTATCTGGTAGTTTTAGGTATAGTATCTATTAACTACCGAAATATAAAAGGCGCTGGTTCAGGTAGTGAAACAAAAGGTATATTTTTATCAATCAAAATAATAGACAATAGGTATCAAAAACATAGACAAAAAGGTAAAAATATAAAAAAGGTTTAGTGCAGACTTGCACATTCTCCCCTTTTTTAATTAAGAAATGGGCAGCTTAATCAGCTTTCGGAGGGGCCTCCTGATCGTGCCAGCTACAGTGGCAACATCGGCCACCCGCACTATTCCATCTCTACCGGGGAACAACCTCACGACACGGCCTTTGGGCCATGAACCACGCGGTAAATTTGAATCGCATATTATGACCACATCTCCTTCCGTAATTGAGGGCGCGGAGCCTCCACCCCTTCTGGGTGACAACGAAGGTATTCTCGAACCCATCGCTGCCAGAAATGATCGGCTAGTCTGAGTGCCCTCCGCCAATGACTTCTGCTCGAGAGGTCGATAAGCTGTGCACCACATCCAGATGTACGGCCCGGACGACCAAGCATGTAAATAGGGCCACGTAGCGCTTTTGCTTTCTTCTGCCAACCGTGACGTGAATGGGGCCATAATAATCGAGACCGGTGAAAGAGAAAGGCCTTTGATGATGAGCTAGGCGAGCTTCTGGCAGATTTCCCATAGGTGGTTGGAACGGTCTAGCACGGCGCAATTTGCACAGCTGACAGGTATGGGCCACGAATCGAACAGCGTTTCTGAGTCCAATAATCCAGTAACGTTGGTGAAGCTCGTTCATTACCAAATCTAGGTGTGAATGTGCGGCCTTCTGATGATATCTTTGGATCAAAAGACGAACTGCTGGGTGTTTTCCATCCAAAATGAGCGGACGCTTAACATCATCTGTGACGGTTGAGGCAGCAACAATGCGGCTTGACATTCGTAGCTGATTATCTTCATCTATGAATGGCGACAGTTTGAACAGGCGGCTATTACGAGGCAACGGCTGTTGGTTCTTAATCCGCAAAAAATCTTCTTTAAAGGAATCGAATTGAGACTGCCGTAAGATGTGGGTTTCGGCCAGGCGTAAATCGTTTGCTGTTATTCTCGCTGATACATTAAGATTATTGGGGACATTAGGAGAGGATGTGCAAGAGGGAATAAATGTACATAAACTTCCTTCCAGACGAGTTAAATTGGCATCAACGCCTCGTCTTTGTAGACTACGCATACGCAGTAAAGAAATAAATTGATGCGCTTTTGCTGTTGCTCGCACCATTCTCAACCATGAGCTGAAACGCAGTGGATCCGCGGAGATTGGTGCGGGCAGGTCAGTATCAGTGATGAGATGAACGTGATGTTTGAATTCTTCGCGGCCTAGTCCACTGACATCGATCACGGGTTCAGTGGGCCAGTC
This sequence comes from Conistra vaccinii, assembly GCA_948150665.1. Lineage (NCBI taxonomy): Eukaryota > Metazoa > Arthropoda > Insecta > Lepidoptera > Noctuidae > Conistra > Conistra vaccinii. The sequence goes on from OX411323.1 coordinate 25,352,516, forward strand.
CGAGGAGAGCAGGAAGGTAGGACCTGAGATCCAACGAGATTCTGGAGTTAACTTAAATCGTTTGACCCGAGTTGCATCATCTGCCACGTTTAAATCACTCGGAATCCATCGCCACTCACCAACGTCCGTGAGTTCCAGTATCTCACCTACTCTATGAGACACGAATGGCTTAAGAGTGCGAGCGTCGCTGCGAAGCCAACCTAAGGTCGTCATTGAGTCACACCAGAAAACGCGTCTCGTCGGTTTAAGTCGGTGGGCTTCGCATACAGACGTAGCAAGACGTGCAGCCATCAGAGCACCTTGGAGCTCTAAACGGGGAATTGAAACAGGCTTAAGGGGTGATACCCGAGCTTTGCTGCAGATAAGGGAGAGTCTGACGTCACCGTTAACGTACAAAAACCGCCAATAAGCAACAGCGGCAAAGGCAGACTCGCTGGCGTCTGAAAAGACATGAAGTTCGCAGCCTGCTAGATCGAGATCATTCAAGTTATAGCGACGTGGAATTCGTAAACTAGAAACCGAGGATAAATCCTGAAACCACGATTTCCACGCAGCGCTATCACCTTGAGAGAGCTTCTCATCCCATTCCAAGCCTTTACGCCAAGCATCTTGAAACATGATGCGGCCTCGAACGACAATTGGCGCAATGATTCCAAGAGGATCATAGACTCGCATCACGTGGGCTAAGACCTCTCGCTTGGTGAGCTTCTGTGGCAACACACCCTTATGGACTCCTGTGTTAAAACCAATCACGTCACGGGCGGGTTGCCAGATAAGGCCAAGCGTGCGCACATGCGTAGCCAAGTAGCCTAAATCTATATCTTTAACAACGGGCGTCTCTAGTAAGGATTCTTTGGGTAGCAACGAGAGCGCCATAAGATCATTTGACGTCCAGCCTCGCATCTCAAAGCCAGCACGAGAATGTACGTTATAGATGTCGGCAGCCAGTTTGGCCGCTTCGTGAACGTTGTCTAAACTAGTGATGCAGTCATCCATGTAGTGATCGTGTATGATTACTCGAGCTGCATCAGGGTATGCATCCTGCCACTCTAATGCATTCTTGTTTTTGATATAGATTGCAGTAAAGGGGCTAGATGCAGCGCCAAAAATCATGGATGACATGCGGTATGTACGTATAGGCTCATTCGGGCCGTCGCGCCATAGAAATCTTTGAGCATCCCTATCTTTTTCAATAACTTTAATCTGAGGGAACATTTCACGAATGTCGGCTGTCAGAGCGACTTTACCCTCACGGAAGCGCATCAGAATACTTAGTAAGGGTTGCAAAAGGTCTGGACCAGTTAATAACATCGAATTTAATGACACGCCGTGGGACTTGGCGGCTGCGTCGTGTACCGTTCTCAACTTGTTGGGCTTATTTACGTTGGTTACGCCAAAGTGAGGGAGGTACCACAACGGAGACTCCAAGTCAGGAGGACTAGCTGAACACGGTTCAGCATATCCCTTTGAGAGCATATCATGGATATTCCGACGGTAGCGTTCAGCATAGGCAGGATCTTTCACCATTTTTTTTTCTAAACTAAGGAATCTAGACACAGCTAACTTGTAACTATCGGGAATATCTAGTTTATCAGCCTTCCACAACAAGCCTACTTCAAAGCGGCCACCGGGCAGGCGGCGCGCGGTGTGCTCGAGAACTTGCACAGCGCGTTCGTCGTCTGCACTACGAGCTTCCTGTTTAGAGATGCCGATTGAATCAATTTTAAACTGCTCCCTAATAAGACCTTCCAGAATCAACTGATCGTTCGCTATATCAGGTTCGCTAACAGCGGCGTGGTTGACAACGTCGACCAGTTTAGTTTTGCTACAACCGAAACCGTACAAAACCCAGCCTAAAGCAGTTAAAATAGCTACGGGTTGTGTTTTGGTTCCTTTGCGCGTAGCTTTCGCGAGAGATAAGTGCCAGTTGTCGATACCTATAATCAGCATAGGCTTAACGTCTTCATAGCAAAATTCATTAGCAATGTCTACCAGGTATGGATACTTACGCACGCTCTCAAGATGCGCAGACTGTCGCGCAGCACTCAAACCGCTCATCGACCTGGCTCGCTTAACGCAGTGAATTTCGTTTGAATGACGGCCTTTTATGTTGAAATCGACGTACTGAATGTTCACGTCCATTCCTAGACCACCTACACAGTCCAAATGAATACGTTTCTCTTGGCCCTTGCAACCAATTTGAGCTGCTAGCTTAGAATCGATGAATGTGCCTGTGGAACCGTCGTCCAGCAAAGCGTAGGTATCAACGCTACCAGAAGGTCCCGACACGATCACGCGAACTATTTTCAACAATGGCCGAACAAAAGATTCCGCGGCTGATGAGGAGGATGCATGAGCCAAGACTTCGTGATCCGAGTCATCAGGTGGTGGTACGGCGGTCTCGTCGCAGGCAGCGGGCGCCCTGCACGGCAACGGCGTGCTGGACGACGAGGGGGCCGCGCTGGATGTCGATGGCTCGGGTTCAGCGTCGTCTTCCACGTCGACGTGCGCGGTGACAGCACGCTCGAGTTTCGACCCGTGCAACAACGCATGGTGACGCATGTCACAACCTTCTACGGTACATATTTTTTTAATGCAAGAAGTTTTATTTTTGTGCCAACCCTTTTTTAGACATCTATGGCAAATTTTATGTTTTTTAATAAATCGCCAACGATTATTTACTGTCATTTTGACAAACCTATCACAACACGTCAACTCATGATTTTGTTGACACAATTGACAAATATTATTTGTTGAATTATTTGTAGTTGATAACGTTTCTGACGAAACGTTACGATTTTGATGATCAATTTCAGCTACAACGTTCACCCTATCCCTAAGGCCTCTAATATCCATGTTAGGACGTGATATAGCAGGCATGGTGCAGTCAGTAATGCCACCGAACCTACACTGTAAGTTTGCCTCACGGGAAAGGAAATCGGCAAACATTTCTATTTTGGACAAGCTGCCATCGCACGAATGAGCGTAATCCAGCCACCGCGGTCGCAACAGCGGTGGCAGCTTGCTCCACAGTGCCTGAAACAGCTCTGGTGAGCGCAAGTAGTCCGGCTGATTTAACAGGCGGATTACTTCCACACAGTTTCGTACACGGCTGGCAAAAATTACGAGGTCTTTACTATCGTAGCTTACCTTAGGCAGCGCACGTATCACAGACACTTCATGCATCACTACGAGCTCGGGGCGACCGTAGCGCGCGTCGAGTGCAGCTAGCACCACACCGGGGGCGCGCGCCGCCGCCAGCAGGCCCGCTACTGCGCCGCGCGCCGCTCCGCGCAGGGCGCACGATAGCCTCGCTAAATTATCAGTTGCCGAAAAACTTTGAGATGTATTTTCGTACGCACGTTTTAAAGCTAGCCAATCTAAATAGGACTTGCCGTCGAACGTAGGCAAGTCCGTCCTCGTAGCAGTTTGCCTGTTAACTTTGTTTAATAGTGTTCCGAGCGAGTTGATTAAGCGCGTCACTCCTCCGTCTTCGACACGATCTTGGTTGAGAGCATGCGTAGTCGCCACAGCATCTTGGCCGTGCGACACTCTCACGCCCGGTGTCTCACACTGGGCTCCTGTATCACCGTACCTGAAATGTGGGTTGGCACTTAAAAATTCTCGCTCTTCGGGATTAGGCACTACATTTGTTACCCAATCTTGAACACTAGCACGGCTACGCATGCCGTGGCTGCCGTGCTGGCTGGCGTCCGCCTCTATGGCGGCGAGCTCAGCTTGTAATTGGATCTTAGCGACCTGTCGCTCTCGCTCCAAAGCTTGGCGCTCCAATTCAGCTTCCAAATCAGCCAGGTGGCGCGCGTGCTGCGCCTGTGCCGCCAGCTGACGCGCCACGATGGTGGCGGATGAGCGCGAGGTAGCGGCACTGGCCGGGCGGGAAGGCGCCGGAGTCGCGGCGTGAGGGGGCAGGTCCGCGCTCTGCTGCGCGGGCGGGGCAGTCTCCCTCTCCGCAACTTGGGTGCCGTCTCCTGCACACAGCGCATCCACCTTTGCTCGTTTAGAACGTGTTTCTACCATTTTTCCGATGATAGGACCAATATTAACTACCGAAATATAAAAGGCGCTGGTTCAGGTAGTGAAACAAAAGGTATATTTTTATCAATCAAAATAATAGACAATAGGTATCAAAAACATAGACAAAAAGGTAAAAATATAAAAAAGGTTTAGTGCAGACTTGCACAGTATCTTTTACAAACAGTATTATTTTAGAATATTGTTGCAATCCAAATTGCTTTAAAACCGCAAGGACCATATAAAACTTATATACATTATATTCAAAGCAGAAGAACGAGTCGCGACTTATTTGAGAGCGTGCATACAAACGCCGCAGTCGTGAGACGAATGGCGGGATATATCTCACGACGGCGCCGTATCGAACGCGACGGCTTATCCGCGGATAGCGACGTGCCGCGTCGGCTGAAATATCGTGTAGTGTGCACTGAGGTGCTTGCTATGACAATTGGTTTCATATTGTGCGCGGAATAAGAATTTACTTTGACTTTGCAAGTTTTCAAAAAGATGTTTTTAAAATCTCAATAAGATTGAATAATTTTCTCCTTGAGAACTTTACGGGTTTACTGAGCGAGTTTTGTTTCAGTGATATCGAATGTTGTTCACAAGTCATGTGAGCTTGTTTCTCTCTCACATATTTGTTCACAAGTCTCGTGAGATTGTTAGTCTGTCACATATTTGCTTGTACCTACTTTTACTTAATTAGTAAACTCGAATGCGGGATAAGAACAAATTATAAAGCGTTTGAAGTACCTAGCGTATTTTAATTAGTGGATAAAACTAAATGTTCCGTAATTCTGTTTTTAAACTCTTTTAACAATTTTATCTGACTGCTTTCAAAATGCCAGTTTAAAGACAAATCCAAGTCAGTTTTTCGATGGTAGCTGATGTTTGAACAGTCACATAGACGCTCGGTGTGATCGACGATAGCTGATGTTTGAACAGTCACGTGGACGCTCGGTGTGATCGACGGTAGCTGAAGTTTGAACAGTCACGTGGACGCTCGGTGTGATCGACGGTAGCTGAAGTTTGAGCAGTCACGTAGACGCTCGGTGTGATCGACGGTAGCTGAAGTTTGAACAGTCACGTGGACGCTCGGTGTGATCGACGGTAGCTGAAGTTTGAGCAGTCACGTAGACGCTCGGTGTGATCGACGGTAGCTGAAGTTTGAACAGTCACGTGGACGCTCGGTGTGATCGACGGTAGCTGAAGTTTGAACAGTCATGTGGACGCTCGGTGTGATCGACGGTAGCTGAAGTTTGAACAGTCATGTGGACGCTCGGTGTGATCGACGGTAGCTGAAGTTTGAACAGTCATGTGGACGCTCGGTGTGATCGACGGTAGCTGAAGTTTGAACAGTCATGTGGACGCTCGGTGTGATCGACGGTAGCTGAAGTTTGAATAGTCACATACACGCTCGGTGTGATCGACGGTAGCTGAAGTTTGAACAGTCACGTGGACGCTCGGTGTGATCGACGGTAGCTGAAGTTTGAACAGTCATGTGGACGCTCGGTGTGATCGACGGTAGCTGAAGTTTGAACAGTCATGTGGACGCTCGGTGTGATCGACGGTAGCTGAAGTTTGAACAGTCATGTGGACGCTCGGTGTGATCGACGGTAGCTGAAGTTTGAACAGTCATGTGGACGCTCGGTGTGATCGACGGTAGCTGAAGTTTGAATAGTCACATACACGCTCGGTGTGATCGACGGTAGCTGAAGTTTGAACAGTCACGTGGACGCTCGGTGTGATCGACGGTAGCTGAAGTTTGAACAGTCATGTGGACGCTCGGTGTGATCGACGGTAGCTGAAGTTTGAGCAGTCACGTAGACGCTCGGTGTGATCGACGGTAGCTGAAGTTTGAACAGTCACGTAGACGCTCGGTGTGATCGACGGTAGCTGAAGTTTGAACAGTCACGTGGACGCTCGGTGTGATCGACGGTAGCTGAAGTTTGAACAGTCATGTGGACGCTCGGTGTGATCGACGGTAGCTGAAGTTTGAACAGTCATGTGGACGCTCGGTGTGATCGACGGTAGCTGAAGTTTGAACAGTCATGTGGACGCTCGGTGTGATCGACGGTAGCTGAAGTTTGAATAGTCACATACACGCTCGGTGTGATCGACGGTAGCTGAAGTTTGAACAGTCACGTGGACGCTCGGTGTGATCGACGGTAGCTGAAGTTTGAACAGTCATGTGGACGCTCGGTGTGATCGACGGTAGCTGAAGTTTGAACAGTCATGTGGACGCTCGGTGTGATCGACGATAGCTGCGAAGTTTGAGCAGTCGCGTAGACGCTGGGTGTGATTGACGGTAGCTGAAGTTTGAACAGTCACGTAGACGCTCGGTGTGATCGACGGTAGCTGAAGTTTGAACAGTCACGTGGACGCTCGGTGTGATCGACGGTAGCTGAAGTTTGAACAGTCACGTGGACGCTCGGTGTGATCGACGGTAGCTGAAGTTTGAACAGTCATGTGGACGCTCGGTGTGATCGACGGTAGCTGAAGTTTGAACAGTCACGTGGACGCTCGGTGTGATCGACGGTAGCTGAAGTTTGAACAGTCACGTGGACGCTCGGTGTGATCGACGGTAGCTGAAGTTTGAACAGTCATGTGGACGCTCGGTGTGATCGACGGTAGCTGAAGTTTGAACAGTCATGTGGACGCTCGGTGTGATCGACGGTAGCTGAAGTTTGAACAGTCATGTGGACGCTCGGTGTGATCGACGGTAGCTGAAGTTTGAATAGTCACATACACGCTCGGTGTGATCGACGGTAGCTGAAGTTTGAACAGTCACGTGGACGCTCGGTGTGATCGACGGTAGCTGAAGTTTGAACAGTCATGTGGACGCTCGGTGTGATCGACGGTAGCTGAAGTTTGAACAGTCATGTGGACGCTCGGTGTGATCGACGATAGCTGCGAAGTTTGAGCAGTCACGTAGACGCTGGGTGTGATTGACGGTAGCTGAAGTTTGAACAGTCACGTAGACGCTCGGTGTGATCGACGGTAGCTGAAGTTTGAACAGTCATGTGGACGCTCGGTGTGATCGACGGTAGCTGAAGTTTAAACAGTCACGTAGACGCTGGGTGTGATCGACGATAGCTGCGAAGTTTGAGCAGTCACGTAGACGCTGGGTGTGATTGACGGTAGCTGAAGTTTGAACAGTCACGTAGACGCTGAAAACCGTAATGTTTGGAAAACCTTAATGTTTTTTAATCTATGACAAGTATGACATTTGTAGAAGGTCATCAACATGTACGAAACCGTCGCTTTTATGTTGTAAATCTGATTTGGTCGGATTACCAGTAATCTAGGTCTTGTTTTGGTTTTTTGTCTATATCTACTTTAATACGAGGCATTTGAGGCTGACTTTTTCAGTATATAAATTTCACTAAACGCTCTAATTTTGGTTAAAATCTATGAATAAGTTAAAACCCAAACATCTTAGGTCGATTCTGAACCTTGCATTTTGTCATCAAAATTAGTTTAGTTTGGTTTTGATTTGAAGTGATATAATTCAAAAACGCGTATATACTTAGTCTTGAAACATTTTATGGGTGTTAAAAACAACCAAATACCGTTTTCAGTGAATTTATAGCGCTAGATTTCTTTTTGTGTTTTCGTAAATGATTGATTAAGTACCTACTTTAAAATGGTAAATATTTTTGAAACCCTAATGCACAAATACGCACAAATTAAGAACTACTGAAATAAGTTTAATCGTAGGTTTCCGAGAAACTAGATTCTGCAAAACGTTACTCCAGCAGAACCTTAAATAGGTATCTCGAAAGCCTTAAGGCGCACAAATTTCATTTTCGGCGCACATTTATGCACAAATATAAACTATCCGCCCTTGTACTTTATTTCTCTCTCCAGTCATTCGTAAAAAAAATTCTAGCTGGAAAACGTTACTCCAGCAGAATTAGGTTTTCCGTTTTTTCTCCTAAACGACAGCACGCACAATTTTTTTATTCGGCTCACATTTACAGCAGATTATGGTCTAAATATTCATTAAACTCAATTCTTTCTAGAAGAGATTTTCTTGCTGGGATAAGGCACACCTCAACATCTACACATTGGAACCTATTAAGTAAATAAGAATTTATAACGTTGAGATCTTCGTTTTGACGCAGTTTACGCAAAAGTGTGTCATGGTGCACGCAAACGGGAACTTTCGGGACTCATCAACAAGGTTGAGAGTTAGAGTTACTTAGCTACATTGTTTGATCAAATAAGTGCCATGCTGCGAGCGCGGGAGCGCTAGACACCCTGGAAGTCACAAAAGACAAATTCGCAGCATTTTACCCCCATGGTCGAGTCGGCGCTACCCCAGGAATTATTAAAACTATGGGAAAGAAACAAGAAAGAAAACGAAGATATCAGTACAGAACTAAATACTCGTAGCTTGTTAACGCTGAAATGCGTAATTCTTTATTTTTTACCAAAAGCATTAATTTGAATTTTCATATCCCTAACTTAAGAAATGCTGGATTTCCCATACAAACTTATATACCCTATACCCCCCCATCCCCATCCCCCTTTTGTGAATATTTTTGAGGCTATAGATTTTATAAGATTTTATTTTAAAATAAATAAATTATATAAAAAATTAACATTACAGTAAATAAGACATTGTAGCAAAATATTGACGGATAATTTGAGCACATTATGTACACAATATTCTCTCTAAGTTAATTTTATTACCTATTATTATATTACCTACTTGATCTCTTTTCTGGGTGTCGAGGATGTGGTAAACCTTAATGTTTTTTTAATCTATTCTATGACATTTGTTATTTCATTACTCTGTGGTTCAAATACGATGGTAGTCTGTGTAAAAGATTATTAAAGTTGTCTTCAATGAATGTTAAAAGGGTTAAAAGTATTGGGTTTTTTTTAATCTCCAACACTCCTCAACACCAAGAACCTGACTTAATAAACAACGAGTTAGTAGAATCTAATAAACACTGGGAGTGATCGACGGTAGCTGAAGTTTGAGCAGCCATGTAGACGCTGCGAGTGATCGCTGGGCTTACATCAGTTTAGTATTATTAATATAGTGCATATCAACACCAGCGGGGGCGACAGAGATTGATTCGAGCGGCGCCAACTTGCGCGCTGACTCCGGCACCGACTAATGTTGGCGCATGTACCGTAGTGATGTATCGGATGCTAACTACTACTATATCTATATCTATCTATATCTGTATCCAATGAGGTTATTCTGTATCTATATGTACTGTACTATCATGGCAGCATGGAATTAGTATGTAGGTACTATACATGGAATTAGCAATGAACTTACTACCCTGTTAAATGAGCATTCTCATTGAATAGGATAGGAAAGTATTCTAAATCTCATCAAAGAGACTTGCCTTTTTATGCCTACTGTGTAAATAAAACCCGACTACTGAAAAATCACGCTCTAAAAAGTATGAAACAAGAAAAATTTTCGGACAGAAATCAAGACATAGGTACAAAAATGGTCAAGGTAAAGTTGACCACTTTTTATAATTTCATCATAAAGTATTTGCAGAGCCACTTTAATATTTTTTGTTTAGTATTAATTGTATAATAGGTATTAATTTTACAGCCGCGCCGTACATAGCGCAGTCTCACTAATTATTATCAAAAATACGATATCTATATAAAAATTGTTGTCACCAACCGAGACGTAAAAAAGTTTTAAAAATAAGCTCCGGATAGTCAGTATTACCTGGTTAGTAGTACGTGGCACTGGCAAGAAAGGTTAGTGGAACTTTATAAATCTAAATGTATCATCTCTACGTTATTGTAGCATAAGTTCTTCCAACAAGTTTGTTTTTTTCCTCGTAAGTGTGTTGAAAAACGTCGTATGAAACGCGTGCGCATGGATCATTACATAACACACTTGTATGATGTACTATTGTATACTTACGTTAATTATATAATTATATGAATGTGATGATAAACATACTTACAATAAAATGAATATACCACAATAGGTAACAAAATGATTAAAATTAAGCAATGACAGATAAATTAATTATGTGATAAATTAATAATTATTATATACACATATTTACAAACATTGTAAAAGACGATATGTGTATTATACGACTTTCCAAAAATTTTAAGAAGTAATAAATAATAAATTATACAACAGGGAAGATGGAAATTAAGATATGTACACACAGATGTAGTAAAAAAAATAGAATATAATTTTGTTGTTAAAGTAAGTTGTACATGTTGCTTTGTTGAGTAGGTGTCGGGATATTATATGAACTCAAGCCCGTGTTGCGTTCCACAGGTCACGGTACTACGAATAGAGAATTCTGTTTGAAAAGTCTTGCATTCAGTTGCGGGTTATAAATAAAGGTTGGCAAGTCGAGCTAGTCCATGTAGATAAGTCTTTTGTGTTTTTTAGAACAGGGTCTGTAGTAGAAGTGGCAATCATTTATTTAGTATGACTACATTCTTCTGTGCTCTAATAAATACAAATAATATTAACACGATCTGATCTGTCCACGGCGACTATACATTTAAGTACTTCCTCACAATCGTCCTCTGTAGTTTCATAGTCTCATATCAGCAGTGGATCAAAAGAAAAGATAACGAATTGATGGACAGTGTTTATTTATTTAAGCAAAATAAATGATTTCTATTTCTACTTGAGGCTGGTGCCTGTATCTGGCATCCCTACACAGCCACTAAAGGTACAGAAATTTTTCTGAGATTTCTGTATAAAAAGACGTTTTACTTCTTTCCTTTCATTCACCTTACTAATTAAGTACCTCCTAGGAGTTTTGGGCTTCAACGTTGGAGGTTAGACGAGGCTTTCTACAGCTCCCAGTAGCCTGCAAAACTCCCGACATATACATCGGATATCGCCAAAGCCGTCGACGCAATCTGTTTGCGCAGCCGTTGTCTAGAACTGTCGCCAGAGCTGAGTCCCCTGTTTGTCGTACTTTAAGGATGCTTAACGCCCTCCTGATCACCTATCCCGAATGTGATCTGTTTGCTGATGAATGTGGCAGAGTTATGCGTGTACGTCTGACGTTTTGCGAAAGTAAATATGCTAGGTTGTCCTCTATTATATGTTAGTACTTATTTAAAATAGTTTTGTTTACTATACCTGTTTCAATCTCTATGTTAATTAATGTAATTGGTGTTACCGTTTTAATTAACAATAAACAATAATTTATGGCTTGGAATGATTATTGGGGAGTTTTACTCATTCTTTTCTTCCCCCCCCCATTATTTTTGTAATGGAGGGATCGCCCCCTATTACATGGGACTTAAAAACAGAACTGGCGAAATATGGGTGTACTATATAATAGGTACCTACACCTCTGCCGAACCTTTCGGAGAATTCAGGCGTGATGCTATGTTAAGTGCTCCATACTTTCTCATTTTCTAGAACTATCTACGAGTTAAATTATCTGCATCGTAGATCTCAGGCTGTCTGCACGTCACCTCTCTCCGTAAAGCGGATACAGGGCGTGCCCCGCGGCGCGCAGCGCGCGGCTCTGCTCTGTGGCAGTCGGCTCGCTCTCCTTTGTAGTGGCCACTGAGCTGCCGCTGAACATATGGAGGCTTTGACGTACTTTAGGTGAGGAATTATCATGCCTACTATGCTTAGTGTTAAACTGGTACTTACTTGATTTCATATCAAGGTGTTAAAGTAAATGATCCGACTTGCAAAACGTATCGAAAAAAAATGCAAAGAAATAAATGATTTGATTTGCTTTGAATACTGACTGTAATAATATGTCCCGACACAACTTTTTAGATAAACTGTAAAGTAATACCAGCCTCACGGGTCGATTTTACAACAAACTTCCTATTGACATATTCGCAACAAACTTTTACAACAAACTTCCTATTGACATAACCAAACCTTCAAGAAATAAAATTACACACATAGTCGATCCACATTCACAATAATAAAAAAAACAATATAATACTTACAAAGTAATCATGTCTTTTGTATATAAATTCAGCAATGTCAATGTGTTTATAAAACTGGTATAATATGATGATTTTGCAAAATGTTTATGGTTTTATATCAAAACGCTTAGCAGAGCGAGCAGCTCAATCCCAAGCTTCTCACAAGCTTTTATTCAACTTGCAATGTTAGTATGTTAGTTAGTTATTAGTTATTTTTTTAAGGCCGAATCTTGCAAGCTGAATTAAAACTGCTTCCTCTTATTCTACGGAGTTGACATTTTACATGTTGGTTCAGTTCCGAAAACAATGCATTTGCATTAAAAGCATGACCTGATTGGCGACTCAGGATTGGCTCCAGAGGAGTCCATTCAAGAAAAATCCTCAAGGGATGATCTTTATTTCTTTTGGATTTCTCATTGAGTCGTGATGAGGATCACTGGCAGGCGAGTCGATGAGGGACGGCGGTTTCCAAGCGTTTCAATCAGTATTCGATGTGGAGCGACTGTCATCTGACATCCACGACCCAATTACTGGGGGACTGCAAATAAAAGCCTTTCATCTTTGAATAACGTGTTCGGGTTCAATCCCCCAATCCCCATGAGACTAGCCATGAGGCTAGAACTGTATTTGAGCATTCTCTCTGTAGATCACTCTCCTTTTGTCATCGAAGTGACGCGTTCCTGCGATCTGCGTAACCAACCAAATGCCTACGTTTTGAAAGCCGACAAAGGGCGTCCTACAGACGAGATAATCCTATTTCGCCAAATTTGACGTGAATTGCGTTAGGATTTACATAATTAATTTTAAGATGACATTTTACTCGGTATAAAAGAATCTATTCAATGATAATAACGAGAGATTTTGTTATTGGTCTGAGATGTTTTTTGATGATGAGTCAGAAACTGTATCAGTAGTGAAGCCTATTAACACTAACAGACATCATCACAGAGGATGTGTCCTAGGAGTACACGTACAGCGATTGTTGTGCGCACACCGTCTGTCACAGGGCTCACAGGATGCTAACAGGGGGTTATTGTCCTCGTCTCAACTAGTCTGTGTGCCAGTGTCGCGCTCCTACTGGTCGAGTAGACATTAGTTCACTGTAATGTGCTACTGCTCACTCTTTGCTCAGAGAATATTTTTTTGCTTTTCGTAAAAGAAAATTGAGGAAAATTGTGACATAATTAAAATTAATTACCAAGATATGACTCACTTATCAGAAAGCTACTGCTTTCTGATCAGTGAGAGCAGCAGCAGGTGACTTCTTAGAAATTCGCTTCCATTTAATAGAACTACATAGAAATCGATAATCATAGTTCCGATAAACAAAAACGAATCGTTTTGCTTACCAATTGTAGAATTTATTATATTGCCAAACTGAATTTTTAAATAGATTCGATTTTTCCATATGGGAGGGTGTACTATGCAAAACTATGAGGTGTTTGCTTCATTATTGGTAGATACAAGAGTCTAATTTATAACAGGCCGCAAAGTATCGGAATCGGCCATTACTTAGTTATTTGTTTAATTTCAATTGTTGTTGGAGGTTTGTCGCGTAAATATTGCGTAGGTTTTGCCTCCCGGGATAAAATGTTAAGACAGGAGGAACTGTAGGATGTCAGAACAACCAATTATATTATACAAATGAATTTGAAAGCACTTTAACAACCAACTCAATTATAATATTTTGTCACAATAAAAAAATAACAATATAAAACTTTAACAAAACGAGAATTGTCCCCGGAAGCCGTAGAGTGCCGGAAGGCAATACTTGTTAATTAATATAATTTCCGGCGCGGAGGCCTTTTTCACAGCCTTTTCAATAAAAGTGGGAAACAACGACGATTGTTCCGTTCCGGACGGATACAAGAGGGGGGGGGGGGGGGGAGTGCTGCACGGGACAACTCCTTCAAAGAACAATAAAAGTTAGTAATGAGGCTGAGCTAATGGCCGGCAAATTAGGAGAACGTTTGGAAACAAAAATAACGAGCAGTGTGCGCCGACTACTGTGCCGCCCGCCGCCGCCCGCCGCCCGCCGCGCGCCGCGCCGGCTGAGTCGAGCCTTTGTCTTGGAGCGGAGACACCAATTTATTTGGCATCCTAATTAACACTCTTTACTGACAGTGTACAAACGAAATACGACAAAACTAAAAATGTGTTTTTGTATGTTGTTACAATTCACGTTCTAATTAGGCATTTATATAGCTTTAATAAAGTAATTCAAGATGGGGAATCATAAATTCATAAACGTTAAAAGTAACAATTTGAGAAGATATGTTCACCATGTCATAGATCCTTGAAGCGCCTGCCAGGAAATCCGGAAAGCAGAGATGCACAACTTGAGGTAGGTGCACCAGTTCCAATTCCAATTTGCGGCAGTTTAAACCAGCTGCAACTGGTTCACGCTGGCTGGAATCAAATTGCGAACGTGTTAACACAACAAAACACTTAACAGATTAAGTTCTCGTTACGTTCACTTGTATATAATAAAATCAATGCTCTCTCACAATGTTGTGCACTTTTCGACCCGCTCCGGTTCAGCTCGGTGTGACCTCGTGGTACTCTAGGGTCTTATTAGAAATTTCAATTAACGAGTCAAGACGTCAAGTATTGATATGCTTTAGTTTTGGCAACTTAGGTTGATCGTGCGGATACGATTCCGTACTAGCTGCATGTTATTTGTTTGAATCTAGCAGTTTTTAGGACATGTCCCGCTAATATGATATCCTGTCCCTCACCACTTTTGGATAGCAGGCAAGATATAACTATTGTTTCTCTTTAAAGAGGCAAGCAACAAAATAATCACGTCAACGATGACTGTATGCTATCGCAATGTGAATGAGTTCCCAAGCAGCAAGCAAGCGCCATCATGGAACGTGTGTATGTCAGGGTGTCTCACAATGATGTCAGCGTGAATGTGCCGCATGCATGTCGCTCGTCAGCCGCATGCATGTCGCTCGTCAGCCGCCTGTGTGCCGCTGAGAGCCGCGTGTGTGCCGCGTGTGTGCTGATGCAATGTTGATAGCGCGCTGTTTGCTCAGAGCTCGTCTCGCGGAGATAGTATTCAATGGCGCGCTGCCCTCGTTTTTCCTCAATATCGCATTATACATACATGTACGATGGTTCCTCTATGTGATGCGGCGTTGATGACGACGAAATGATTCAAAAGAACATTATTTTGAAATTTTAACTTTAGCAATAAAATTTACTTAAGTAAAACCTTTTATAAAATAAACTTATAATTAACAAAAAAGTACTTAAGGCGACGATTAACTACTTTTGTACTGAACATTACGTCTAAACGAGTAGTGTTCATTGTTACTGTATGCTATCTAGGTATATATATCTGTGTGCAGTACCGATTCGGTACAGAGTGCTTACCGACCAGTGAGGAAACATAAGCAGTACCGCGCAGTACTGTACAGTACTGCGCGGTAAAATACCGACCAATGGGCAAACGGCCTAAATATTAAAATATAAACATTCAACAATATTTAAAATATAAAAAAATATTGTTTACAGGGTCCAAGCTACCGGCGGTCAGGGATCCAGAGACAGGAACCTCCTAACCTAACAATACGAGCCGTGACCAGGAGTACCACTTCATACCTTATTAAGTTTATATGTTTACATATCTCGGGACCATAGGGTCCCGGTCTTTTGGAAGGCGTACGAGGGGCCAACTCGCAGAGGCCCCTTAGACAATTTTAAATGGAATGAGGCACCAATCGACGATTATCCTTGTATGCACTATGCAAGTACACCCAAGGCCAACTCCGGTTGGTGTAGGACTATTACAGAACATGAAAACAAAACACATTAGGCTTTGGGTTTGTGTGGCTATGGTGGATTTGCTACCTTGAACTATGGAATAACTATGTCCCCTGCCTGACCAATGTTTTATACTATATTACTGTAAGGATAAAATGGCAGGGGGTGACTTGCACACTCAATAATGGGCCCCGAAAACTGTCGCTAGCACATAGTGACGTAGCGATAAGGGGGGCAAAATATACTGAGGTGAGGTCAGAAGGTCAGGTGTGGAGAGGTATTTCACGACTATCAGAACAATCCGAGAGCCCGAATAAAGGTCAAGACCCCCTTAGACCAGCACTTACTGGAATACTTCCTTCCTCCGCCTAAGCCGGTCAATAATCGCAAGAATGAGGTGGAAGCTCTGTTCCTCGTCAGTGTTCACTCCAGCCGGCCAATAAAGGCAAGCCAGAGATGAGGAACAAGACTTCTCCCGGAAGATCCGTGAGGTCGATATTGTTCAACAGCTCGCCACATGCTGCCCTGCGGGTTTCTGTATCTCTCTTCGTCTGGCTCCTCATCCTAGACCTGTTCCGGCAAAGTAAACTCTACCGGCACAGACCTCACAGAGCGCGCAGGCCCCACCACTACGTCAACGTAGAGATACGGCGGCGGCGGTGGGCTTCTAATATTATTAATAGCAAGTTTAAAATATAGTGTAACTATGCCTTTTTCAACCAGATATGAAGATCTAAGCTGCCAAATTAGCCTTTTTCCTCTCCACAACAACTGGACATCATACAAATAAGTTAAATCTGTCGCCTAAATCAACATTGACTTTAAAACAGTTTAAAACTTCCTTGCATTATCGTGTCCGTATCGTTAGCACTTCCGCGTAGGAGGCACGACAGGCGAGGTGCCACACTGCGACCATTAGCCGCCGCACACAGCCGACCGCTAAAAGCCTCGCCCGCGTCCTGTTTGCGCCTTATTTTGTTTTGCTGTCGTTACCGTGCACCGCTCGCCTTTACGTTAGCTTCGGTTCAACCTTTCGCCGCAGCCTGCAGGCGCCGCGCCGCCTCGCTGTTGAGACTCCAGAGTATGTAGCTGTTAGATATGCTGTAGAGCGCTAATACTAAACCATAGACGCAGAAGTATGTACTTCCTAGAATCACCCAGAGACATTCACTCAAAAGGAGATCTGGGTCTATCAGTTTCACTTCAACAACATAATATTTGTGCTGTGGTGCTTGGAAATGGGGATAAAAACTGCCACTTGCTCACTTCAGATGTCGCTACTATCACTAGCCCAAGAAGCTGTCAAATTCTTGGGCTAGTTAATCCATATGTTTTTGTACACAAGCGACTTCATTTACCTACGCTTAATTAATTAATATGTCCCGTTGCTCAGCTGTTGAATGCAAAATAACGAGAACCCATGTACTTCCAAAAACTCTTACAAGACGCCAACTGTGGAGGAAAACTCGAATCTCCGAAGAAAAACTGGTCACCCGATAATTAATCGTGACTATGTGCTATCCAGTACCATTCCCGTGTTATTAATTTTAAACTTGAAGACTTTACTTTTTTGGCAGAAATTCGTAAACAAGTGATGCTCCTTTTCATAAAACAGAGAACTATGTCTGTTCATTACAGGCTCTTGTGGTGCAAGTACATTAAAATATTGCGTCGCATACATTTTTATCTACCTAGTGTTCGATTATAATTTGTGATTGACATAACAATGGCGGTTTTTGGACTAAAAACAGTGCTGCCAACGATGACGAGCTTTCAGTTTTTAACCCCATTAGTTTGCTGTCGCTAGCTCCGTATTACGTGAGTAAACGGACTTCACACTATTAGTTTATTTAATTTCCCGGAGAAGTACACCGCGGAGCTTGCCTTATGAATACTCACAAGGCAAGCTACGGACGCATCGCTCACTACTAATTTCCGTGCGGTGTGGTCATCGCCTTAGGTCTCAGTTTGCTTTGCTATCGCTACTCGCCTTTTATGCATGCATGCTTTTTGTCGCCAGCAGAACCTTGTTACCTTGTTTTGTTGTAGCTCCATAGCTGCTTGCTTTATATGCATACGTGGTGGCTTTTAGCCAGCTTGTTTTGCTGTCGCTGGAGTAGTGCGCGCGGTCACTTTGTATGCATGTTAGCACGTGTGGTCTGCGGCCGCACGCATCCAGTTATTTTGCCGACGGTACGCCGCCGTGTACCGACGTGACCCAAAAATGTTTTCGTGAAAAATGATTTAGTGCGACACTCGGAGCTGGATAACATTCTCACTGGGAACGTACATGTTCCTGCAAAGTTATGTTTTTGGAAACAGAGGGCTCGCTCGGGAATTTCTGGTATTTTGAGATATTATTGTGTAGAAAGAATTATTGTAGGAACATTTCAGGCACGACAGTTCCATATAGGTAAGGCTTAGGTTCACTGTTTGAGTATTGGGCACACGTGTGGGGCTGTAAGCCACGGAGACACAATAAAACCAGCGGGAGGACCCCGGCGGCGCGTGACAGAGACGAAGCGTGTCCGCGCGTGTGCACTCCGCCCAAAGCGATGTATTACGACAATTAGATCGGTGTACTGCATCTTTATTGAACAGGGACGAACAGGGACAGGTGATCCAGCTAATAGAGCCGTTACTATGTCTCCTATTACGCATTCATATCGACTTTGTTTGCAGATATTGTGTTGAGTGTCGCCCATTTGGAGGTTCAGGGGGATAAACCGTTAGAAGGGATAGGTGGCTTTCAACACCCAGGTATACTGGCCGATGTTTTGAAAGACTCGGCGGAGACTGAAGTGACGTCCTGAGGGTTGAGAGTACTGGGTGATGAAGAGTTTGTCATCGGCTGTTGCTACCCAAGTTGAGTTGGCTTCATCTTCATTGAATAAACAAGGTTGTCCGCAGATATCTGAGAGTTTTACCAGCAGAAGTAAATAGACCACTTCATCGATACTACCTTTCAAAACGATTTAGCTTTGTTGATTCTAAGTTGACATCAATAAAACTCGCTAATGGTCACACTTTGTATTACGTCTCGATTTCATTTGCCTTATTTACACGATAAGATAGAAGGCCACATATAAGTAAATGTTTTAATGTGGGTATGGTACCTAATGTAATATGAAATGGTGCAGTACACGGCAGTGGTAAAACCAGTCTAAGCTGGCCTCGCATTCTGCTGTAACTCCCCTAAACTGTCGCTAGGCCAGTTCAAGGTCAACTTGTTACCACCGGTGTCACGCCCACGTAACCTTCCGTGCCCACGGTTGTACATCCACACACTGTAATCAATTATTCAAATTAAATAGCTTTCATAACACCGTTCACTCAATCGACTCAAATCTCCGCCTGTAGGCGACAGTACGCCAGACAAAGTAAATAGATTGACTGACTGGTTCGGGAGCCGGGCGCTGCGGCGCGGTGCGGGACGAGATCGATTCGTTAAGCATTTAGCGGGTATCGGCTCATCAGAACTACTAAGAAATACTCCATTGTCTTGCGGTAGGTCTTTGTTCCGCGCTCACGGAATTATTAAATACATTCAGTGTACACAGTACGACAGTACGTACAACAGAATGAGATGAACTCAATTATTCCGTCGAGTAGAAACTCGTCTCCAAAGTTATAGCGCGAGTATATTTGCCTAAAGCCTTAATATTACTAGTACCTACGGAATTCGTACGAAATAAGTTCCATTTGGAGAGTATAAGGATTACGCGAAAGGCGCATTCGGTAAAATTGAAACGAGATTGCATGTAAATGTGCGCGAGGGGGCGCTGGCGGTGCTGGGCCGCTGTAGCTTGGGCTAGGTACCGAGCCACTAGCAGGAGCGAATTGCAATCGACCGACACATTCGTTTCGTGATCCTTTCTCGTCATACTCTTTGATACAACTGGTGGCACTATAAGCAACCTGTGTCTTTTTGCTCGCTCGTTCACAACGAACTGCCATGGTACTACGACTGGTAATTCCCTTTCGCACTGGTTTTAAACTTAAAACGGTTTGTGTGCGAATGTGTTTGTCTGAATTTTTTCATGTATGTAGTAAATGGTTAAATGATTTTGGCAAATAGGTTTATATTCAACTTTGTGTGCAAATCTATTGAAAATCCTATGTACTATGCATATTGGATTTTCCAACCCATTCTATTTAGTTTTTAGCCCGCGTCTAGCCCGGAGTACAGTGCCCGGAGGCACATTTGAAAAACATTTGTTTGGGCTCGGCGTATAAAATTGTATTTTCCAAGTACCTAAAGATGAAACGTTTGGGACTGAAAGCGTCTGTTGTTATAAAAATTCAAATGAGAGCGGAGTCGACCTCATGAAACTGACATTAGACTTGGCGTTCAGAATGTTCAGATTAGCGGAATAAGAAGTTTATTTTATTTCTCGTTCCTTGTTCTTGGTCATTTTATTTGTTTCCCAAGTTTGTAGGAACTGTTTCGAATTACCTGCCTTTAACAGTAACTACTATAGTAGCGTAGAAAAAAGATTTAAAATTGACGTATTTTTAAAGAAAAATATTATTAGCAGTCTTTCGCAATATTTCTGTAATTTTAATAATAATCCAGTAGTAGGTAAATACTAATGAACTGAAGGAGCATCGTTTCATTACGTAATTTACAAGCAGGATCCTATTACCAGCCGGCGACAATACTGTGAGTCTGTGACTAGGGCATGCAATTATCCGCCCATTTTACTATTCGAATATTTCGGATACTGCCAGACAACTATTCGAATATATTCGAATAATATGGATATTTTGGATACCATTGTAAAAGAGGTAAATCAAACTTATATTAGTTTACAATCGACATTTTTATTACAAAAACTCTCCAACAATCGTATACTAAAGTATATCAGTTCGCACTAAAAGCAAAATCTGTCCGATCTGTCATTGACAGATACAAGAAAAGAAAAAAAAGAAATCCACGGGTTATCTACCAATGGTATAATAGACCGTGAGCTGGTCAAATGCTATCTTTGTTAAGATGGCTAGAACAATTGAAAGCACATTAGATGAAGACTGGAAGTCTTATAAAATAGTGCTTGGTAATAAATGAGACAAAATCACATCACTGACATTGCTAGATGTCAAAGTATCTGATGTATAAGTTGGATCAGCACAAACTAATAGCCACGAATGGCATGTACTTTCATCGATTCCCTGAATATTAACTATTTTCTGTGCGTTTCGGGTCATTCAGTTCTCGTTATCGCGATTGTGCAGTCCTATCTTCCGTTAGACATATATGTGAAACTTTGAAAAACCCAATCCGGAAAGTCCTCTTTAGGAATACCTCCTAAAGAGGACTTTCCGGATTGGGTTTTAACGGTCCAGGCAGGAAACGAATTAATGCAAATCATGAATGCCGAGATCATGATGAGGCCTCTGCTCCACATTCCTACTTCCCATATCAATCTGATTTTGGGTTGGTTACCAAAACAGCTTATTCAAGTGTAGCAAATCCTAACCTTTTCTTTATGTTTCATTTTGCAGGCACTCTATTTTGTTTCTGTGAGCTCTCGTCAAGCAAGACACAATACCGAGATGAATCTAGAGAACAACACTACTAATCAAAGCCATCATTCTTGCCAATGCCTTTAAAGTAAATGCCATGTTTGTCAAAGCATTCACTGTTGATGGTTAACCTGCAGAGTCCTTTCGATCTCTTTGCTTATTTTCTCTGTTAAAGTAAATGATATTTCAGTTTCTACTGCTTGTAATCACTGAGTGCTACGTCATCACCATCGCTGTCGTCAACTCAAGTCGAGCTCTGTGCAAAAGCACTTTAAAAATTTTCTCTATGATGAATCTACATAGTAATTGTGTCATTAGATGGATTTTTGAAGATATAGCATGAATTGTCACGATTGCGAATACCTATTTTATTAAAACACAACGTTAAGGGGGATGCGCTAAGGTAGCCCGCGAAATTCAAATTTTCTTTCGTCTTCTGCAATTTGCAGCTCAGTGTCAGGTTGTATGTTGATTAAAATATGATTCGCGACCGTAACAAATATGGTTTTACAGAATTATAATCATTAGAATTAGCAATACAACTCCTTAAGTTAGCAAAAGTGTCAAATGTCATGATTTCTTAAATTAGTCATTCAATACAGTTACATGAACTTAGAGAGTTGTATTGATGACTTTTATGATTATAAATCTATAAATAAACATTTGATACGGCCGCCAATCATATTTAGAACAACATACAACCTGATACTGACCTGCAAATTGCAAAAAACGTAAGAAAATTTGAATATCGCGGGATACCTTGGCGCATCTCCCTTAAATGTTATATTATCAAAAGGAAAATGGAACAAAACTAACTATCCGTATTATCCGTTTTATCCGGATAGTAAAACAAATATTATTCGGATAATATTTTCGACGGATATCCGGATAATTCGGATATCCGGATATCCGAATAACATGCCCTATCTGTGACACAGAGGACCTCCCTGCTCACACAGTTTGCATTGTAAGCACATCAAGCTAGTTGAAACTAACTGGCCACCCTATTTCCATCACATAATAATATGTTAGATTAGCGTCGGTCGGTGTCGTCCGGAGCCGTGCGGAGCCGCTCGGGGCCGCTTGGCGACGTGCGGCCAATGCGGTTACCTCTATTAGTGATTGTTCGTCGTTGATGGCTCGGAGACGCACATGGTCAGCTAGAAACGTCTGCTACACGGTCGCCAACCGCGTCCCGACAAAGATGACCTTGGTGGTTTACAACCGTGTAGATTATCTTTACGACCAAACGTTGAAACAAGGTCACCTCTGTCGGGGACGCGGTACACACAGTACTAACTTGTAGAGTATGTTTTCATTTCTCATGCTCGGAAAGTAGTGTTTGTTTGATCCGAGTAGCGGCTGGAAAACGCTGAACGCTAGGGCGGGAAAGACTCATAGTAATTGCTTCCCTCCCTAGGGCGGGAATGAATTTTAATAAAAATAGAACTTTTGGTTAGGTTAGCTACGAAACTTTTTACATAATTAAGAAAAATATCGAATAGAATAAAAATAATAAGGCTGCGGCAATGTTTCCACCTCCACGTTTTTGGTTTTTCCCCAGTTTCTTAATGAATTATCCCTAAAAAATATAAAAATTCTTTGGTTTAGGGAATTTTTCATTTTTATAGCATTAAATATCTAAAAAACGTTCATTATTAATCGAGAGAGACGAAACAAACCAACTCTAGGTATACCTAGAGTTATATATATATAAATAAGTCACACTATAGTGTGACTTATTTCTCGGAAATAGTATATTAACAATAACATGATAAACTAAAATTAGACGAATTACAATCATTACAAGTTTTAGGGAATCCTCTTTAATCGATAGGTGGTGCCATAGATAGACTAAAGTAGTTCATTGGGTGCTGCCTACTATAAACAAAAGAGCTAACAACTCAAGTTCAATTTTTCCCTAAAATTCCCTAAATCGATGTCAAAATAAAATATCCCTAAACCATGCTTAGTATTGGCCATTTTTTCCTAAAAAAGGGAGAAATCCCTAAAAGTGGAATTTCTGGGCTCCGGTCTTGTGAGTATATAAACAGGTGAATAAAAATAAAAAAAACTAAATACGCGGGACAGCCCGCGGCGGCGACGCGGTGCGTTGTTATATACTTAAATTTTTTCACAAATTGTTCTAACTTCTCAGTTCATTTTAAAAAGGTTCATGTTATTTTAATATCAATAAATATTTTAAACACTATTTTTACTTTCCTTATATTCGAAATGAAAAGTAGAGTGTGAGTGTTTAACACGGGTGAAAGACATCAATTCCTACTCGGACTATAGTCTAAATACGTCGTAGGGGAATTGATTCCTTTCGACCCTTGTATAACAATCTACTATTTTGTTTTAGTTTTATAATGAGACTGTCACAAGTATGGTTGGCAGAGTCTAGAGACGACGCACCACAAAGTCGAAGTTTTCCTATAGGTACTTATAGTGTCGAGTTAATTCGCTGCAGATACTGCAAGGTAGCACTCAGATACATTACATAGATACCGCTCCCGGCGGCGCGCTGCAGCTCTGCAGCGCGCCGTAGTGGCTGCCTGTAATGACTGCCGGGAACATGCAAGCGAGCAAATATCTTCGAGATATCATCTGTAAATCTTCGCTGCAAAACGCTGCACTATCGAATGTAATTAAAATGTATGTTTTATTGAGAAAGCTATACCTATGAAGGTTTTTAATTGCGATGGCGGATAAAAATTGGTTAGAATATTTGTTTTTTTTCATGCGTAGGTACCTGTGCACACACAATGAATCATTGGCCATTTTTGTTGTCAGTAGGCAGTCTCTTCATGTCGGGCAAGAGACAGGTCTGATGAGAGTGATACAATTAAAGTCTCATGCCAGACTCTCATAGCTCCCATTTAATGCTGATAGTGATTTAATAGAGCTTTATTATAGAGAATCGTCCATATTGGACTTATGCATAAAACATTTATCAATACGGCTTTGATGCACTTATCCAGTAGACAAGTAACAAAATCACCTAAGGATTGTATTGTATGTTTTACATATTCCATGTATATCAATACTAAAATATAAAGCAATTGCAAATTGTAATGAATTTCATAGTGATTGTTTGTGACAGCACTTTGCAGAACACGAAGTTATTTAACAAACGACGCTGTTCGTGTGAATACAATCAGTAACCAACGCAACTCTGCGTGCCTCCGGTAATAATTACCAACTGCACGTGCAGCTGGCACATGCGGTGTTGAGCCTTATTGCTCGTGAAATAGTGGCGGTGAAATACGCACGTGCAGGTGGTTGGAATAGGCACCGGAGGTACTAATTAGGCGAAGTTGTGAGCGCCTTCAAATTGTGTGCAGTCGCAACACCGCGCGACACCGCACAGAGAAGCACAGTAGACTCGCACAATACCGTGTACTATCATTCATTCATCTTTTGTTCCTTATCTATTGCAGTTCCGCGGAACATCTGTTGATTGAGCCAGTGAGATCTTGCTTTGATTACTGTTGTGGCAGCACCATTACCATCAAAGCGTAATACAGTTCTGTGATTTCATAACAACATTATGTAGGTAGTTTCGTTTCAAACAGTATTTGTATTGAAGTGCACCTCCCGTGCATATCCACTCTACGGTAGAGATTTCCGCTCAATCGCTCATTTCCTAATTGTAAATGATACCAGTTTGGTGATTGTTGCTGACTGTAATGACAATTGTAATTTGTGCTGCTTTTAGAAGCGTGGTGGTAGTGACGACGTGAGCTGCCTCTGCTCGTCATGTGTGGCACATTTTTAAATTGATTATACAGGGTGGACCAAAAATACACGTCATAAAAAAAAAATAGATTCCTCATGTCTAGGGCTATTCGAAAATACCCCATGTATGTTCCGCGATTTTTTGTAGTTTTCGAGTTACTATTATTTTTTTTGTATTTTTATCGAGTTTTCTTGCCGTGGAGCTTCAAAAATTCATTTTTTTTTGTAGTGTGTATTTTCCACTTTTTTTTTGTGACAGTCGTCTTGAATGTTACTTTGATACATAAAATAATAAACTTGCTAACATTCCTGCAAGTTACTCAAAAAAGTATCGATAGGACGAATTTAAGTTTTTAGTGGTAAGACTGAAATTTTCAACTTCAATTTAAAAATACAAAAATGAGGTTCCGTATATTCTAGCTGACTTTAAAAACTATGCAGGTTCCTAAGTTACGCAAAAAATAAAAATAAAGTTAGTACTTAACCTTCTAATAATTCACTGTAATCGGCCTTCGAAGGTTAGGCTAAAAATCCTTTTAAGCTTTAAAATATGTAGGTGGGCCAAATAGTGACTCCATAAAAAAAAACTGGAAAATACTCACTACAAAAAAGACATGAACTTTTAAGGCTTCACCGGCAAGAAAGCTCAAAAAAATTACAAAAAAAAATATAACACGAAAACTACAAAAATCGCGGAACATACATGGGGTATTGTCGAATACCCCTAGACATGAGGAATCTATTTTTTTTTTATGACGTGTATTTTTGGTCCATCCTGTATATAGAACAACACATTTCGTGCTCCTTTGAAGGTTGAAATAAATTTTACGAAGGCCCCATTGAACCCTTACTAGTGAATAGGCAAAATAACTTTTTTCAACACTTACCAGACTAGTGAAGTTCACAACCAGTATTTTTATCACGCCTGTTTTATACTTTGTTTTCCTGCTCTAGTGCGATCAGAGATGTACGGTTGTTTTTTTAACCTCAGGCCATTAATTGGCAATGCCTTTTTATGCCTAAAAATTTTGTGAATAGGTAGGTATATTAAGGGACTTTCTTGAATTTGAAACATTTTAATTCCCGCGACCCGAAAATCATGAATCATAATATAGTTAGGTATTTTCTTACCACATCATTAATTCTGAATACCGTACAGCATCCTAATTGCGTAATACACTTTCAATCACAATCTGAATGATTTTGAAGGATATTGCGGTCAGTGGGTTGTCTTAGGAGCGGAGTGAGTTAGAAGGGGTGACTCTAAGGCTACACGCCAACCGATATTGCTAATCCATTGCTTCAAATCTTCGAAAAATGTATCTGCTCAACAACGCAAATTACGCAAGGAATGTTGTTGAACTGTCAAAATGAAAGCCGTTGCTGCTGTAAGTGTGTTACACAATTACCCCGCTGGCTGGTTGGTGCTGCGAAATTTTATGATGTGTTTTGGTTCGTTATCGCAATTTCGCCTCAATTGCATTGACAAACTCACAAGTATCAAAACTATAATTGTTGTTTAAAAGAGCCTTTTTTTTTTGTTTTATATAAAGAAACTGTTTTCATAGACTTAACATAAAGGGTACCTATTTAGAATCTCTCGTCTTTATTACATATTTCTTGACATTATACATCACAGAGATTCGTAGGTACCTACTGCAGGCTACACGAACAGTCCATGTATGTGAGTGTACCTAGAACAGTTACAAATTTTTATATGACAATGTTGCAAAACCATCCCATTACAGGTTGGTTTCCATATCGGCGCACCACTGTGTACAGGCGTAGGCCATTACCTGCGATGCGAGATACTCGTGTGCACATAAATATCTATTACATGAAGTCATTCCGCCGCGCCGCCCGCCGCGCCGCGCCGCACGGCATTAGCATGCAAGCGCCGTGCGCACACAAGTACCACGAGTACGGCGGATACCTACCGGTCCTCGGGTAATTTGGTTGCAGCCATTATATCGCGTGTGTTGTCCCTTTTTAGGTGGGCGGAGGGAGGGGGACGATATTAATTCCAACCGTTTTAGCGCCAAAGTTGGAGATAGCATGTACCTAATTGTATTAATTTGTAAATTCAGTTTTTTAGCACTGTGTGTGTATATCTGTTGTAACCCCGGAGGATCAAACCATCTGGATAAATTTATATCATTTAAAAGTTTTGCATATTTGCCTGAAAGTAGTGCAGTTATTTTAGATTTAAAAATGTTTACAGAAGAATCCTTAAAACTATAAGGTTTTTTTTATTATAAATGACAGGTCCCATTGTCATAATACTTTTCCTTAACAGTGCTGTTTTGTAATTACCCGAATGTAGCATGTTCTTGTATTGGGATCTCTAGGGGCCATTACGTGTTCTCATATTAGTCAGTGACGGAAACAAGTTTAGATTAGTTTTTACAAAACATGCTACCTCCAATACGTACAAACATGGAAAAGTCAGTATCCTCAGAGACCGAAACACAGGTTCACAGCTGTATGTGCTTTTCAGGTTTGACATAGATCTAATACACCGTTTCTGGGCCTTAAAAATCTCCTCCCTCTCATTAAAGTTACCCCAAAATATGATTCCAAATCTTAACACTGACGCAGCCAACCCATGATAAGCCAGTAGAAGTGTATCATTGCTTACTTTGTGTGATATAGTACGTAGGCTGATCCTGATTTATTTAACTTCTTACATACGTCATCGGCATGCGGTTTCCAAGTCAAATTGTTGTCAATCAGGATGCCTAAAAATTTTGTCCATTATAACTACCATGTATATCATCAGCGCGTATCCTTTGGTAGAAGTGCATAACTTCTGTCTTTTTTAGATTTATTATTAAGTTATTTGTATCAAGCCAATGTATAATTGTTTTTAATGTGTTATTAATTTCCCTTTCATAGTTTTCTTTATTGGTACCCTTAACTATCGCTGTACTGTCGTCTGCATATAGTACCATGGGTTGTTGTGTCTGTCGTGGGAAGTCATTTATGTATAGGAGATATAGATGGGGTCCTAAGACACTCCCCTGTGGTACACCGTATTTGACCTCTCTACCGGCTGATGTATATCTAAGCTCACATTTGGTTTCAAGGCATATTTTGGACATTTCTGTATGTTAAGTTCGTCCAGTAAGGTAGGAGTTTATTAAGTCTAGAACATTTCCCCTTATACCGTAACTATCTAGTTTTTCCAAAAGGACGTCATGGTTTACGTAGTCCAAAGCCTTGGTAATATCGGTGTTTATTGATCTGCCAACGCCGTCCGACGAAGGCGGCGTGAAGTTTGAACCGGTCGGAATGCAGCGCCGATGGTGGCGCCCTCCTCGGTGGACGGTCCAGCTGGAAAACGTACTCAACGAAGTGAAGTGCGTGCGAACAATTGTGAATATCATGGTGGAAGGAACAGTGGAACTAAAAATTATTGTCTCATCTAGAATATTGTAAAATCGTTGAAAGTCTTAAATACATACTTATTATAATTGCAATATAAAATCTTTATTCGTTTTCCTCCACCTCACACACACTCGTCGCATAATATACGAGTTTCAATACATCCAAAAAGGGACGCCTAACAGCCATCTTAGTTAACTTAGCAAGGCGCCCTAACAATCGGTATACACTGCATCGGACTTCAAACGTCAAATGGTATGAACTACCTTTTACGTGGATAGTGTGAGGTCCGACTCCAGACTTAGGATTAGGATACTAACATTTAGATTTACTAACACTCTATGGATCTTTGTGGTCTGACAATAAAGTTTTAATAATAATATATTATGCTTTAAAAAAATGTGTAGGTATAATGATTCGTAATTAATAATCTTCTCAAATACTTTAGATAATATAGGGATTAACGCTACAGGTGGACATTTCCTATTTGTTATTCTTTTTATATATCATCATCATCATCATCAGCCTATTAATGTTCCCACTGCTGGGACACAGGCCTCCTCTCGGTGAGAGGGAGTGGGCCGTAATCTACCACGCGTGCCCAGTGCGGGTTGGTAGATGTCACATGTCTTCGAATTTTTGGTTCTAAGACATGCCGGTTTCCTCACGATGTTTAGGTACCTTCACCGTTTTATATATAGGTTTTATTATAACTCTTTTTAGGCTATTAGGGAAAATACCCGAAACTATACTCCTGTTCATAATGTGACATAAAGTAATTTAAGAACGTCTGTGATAATACCGTCCTGTTTTTTCTGTTCTGTGGTCATAACCGTGACTTTTTGTATTTTTAAGACTTCTGCTTATTCTAGTTAAGTCGTTTGGTATTACTGGTGACATAAATACTGAATTCGGGATATTAATAATTCTATCGGATGATTTTTTTCAGACGTATTTTGAACTCGATCAATAAAGAAATCATTAAAAGCTGTTGCTATGTCATAGGGATCAAAGTATTTTGCTTAATGATTTTCATAATTGGTTCTTTAATATATTTGGTGTTATTAATTATTTGCCATGACGCTTTGCATTTATTTTGAGCGTTATTAATTATGTAATTATTCTGAGCCTTTTGAGTCAGTTTTATAATCTTTTTTAGACTTTGTGAATACGTCTTATTTGTGGTTTTATTCTTATATGAAGGATTCATTCTATATTTCCATAGTAAGTTTCTTTGTTTCCTACTACATAGCCTAATACCTTTTGAGATCCATTTAATGTTTCCTTCCGATCGAATTTTAACCCATTTCAATGGAAAACATTGATTGTAAAGTTGAAGAAAAATATCTATAAAATTATAATATGCTCCATTAGGATTGTGCTCACTATAAACATCTGAAAAAGACAGATTTGTTAAATACTTTTTAAATTTAACTAGATTTTCCCTAGAGTAATCCCGTTTTTGAGTGCGCCAGTAATTTAATTTGCAAGTTTTACTGACTTGGATTTTTAGTATTATACAATGTCGCCCATGCGCATGTGACCGCCCGTAATTTTCTGAATATTCATGAAAAAATATCGAAAATAAACTTCAAAAGGGGGGGGTCTATCTATAACATTTTTCACTAGTTTTTTTTAAATAAATACACAATTTTTTACCGAAAAAATGACTTCGATTCCGTTTTTTCTTTCGTAGTCGATATTTTTTTGTAAAACTTTTAATTAACCTGTTAAAATAACTCATAAGCTTTTGGAAATAATAAACAGAATCCAAATCGACCCATAAACTTCGGAGATGTGTCAAAAAACAGAAAGCAAATCTTTAAAAAAATAAAAATTGAATAACATGAAAAATGTTATAGATAGACCTTTTGAAGTTTATTTTCGATATTTTTTCATGAATATTCAGAAAATTACGGGCGGTCACATGCGCATGGGCGACATTGTAGATGAGTGATCAAACAAAACAAAATCAACAACCTGATTTGTACATTTTAAATTAGAGTTATAAGCAAAATTATCCAAACATGTTTGACTTTTTGGCCTCGTCGGTTGTCGTATCTGTAGCTTAAGGTTATAGTTTAGAAGAAGAAATTCAAAGTCCAGGGTGATTCTGTTACGTTTGAGGATATCTATGTTAAAGTCAAGCATAATACTACCCTTACATTAGATCTAAAGCACATTTTTTTTAATACAGAGTCCATAGCTTCAAAAATACACTAATATTAGATATATTTGGTGGTCTATATGTATACACAATACAATTATAATTTTTTGTTTGATTAGTTCTATTACACTACATGCGAAAACTCATGTTTAAGAAATCTTCATTACATTGTAAAGCTCCTTGTACTCGTAACCATTCTTAATTAAAATACACGAACCTCCGTCTTTGGTGTTTCCTAGAGTTCCTACCTAGGAGGCGGCAAGTTTATAATTTCGAATATTGATTTAAACTTTCCTGACCAGAGATAACAAAATGTTCTGTAAGGCATATTATTATTTATATTATAATTTATTTGTATGCGTAATAGTTCTTGAATATAATGTTAAGATATCAGATTTGTTCAAAAGACCAGCAATATTTTGATGAATAATAAACATGTGATTAAAAAAGAAAAAACTCAGAGTTATTCGTTTGAGTTACGTTTTGTTTGGTGTTTTTCTTTACATTCTGTGGAATATTTATTACAGTCTTCCGAACATTGAATTGCCTTTGTTTGCATAAACTTAATCATATTTTTTACATCTTTAAAAATAGTTTGAAGTCCAAAGAAGTTTAATGTATAATGTGCTAGTACGCTAATTGTAAGTGTTGTGCTTTCCTGTAATTTAGATACATGCGAGATCTATGTTATAACAAAAATTTGGGTTAATGCTGTGTATGTGTTTAGTTGGTAAGCCTTTAAATAAATAAATCTATCTTCTTCTTCTATATCTATCTATCTATACATATAATAAAATTGTAGAAAAGTTGTGTCTGTACAATGGAAATATATGAAAAAAAAATAGCAGGGGTTGTTATTATATCGATGCTGAACCCGAGATTGTAATTAATTTTTTTTTTGTCTGTTTGTCGGTTTGTATGTTTGTCTGTTTGTCTGTGTGTTTGTGCACGCTAATATCAGAAACGGCTTATTCGATTTAGATGCGGTTTTCACTAATATATTGTAGTAAGCTTCACTTAACATTTAGTGTTTATTTCATGTCAATCGGTTCATAAATAAAAAAGTTATGTCAATTTAAAGAATCACATCGAACATTTGTTATAGGTTAGGCATTTCTTTCCTTGATTTTCGGTATACTTATCTTAATTTTTATTTAGGGTTTGTATAAAAATATTATAAGTATTTGGTAACCTATACCAAATACTTATAATATTTTTATACAAACCCTAAATTTTCTTTTCTTGATTTTCTTTATTAAGTATAAGTTTATTAGCTCAGGTTAGTAATTAATTTTTCTAGCAATTCTTTTGTTTTATAAAGTTAGTACGCTTGGTTTACACGTCTTAACACTTATTACTTAAACTGTGATAATTTTAGACTGTATAATTAATAATCTGTAAGTATTTATAATTTAATTGTTTACGATAATACGTGTTTACTAAATAACTGTGTGTTAAGTAGTAAGTACTATTTTATTGTAAGAATGCCTCGAAGAAGATCCAACCTCTCCCAATGTAGCAGAAATGCTAAAAGGATGAGATTAGTTCGATCACAGGAATCTGAGGAAGGTCGTGCGGCAAGGCTCTCTGCAACTCGGGAACATCAGGCTAGGTTTCGTGCTGCAGAAACTTCGACTCAGCGGGAATCTCGACCGAGTTCAAATCGTTCTCGAATGGTCGAGGTCGCGAATTTTTTTTTTCATATTAATGGGGTCAAGTCATGAAAAAGTTTGAAAAACACTGCCCTACATTAATCCTACTATCCTACTAATATTATAAATGCGAAAGTTTGTGAGGATGGATGGATGGATGTTTGTTACTCTTTCACACAAAAACTACTGAACGGATTTTGATGAAACTTTACAATAATGTAGCTTATACATTAAAATAACACATAATCTACAATTTATAAACATTTTATATGATTTGGCCATAATATAACGATAAGTATCAAGTAAGTCGGAAAAATTCCTGCCCTCTGAGATCTATCTTTGCGTGCGCTGCCTTTTTTTTTTTGGGTTGTTAATCATCCAATGACTTCTCCCGCTCTGGGCGGAGCGGAAGGGCGTGTCAGACTCTTACTGACTAAAACCCACACGTGTTCCTTCGATCCTTGATATCTCTTTGAGGCGCGCGTGGATCACGATGCGCCGTCGACCCGGGCCTGGTCCTTATCGGACGGCGAGCTGCCCGTTGCTCTCCGTCCGCAGGCCCGCGCCTACGGAGGCCGGAAATCGGCTAACAATTCCCGACGCCCGGGACGTCTCCTACGGCGGCGGCGGCTAGGGTTGGTAGGGCGCGGCCTTTGCCACTCCCTCGCGCGCTCCCTTCTCCTTCGCAAGCATTACTGCTTTGCAGAAGGAGGTGACGGCTTGCCATGCCCTCTCGCTCCGTACCATGGCCTGAACCAGGGCCGTACGCGGGAGGCCACCGGCGCCGATCGCCTCCACGAGGACACGGCGGTGGTCCACCCAAGCCGGGCAGACCTCCACCGTATGCTGCGTGCGCTGCCTAAACCGTTAGAGTTACATGAAGAAAATGTATTGTGGGATTGTTTGTCTTAAAGAGTTCTAAATAAAAGTCCGCGACAGCATCTATCTACTTTTTATGTGGAAGCCTTTATAACCAAAATAGTGAGCAATAAATACAGTTAAATTGAATACTTTTTTTACATTGCATATTTTAGAGTATTTAGTTAATTCTTATCAAAATAAATACCTTCATCGCTTTTGGTATTTAATGTAGATAAAGTTTGTCTTTTACACTAAGTAATTTGGACAAATAGTTTAAAAGTTAGAACGATAAGAATGACCTGCGATATTGAGTCGACGGCGCACAGAACGAGGGTGGAGGGGCGGGCCAGCCAGGGGATGACGCGCCAGAGCGCCAAGTGGAAGCTATTGCTTAATAATTGGACGTAGTTCCTGAAAAACGTTCCAACCCACTAACTTGACATTTTGAGATAATTGCGATTAAAGTTCAATCTCGTATTACTTAATGAAATTTAATTTTTTTTTCTACTGACACTTTTGTATGCTAAAGATGACATGATCGAGTTTTAATGTGACCCTATTTTAGACTTCAAATGTTAATGCTTTTCTCAATATTCATAAAAATATTGCTGTGGAACGTTTTTGGTTTATTGCAATATTCATGGTACATTTAAAATTTTAATTTGCGCAAAACGTTCCAAATGACATGTACGACAAAAAATAATAATAATAAAACAAGATTAAATAGAAAAAAGAGTATATTTTGTAATGAAAAAATATCTACGATATACGTTCTTCTTCGAATTCAAAGTCTTGTTCCCCAGCAAATCCTTCAATATAATCGGGTCCTTCTATACCCTGCAGGTTTAAAAAACGACAGGCAATCCTCAGGAATTAGACTAAACATTGACTTTAGGTCATCTAATTTAGGCTGGGTAATAGGTTTTCCGTCTGGCCAAAGAGGAATAAGGAGTTCTGAGCATAAAGGAAGCACGCTTCCTTTAAATTTTCGCCCTATATATAACTCTTGATATTCCTCATTATTATCTGAACTCATGAAGACAGAGTGTACATTATCCTTTCTTATTTGGATATGTTTGGTCTTTAGCCAATTAACTTTAACCTTATTAATGAACATCTTTCGATTTGTTATATTTTTTTCTAATTTCTCAGTGCTCACGAAGTCTTCTTTTTCCATCTTTATAGGTACTAGAGGGGTCTTTTTTGTGCAAGTCTTTATCACATTCACGTAATCTTCTGCAGTGTATAGTCTCTGAATTTTTTTTAAATGACTTTCAATTTTACCAAAGTCAGTGTCATTTGGCAAAAATGTATGTCCACTTTCTAGGAAATTTAAATCTATAACATTTATGGTAGGATGGCTGTGTAAAATCACTGAATGAGGACCATTTTTATGTTCCGATTTTGGCCCCCGCAACTGTCGCTCCACAATGATAGATATTCAACATTAGGACGCAATACTTCGTTTATAATTTTTTTCAAACAGGAACCAACTTCTTGGGCACCTCTGCCAGCTTGACCCTCAACCCAAACAAAACAATATCCTTTATTTGTAGAAGACACATGAACGCCGCAGTTATAAAACCAGAGTTGTCTTTTATAAAATACCACGGTTGTTGGAATACGTGGTAAAGGCAACGTCTTCTCCATGTCAAATGTTAAACACTCAAATGTCTCATCTACTTTTGCCCTTTCAATCTGGCAATTCATTTGACTTCGTAAGGACTCAGCTAATTTTAAATGCTTTTCTTTTTCGGAAATCAATTGGTTTCTGTCTTCTATTGACAAATCGTTCGGGACTTTTAGTTTTGCTGCAAATGTGTCACATCTATTGCACGTGTCTTTTTTATGACTTTTGAACCTTAAGTTAAATTCTTTCAGGAAAATCTTTCTGAAAATGGCTAATGATATTTGGGTTGAGGGTCAAGCTGGCAGAGGTGCCCAAGAAGTTGGTTCCTGTTTGAAAAAAAATATAAACGAAGTATTGCGTCCTAATGTTGAATATCTATCATTGTGGAGCGTCAGTTGCGGGGGCCAAAATCGGAACATAATAAAGTAAATTTTTAGAAAAAAAACAAAAACCGACTTCAAAACTGTACCTACATGTAAAAACTTAAACTAAAAATTCTATAAGCACTAAAAAGTTAAAAATAATATTAAATCTAATAAATCAAATATTGAATATTAACCTAAATAACCAAACCTATACTTAACCTATAATATAATTTTACAATTTTTGGAGTCGGTGCCAAGCCAAGTAGGTAGGTATCTCTGATCTGAGCATAAAATTTTTTTGCTTAACTTTTTGCACACTTTATGTAATTACGTAATTGGATATATTTTTGTATTAACTATCTTAAAACCTACTTATTAGTCAACTAGACGTGCCCGCGGTTTCACCTGCTGTGTGTCGCATCACCCGCCTGTGCGATATTCTTTATGCGAAAAAAAAAATTAAGAAGCTAAGCTTCTTAAATTATTTTTTTGCGAGATTAATTTGGGTCATAGTGCCTTATTGCGCTTAAATGCCTATACTATTCCTCATAAATCTGGCTATTATTCTACAAAAAGAATTTTTGAAATCAGACTGGTAGTTTCCGCCATTAGCGCGCTTTTAATTAAACAATCTCTTCATCTTTATTGTAGGTATTAGAATAGATATTATGTATTAATATAGATATTAAATTCTTCACGAATTAGGTATATACATTTTGTGTTTTTTACTTTTAATGGCATGTAAATATACTATTTAAATCTTGACCATTGGTTGCAGAAATTATTTATACATAATCAAGTACGTTTTGTTATAGTAGAGCTCGATAGATGGCGTTGTTCATCCAAGACACTTTTCTGAATCGCGCTATGGTTTCGTTCTCTAAAATTCTATAAGTGAGAACATTTTTTTTATATTACAAATAGTTCATCACGTGACTAGAGATTCAATTCTTCTAGGTTCCTTGTGTTGCATTCTGTTTGCTTTGATTTTAAATTGTAAAAAATACTTTCTTTTGTGTTAATATAATTTTTGTTGCTAGTTTAGCTCATAATTTGGGTTTTAAAGTATTTTTTATTCTCTTATTAAAGGACCATGACCGATTTTGTATGGACCCCGTCCCCCCCCTCCAACAGCCATGTGATACATGCCATTATGTTTATAAGGATCCAGAAAAAGACTCACTGTCTTGTTCAATTGCAAAATCAATGGGATTTTTTTGTAATAACAAAAAACATTTTGGTTGGCTAACCTAACCTAACCTAACCTTACCCATCCTTACCTAACCTAACCTAACATAACCTAACCTAACCTAACCTAACAGTGATAAACTGATCTTGAATTTTGAAGGTCACATGGCACTCCTGAATGATGAACAGCATTTGTGTATTCTTGTGATTGGGTAATTGTACAAAAGATTAAAAGAAAAAAGTGGGTTAGGTTAGGCTAACCTAACCTCGCCCTCTACCAGCCCCCGTAAACAGGTCTATGGGGACAGCGGACTCGGGGAGGTCCACCGCCTCCCTTCCTGAAGGACCCGTAGTGGCGGCACGTAGTGTTCCAAGCGCGCCCCTTTTTGACGTCGCAGCAGGAGTGAGGGTGCGAAACTCATGTGACTCAGACGGGCATGTGGTGGCCCGCATTGTGGGTCGGACCCCGTCCCCCCCTCCAACAGCCATGTGATACATGCCAATATGTTTATAAGGATCCAGAAAAAAACTTACTGTCTTGTTCAATTGCAAAATCAATGGGATTTTTTGTAATAACAAAAAACATTTTGGTTGGCAAACCTAACCTAACCTAACCTTACCCATCCTTACCTTTTTTTTTTTTTTTTTTTTCTCGGTGTGGAAATCCTCATGGATGTCCTCCGCCCTGGGGTGGGCGAAGGGGTCTGTCAGACTCTTACTGACTAAAACCACCCCGGTGTTCCCTCGTACACTTGCGTCGGGGGGCTGCGGGAGCAAATTGCGACTTCCGCTGCCCCGGACTGGTGACGGCCCGCACTCTGCGGGTCCCGTCCCGTAGGGGGAGTGAGGTGTGCAAACTCCCCCCGTTACGTCTTAGAGTGGCGCGCATGGAACACTACGCGCCGCCATCTCGGGTCCTGTGTGATGGGGGGCGACGGATGTCCCCGAATCCGTCGCCCCTGGACCCATTTAGGGGGGCTGGAAGAGGGCGTTATCCGCCCTCCGCCGACGCCCGGTGCGCCTGTTGCGGGCCGGGTGAGTGGACGAGATCTCCCTCTCCCTTTCCGCAGCCTCCTTCTGCGAGATGACTGTCTCGCAGAAGGAAACCACCGCGTCCCACGACTCGGCACTCCCGACCATCGAACGAATGACGGCCGGCAGTGACAAGTCGGCGCGGCTCCTCCCACGCGGCACACGCCGTGTCCTCCCGACAATGGACGCAGTGAACATAACCTAACCTAACATAACAGTGATAAACTGATCTTGAATTTTGAAGGTCACATGGCACTCCTGAATAATGAACAGCATTTGTGTGTTCTTGTGATTGGGTAATTGTACAAAAGATTAAAAGAAAAAAGTGAGTTAGGTTAGGCTAACCTAACCTAACCTAAGAATTGACGAGAATATCCGTCAGGCCATAGAGTGAAACAGCTCACAGACGATACTAGCCATTATTTAGCAGTAAAAATAGTGATTAAAAATCAAAGATATGGTTTACAACATGTTATTTTGTGCCAAAAATAATAACATTAAAACATGATTTTTCTGGGATATCCCATATTTTTGACAGATGTCGTCATAGTAAAAATTGATCACCTTACCAAGATGGTTGGACTGAGATACATTTTAAATCTGTTGGTCGGTGTAAGGTTTGGGGGGACGTTTTAACGCATCGTCCTTTGTTTTACTTAATAATACCAATAGGCAGTTAGATTTATGTTATTTTATTTTTTTATTGTGTTTTGTTTAGTAGTTTGTATATAGTAATCTATCGTGTTAGGGCTTGGCACCGACTCCAAAAATTGTAAAATTATATTATAGGTTAAGTATAGGTTTGGTTATTTAGGTTAATATTCAATATTTGATTTATTAGATTTAATATTATTTTTAACTTTTTAGTGCTTATAGAATTTTTAGTTTAAGTTTTTACATGTAGGTACAGTTTTGAAGTCGGTTTTTGTTTTTTTTCTAAAAATTTACTTTATTTTTAAATTTTTAGTGGTAAGTAAGTGTATTTTGTTTATATATAATATGGGTAGGCCTACTAAACGCGCTGCTCAAATGAGACAGCGCCGTTTGAATGAAAGTAATGACGAGAGGGTAGATCGTTTAAAGAAAAGTAGGGAAAGAATTGCTATAAACATTTCAAATGAGAGTGATGAGCAGCGCGCTTATAGACTTTCTCGGATGAGGGCACACACGAACTTATCAAGGCTTAATGAAAGTCCAGAAAGTCATGGTCAGAGACTCAGTTTGATTCACGAACGTTTATCAAACGAAACTGAAGAGCAACGTTCTCATCGGCTTCGTGTGATTCACGAACGTTTATCAAACGAAACCGAAGAGCAACGTTCTCATCGTCTTGGTTTGATTCACGAACGTTTGTCAAACGAGACCGAGGAGCAACGTTCTCATCGTCTTGGTTTGATTAACGTGTCAAACGAGACCGAGGAGCAACGTTCTCATCGTCTTGGTTTGATTAACGAACGTTTGTCAAACGAGACCGAGGAGCAACGTTCTCATCGTCTTGGTTTGATTAACGAACGTTTGTCAAACGAGACCGAGGAGCAACGTTCTCATCGTCTTGGTTTGATTAACGAATGTTTGTCAAACGAGACCGAGGAGCAACGTTCTCAACGTCTTGGTTTGATTCACGGACGTTTGTCAAACGAGACCGAGGAGCAACGTTCTCATCGTCTTGGTTTGATTCACAAACGTTTGTCAAACGAGACCGAGGAGCAACGTTCTCATCGTCTTGGTTTGATTCACGAACGTTTGTCAAACGAGACCGAGGAGCAACGTTCTCATCGTCTTGGTTTGATTCACGAACGATTGTCAAACGAGACCGAGGAGCAACGTTCTCATCGTCTTGGCTTGCAATACGAACGTTTATCAAACGAGTCTATCGCATCCAGATCGACTCGATTAGATGGTATACGACAAGCTAGTCGCAACCGCAGGGACATATCTTCTGTAAATGATTTTGAACAGGCTATTAACATATTTGCAGACGTTCCATGTGCCGTTTGTAATAAAGCGTTATATCCACCACAACGTTGTAATTTACAAACTGCAATGTACAGTGCATTATTACCCGAAGAATTGGTTTCTGTGGGTAATATCATAACATGCTCTCGCTGTCAAAATAATATAAGGAAACGACAAATTCCGCCGGCAGCTTTCTGGAACAAAATGACAGTCGCGACTGTACCTCAAGAGCTAGCTAATTTAACGAAACTTGAAGAACGGTTTTTATGCCGTGTTGTACCGTTTCTTAAAATAATTAAGCTACAAAACCGTTTCTGTCAAGATTGGTGCAAGGGACAAGTTACTTTGTTTGCAAAAGACGTTGTTGAAGTCGCTGAACAACTGCCACTTGCGCCAAACCAAGTGGGACTAGTTCTGGTTGTGGAAAGTCTCGAGAACTTGCAACGCTCTCAAGAGTTTGTTGTGGATACGAACAGATTGTATCAAGCACTTATCTGGTTAATGTCAAACAATATACTCTATAGAGATATAAGAGCCCATTTTGAGAATGTTATCGATATTTCTGAAATTGTTCAAATATCTGAAGAGCCTGCAGATGGTGGTGCCCTTATGGAGTTACAATCTACTCCTCAAAACAACTACATTGATATAAGGGAAGACATTTCTATACTACACGGATCATTTCATCAAGCTGATTTAAGATTTGATTTACAATCTCGTGGTAAACAATGCACTGCTGTAGCAGCTGTAGCTTGTGCAGCGTTCTGCACAGACGAACCAAGTCAATGGTCAAAAAGTGACATTGATTATATACTATTACTCGGAGACAAACTCTACCGTGAGTCCATTGCTTCTAGACAGGACCCTGCAACTGGAGAAGCTAACCCTGAATATCTTGCCGCGGGTGATCTTGCTCAGCATATATTATATAACAGGAAGAAAATTAATATCTCAGTTGCTGAAATCAATTATAATGGTCATTTAGATACAGATCGAAGTACTGACGGCTTTCCTAATCTAAAAAATGCTCTGATACAATTTATCAGAGATAACTGTTGCGGGCTGCTTACTGCAAATTCCATGACTGTGGCTATATATTGTAAAGCTGAAACGGATGCTTATAAATATTGGTTATTTGATTCACATGCACGTGGGCCTAAGGGAGCTATAGCTCCAAGACGTGGTGCAGCCTGTTGCATGAAATTTCAAAACATAGATCAATTACATGGCTTACTGCGAAGAAATTTGTTTTTACCGACGAAGAAGGTACTGGCACAAGATAACTTTCTCAATGTGTATTCTCTAACTCCTTTGAATATATCACCGGAGAACCAGGCAGAAGTGCGCCGAGAAACGTTGGGGAATCAACAGTTTAATACTCAGGAACAGACAAGAGTAGTTCAGTTTGAGAGTCCTACATATACGATACCTACATCAGAAAACAAAGACACACCTCAACAAATATTTCAAGGAAACTCAGTTCAGGAACAAGAAGGAATGCACAGAGATACTTTGAGAACGTCAGAAAGTCAGTCAGAGAGTCCTACATATACAATTCCTAGACTTGGAAATAGCAACACTCCTCAACAAGCATTTCGACCAACCTCTGCTTCAGAACAAGAAAGACCGCTATCACAAATACAACCAATTGCCACTATAATTGAAACAACTAGTATGTTCCGTAGCATAGACGAAGCGGTCCCTAATCTAGAAAGTGTAGTCTCTTTGAATTGTAATACTACTACGAACAGTAACGAGATGAGATTAGCTGAGATTACGAGAAAAACAGCGCCACCATTAAAAGTGGATCGAGAGCAACGAACGGAAGAGCTTGCTTGGTATTGTCTTTTTCCTGATGGCAAAAATGGTTTTGGAGAGAAAAGAACTATTCAAATTACTCCTTTGGACTATTTTCAAAGTCGAGTAATGAGCCTGGACAAGCGTTTCAATGGAAACGACTATTTGTTTTTTGCTCTTTGCCGGATGCGTCAAGGCCAGGGCGAGCAGACACCTCAAGGACTCATAGATAACATTCATCTTACTATGAGGAATATCAGAGGATCAGCCTCTTATTGGCAGAAATGTTGCTCTGAACTTACTGCAATGGTCCGAACTTTGGGGCCTCCTACGTGGTTCATGACGTTCTCTTGCAACGACCTTAATTGGCTAGACATGACCAAAGCCTTACTTATCGCAGATGGTCGTGATGTAAATGAAGCAGAGAGCCTGTCTTTTCCCGAGCGTTTGCAGTTGGTACAAAAACATCCCGTGGTTGTCTCTCGACAATTTACCGTTCGCGTGAACGCTCTGATGCGATTCCTCAAACGCGATCCAGACTGCTTAGGTGGTCCAGTTGTGGATTTTTGGTACAGGATAGAGTTCCAAAATCGCGGTAGTCCACACCTTCATATGTTGGTGTGGTGTGACCATATTCCAGATTTCTCGACTCGTGAGGGTATCGAAGTCATCGAAAGGGTTGTTTCGTGCTCCTTAATACCCAATGATCCGGTATTGCAGAAATTAATTGAAGACGTGCAAATACACAAACACACGGCCACGTGCTACAAAAACCGCAACAATAGTTATTGTCGTTTTGGTTTCCCGAGGCCCGCAAATGAGACTACTATTTGCTTGGGTCCAGATGAAGTATTATCAAACAATGGACGATTTTGTTGTTTGAAACGAACTGCTGATGAAAGTATGGTGAACAATTACAATTCTACTCTATTGAGTCTATGGAAAGGAAACATTGATGTGCAGCCGTGTGGTAACGTAACAGCAGTTGCGTACTATGTGGCTAAATACGCGAGTAAATGCGAGCCCCATGAGACAGGTGAAGTTGTACGAGAAGCCGTTGCGAAGGCCAAGAGGCACGGTGGTCCTGTGTGGAATCAGTTATTTGCAGTCTCAATGGCCATTCTATCTCAACGCCTTGTAAGTGCTCCGGAATGCGCATATAGATTGTGTCATTTACCGCTAAAAATGTCTTCCCGAAAAACA
This sequence comes from Conistra vaccinii, assembly GCA_948150665.1. NCBI lineage: Eukaryota > Metazoa > Arthropoda > Insecta > Lepidoptera > Noctuidae > Conistra > Conistra vaccinii. Next base: position 25,394,744 of record OX411323.1, read on the forward strand.
GTCTTTATAAACAGTTGTAAGCCAAATGAACGTTTCAGACTTCTACGATTCGACAGTGATGATACATCCATTTACAACAATATTTTTGACCGGTATGTTTTACGCCCAGACGAACTAGAAGACTTAAGTCTCGCTGAATTTGCTGTGCGCTTTGAAACGGTGTCCAACCCAACATGGAACGAAGACGATGGTGATGAAGAATTAAGGGGTGAAGATGTTACGCCCGCAAGATTTATAAGACTAAGAGATAATACGCGGATGCGTATAAGAAATAAGTCTGCAGTATTGCGCACACGATACTTTACATTGAACAGCGACAAAGAAGCCTATTACTACAGCTTGTTAGTATGTCATGTACCTTTTCGTGATGAAAGTGAACTTCTTCTCGAAGAGGAAACAGCTGAGGAGTGTTTCATTAGGCGGCAAAGAGAATTTCGACCATTACATGGCAACGTAAGCGCAGAAGAGTTTGCTCACGCAGAACAAATGATACAACAGGCTCTTGCCCAAGCAGTCGCGCTCAATGCTGCCCGTGATACTAATGATATTGATGCTCCTGTGATTTGTGGCGGTGAACAAATTGTGAATAACGATGACAACTATTGTGAAGATGTATGCGAAAGGTCTGCAATGCCAGATGAAGTCTTCTTGGGTAATATTCGAGGTCTAAACGTCCAACAGACAGACCTTTTCCAAAAAGTTTCTGCAGCTGTTGAAAGTGATTTGCAGGGACAAGAAAACCAATTATTGTTATTCATCACTGGCGGTGCAGGAAGTGGAAAGTCCTTCGTCCTGAAATTACTCGTGGAACATATAAAACGGTGTTATGCACCTACAGTTGACATATTGCTCAAGGCTAAATTTGTTGAGGTGGGATCCCTAACAGGAGTAGCCGCGCGTCAAATATTTGGCAAAACATTGCACTCAATATTTTCACTTCCAATTGAAAAAGGAAATACAATGACGTATAAAAAAATTACTGGTCAAAAGCTAGAGAATGAAAGACGTAAATGGCGCCATATAATCTGGTTAATCATAGATGAAATTTCTATGGTATCATATGAAAATTTAAGAATTATACACCTGCGTCTCCAAGAATTCAAAAATAATGACAAACTATTCGGCGGGGTGCATATATTGCTTTTTGGTGATATACTTCAACTCCCACCGGTAAAAGGCCATTGGTGTTTTATTCAACCGCCATGGTTTTCGGGCGAAGTTAACTTATGGCAGCAGGTCTCATTTTGTGAACTTACGATAAATATGCGACAGCGAAATGATATTGAGTTCATTAACCTCTTGAATAGCTTGCGGGTTGGTGAATTAACAACAGCTCAGTTGGAGGTACTTTGTGAGCGGCGACACGTGCCTTTGTCAGGCGATTTTGCTGATGGAGTTGCTGTCCGTATATTTCCAACTGTTAGACAAGTTGACATATATAATGAAAAAATGTCCACTGAAAATGCTAAAGCGCACCGCATGTACACAATGAATGCTGTAGATGAGTCTCGCGAGGCGGCAACGTATGGTAGAAAGCCACCAGACAATGTCATTCCTAAAGACATTAATAAGTGCGGTGGTTTCTTACCAACTATAAAGTTGGGTATTGAATCACGAGTCATGTTAAGGCGTAATATTTCCGTATCCGATGGGCTAGTGAATGGTGCTATGGGCATTGTTAAGAAAATTAAATGGCCTGCTCTCCGAAGAGATCAATTGGAGGCAGGCGAGTTGCCTGAATCTGTACTTATAAAATTTGATGACGCGACTGTTGGCCTGAGAATAAAAGATGATGACGGTTGTGTAGCAATATCACCTGTTTGCACAACATTCCAAGCGCAAAGAGGATATGGAGATGTCGAACGCAGAATGTTACCACTCATCTTAAGCTGGGCCGTAACTGTCCACAAACTGCAGGGTACAACCCTTGATAAAGCAGTGATCGATTTAGGAAAGAAGAATTTTGCAAAAGGACAGATTTATGTAGCCCTCAGTCGCGTCAAAACCTTAGAAGGCATTGCCTTGTCTGATTTGGATGCAAATAAGCTTTTAAATCGACCCCACGATGAGAAAGCTTTAACAGAAATGACACGATTGCGTAATCTTTCCAACAACTAGGTGGTTTTCTGTAAGATTATGTATTAATGTATAATTATTATGACGGCTCCTTTAAAGTACACACAATCTTCTTTGTTCTTTCTCCTTTATATAGCACCGGAGAACCAGGCAGAAGTGCGCCGAGAAACGTTGGGGAATCAACAGTTGAATACTCAGGAGCAGTCAAGAGTAGTTCAGTTTGAGAGTCCTACATACACGATACCTACATACATCAGAAAACAAAGACACTCTTCAACAAACTTTTCAAGGAAACTCAGTTCAGGAACAAGAAAGAATGCACACACACACACCCACACACCTCACCCCCCCCCCCCCTTCCTTTGTACACTCCTCATCAAAACTTTTTCTGAAAGGAACCACAAACCAAAACGTCATCAATGTATATTTTTTTTGTTTTTGTTGATTATTTCATTAAGCGCTGTATCAATGTCGATAAAAAAATTATGGGACCACCTCTGAAGTATGACCTACCAAACAAAAAAAAAAATCATTAAAATCAGTTTATAATTGGCGGAGTAATCGCGTAACAAACATACAAAAAAAAAAAAAAAAAAAAAAAAAAAAAAAAAAACATACAGACGAATTGAGAACCTCCTCCTTTTTGAAGTCGGTTAAAAATGGTCCTCATTCAGTGATTTTACACAGCCATCCTACCATAAATGTTATAGATTTAAATTTCCTAGAAAGTGGACATACATTTTTGCCAAATGACACTGACTTTGGTAAAATTGAAAGTCATTTTAAAAAAATTCAGAGACTATACACTGCAGAAGATTACGTGAATGTGATAAAGACTTGCACAAAAAAGACCCCTCTAGTACCTATAAAGATGGAAAAAGAAGACTTCGTGAGCACTGAGAAATTAGAAAAAAATATAACAAATCGAAAGATGTTCATTAATAAGGTTAAAGTTAATTGGCTAAAGACCAAACATCCAAATAAGAAAGGATAAAGTACACTCTGTCTTCATGAGTTCAGATAATAATGAGGAATATCAAGAGTTATATATACATAGTGCGAAAATTTAAAGGAAGCGTGCTTCCTTTATGCTCAGAACTCCTTATTCCTCTTTGGCCAGACGGAAAACCTATTACCCAGGCTAAATTAGATGACCTAAAGTCAATGTTTAGTCTAATTCCTGAGGATTGCCTGTCGTTTTATAAAAACCTGCAGGGTATAGGAGGACCCGATTATATTGAAGGATTTGCTGGGGAACAAGACTTTGAATTCGAAGAAGAACGTATATCGTAGATATTTTTTCATTACAAAATATACTCTTTTTTCTATTTAATCTTGTTTTATTATTATTTTCTTTGTCGTACATGTCATTTAGAACGTTTTGCGCAAATTAAAATTTTAAATGTACCATGAATATTGCAATAAACCAAAAACGTTCCACAGCAATATTTTTATGAATATTGAGAAAAGCATTAACATTAGAAAAGTCTAAAATAGGGTCACATTAAAACTCGATCATGTCATCTATACCATACAAAAGTATAGTAGAAAAAAAATTAAAATTTCATTAAGTAATACGAGATTGAACTTTAATCGCAATTATCTCAAAATGTCAAGTTAGTGGGTTGGAACGTTTTTCAGGAACTACGTCCAACTTACCTAAAGATGTTTTTTTTTTTAAATCAAAAATATTCCAATTGACTTGGAACTTTTTAATGAAAATTAAATTTTGCCGACATGGGTAACATTTATTTATATCAAAAACGTTTCAAATGATAGGGACCATTTTAGTGAAATATCTATTCTCCGGAGAGTGCACGTACTATGTTTAAACAAAAACGTTTCAGATGGCTTGGAACGTTTTAGTGAAACATCTATTTTAACAAGGTCAATCAGATTTAAAAAAATCAAAAACGTTTCAAACATCTTAGATCACATTTCAGAAAAAAAAATATGACTCTGTCTTATATTTGGGTTGTTCCACACAGCTTGGGCTTTTTTAGTTTAATATTTATTTGTGTTCTCTATACAAGTGGGTTGGGTTACTAGATCATGATTTTATTAATAAAATTATAGTACAGCCACCAAATTTTGACAGTTAGTAAATAGCAATCACATGACTTATTTGGTATTATAAAGTAAGTTTTGATCTGATTGTGGGTTGGAACGTTTTTCAGGAACTACGTCCAATTATGCTCGAGAAATAACGTAAATAACGCAATTAATTGTTGAACTGTCAAAATGAAACCCATTGCTATTGTAAGTGCTACGCAATTACCCCGCTGATTTAGGACATGTTACACGTTCCTGTGGGATAATTTCCGACATCCACGCGGGCGAAGCCGCGGGCAGAAGCTAGTAAATAAATAAAGTAATACAAACTGTGTACTCTCATGTGTCATTGTGTTAGTGGCTCTTCTATTGCTAACGGAAAGGATTTTTAACTTGAAAACTCAATTATTATTAACGGTTAGCCTGGTTGAACCCCTGCGTTTGATCTCGCCCGGTCCGGGCTCTGACCGGGCCGGTCCCGGCTTCAGACGCGTGAATGTCCTTGGTTGACTGGTAGAGAATGCCTAAGGCATTAAGTCCGCCTTTGTACCTTTTTTTTGTGTGCGAAAAGTTTAAATAAATAAATAATGTCCTAAATTACTTATTAGAGATAATTACAGAGCTATATTTATTTATTAACACGTTATTTCGCGAAAGTATTAAGTAACTATATGATCTGTGATATAGATTGATTGTCAAATCAAACCTACCAAGTTTTAGCTTGTTCTTAAATTGGGGAGTAACTTTTTTTATTTTTAGGGTTCCGTACGTCTGAATGAAAAAAACGGAACCCTTATAGGATCATTCGTGTGTCTGTCTGTCTGTCCATCTGGCACAGCCAATTTGTTTTTTTGTGATGGGGCTGTGCTTTTTTAAAATAAATTAATCTAATAAATGAATCTAGACTGATGTAGTTGAAATTTCGTAGATACACATATTATGAATTTATGTGACCCAAACACGAACTTGTAACGTAAATAAAAGAATTCCTTACATGAGGGTGTCAAATATATTTTATATATGTATATTTTTTTAAATAGTTTTAAAGTTATATAAAAAAATTGATGAAAATTGATCATTCTCTCCCTTATCTCTTAAACTACTGAGCCTAAACTTCTGAAAAAAAAAAACAGTAAATTGTTCTATACTTCTAAATTACAGAAACACCGATACAAAGTCTTTGGTTTTAATATAAAATTACATTTGCAGTTCCGAATGCTTTTTAAGGCTTTTTACTTTCCAGGTAAGTTATTAACCGCTTGTTCATAATGCGGTTGAGGATCTTGGATAACGCAGGGAGAATAGCAATGGGTCTATAATTCATTACTCGGTCTCTATCCCCACCCTTATAGACAGGAATAACTACAGATCTCTTAAAAACCTTCGGGAATTTACCGGTGACGAGGGCCAAATTGCAGATGTGTGTCAGGGGTGTAATGTTTGTTTTGGCCGATTTTAAATCGACTCTGAGTTTTTGTCAATATTTTTTGGGCATCCTCCTTTGTTCATGAGATGAATTCGTAACAAATTGTTTTTCTTAGCCTTTGATTACGCCAGAAACTCGCTATCAGTTGAAGGGTGTAGCAATCATAGGCGTCGTGCTACACTAATGGCGGCGATGACGATATTCTATTATTTTTAAACTTATTATTAAAAGAGTTTGTTAATGTTCCATTTACAACGTCCGTTTATACACCACTAAGTATTCTCTGAATCAACAACGTACCTATATAACTAAACAAGTGAGCATCTATCACCGCAGTGGAGCTCGTAATGACACGCGGCGCGAACTTCTTAATCCCAGCAGCCGTTACTGTGACGCTATACAGCGCTTGGCTGCGCTGTGCCTGCTTCACGGAGCGAGGCGACGCTACAAGTTGCGCGTGGGGACTCGTTGCAGCAACAACTGTCCGGGGACACACGGACAACACAGTTATGTGCACTAGAGACGGGAAGTGTGCGCTAAATCGGTTATGTTACAAGTTTCCATTAAACTAACTAAATATAAGTTTATAGCATCAATGTTGGTGCATGGAAGTTGGAATAGTAAGGATTTTAATAGATATAATGACTATTCTTTAACAGAAGTAAGGTATCCTGGTTGAAGATGATGTACAGACTCTTCTCCTTTTATATGTTCTTCCAAAAGGTTTTTACTGAATGGTTAGGAAAGGGAACAATACATGTCCTGCTTTACCGGCTTTGAATATAACATATAAATAACTGAACTCATGAAAAAGTTATATTTATGTTGCATGACACCAGCATTCCAGCCGTGACAACACATGTCACCGGTGAGTGTCATACATAACCGTTATAATTATTCGACTCTAACGAATGTCTAATTCAATAAGAAACCACTTCAACCTTTGTTTCTATTTGAGAACCATCAAAATTCTTGTTCCTTTTCATGAAATGTGAATACGTTTGAAGTGTGTCCCTAATGCCTGCGCCGGACAGCCGGACAGACGGTCGTGTCACGGCCGCATTACAATTAGCGAGCGGGCCCGACGACCGACGCCCGCCCGACGATGTCTCCATCGACGAATATCCTTGTCTCTTCCGCTACACATGTACAAGTGAATTCTGTTATTTCCAGTTCATCACGTCATAAACCAAGTAAGTTGTATTTACTGTCTGGTACACTGTACTTAAGTCCGTTAACACGTGTAATGTAATGTAGCCTTATGGAAGTATGGTCGTATGTATGATACTGCCTCGTCAGCGCTGGACATAATTATAGCTTCATCATTATAATATGTATTAAAGCGCACTTCCTGCTTGGTGTTATGTCAAGGGTCAGACAAACAGTAGAATGTAATATTTTTTTCTTTCATTGCTATTACTATTGTGTACATAGATGTTATTTTGTAGCTGTACTGCTTTGTCTCTATAACTACATACATGTTATTTATTGGTGTCCGTGCGGATTGAGGAGCCAGACTCATAATTAAACGCGGGTACTACCAATATTTAGTAGTAAATTTGCCGATTTTGTAGGCCCGATCCTGGAATTTGTAGTAAAATCCTTTAGAAGTTACATGACTTTAAAGGTGGCTCCTCAATTCGCACATGCGGATTGAGGAGCCACCTCAGAACTCGAAAACTAGACGACGGATGAAAATGAAAATTTGGTAGGATTTAGTAGTACTTATGCGTAATCTCTACAAAAAAAATGGGGTTTGTACGACTGGATTTGAGAGAGCTACAATGCTTTGATTTTTCATAAAAAAACGTAAATTTCACCGCGCTGTTTCTCGGAAAGTTATTAATCAATTACAACATATTTTCAGTATGATTTAGTAGTAAATTAGTTTTAATTTGTAGTATAAAAATAAAAAGGAAAAGCTATATAGTTTCGGTAATACAACACATTTTATGTGGCTCCTCACACCGCACGGTCTAGAGAAAATATATGTACGTAGCTACTAAAGTAGCTGATCAAATCGGATAAAAATAGCATCAATATTTAGTAGAAATTTCTACTAAATATTGGCGTACTCCAACATCCTGCGCATTCAGTATTTCAAAAGATATTAATAAAATAAACATTCCTTAACAAATTAGTGAATAGGGTGACCATAAATAATTCAAACAAGACCATTGTTTGAAATAAATAGTTTTATTTGCTTAAAAATCATCCTACGAGTACGATTACCTACGTGTTACTTATGTAATTGCAGTTTAAAATTTTATGAGATACTAGCTGCGCTCCGCGGTTTCACCCTCATAAGTCTGGATCCCGTGGGAATATCGGGATAAAAAGTATTCTATGTCCTTACCCAGGTTTAGGGTTAAAGGTTTTATTTTATACGATATTAAAATATAAAGTTAGTGTTACAGGATTGTACATTTTAAAAAGATCAAAAGAAAAGTCCGCGATAGCATAATATGTCTACCTCTACGGAGGATGACAGATGTGATACAGAATGCCCAGTAAACATGACGCAATGACAGAACATACAACGCAAACCGAGCGCAGCGTTAATGAGATACAAAAACCGGCCAAATGCCCAAGAACAAACATAACATTGTAAGTATGTAGTTGAAAAACACTTTCTCCCTTATAACGTTGAACTTCAAAGGATGATGCTTATTTTGGTACCCACCTCCAATAAGTACCCATGTGTCATACATCGTTGGATAGCTCTTTTTAACATGAATCGAAGTTACTATGGCGCCTAATTCCAAATCCTTGTCCGTTCGGAGTTATACTGTACCAAACATGTCTGTTTTAGCAACACCTAATTAAGGTTTTTTTTTTTAGATACTTCATAATTCACTGCCACTTTGAGCATCATTAGGGAAACGACGTCATCACAAGCTACACAGTAACCGATCATGAGTTCACTACTTCTCTCCCCCCTAAGTAGGGGGGAGAGAAATCTAACAGTTAATCTAGGGATTCTTTCGGTATGCGGTGTCGTCAAATAAATCTTGCAGCATTTCAGCTTGGAACCGAATCAGCATCACCCAGAAACTTCATTCATAAAAGTATAAGTAGATACTACCTGGATGGCAGCGTGTCGATGAGGTTAGGTGGTGCTAATCTGATGCTGGGCTTAAAAATGTATTATACTGACCTTAACGGCCCCAAAATAACGGTTGTCCTGTAAAACCATCATTTACACTAATGTTTATTACGGTTTCAAATAAATAATAAATGACGGGGAAAAATGTCTGTCGATCGTTCGTATCATGTGTGACTGCGCTTCGTTTCTTACTAATCTGCGACTGTTTAGGTATTAGCACTCAGGACTCCGGTTATAGTTTTTCTTGTTGGCTCCGGCTATCTCGGGGATTTTATTACCTTTTGTTTGAATAGTAGCCTTCAGGTTTCAGGCGATTTGAATTTCCGAGCTGTCACATTAAAAAACAATATATTTGGGAAATACTAAATGAAGCTGGAAAGGTCTTTCTGCAGCGAGCATTAACACAACGGTATAATTATCCAATAGTTTAAAGGCAAAATGTGGAGATGTACCTGATTACGGGATTAGTGAAGATGCTTGGCTCTTACGTGGTCGCATCCAGTCTAGTCATGTAATAGTTAGAAAGTACCCTACCATTTTGCTACTTATTAATTAATAATGCTAACAATATTACATACTTATACACTTAATTGAAAGACGTGCTGTGTACACAGGTACCTGTACTCTTATAATATCAATTGTTTAGTACTTTTGCTAGCCAGCCCCTGCCTTATTTCATAATTAAAGATGCCCTATAGTAGACCATGAATGATTTTATTTTAATTATAATGGATGAATGCATTTCATGTATGGTATGGTTCGTGGCTAATTAATAACAGCCGCACGGGGCGACCGAAGGTTAAGTTACGCTTTCTGAGGTTGGCCCGTGGATGAATGACCATTCATTACTTACGAATACCCCTCCCTGCTTCGAAAAGCACTTGAATAGGGATGATGACAAAAAATGTTTTTTGTCCGGAATGTAGATTATGCAAAAATAACGTACACGTATTTTTTCTTATTTATACGACAAGACGGCGGCATACTTATTAGTTCCAATTTCATCCACGCGCAGACTTATCTTGCGAGCACTCTACCCCAGACTGCATTCCGAATTACGCTGTAATCCATTTTGGCGTGCTTACACCCGTCCAAATTAGTGTGTGCGCAATAAGAATATCCCGTGAATCGTCATAGATGACGTCATGACATGCGCCATCTTGCGATAACGCATGCTCTAAATTAATATCACCTCACGGTGATCAAAAATGACAGTTGTGCTGTTTTAGTTTGAGTCGCATCCTATCTTTAAACTAAAGTTACCAATCCGTAGCCGACCGCAGGTGGCAACTGCAGGCAATGTGTCGCCGCGACACAAAAAACCTTTCGTAGTTAGCGACACATCGCTTTCATAGAAATACATAAAAACCAGTCGTGTCGCGGCGACACGTTGCAGTTCGTAGTATCTATTAGTGGGATTTTCTAAATTGTACTTCTGGTAACAAACAAATATGATATGGTATAAGTTTAGACGTTAAGCCGGCACTGTAAGCGCGTTCAAGAGCGTTTCGATTCAAATTGACAGCTCTTAGCTGTCATAATCGTGTTATCTAAATCGGAACACAAAATTATTATTGCACTTCATAATAATTAATATTCTAGTTCGCTAGTAACCCACATTTCTTATTTCGAAACAGTAATATTGTCAAAACAGGGTAATCATAACAGGGAAATATTTGACATCAATTTGCGACCTTTGCCCACTTTCAGAGCTCGTAATTCGGAATGCGGCCACAGACGTGAAGATGACTGACACTACTGACATTCGATTTTTTTTCTAAGCTGTTTGTCTATTACATTCTTTACGTTACTATAGCAACAATGTTGTCAAAAATAACAGCGAAACAACAATGAATTTAAAATCATAACGTATGAATAAAAACTAATGTTTACTTTGACGAAGACAATTTATTTTACTATACACAAAGAGGACACGTTTCTACGGAGATCCCTATCACCGCGATTCACCGAAGAGTGCTAAATTTACAACGCCATCTATCGGTACATCAGGAACTAAAATATCGTTTAAATAATCAAACTAAACACATCGAGGTATTATTGTACCTAACGTACCTAAACATAAGTTTGTACAAAATAAGTATTATTAAATTCATCACCGGTGACTGAATTTTAATTCATTTGTTAAACTTACTTTTGTTGTAGATACATAGTACATAACATAACTATACTAACTATATAATAATATTATAATTGCGAAAGTGAGTTGGTTTTTCTATTGGTTTATTTGTTACGCTAAAACGGCCGAACGGATTTAGATGAAATTTGACACATGGGTAGTCAATGACCTAGGTAAGGACATAGAATACTTTTTATCCCGATATTTCCACGGGATCCAGACTTGGTGAGGGTGAAACCGCGGACCGCAGCTAGTATCTCATAAAATTTTAAACTGCAATTACATAAGTAACACGTAGGTAATCGTACTCGTAGGATGATTTTTAAGCAAATAAAACTATTTATTTCAAACGATGGTCTTGTTTGAATTATTTATGGTCACCCTATTCACTAATTTGTTAAGGAATGTTTATTTTATTAATATCTTTTGAAATACTGAATGCGCAGGATGTTGGAGTACGCCAATATTTAGTAGAAATTTCTACTAAATATTGATGCTATTTTTATCCGATTTGATCAGCTACTTTAGTAGCTACGTACATATATTTTCTCTAGACCGTGCGGTGTGAGGAGCCACATAAAATGTGTTGTATTACCGAAACTATATAACTTTTCCTTTTTATTTTTATACTACAAATTAAAACTAATTTACTACTAAATCATACTGAAAATATGTTGTAATTGATTAATAACTTTCCGAGAAACAGCGCGGTGAAATTTACGTTTTTTTATGAAAAATCAAAGCATTGTAGCTCTCTCAAATCCAGTCGTACAAACCCCATTTTTTTTGTAGAGATTACGCATAAGTACTACTAAATCCTACCAAATTTTCATTTTCATCCGTCGTCTAGTTTTCGAGTTCTGAGGTGGCTCCTCAATCCGCATGTGCGAATTGAGGAGCCACCTTTAAAGTCATGTAACTTCTAAAGGGTTTTACTACAAATTCCAGGATCGGGCCTACAAAATCGGCAAATTTATTACTAAATATTGGTAGTACCCGCGTTTAATTATGAGTCTGGCTCCTCAATCCGCACGGACACTATTTATTGTGCAGGGTTCATGAAAGTGTCTCACATAATGTACTTAGTGTAGGTAGTACTTAGACTAACTACGAGGACCTCTATTATTTCAGTACCATCCCAGGCGTAAGAGATAACGCTGTTAAACATATAATATCCGCGCCCATCAAATATAATATCTGTAGTTTGGGCTCGATTGTCTGTGAGCAGACCTACTCTATACGGCTACGTGTTACCTGCTGCGGTACATAGCTATTTATGTGGTTTACGCGGGTGTAAACAGAATATTTAATTTGGTCGGCAACTCGTTTAGAAGCGAACACTATATTTTTCGTAGAATTGTAAATTGATCGGCGTATTGCGCGTGGATGAATTTCTTTCTTTTTGTAGCTACTGGGTTTGCTTTTACAACTATTTTGTATCATCCCGATAAATTGGCTGAAATATGATGATTATTGTTGAAGATGTAGCGGTTAGACCGCCACATACAAAAACTACGAAACAAAAAGACATGACGTCACACAATTTCTACATCTCGCAGTTAGAGTTTACTGAGCGAATAACATAGATAAGACTATCCGAAATCAACATATGGGCAAGTGCCCGCCAGACATAACAACCCGTCTGGTTGGAGGATCCTCCCTTTTCTATGGTGGATGAGTGAACTTTACACCCTGTTCCTCATACCTCTAAATTGGTGACCCCGAGAATGAACGTCAACGCAGCCTTCGTGCAACTACTTCAGCGTGACGTCATCATCATCACTCCCGCAAGCTTTCGTGAGGCGATTCACACAGCCAGCCAGCACCCACGGCTTCAACGGGTATCCTGACCACCAGCATGCAGCGAACGCGCATTCCTGGTCATCACCCTCAGCCTCATCAGCAACCTTGGCACAGCACCTGCACTTCCGGCCGGTCTCACAAGCAGAGCCTATTCTACCCTCTCCTGGTCGACGCAAGCAGTCAGCCAAAAACCCGGCGCTGTACCACATCCGACTCACTGGATGACGACGCAGCGCCTCCCCGACTCACTGGGGAATCACCGCAGACAGTTCCGACTCACCGTGAACTATGCGGCACCCGGTTCCGACTCACTGGAACCACAGCTGGCACTGTGAAGCATCGCAAGATCCAAGACTCAGCCCACTATCGACCTCCGGTCTCCGGAGGGGAGTGATGTAGCGGTTAGACCGCCACATACAAAAACTACGAAACAAAAAGACATGACGTCACACAATTTCTACATCTCGCAGTTAGAGTTTACTGAGCGAATAACATAGATAAGACTATCCGAAATCAACATATGGGCAAGTGCCCGCCAGACATAACAACCCGTCTGGTTGGAGGATCCTCCCTTTTCTATGGTGGATGAGTGAACTTTACACCCTGTTCCTCATACCCCTAAAAAGATGTTAGAAAAAATCATGCCGACTGGGAGCTTTACTGGCGTGCGCCGCGTAAACCGTAAAAAATACATAAAAATTATGTTTAACAGAATGGTTCATCTTAAAAAGTTCAACAAAAATGTCCGCAATGGCATACGTCTATCTTCTAATGGCTACTACACACACTGCCGAAGGCTGGATGAATGTTCTTTACTGTTTCACGCTAAAACTACTGAACGGCTGTTTTTGGCACGTCAGATACTTTATAACAGATAGGACTTTTTATCCCGATATTCACACGGAATCGACACTTATGCGGGCAAACCGCGGGGCGCAGCTAGTAAACAATAAAATTTTGTTTTTTTATAATCTCTATGACGTCTACCTTTGTTTACCTATAATATAATAATATAATCTAATATATAAAATTCTCGTGTCACGGTGTTTGTTGCCAAACTCCTCCGAAACGGCTTTACCGATTTTTATGAAATTTTTTGTGTATATTAGGTAGGTATGAGAATAGGATGTAAACTATTTTTCGTACCCCTAAGTGATAAGGGTGGTCCACCCCAAGTTTTTTTTTTTCTTTTTTTGGACAATTTTTTTTAATGTAATTTTTTTTATGATTTGGCATTAAAAAATACATACAACCCTAAATTTTCACCCTTCTACCACCAACCCCTATTTTTGAATAGCGATATTAGTAATTTAATAATTTTCTACTCTTGGCGGTCGATAAATTGATCAGTTACCACTCGATCAGTTATTCCCGTCGGGCGTCTAACGGTATAGATAGGGTAGATAGGTAGGTAGGGCAGGGGTAGGGTTGGGTAGGGTAGGTAGGTAGGGCAGGGTAGGTGGGTAGGTCGGGCAGGGTAGAGTAATTATGTAGGGCAGGGTAGGTAGGTAGGTCGGGCAGGGTAGGGTAGGTAGAAAGGAAGATAGGTGAAGGTAGGTAGATAAGGTAGGTAGGTACCTACCTACCTACCTTATCTACCTACCTTCACCTAGGTAGGTACCTACCTACCTACCTACCCTATCTACCCTACCCTACCCTGACCGACCTCGGTCAGGGTAGGGTAGGGAGGTAGGGCAGGGTAGGTAGGTAGGTCGGGTAGTGTAGGTAGGTAGGTCGGGCAGGGTAGGGTAATTAGGTAGGGCAGGGTGGGTAGATAGGAAGATAGGTGAAGGTAGGTAGGTAGGGTAGATAGGTAGGTAGGTTAGGTAGGTAGGTCAGGCAGGGTAGGGTAGGTATACAGAAAGATAGGTGAAGCTAGGTAGGTAGGGTAGGTAGGTAGGTCGGTCAGGGTAGGGTAGGGAGGTAGAGCAGGGTAGGTAGGTAGGTCGGGCATTGTAGGGTAGGTAGGTAGGGCAGGGTATGTAGGTAGGTCGGTGCGCCGTGGATAAGTACTTACTGCTACCCGTGCGAAGCCGGGGAGGGCAGCTAGTATAATATATAATAACCAATAGACTTCAACTGTCTGTGATTAGGGCATGAAACTGTCTGCTTAAGTATACGTAGGAACACTATCATACATTATGGATCACTAAACCACTCACGTATTACGGTTCATTACTTATGTATTAATTTATTTGTCGAAACTTGTCTACTCAAACAGTGTTGATATAGACAGTTGAATATTTATTTATTTAAAACATAAGAATAATTATAGTAGGTTCTTCAAAAAAATCACACAGTTACATACATAAGCATATTTTAAAAGATTTGTGACGGATATCATAATTATTTTGTAAATGAGGTGCAATTTAAGCGCATTTACCTATCAGCCAGATGTAGTATCTATTCTTCATTTAGGTATAGTTAGAACACATACAATCCGTGCCTGATGGTGAACATGTGAGTCACAGACAGCTTATTTGTTGTCAGTGTCAAAGCGGCTGCTAATCCTGTGAGCAGTGAGCCGGTGTGCCTTTGTGCAGGTGTGCCGTTGTGCAGGTGTGCCGTTGTGCAGGTGTGCCGTTGTGCAGGTGTGCCGTTGTGCAGGTGTGCCGTTGTGCAGGTGTGCCGTTGTGCAGGTGTGCCATTGTGCAGGTGTGCCTTTGTGCAGGTGTGCCTTTGTGGAGGTGTGCCTTTGTGCAGGTGTGCCGTTGTGCAGGTGTGCCGTTGTGCAGGTGTGCCGTTGTGCAGGTGTGCCGTTGTGCAGGTGTGCCATTGTGCAGGTGTGCCGTTGTGCAGGTGTGCCATTGTGCAGGTGTGCCGTTGTGCAGGTGTGCCGTTGTGCAGGTGTGTCGTTGCGCAGGTGTGCCGTTGTGCAGGTGTGTCGTTGCGCAGGTGTGCCGTTGGACAGGACTGCCGTTGTGCCGGTCTGACTGTGTCCTGATGATGTGTGCTCGGTGCCTTGCAGTCCCTAAATTCACCCTTATTGCGGACCGTTCTTGTTTCTGTTTAAAATTGAATTTCGAGCATATGATTTTTGTGACAATCCAACTGTCAAAGCGTTGTGATGTCGGCAATATTCCCTAACGACTAGCAACCTAACTGCAATGCTAACACACTTTCAATCACAATCTGAATGATTTTGAAGGATATTGCTAATCTATTGCTAGTCCATTGCTATTTTCGATTTGTATGCTCAACGTATATATTTTTTGAAGTGAAAACTTCTTTAGCAGCGTTGTGCACTTTTTTTTGGGAATCGGTAGTCCCAGACCGCCTCGTTTTCATTTTTTTTTCTTTTGATAACGTTACCTCACACTAGGAATTTATCCTACAAACATTTAATCACACGTACACAAATAGCCAGACCCGAAATAACTACTTATAGGTCATACAAATATTTGTTCCGTACTGTGGGAATCGAACCCGCGACAGTCAATCGCTTAACCACTGCGCCAACCGTACCGTCAATTAATGCAATCGATGTTGTTGAACTTTCAAAATGAAAGCCATTGCTTAGTTGCGCCGCAGATGTTATTGCTGCTCTCGAGGCGGCCTTCGTGTACATGACCGAACTGAACTGAATAAAGAGTTTACACGCTGACCGTCTCTAAGTTAGTAGTACTGTGCGCGCTCTGGGCGCGTGGTAGTTACCAATGACAGTCAATATGTGACAGACTACCGTGTGACGCATCGCGCTAATTGTGATGACGGCCTCGCGCGGCTAATTACTCATTAATATTGTTAATATCACGTACAATGTACTTGCTAAATACTGACTGTTTGTGCAGTGCAGTGATGATACTAGAGTGCTATTATATTTGATGAACTGTAGCTTGTAGGATTAGCTTCTTCTTACGTACATAGACAGTTACCAATTATGTAGATAATTGCTTTAGCTTTAATCGCAAACCGAGCAGATTTCATAATAATAAAAATCTTTAATACTAGAAGAATGGTTACAGTTCATCTCCTTAAAACGTGATGGTGATGCAATGTGCACTTAGGTGTCAAAGGAGTGCTTTGGCACTCGTACTAGGAGTACCCTGTATCACGAATGCCATCACCTTCCTCCGGACCAACTAGGATAGTTCTTTATACAATTTAATTTTGAAATAAATTCTGAACAAAAATACAATCCTAACTAATATATTAAATGGTAAAGTGAGTTTGTTTGTTTGATACGCTTTCACGCTAAAACGGCTGAATGGATTTGGATGAAATTTGGCACATGGGTAGACCTAGACCTGGAAAAGGATATAGACCTTTACCCCATAGACCGTTTAATGCGATATTCCCACGGGATCGGGACTTGTGGGGGAAACCGCGGGGCGCAGCTAGTTAACTTATACAAACAAAGATGGAAACGAAAGGAGTATGTGTGTTGTAGTGTGTGTGTGTGTGTGTGTGTTTGATAGTGTGTGTCCAGAAGTTCAGAAGGTATGAGTGAGTACTCGTTGGTGAAAAACTCAGTTAACCCACTAATTGTATAAGTATCTCAGATTCTTCGTAGGTGAGACCTTTTAGCCAGTCACTTACAGCGTTCCTGCATTGCTGTCGAGCCAGTAAGCAAATATTTAGAACATTGCACATCTAGCTATAATCCGTTTTTGTGCAGCTCGTGATATTGCCAACGTTGCATGTGCACAGACGTGGAATTTCTACACATTGGCACGGCTTAAGCAAAGCGGACGAGCGCGTCCGCCTCAATGCGGACACGTGCGGTGCGGCGCGGTGCGGCGCGGCGCCGCGTCGGGTGGTGTAAAATAAAATAAAACGTTTAAAATGGGCCGCCTCCCCCTCCCGCCCCCCGCGCACCGCACCGGCCCGGCTGCGCCGGACGCCATTTAAATATAAAATAAGATACATGGAGCGGCTCGCTACAAACGTAACATAATTTCATACATATGTATGAGTGGATTCTTTCGTGAACACGATAATCATGTTCGTTTATGGCAAACCTCGCCCCCCCGACCCCGGCCCGCGCCCCGAGCCCCCCCGGCGCCCGCTCCACTAACATCCCGCATAATATCGTAACGAGTATCGCAACGACGCCGTCTCCTCGCGCGCCACATCACACACGTCTGTACGCGTCCCACGACACTCGCAGCCGCGCAACCTTACGAACATATTTCTCACTCAAGACAAATAATTAAAATAATTAAAAATAAATTGCAGTTGTTTGATATTTATGTAGGTAACAATTTGTAATGTTAATAGAACCACTGAAGCGTTTGTTTTGCTCTCGCTCACCTTTTAACTGTGAAATAACAGAAATCTGTCGCTCATTAGCATTCCTATCTGGAAACTGTGCGGTATAATAACAGGCAATCTGGGTTTATTCGCATTTTGTAAGAACTATAGCGGGAGCAGTGTTTACGTTGTACAAAATAATGGGAGCGTACATTTTGACGCCAATATTCAATGTATATAGGTCATGTTGATGTAGTAACGATGCAGAATATTTAGTTAGGTTAAATAAAATTGCGTTACATATAAATTCGTAGGCCGATAGTGAAATTTCCCTGGGGCGGTCTGCACGCGGCGCCCTTAGAGGCACGTCATGTACTTACATATGTATATTATACAAACAGAGCGCGGTGCGATTCCGTGTACCAATAATGTTCCGCGCGCCGCTTTCTTTTACTTACGTGCCTACATCATCATATCAATCCCCGTATGATAAACGGGTACAACCGTTGCAGTGATCACCAAGTGTCAGCGCTCATTAGTATCTCGTATGTTAAAACAATGTGCCCCTCGTCATACAAGGTTGGTTGAAATAAAAACTTAACGCGTATTTCACCACGTAGCACTGTAACCTACCGCGTATTACCGTAGCCTGCCGCGTAGCATCGTAGCTTATAGCTTACCACAGTAGCAACCCGCGTGACACGCACCGTAGCTTACGGTGTAGCACCGTAGGTAACCGCGTAGCACCGTAGTGTAACGCGTAGCGCCGCCATCCGCGATGTACCGCACAAGTTACAAAAAGACAATACCGTGCGTTCTGCAGACAGTAAGTACAGTTAGCCTCAAAAATTTGTATATACTATGTTATAGTTAATACACGTTTTTAGTGAGAACGCGTTTTCACTAGTTAAAATTAGTTTTTACTAGATTGTTAACTAAGTAGGATCCCAATCAACACTTCATTGGTTCAATGGAATCACTAGGTACCACAAACAAGTTTCACTACTTAAACTAGTTCTGTCTAGTGCTCAATGCTAAAACTAGTTTTAACTTAAATTAAAACATGAATTTCAGTTTTAGTTATAACTAGGAAATTATAGTATTAACAAATGCATCCAGTTAAAACTAGTTGAACGCATTTTAACTAAAAAGGGGTTTTAACTATAACATCGTCAAGAATTCATTTGATTCGCTTGATTATGATTGCATTCTATAATACTGGATCAATGTACGGAACGGAACGTTACGTTACGGAACTAAGACTACACAATTAAATGATTGTCGATGTACACATCTTTTAGAGGCTGACGTTCACACTGAGGACCCACTGTGCGAGTAGGTAGCTGCAATTGCTGTAAACGAGGTGCATGAGAGAATTGACATATTTTCGTGCAATCTGAGTGAATTCGCAAGAGTTTTGTTGAATTTTGTTAGTTATATTTAAATACTATGATAAAATGTTGAGTTTGATTTTGTATTTTAGGTTAAGTTTTTATAGTATTTAGGTACATATAATTCTGAAGCCTGACTTCAGATTGGGTTTTTAATAGAGTTTAGTGTTGCTTTGTATTTTGTTTTTAAGTTTTAGCCGTAAGTTAATTGTTCAATTTATTTGGGGGGTGTTTGCAAACCACTATTGTATTGGGTTATCCTGTAAGGATAGTGGGTGTGATAAATAAATAAATAAATAAATAAATAAATAAATAAATAAATAAATAAATAAATAAATAAATAAATAAATAAATAAATAAATAAATAAATAAATAAATAAATAAATAAATAAATAAATAAATAAATAAATAAATAAATAAATAAATAAATAAATAAATAAATAAATAAATAAATTATAATACAAATTCCAAAGGAATTCCAAGAACCGGGTTTTTGTAACATTTTAATCTTCAACTAAAACATGTGCTTGAAATTGTTACAATACAGAACAGTACTGTACACTGTACAGTGCATATTGTTCTATTGCGTTGCATATTTCTCAGACGACGATAAGGCTCATTGTGAATTAAATGCATCTTGATTCGCCGTTTGTGTATCGAACGTTTGTTAGTAAATAACTGAATTGAAATATGTACTCAATAGGTAAGCTCTAAGTTATAGCACTGAACTAAACTCGCTTTGGAGTAAAGTTAACGTCAAATAAGAAAATGAAATGAAGTTGGCCTCGCCAGTATTTCAGACGGTTTTATTAAACGTTAACTTTGAAGCGAGTGATTTTGTCAAGGCCAAGATCTACAAAAAATGAAATAAAAAGTCGTTAATCATTCCCTAAACGTTACCGTACAATAACGGCGGAAATTTTAATAAACATTTGACACTTAACAGCACTCGCGCATTTCACGCCCACACCGATCGCCATATATTACGTCACGGGAATTTACTGGATTTTTAAACTTTGCCTCATTTTTTCACCTGCGCACACTCCCTCTTTAATAGCATGTCAGTGTAACACCGCAACACTCACTCGGTCCATACATCACGTAATGTATGGGCGACCATACGGAGCCAACATGTGGGACACGCCAAATAAAACAGAAATGTCAACTTGAATAGAACCGAGAGGGCCGAGAGGGCTGTGCCGGCGAACCACTCATTGAATACTTCTGTCAATGGAGGAAGTGGCGCTCTAAGAAATGTACCTATTTCAGTAAAAAAGTAAACATTTTTATGTCTCTCTTCTTCTTCGTCGTTCCCTCAATGCTGAGGATCGCGACACACGACGCGTCTCCAAGCTATGCGAGCTTCTGCAGTGTGGACCGTTTGGTAAATGCTGCCTCCAACAGTATTCTTATTTTTTAGATTTCTAGATTTAATTGTAAACCAATTCCGTCATCTTCTTGGACCATTCGATAATTTTTTGTTTTTCTGAAAAAGAAATACGAGCTGAAATTGCCGAAATCAGTCAACACTTTATTCCACCGACGATTGAAACTATAAATAAATATGATAGCGCCGGACCACGGCCCGACCGCGACGCGGCGACGGTACATTTTATCAAAAAGACCCCTCACACATAAAAATAAGTTATTACGACCGCGAGTCACTTTATAATCGTATATCACGGGCTACCAATATTCGCGCGGAATTTATTTCTAAATAAACTATCGGTGGCCGTCCGACTGAGAATGATAAACACACCGTACAGCCGCCCTAGTGAAGACACTCGCCCAGTGTCGCGAGTGTCGCTGTCCGTAGTGTCGGAGAGTCGGGAGGTAACGTAATTGTATGTGTATAAACGACGGAGGCGAGCGCTCATCGCAAAGCGCCCCTAAAGTGTTTCTTATTCATAGAATTTCGGGACTCCAGATTGTTACCTACTTACTGACACCTCGTCTCACGTTGCAATCTACATCAAGCTGAATTCAACTTTATCACGATAAAATAAGGTTTAAAATACATATTATAGTGAGAATGTAGTCAAGATGTTTTTGGTATGAAAGAGACTTCAAAAGCAATTCAACTTTTCTACTTAGAAATATGTTTTTGATGAGCGTGTTTCTGTATATGATCGGTACACGTTAGCGCGAAGTGTCGCCCCCTACCGGCGCCGGTGCTCACTGAACGTTATTATTGTTTCATGGAAACTCTCACAAATACACTGTTTCTGCGTAAATATTTAAATCTGGTACATTTTACTACACTTACCTAATATCGGCGTCATACTAAAACACTAAGACCGTTTGGTTGTACGAGAATATGGATAGATATGTATATGGATGAGCCAGATACATAACTAAAATAAGTTTCTTGAATTTACTTACTTATAAAATTGTAAGTAAATAAGTTGTGGCCAAGCTGCCTTACAGAATTCAACAATACCAGTGTTTGCTTACAAACTAAAAACCACACAATCGGAGTTCCGTGGTACCGCGGGGTCCGTTCCCAGTTGACACAGACGTCACACTTCATGGTAATGATACAAATGGATAGTAAAATATTTTTAGTTTCCCTCAGGATCGGGAATGTCACAATTTCGTATAAATCCATTGGAAAGTTTCATTAATCAGATGCCATTAGCGAATATTAAAAAGTAGCAGCTCGGCCACCCGCGCCGCCCGCGCCGCCCGCGCCTCCCGCGCCGCCCGCGCCTCCCGCGCCACTCGCGGCGCCTGCGAGCGTACGACGACGTGCTGAGCAGCCGTCATAGATTATGTATCCAGAATACATTATTATTATGTATTAATCATCTTCAAATGGAATACTCTAACAATTAGGGACTTTTGGCAAACATAATAAATATTAGTGAACGCAGCACATTGTTATTAGTATTAGCAGTACTCTACGTACTCGTAGGTAGTAAAATGGAGTAATGAAAACGTGTTCACAAAGTTATTCAATTGAAATTGAAAGTTGTTGAGAATAACTCCTGTGAGCTGAGAGGAGCGTGTGGAGTGAGCTGCAGAGGGTCAGGCAAACCGGCTGTGTAGGGAGGACTAAGCGGCGGAGGGTCAGGCCAACGGGCTGAGTGGAGACTGAGCGGCGGAGGGTCAGGTAAACAGGGTATTGTACGCAAATGTTCACCGAGAACTGAACGAATAGTTCCAAACAATATTAAATATGTAGATGATCTTTTTTAGTTGAGAGATAAATCAAATCTAAACTTTTAAGTACTTTTAAAAAAATACAATAGACGATGTATATTTAGTAACTTAATCCGCTTAACTTGTTCTGTTACTTTTAATTATACAGTGTGAGTCTTCATAATGAAGGTACATAATACATAAAATAATCAGCCTATTAATGTTCCCACTGCTGGGACACAGGCCTCCTCTCTGTGAGAGGGAGTGGGCTGTAATCTACCACGCGGGCCCAGTGCGGGTTGGTAGATGTCACATGTCTTTTAATTTTCGGTTCTAAGACATGCCGGTTTCCTCACGATGTTTTCCTTCACCGCTTTGAGAGCAGTGGTGATGAAATTATTTACACAAAGTAAAGCGCCTGCTTGGGTTCGAACCCACGACCTACAACTCGTAAGTCGGGACCAATACCACTGGGCCACCACTACTCTCCTTCATAATGTGCACATATCGAAATGAGGGAGCAATGCTTAATTTTATCGACGGAAAAAATATTTAAAAATCTTTAAAAAAATACTATGTACTTACTTCTAAAACTACTTTTTTATATATAGCATTTAAAAATTCTTTTTCGCTTCTGAAACAAAACAAAAAAAATAACTATTAGCCCCCGAAAAGTGACCCCCATATTCAAAATTCATTTAGTTCGTAGTACACGTTCGTGTTTAGGTCACAGAAATTCATATGTGTATCAAAGGAGAAGGGAACTACTCCATACATTCCTGGGCCCAGGTGTTAACTGAATTAAACTAGCCTTATTTGTAAGAGAATATAATAACAAGGCCTCACTGAAAATTTGGTGAAATTTGGCTATCCAGGAATCAAGTTATATGAAATATAGTAAAAGTGAGGTTATATTATAACATTGCAGTTTTTTATGTTTTATACGAAATACTTTTGAATGGCTTTGGTTGTGTTATGGTTTTATGCATGTAAAGAGTCAAAGATCTGACAAGTTTGGCTCTCTCGCGCCCAGGACAGTCGCTACAGTCGAAGACAAGACAATTTCTTCATCCAATATCCTGCACTTAGAAGCAGTAGGCACCTACCTTTTAAAAACTATAAAAGGGACAGGAGGATATAAAATAAAACACTAATATATGACTAAAATATGTATTATTCATCGGTGGCTGTACCGCTGTGCTAACAGTGAACGACCGCAGCGGACACAAACACTGGAATGGCCAACTTGGGTTGTTGCTTCAATCGCACGTCTCCCAAGGACTACATCTTGAGCCAAGTCCCAACATGCTTGGCATACATAGTTCTCACTGGTTACCTGAAATAAGTTAACTATTTAAATCTTGTTCAACAGTAAACACGTTTTGTAACATGTCACTAATACAAGTGCATGTTCGAACAAATGTCCCAGCTTTTTTTTTAGCTTGGTAAAATCATCAAATGAGTCCTCCTACCCACGGCAGTGTGAGAGGATCTTTCAGACTTGTACTGACTAAAATCCACGGTGTCCTTCAATAGCCCTTTGCGTTCCGGGGTCACGGCAGGCTTTGGCCCTCTAAGGGGGCCCCGTCAGCTTGCTGATAGCTCGTTGAGGCGTTTGGAACACAACGCGCAGGCGACCCGGGCATGGTCCGTGATCGGACGGCGAGTCGCCAAAAATATAAAATTGGTAAAAACTTACAGGCTGAGATGCACGCCACCGACGAATAACTGCTAAAATCGCCTCATCTTCCAAGACTCTTCTGCCAATAGAGTTACTGCGACCAGTCGCAATCAAACAATTTACACAGCGATCCGAGGCGTAAACAGTTGTCCAAAATAGAGAGCCAGGTAATTTAGAAATGCAAGATCCGTCAATAGTCCAATAAAAGCCGAGGTCGTGGGGATAAACAATGAAACAAGGAAAATATGTGCGCACTCAGAACGAAAAACAACGAACGAGTGTCATCTGTCAATCGGTGACAGACTGATATCAGGCAGGAATGTTGCCAGAAGAGAAATTAAAGGAAATCGATTCGCTATGAATCGATTCCACAAAAAAATACTCGGTGCTCGATTTTCATACATATTCTGAGATTTTACCGATTTATTCGTAATCGATTACTAACATTTCAGGCATTATTTAATCGATTATTTAGTTTCATAACTTAATTTAAGTTTTCTCGCTTCCTAGGTAGAAACCAGGTACCATATTTTGTGATTTTCCTTAGAAAAATATGACGGTTTTTTTAATACACATTTCAACTAGTTAACTGCTGGGCCCAGAAGTCGCCTTCTCCTTTCAACTTAATCTGTCTATTAGATTCAGAGAAAATTGGCTGTGACAGACGGACAGACAGACACACTAGTGTTCCTATAAGGGTTTCGTTTTTTCGTTTTGAGGTACGGAACCCTAAAAAAATTGTTAACATAGCTAGACTCACGTGCAAAAGAAATCCTCGTCTTTAATGAGTATTTCATGGTGAACTATTCTCCATGTATTTACAGACCGCAAACCAATTATAAAAGCGATAGAAAAATTCAGATGAAAACAAAACAAACGCGAACCGTGCGCGTCACTCCGCTCACGCGAGTACGTGTGTGTGTGTGTATGTACGTATGGATGAGTGACGGGTTTGGTACATACTCTCTGTTTTTTTTTTTTAATTCAAGTTTTCGGTTTAATTTCATAATGTTTCCTTTATTAGAATCACTGTCTGTTTAATTGCTATAGTAATAAAAAAGTAGCTACGAACCTTGAGAGTGACGATTTAAATAAAACTCGTTTATTTTCTGTAACAATACTTTCAGCCTCTTGTTTTTATAAGGCATACCACAATGTTACCACCATGAGGATATGCTGCGCTTATAACAGTAGTAGTAGAACCTTCATAGCTGCTTGTGAGGCACTGGTTACTCGAACGTAAGTCACTAACCCGTGGTTAGGGGTTCTTGAACCGCTTAGCATAAGGTCGACCTCCACAGCGGGGGTGACGGCAAGGGGGGGGGGGGCGGTTATTAGCGAGTCTAAACTAGAGCGCGACTACTTGTTGAGCGAGCACTGGCCGACAGTGATTGTGTATAGTGGCGTGCGACAGAAGCAGAGTGGGCGGTTTGCTTATTGATAACTATCTGGATAACAATTGCTACCATTGGATTACTTGTATGTTCACCAATTCGTATAGTTATTGTGTTACATTTCATGTTGCATAGCATAGAATTGGACGGCTCATTTGTGTTTCATTTCATATTACGTTTCAGAAATGTGTGCCCAGCATTCTATTTTTAGTTCCTAGCTCGTAGTTTTAATTCGGAAATTGGAAATGATAAAATGAGGCATATTTTTATTTAAAACACCAACAATACTTACAAAAAGGAGGCTTGAAAATAATATATTTACAACTCGTTATGTTAGCCATAACGTAACAATTTGTGTACACTTCTATAACACTTGTGAAGGACGACACGTTTCATTTGCGTGTTCATTTTTAAGCAGATAAACTAGTCTCATTTTGTAAATATATATTGTTATTTTATTTTTAAGTACCAAAGTAATTATTAGTTTATTTTATTTTTGTAATAAAATAATCAATAAAAATGAAGAAAGTTTAAAAAATCAATAAGAAAAGAAGAAGAAAATTAGAAAATTAAGATTAAGATTTTATTTTACACCAAAACCTGTTAAATTAGTTATTGTAGTTAATTACAAATTGTTGCCAAACGGTAGCATGACAATTAAACCTGGAACAAAACATTATTTTATAACAACTCATCTATGTCTCATCTACACTCTATGCAAATAAACATTTTATATTCTATTCTGTGCCGCGATTGGCGTAGCCACCCGCAGCTAGCGGCCCGCTCGTTTCACATAATACATGTATTTACCATCGACACGAAATGAAAAAGAAGAAGAATCTATTCTATTCATACTTATTATACTAACACGTGTCACTGCAATGAATATTATAAAGTTCCATCATTCAACAGCCGTTTCATAATGAAATCCATTCAGCGTAGTCCAATACGGAGCTACGCGCTACGCGCTACGCTGCTACGCCAGTTGCTACGACATTACGTAACGCGCTGAGACCGTCGGGCAAAACGTTTAATTAATATTATAAAATTAAACCTCTCTACTAACACATTTATACTTCCTAATATCGAAACTGCGACTGGGAGTTTGTTCATTTTCTTTCTATGAAAGGTTTTTAGAAAGTGTGAGTAGATGTTAAGCATGTAAGAGTCACATTAACATTATATTTAATTATGTTGTTTCCCTCTAAACAGAAAACCTGGAACTAGCTGTGGTCTTCGCTAATCTTAGTGGACAAATGATGAATTAAATTTTGTGAGCATGAACTACTACAGACTTAATTTTAATGAATCTAGTTATTCCTCTGGATAGTGAACACGAAATACATGAAATCGCAACCACCGGAGAGTATAGTTTTAAAATAAAATTAAAGCTCCTTAGTTTCTCCGTAACAGTACATAAGTACGTGATAAAGCCCGCAACTCTGCCTCGCTCGTAGCATAAACTCTTTGTCGTAGCGCTGCTACGAGACTGCGCTTCGTAGCGGCGTAGACGCGCTACGATGGTTACGAAATGCAAAAGCAAAAGTGTAATGTAGAATAAAATTACAGTTATACAATTTTACACAAAGTGTTTTATATGTAAGTGTGTGTGTTCAGGAACATGTGTGCGGCTCTTTATGTTACCCTCTCCTGAGCGCTTAGTATATTATGTTTTTATGAGTTAAGCTGAATTTTATAGTCGTTTGAATATGTTGTGTGAAATACGTTGTATTATTGTATTAGTTATTCTCGGTTCTGGAGCCTATTAAGGATTCTGTAAGCCGAATACGGTTCTGTAAGCAGACATTAACCGTGTTTTTTTTTCAGATAGAGTTCTCGTAACTGTGTAAAATGCAAAGCAATTACATAAAAATATAGCAAAAAATCAAGGGCTGAATAAATTAATTCGCCATGCAGGGGGCGGGCGCGGTGCAGTGGGGGGGGGGAGGTGGGTGCACTGATCACGCTTCTTTTAAGAGCCAGTCGAAGCCGAGCAATCTGCGATTTAAATTGTCTACCATCTACTAGCTATACATAGTTAGAGGTACATGTAGCCGATGAGCTGAGAACACGGCGATTGCAATAAATCACGATAGATAAAATTATGTAACTTAAGTTCCGATGAAGTAAATACATTTAGTTACAGGTACCTATACATACCTACTGTTACTATAGATTTTCGTTTAGTTTTCGTCTAGTCGTTCGCACCCAGTATTTTATTTTCATTTTCTTCCAGTTTCATTATTATCTTCTTGCACATTTAATTAACGACTTTGAGCTAATGTATCACCACATATCTAAAAAGCTTTGTAAAATCTTTCATTACACAAAGTTAATCAAGTCGCTGTAGCCGCGCACCCACATACACACAAACACACACACACACACACGCACACACACAAACACACGCGCGGCTAATCTCGCCACAAAGAGCATCAGCACGAAACAAGCGGTAACTAGTTGGTACAGTGGCACACAGCGCCGCCTGGCGACACGACGCGCAAACACTCGCGTCTCGCTCTATACGACTGTACTAAAGCTTCGCAAGACTTTAGTTTCTTTGAGGCGGGACATCCGCTTGGACTGTATCAAAATCTGGATACGAATGTATTTTCTTTCGGATATCCTTAACATGTTAACGAATGACTTAATTTGAAAACATTATGTATGTACCATTAAACTTACTAGTTATACTTAGTTTTAGTAACCTGAAGTTCAATTCTATTGATTGATTACTATTGTAATCAGACTAATTAGGAAAACATCACATGTCATGAAGCCTTTATAACCGAAGGGAGTAGGCAACATCGATAAGGCCATCGAGATTGAAGCGTTCACTTTATGGTTGTACTATTACAAAGGTTGCGACGCTACCGAACATGACGTCCTGGGTTCGATTCACAAGTTGAACAAACGGTATTTGGATTTTTCTGCCGATGATCTTTTATGTCAGAGTAAACAATCGACTTTCGCTTAAGATAAGGTAAACTACTCAAATATTTTTTCTTGGTCCATGAGCGTAATTTTTATGTTACGTCATAATTCTTGTCCAGACTGTTTTAATCTGGTGAGGCTGTAGTGCGGAGGATTCGCAGCGAGTCGGCGATGTTCTATTTAATTAAGTATAATTCGAGTGTGTTTAGATAAGTATTTGAGTTGAAGAATTAAAGAAAAAAACAATACATAGACACAATACATCCACACCTGTTTCAGGCATGCGCATGCGCCTACTGAATATAGCCTTCACGATTTTTAAAAGCGAGAGAAGTAAACATTTCTCGTCCTATTAATTATTATAATAATTCATCTGTGACCTAGATAGCGTGAGATGGATATGAGCGGTAATGAGGCGAGCAAACGCGCGTGTGTTTGGCACCACTTTGTGCGACTGGCCCGATTGACCGACTGCCGCGCGACAGTTAGGTACTAATTAGCACTCCACACGAGTCATTAATCATCATCATATCAGCCGAAAGACGTCCACTGCTGGACATAGGCCTCCCCCAAGCATCGCTACTTCGACCGATTCTGTGCTTCCCGCATCCAGCGAACTCCTGCGGCCTTTACTAAGTCATCGGTCCATCTTGTGGGAGGCCTTCCGACGCTACGTCTTCCGGTATGTGGTCGCCACTCCAGAACCTTGTCATTAATATGTACCAACAAAGAGATGTGCTACACGTTGGGTCTGAAACCCTTTAAAGTGCAGTTGGATGTTCGGTTAGAGGTAAAAAAATATTTTGGCTTCTTTAAATATTCACTATATTTGGAGGGTTTCTACGAGTACTAGACTCATAGACCTATAGAGATGTAGCTCCTTCGAGAACCTATAAATCTGTTATAACGGTCGCATGCGTCGCGAGTCGGGGACTACATTCAGTAATGTTTCTACGAGTACTAGACTCATAGACCTATAGAGATGTAGCTCCTTCGAGAACCTATAAATCTGTTATAACGGTCACATGCGTCGCTAGTCGGGGACTACATTCAGTCATTTTTAGGAAGTCCATTTTTAGTAACCTGTGTGGGACGAATTTATGTAACAAAAAAAATTTACAATGGCTCTATTATGGAATTTTGGTCAAGAGGAAACTTTTTTTTAAGAATCTTTTATTCTGAGAATGTTGAAAAAAATCACAGATCATGATCGTGGCAGGCCGGCCATGCTGCATAGAACACCGTGAACAGCTAGTATGTAAACACGCCTGCACTGACACCCCCCCCCCCCCCCTCCCCCACGTGCGCCTCGCTGCCGGTCCCCGCTAACTTGCTTTAAACTCCTTTTAAAGTATTTTATTTAGCGGACAGTTAGTTGTTCTGGTTGCCGCAACTTTACAGTTACTAAGAGACCAGATCCGGCGGCAACCCGGCGGCACGGGGGTTCCCTACTTGAAATCGAATGTCGTAAGATCAAATAATACTTGCTCGAAAATGTTAACTCGATAGTACTTGAAATCGATAAATTATGAGCGCGACAGTTCGCTACCTCGATGCATCAAAATATCGAATGACTTTAATCTCGAATCATCGTCAGCGCGAAGGCTCATTATCTTGAAACATCATTTCTCGAACGACCATCTAATCGATTTACAAAATAGTTTTAAGGATTTTTATTTGAGTACAATATGCGGTAATAATGATGGTAATAAAATAATCTGTAATAAAATAATATTCACCTGTACATGTACACTGGCCTTCGTGCTGCCGATGATTCGAGATTAAAGTTATTCGAGTTTTTGATGCATCGAGATACTGAACTGTTGGGCTCATAGTTTATTGATTTTAAGTACTATCGAGTAAACGTTGTCGAGCAAGTATTATTCGATGTCACGTCATTCGATTTCAAGTAAAGGAACCCGCGGCGCGGACCGCTGGCAGCCGGAGATAGTGAGCAAGCTTCAATCGCGTCTCAATTATTTTACCTAACTAGATCGAAACGGAGGAAAATACCGCGTGAAACAACTTAGCAGAATTAACAATCACTTAATTTTCCATGTTTTAATTGAGAGTGTCTTAAAGTTGCGTAATTAGTTGCGTAGTAGTCAGTTGACGGTAGGCAGCGAACCGTACGCACGCATACGCTCACACGCTCGACGCTCCGTATCAAAAAAGCTCTCAAGGTTTTATTTTATAAACTTCTCGGAATCACTTTTAGATACAATGTTTAAGTGCAAAAGGTGCGACAATCAATTCAATGACGGGGTCAAATGTACTGCCTGTCATGGTCAGTTTGATTTTCCGTGCGCGGGTATCACTGAATCTGGATGGAGAAAGCTCGGTGATCGGAAATTAACATGGAGGTGTAATTCCTGCAAAGCTCTGGCTGCGAGTCCTCGGGTAGGGTCCGCAACATCCACGGCGACAGACATGGAGAGTGTGCTATCTGAGTTGAAGAGGCTGACGGTGCAGATGGAGTCACTACCGGCATTGATGGAGGACTTAAAGCTTATCAACAGGGAGTTGGCGGAACTGAAATCTATGAGAGGGGAATTCTCAGATGTCACTAGCTCCATTGCAGGAATGAAGGAGTCTCTTGAATATGTACATAGCTCAGTAAAAGATCTGGCATGTAAAGTTTCGGGATTGGAACAGGAAATGGATAGTTTTAAGAAGACCAAAGATGACATCACCACCCTGCAGGAGCGCTGTAGAAATCTTGAGTTTCAGTGTCGTGATAATGAGCAGAGGTCCAGGATGAATAACATTGAGATCAAGGGTGTACCTGAATCAAACTCTGAGAATTTGTTTGAAGTCATCGCTAAAATAGGGAATACAATCAATTGTCCTATCCCTAAGGAACGGATTAATTACATAGCAAGGATTCCCATGCGAAATGACAGCCATAACAAAACAATAATTTGCTCGGTACACAATTGTTATTTAAAAAATGATTTTGTTGCGGCAGCTAGAAAACACAAGATCTTGAGCGCCGGCGATTTGGGACTCCAGGGTGACCATAGAATTTACGTCAATGACCACCTGACGCTGCATAACAAAGCCTTACTAAACAAAACCAAGATTTTGGCAAGGGAAAAAGGTTATGAGTTTGTTTGGGTAACAGGTTGCAAAATCTTTATTCGTAAAAATCATCCGTCACCGAAGCACCATATCCGGACTGAACAAGACTTAAAAAAGTTTTTTTAGGCAATATCGCTAGTCGATCTGCTGACACACTATTGTTGATCGACGAGTCGTTATGTTTAAAATTGAGAATCGATGATAATTGTTTTTTGCTCACATTCCATTCGCGCCTGCCTTTTGTTCTCTTATCGCTCGGTGTCGCCTATTCATATAACTCATTAAGCTTTGGTTTTTGCTATTTTAAACTTTACTTATGTGCTAATGAGTACGGGATCTGCTTGCACTTGAATAGTGTTTTTTATGTTTACTACACTTACAAAGCCATTTATTTCGTGGCATGTTTGGAGAAATCTGTTTTATTTAATGCAACTACCGCCTTATTTTGCCTACACCAACCACACTTATTATTTACACCGACTTTTATTTACTATGGTTTCTACTTGGGACAGAATATCACCGTGCCTCATATTTTTACGATTATTATTCTAGTGTTACATTTGACTTATAATGGCACCTATTAGCTTATTTTACCAAAACGTTCGTGGGCTACGGACTAAAACATCTGTTTTTTATAGGAATGTTTGTATTAATTCGTTTGATGTCGTTTGTCTTACAGAGACCTGGCTTATAGATGGTATATCTAATAGTGAATTGTTCGATGACAGATATTTTGTATGGAGACGGGATCGAAATTGCTCTCTCACTAACCAAACTATGGGAGGAGGGGTTTTAATAGCCATACGTCGGGAACTTGTTGCTGACGTCCGCAATGAATGGTGCTCGTCCGCCGAGGATCTGTGGGTCACCTTAACCCTACACCAATCGAAACCTAAGGTAACCTATAAAATGCATCTTTGTGTGGTTTATATATGTAATCAGCAGTCTGGTAACTCTTTGATGGTACAACTACACAATTTTGCTAATAATTTGGCTGACATTGTTCTTAAAAATCCAGCAGATAAGTTCTTGATTCTTGGTGATTTTAATCAGCCGAATATTGACTGGCATGCGTCGAATGATGGTGATTATCTATGCCCCAGTAATTTACGCGGACCTGTCCAAACCTCCTTTTGTGATACTCTTAACGCTTGCAATTTGTTACAGTACAATTCTCATCGTAATGTGAATGACAGGATTCTTGACCTCGTATTATCGAATAACGAAGTTACTGTCACTTGCTGCCTGGATCCTTTAGTGGAGGAGGACTTACACCATAAGGCACTTTGTATCACTGCTGACTTCGTTCAACTGCATCAGCTGCATTCTCGGCCAAGAGTCAAGTTCTTGTATGCTCTTGCAAATTATGACGCCATAATTGAGGAAATGGGGGCTAGAAACTGGTCATTAGAGCTAAACTCTAGGACTCTTGAGGAAGCTGTCAATTTCTTCTATGACACTATTAACTTGCTTCACAATAAGTTTATACCTACTAAAATAATTGTACCTCGTGGCAAGTATCCTCCTTGGTATAAAAGCCCTCTTATTAAAATGGTTAGGGAAAAGGCGAAATTTCACTCTAAATTTAAAAAATATGGAAATATATCTGATCTTCATTCTTTTGTAACTTTACGTCAGCGGGCTAAAGATCTGGAGAAGGAAATGTTCGATAATTACATTGCAGATATTGAAACAGCCATTTCTAAAAATCCAAGGGCTTTCTGGCGTTATGTAAAATCGAAACAACAAACCAACTGTTACCCGTCTGTTTTTAACTTTGGTCAAGTTTCATCCAGCATTGGGGAGGAAATTTGTGATATGTTCGGAAACTATTTCTTTTCTAATTTTCAAGAACGAAGTGACGACGATCTACACACTGAGGTAATGGATGAACCTGGTACTCTGACTATGGGTGGCGTATCAGACATTAGCTCTATTGATGTACGGGAGGAGGAAGTGTTTCGGTTGCTTAAACAAGTGGACCTAAACAAAACCGCGGGCCCTGATAACATTTCGCCAATTTTTATTTCTAAATGTGCCAGGTGCCTATCCTTTCCGTTAACATTATTATTTAAGCGGTCATTTGAATTAGGGGTAGTGCCTCTCATCTGGAAGTCAGCGTATATAACGCCGATTCATAAAAAAGGAGCTAAGGACAATATAGGCAACTATAGACCAATTTCCAAACTTTGTGTGTTCGCCAAAATTATGGAGAAAATTGTGCACAGACAACTTTCTTCTTCTCTTAAATTAAGTTTCTGTGAACAGCAACACGGGTTTCTAAAGGGTCGCTCGACCACATCCAATCTTGTGATCTGTAGTGACTATCTTACAGAGCACATGTCCAGACGGTCTCAGGTCGACGTTATATACACTGACTACAGCAAGTGTTTTGATCGAATTGATCATGCGCTTCTTCTGCGTAAACTTTTGTTGGTTGGTGTGAGGGGTAATTTGTTTAGATGGTTTTCATCATACGTGGAGAATAGGTGCCAGACGGTGGTCCTCAACGGGTATACGTCAAGAGCGATGTACATTCCGTCGGGTGTTCCCCAAGGATCCTTGTTGGGACCTCTCTTATTTAATATATTTATAAATGACGTTGCCTCTTGTTTCCTTAACTCTAAAGTCTTATTGTATGCGGATGATATGAAGATCTTAGGTCAAGTGTCAACTGTTGAGGACGCACGGCTATTGCAGGATGATCTGGACAGGTTCCACGAATATTGTGCTACGAATAGGTTGGATTTAAATGTATCCAAATGCTATTTATGTACATTTACGCGTAAGCCAAACCCTATTACATTTGATTATAGGCTTTCAAATGTCTTGGTAGCCAGAGTGAGTGTCATCAGGGATCTTGGAGTAATTTTTGACTCTAAGCTTCTGTTTGATGCACATATTAATAATATAGTTAACCGGGCTTCTAAAGCCTTGGGTTTTATTTTTAGGGTCTCTTCAGATTTTAAGAATGTTAAAACAATGAAAATTCTTTATTGTGCGTTTGTCCGTAGCCACCTTGAATATGCTTCTCAGGTTTGGAATCCTAATTATAATGTATACATTAATCGGCTTGAAGGTATACAAAGGCGATTTTTGAGGTACACTCAATATCGCTCAAATACCTATCTCCCGAATTATATGAGTCGGTGTAAAAAATTTCATATTCTTCCTCTACACGAGCGAAGGAAAATCGCAGATCTTTCTTTCTTGTTTAGCGTTATGAACGGATCTACTGATGTCCCTGAGTTGGTGGGCAAAATTGGGCTTCGTGTACCAAGTGTGTTTCTTCGGAGACCACGTCTTCTTCACGTGCCTCAAGTCAGAACTATTTACAGACAGAACTCGTACGTGATAAGAGCTTGTCGTACTTTCAATATGGTGTGTCAGAATGTCGACATTGATTTGGATTTGTTTTGTAGTAGCGTTAAGAAAGTAAAGAAAAGTTTGAACAATTGTTTTTTTGATGTATAACCATGTATTTTTTTTTTTTCTCTCTTCTCTTTATTATTGTACTTTTTTGAGAGTGAGTTATATCATTTGCGTATCTCTTACGTCGCTGTTTACGCGTATTTGTCAAGGTTACTCACATTAATCAGTTGTGGAAACTTGTAATTGGCCATCTTTTACACATTGTACTAGTTTTATAGAAATGTATTAGCTGTAAGTTTTCCTAAAAGTAATAAAATAAAATAAAAATAAAATAAAATTACCTTTATCAGTGTGTAAGTAAGTATAGAGAAACACATTCCTTACGCAGATGTGCGATATTGAAGTAATTTCGTTTGTACCAGAAATTATCCTTTTAGTATTTAAGGAATTTTGCAGCACGTGAACTTATTTAAATGGCCTGGAAAACACGTTTTTATCACCTATAAAACAACATGCTACGTGACTAGTTTTAAACTGTAGTAGGTACAAGCGTGTGAAGCCACTCATGGTTATTTGATGAGGTGTCCAGCAGTCACAGTCAGCGGTGAGTGCAGCGCGCCGCGCGCCGCGTCCCGACAGGCGGTAGATCACTATCGGTAATACCGGGTATTGCCGGTCGAGTGCACGAACAAACACGATCAATTCGTCGCCGCTCACCTGTATAGTACGACACAATAAAAACGATCTATCGGCATTGTCAAACGTGATATCTTCAAAATAACTGCGAGTAAAGTTTAAACAAACTTGTCCTGAATCTGTTTAAACTTAACTCGCACTAGTTTGTTTGTACGGTGACGGAGTCAAGAAAATAACTCGTGAGGGAAGCAAAAACAAGCGATTTCTAATACAATTTTTATTGGATCGAATAGGTACAGCGATACAACATTTAAGAGTTGTGTCGAACTATACTAGCCGCTGCACTCGTCTATACTAGCCGCTGCACTCGTCTGTACCCGCGCGGCTACAATGAAGCGATCGCTTGTCTGTACTATAATACGTACTCTATGGATCGCGTGTCGATCGCTTCCCGCACCCTTTCGTTTTATAAACACATAAATCAATCCACCAATCTATTGTATTATAGTATCTGTTTTCCTTCAGCCTGTAGTCATCCACTGTTCATTTCAGTGTTTTTGTGAACATGAATCGTATGAAACAAAAAGTCTGGTTAAAGGTTTCGATGTCGAACAAACTCAAACATGTTTGGTTTGAGCATTACTTTGACAACCTTCTTCGAGATAAGTCAAAAATGCTGTACTGCTATCATTACGCAACACATTTTCGTAAACGATTCCAACTAATCTGTTTCATTTTGACAGTTCAACAATATTCATTGCGTTATTTACATTGTTGAGCAGATCTTTTTTCGAACTTATGAAGCAATGGATTAGCAATCTGTTTCAAATGATTCAAATTCTGGTTGATCGTGTATTGCGTAACTAGGGTGAAGGTCGAATAAACGCGATATGTTTGTACGAAAATCCATATCTGTCGTGATATCGGCCAAATAAATTACTATGAAAACCCATCTGTCGTGTTATTTAAAAATGGAACGAACTTTTTACTCAACAATTTCGATTTGGTTAGCAAATAGAGGTGTTTAAAAATTATCGTTGTTCGTCATTGATTCTGGAATTTTTCATTAATTTACTCAGTTTGAACTTCCGCGCGTTATTTGAGAAAAGTACTATACTCGTACAAACTTTGGCCGCAATCATTCATTGATGGACACACGTATCTGTGCCTCGGCTTCGCCTCGGCCCACCTTTTCACGATCGTCCATCAATGCCCTTGTTGTAGGCCGCGACAGTGATGTCCTACTTCATGATTGCGGCCGCTGCTCTCACTTATCTCGTACTCTCTTTACTCGACAGTCTTTCATCGGCTGTAGGTCTCCTTTATGTGACATGGAAGTATTTTTTTACCCGACTACGGCAAAGGCAAAAGGAAGGGTTATGATTTTATAAGTCTATGTATGTATGTATGTTTGCTTTTACGTGTGTGTGTTCCACCGTAGCGCCTAAATTACTGAACCGATTTTGATGAAAGAGGTATCAATAGGTTCGTGATAATGGTCCGGGTAACATAGGCTATATAAATTCTCCATTTTAATATCCACCATATTAAATTTAGAGAGAATTTATCATTATAGCCTATGTCACCCCTACAAAATTATAATGGCATGCGACCATGGCTTTACCCTGACCATTTTTGTAACTATGTCTTGATTTCTGACTGAAATAAATTTTCTTGTTACTGAATGTGTTATACCTCGGTATTCATGTGTGTCATTTGAGTTTACTGATTCTTTTAACACATATAAGCAATAAGTTAAAAGTATAGCTTATATAATGTATGCCACATCCTGCTTATGTTTTCCAAGTCCACGTCGATCTCACGGTGTGCGGGTGTGCCGTGAGGTGCGTTACGAGGCGCCCCTGACCTTGAGCGGCTCCTTGCGTCACCACATCACGGGGCATAGGGCCCGGGTCATGGGGCACGGGGCACGTAGGGCACAGGGCACGTAGGGCACAATCGATGTGTTCCATATAACAACTAGTTCAGTAACGGTTTGTGTAATAATGTTGTTTTACTTTGTAACGACCGACCGATAAGGAGGTTCATATAATATTATGTTTGTACATAGGCAGTAGGTTCAAATTAATATTAGGTTACGTTAATAATCTACGTGATTTTATAAACGATATGCAAGTTAGGTAAGTAATATTATTTAATAACCAAAAAATTAGCGAAGAGATATTTCTTTTTAGCAGCAGCTGGTGCGGCTCGAGAACAGGCACCGTTAAATAGCTCGCGCTGAAGTTGTGCCGGCACGAGCTCGAGCGCGAGTTTAAACAAATGTGAATGATTTTTGTATAATTTCAATAGCGTGGCGGATGGCAAGTCGCCAGACACTCGGATTAAGGTGAGGAGCAGGCGGCAGGGCAGAAGGGGTACTTCACAAAAGACAGTGTTATGTAATAGTCCCACACTAGTTAGTTTTGTTACATATCTTTTATGACGCCGTTGCGCCTTGACAATGACCTTGCCTGGAATATATGAATAGACCAGTCACTTTACTCTAGAGCTACCTAAACCTAGGAGCTAAAAGGCTGGAAAAATTGACATAATTAGCATTTATTACATAACCACAAAAAACATATTATTATGTACAAAAAAATGAAAAGTATAGTTTTTATGTTATGTCTTTTTTCTTTTCGTTCTATATAATTAATTGTGATTTGTGTTGTGCAACAATATATAAAAAATAAAAAAGACATTACTATTTTTTTTTCATTTTAGTCCTAATATAAACCACGTAGTGTAATCCCGGGATAGCCCCGGGATCCCGGGATTACGCATTAAAAATCCCGTAATCCCGGGATTGAAAAACATGCTCGGGATTGTATTCTCTAGTTGTAACCCAAGTACATTTTCAATAGTATGGGTACCAGTAATCACTAAGTCCATCAGGTTTCTTAGAGCAATATTGGCGCTCTGCCGTGTCACCTGTACACTCTACATAATACGTAAAGTGTGATCTATACTTACATATATAATATGTATAGATTATTCAGCCATCCAGAGCTAGACTGAATGACCAGTGGTAGATGTTAAACGATGTACCTTTTGTGTTCGCCTGTGGAGTGACGCCGGCGCCGGTGGTGCGGGCAGCCTGGACTCTCGCCAGCACTGCGCCTTAAACAAATTTACTCTTGGCTTTGGGCGACATAAGTGTGCCTAACGACGCGCTTCCCCTGCGCCCGCGCCCGCGCCCGCGCCTTTTGCGCCGGACAATATGCACGCTTCATATATTTCCACTCCGCACGTACGACTCACACTTCTGTTTGCGCTAAATGTTAGCGGTGATTTGCTAAAGAAATATTTTTAAACTCTTTTTTTATATTTTGAATTGGTAGAAAAGCAGTCTGGGTCCTGTAATATATGTTACACACGCTGTTTACTGGTGACCTATGACACCTGTCTCCAGCACGTCGGGGCGAGGTCACCGTGAGTCAATGTGTGTGTACTTTATTACCTTAAGTAATAGTCGTAGAAACACTATCGGTGACAAAGTAAATGTGTACTCTCAGTAAAGTAATAAGTTGTATACTGTCTGTGTTTATCAAGTTGGTTATTTGTACAGAAATAGCTGGCGAGCACAACGTTTGTATTTGAATCGTATAAAGTTGTATAATATAATATGTAGTGTTAAATGTAGTTTCTTACCTATTATATACGACCTACTATTGTTTGACTTGGGTAATGTATCGCTCGCCATATTTACGAGCCTTTCGATAACATTTTACAAAATGGTTTTAAATTGTTATTGTAAAACAAACTGTAAACTTGCTGTGCTGCAAACTGCTGCACAGAAGTTGCGTCGATATTTCAGCGTGACTTGCTCTAACAAAGTACAGCTATCGAGTGGTAGTTGAAGCGCGGAAGGAGTTATTTACCGCCGCACTCACGGACGTTAAGGGTCCGGCGAACACAATATTCCAAAATGCGTTTGGAATATTGTTATCTCTGTTCTGTTGTGTTTTTGTGTTGTTGTTGTTGTCTGTGTCTGTTGTGTGTTATGTGTGTTGTGTGTTGTTAGCGTTGTTACTAGCTATCGCAATTTATGATAAATTTGGATGTGTTCCGTAATACCAAAAATGATGAATGAAAACCTAATATTCTTTCATAATTTTTTCTATACTTTGTAACTTGATAATATAAGCTATGCTTCTGCCGAAACAATATTCCAAATATTGTTGTTTATAATACAGAAAAAACAGTACGAAAACATGTCATTTAGCTCTAAAAATTGTGCGAATTTCAATTCGCTTAAACTTTATTTTAGGTAAGTTTTTTTGGAAAAAAAAGATGTACAAGCCTAGATAAATACTGTCTAAATCCGAATATTAACATAATATGATGGAAATATGCTCAAATTGCAAATGATTTAGGTATTACGTTTGTATGGAAAATTCTAGGGTCGCCGCGGTCTTAAGAAGTTGGAGCGGCGTACGTTTGTTCCCGCGCCTCCGCGCCCCTGTCGTGGTACAACTAGTGCAAACTCGGGCGACACTGAGTTTAGGCGCTGCAAAAATCTCTTCTAGAATGAATTGAGTTCAACGAATAATTTGAGTGTAATCTGCTGTAAATGTGCGCCAAGTAAAAAAATTGTGCGTGCTGTCGTTTCAGTTGTTCGTGTTGTTTCAGCAGGAAGATTTTAAACGAATTACCGGAGAGAGCAATAAAGTACATGGTGGTTAGCTTATATTTGTGAGTTAACGTGCACCGAAACTTAAATTTGTGCGTCATAAGGTTTTCGAAACGTTTAGCAAAATCTTGATCAAAACCAATGATTGTGTGGAATAAACGTATATCAGTAGCTCTTAATTTATACGTATTTGTGCCTAAATTAGGTTTTAAAATGAATTTACCGTTTTAAAGTAATCATGATATCGGAAAACACAAAAAAATCCAGTGCTTAAATGAACAAACGAATAAACTCACTGAAAACGGTATTCGGTTTCCTAAAATGTTTCAAAACATTATTGTGCATCGGTACACTGAAGTACAAAACTGTTAAGAGGGTTTACGTCGTACGGCTTTTCATACAATCTTTCAAGCCCTTATTTTTTTTCAAATGACTGGACCGATTTTAATGAAACTTCATACGCATATGCAGGATACAAAGGTCTAAAAATTTAGTTAAGAACATTTTCGAAAAATAGTGTGACAGCCAAATTACACCGATTTTTAATTTTCCATACATACAGAGATTTCCAGTTATCTGCTTTTAAATAAGACATTTTGAAAATGTTCTTAACTAAGTTTTTAGACCTTTGTATCCTGCATATGCGTACGAAGTTTCATTAAAATCGGTTCAGTCATTTCGAAAAATAAGGGCTTGAAAGTTTGTATGAAATGCCGTACAACGTAAACCCTCATAAGGGAAGTTACTAAATTGCTTTTTAATTTAAGTTTATATAAAATCAAGTAAGTTGTTATCTGTCTTTTTATGAATGTAAATTAAGTTTTGAACGGAACCTTTCCAGTTTGACCTGGAAAAGTTCCGTTCAAACTGGAAGGAGGAGGCGCGGGGTCGTAAAAGTTGGAAGGAGTAGAGGGAGGCCTTTGCCCAGGAGCGGGAAGTGGCTAGAAAAAAAAAAGTTTTAATTCATTTGGTTCTTTAATGTAAGATATGCAAACTATGTTGCTCTATGCGATATTTGTTATATGAAGTAACAAATCTTGACATCAGTCATAAAGCTTCAGCCAAACCTACGCGACAAAAGCGACTACGAAGCGGGAGCATCAGTCGAACGCCACTCGTGTCTATCTATGGCGTGACCGCTGTAGTCGCGCAAGTGTTCACGTTTAGGCTGCCTGTCCACTGGAGTGGAGAGGAGAGGAGAGGAGCGGAGATGTGCCATTATTAACCAATCAAATCTAAACTCAGGGGCGGAGTCAAGTTTCTATTGGTTAATATTGGCACATCTCCGCTCCTCTTTTCTCCTCTCCGCTCCAGTTGACAGGCAGCCTAAGTTTCGCGTTGTTGACGCTCCCGCAGTGTCGCTTTGGTCGCGCAGGTTTGGCCGAAGCTTTAAACTCACTCACGTTTCGTGCAGTGCGAACATAAATTCAACAAAACAAGTTGTGACATTTGTTTCAGCTGACAAGTATCAAAACAACTACATGCAATAGTGCCAACATGATGGCAAGGGACAAATTATAGTGAATGGTCTGTAGATGTCAAAAATGTCAGATAACTGAAAATTCACCCACAGAGAGAGAAAATTAAATGTGGCAGACAGACTCAAGTACATTCCTAATTTCTTTTTAGTTTTAGATTATGTTAAAACAAACAATATTATTATGTATGGTTAAAAGTACTCTTGCATAAAAAATAAATATTGTATTTAGGTTAAGCAATTGTAACAAGTCATCACGGGCCTCACGACGACAAAGAAGACTCATGGGAAAGATAAATCCAATTCTAACATTTAAGTTTTAATAATTTTAATATTATATTATCAGACGCCATAATAGTCAGAGGCCCATAAAAACGAAAATCTTATGCACATTATTATATGATGCACATGAGTCTTCATTTCTTATCTGTTAAAGGAAATATTTTGGGCGTATTATGTAATAATACATACCTAAATAAGGACAGAAAAAAAATTATTTATTTATTTATTTATTAAAATACCAACTTATACTAACAGTTTGCACCACACATACAAGTTATCGGTCAATATCTATTAATAATTACATTTACATAAAGAAAATGAGATTAAATTACATAAAAATTATTAATGTCGAAAAATGAGAATAAATTACATAAAACTTGATGTCAAAAAAATGAGAATAAATTACATAACACTAGACAAAAATTTCGAATAAAACAAAATAAAACAAAATTAGTTAAAATTTGACAAAATAAAATAGAATTGGATACAATTGAGATAAAAAAAAATAAAATAATAATAATAATAATAATAACCCCACCGCCGTATCTCTACGTTGCCGTCGTGGTGGGGCTTGCGCGCTCCAAACTCTAGGTCTGTGCCGGTAGAGTTTACTTTGCCGGAACAGGTCTAGGATGAGGAGCCAGACTAAGAGAGATACAGAAAACCGCAGGGCAGCATGTGGCGAGCTGTTGGGCAGTAGCGACCCCACGGACCCTATCTCCCGGGAGAAATCTTGTTCCTCATCTCTGGCTTGCCTTAATTGGCCGGCTGGAGTGAACACTGACGAGGAACAGAGCTCCCACCTCATTCTTGCCTTAATTGGCCGGCTTGAGTGGAGATTCGCAAGAGCAAACGTGCTCGGAGGAAGGAAGTATTCCAGTAAGATGCTGGTAGGGATCTTGACCGTACTTCCGGGATTGTCCTGATAGCCGTGGAATCAAACTCAAACTCAAACTCAAAGCATTTATTTCAAATAAACCAATTACAGGCACTTTTGAATTGTCAAGGGGTCGGTCAGTCAGAAAAGATGAAGCTAGATGCCCATTCCAAAGCGTAGTAGGTACCTATGGAGAAGAACGGGCAAGAAACTCCACGGACACTCTTTTAAATAAAAATTTGGTTACAAAATATTGGTTACATCATTCATGTTGAACTTATACATGTGAGAACGATGCAAAACGTTAAAAGCGTCCGTAATAAAAGATAAAAACAAAAATAAAACAATTAAAAAATTAAATCAAATTAAAATAAGCCATGGCAGCTATGAGATGACCAGTCACAACTGACGGCGCCCGTTCACGAACATGACGCATGGATTAGCACCATTCAGCTCAACCATTTTGAAGGGAGCTAAATGATCCAACACACACGCCACCGTCAGCGTGACATTAGAGTGAGCATGACATACTCTCAGCCGCCAGGGCACATTCAAGTCAATGAAAGACATACCCAGTACCTAAATGGTAGCTTTATAGTCTGTACATAGTACTCACACATGTGCTATGCAATTATACAATGCTAAGAGATTGAATTTATACAATGCAAAGATAGTTTTTAAAATCTTCCGCAGCTCCAACAGTATTTTCAGATGCTATACAATTAGTTTATGTGCCCTTGTGGAGCAGGACCAGCGTTGAGCCAAGCATTTTTATCAGCGATGTAATCCCCCAACTTATAATATGCCTGACTGCATAGTGTGCGTTTAATATAAGATTTAAATTTCGTTTCATTCAGCTGAAGTATGTGGGGAGGTATTTTATTGTAGCATTTTAAACAGTACCCCATGAATGATGAGTCTACTTTAGCCAGCCTGAAACCCGGTTGAACTAATTGGTCCCTATTCCTAGTGATATAATTGTGTCTTGAACCTCTTTTACTAAAAAGATGTAGATTTTTCCTTACGTACATAATGTTTTCATAGATATATTGACAAGGTACCGTCATGATGTTAATATCTTTAAACAGTTCCCTTAGAGAGTCGCGCCTGCGGAGGCCATATATCGCTCTGATGGCTCTTTTCTGCAGAATAAAAATAGACTCGATGTCTGCAGCCCGTCCCCATAGTAGAATACCGTACGACATAATACTATGAAAGTAACTAAAATAGACTAGCCTCGCGGTATCTACATCCGTAAATTGACGGATTTTTCTCACAG
Organism: Conistra vaccinii; assembly: GCA_948150665.1. Lineage (NCBI taxonomy): Eukaryota > Metazoa > Arthropoda > Insecta > Lepidoptera > Noctuidae > Conistra > Conistra vaccinii. The sequence continues at coordinate 25,438,718 of OX411323.1, forward strand.
CATATGCTGCCGAACTTAGTCGTCCTGAAAGGGATGTTAAATGAGGACCCCATTGAAGCCTAGAGTCGAGCGTGATCCCCAGGAAAACAGTTTGATCGACGAATTCTAGTTTCTCTTGATTTAATACTATCTCACAATTACTACTTTTGACATTTGGTAAAGAAAATCTTATGCACTTAGTTTTTTTCTCATTTAATACTAAATTATTAGCAGTGAACCAATTTTGGACCTGCTGCAGGGCGTTATTTACGTCGTCAAGATTTGATGCACGTCTATTCATTTTAAAAATTAATGAAGTATCATCAGCAAATAACACCATTTGTGGTTGAGTTTTTAACAAATGGGGTAGATCATTAATATATACTAAAAAGAGAAAAGGACCCAATATTGATCCTTGTGGTACACCCATTTTTACTTTTAAACCGAGTGAATTGACACCATTTATTTGAACTTGCTGTTGTCTATCATTTAAATAAGATTTAACTAAACTGAGCGCAAGTTTTCCAAGTCCGTAATGCTCAAGTTTCAAGATTAAGGTTTCATGGTCGACGCAGTCAAAAGCCTTGGAGAGGTCACAGAAAATTCCTATGGCGTCTTGGGCCTCTTCCCACGCCGTAAATATGTGTTTTAATAAGGTGACACCGGCGTCAGTCGTACAACGTCCCTTGGTGAAGCCATACTGTTGATCATGTAAGATTTTATTGGTATTAAAATGATTGAGCATTTGATTAAGCATAACCTTTTCAAACACCTTGCTTAATACTGGCAACACGGACACGGGTCTATAATTATTGGTATCTTTACTGTCCCCGGATTTGAAAAGTGGTATTACCTTACTATATTTCATTAGATCAGGGAAGACTCCTTGATCCACACACAAATTAAATATTAAGGCTAAGTACGGCGCTATAGTCTCAATGATGGAGGTACAAACTTTGATTGACATTCCCCATAGATCTTCGGTTAATTTGATCTTAATTTGCTTGAAAGCTTTTAATACTGTTATGGGGTCTATATGCTTGAATTTAAATTCAATCGGGCAGGATGAAACGTTGGCTCTTAATAAATCAATTGAACGCGAGGGCGAGGAATTTAAGGTTTCAGTAGTTTTAAGTGGGATACTGGTAAAGAAATTTACAAATTCTTGAGCAACTTCTTTGTTAGTGCTTATGACACCACGTGAAGTTTCTAGTGTGAAATCACTGTTATGTCTTTTATTCCTATTTGTTTCGTCATTGATAATTTTCCAAACCGTCTTTATTTTATTATCGGCTGATTTGATCTTGTTGCTAAGGTACAAGGCTTTAGCTACCTTGCAGGTATTTTTAAAAGTTTTAGAGTAAGTAGCAACGTATTTATTAAAAGTGTCAGAGTTAATAAAAGGCTTAAGGCCATACAGCTCAAACAATGTTTCCCTACTTTTCCTAATACCCTTAGTTGCCCAGTCACTGAACAGAAAATTTGGGCAAATCGTTTTAGTTTTCTTTTTTAAAGTATTATCGAACTCGGTGCGCACTACCGAAAAGAATTCCTCATATAATTCATTTACATTGTTTATAATATGACCCGGTATACTTAACTTACTAATTAAGTTATTATTAAATTTACTTAGATTGCTGGTTGTTACTTGTCTAGATTGTATCTGAAATCTTTGTAATGGTGTGTTGCACTTGAAAGCAACAGTTTGACCACTGTGATCCGAAGGCAGATAATTTACAATAGCTTTATCTAAGTAGTCGCAGCAACAAAAAACATTATCAATACAAGTAGCAGTATTTGTAGTTATGCGGGTTGGTTCTGAAAACACATTTGACAGATTGAATGATTTAAAGAGACTTAATAATCGACTGCTATTTGAACTATTTTCTAAGATATTAATATTGAAGTCACCACAGATAAGTATTGATTTTTTCCCCGTTGCAAGTTTTGCTAGAACATCTTCCATTACTGCCTCAAATATGGAGTAGTTTTGATAATTGGGGGGTCTGTAAACGCACACTATGACATACTTATCTAGCTCAACACAGGACAACTCAATGTTATGTTCAACCGACAAATCAACTATATCTTTACGAGTCTTAGATTTAATAGACTTTTTAACTAAGATTAGTGAACCCCCACGCAGCATTGATTTGCGGTTAAAACAACTGACCACGCTATAATTTTTATAATTAATTAACATCTCAGAATCTTTCAACCAATGTTCAGTTAAACAAATAATTTCGAACATAGTTTTTTCTAAAAATAATTCAATTACTAATTGTTTGGAAGAAAAACCTTGAATATTTTGATGGAATAATTTCAAGGTATTCTGCTTAGACTCTTTTTTACAATTAACTATTTTAGAGCCAGAAGACACCTTGTTCTTGGTAGGTATAACTACAGTGTTACTGGTATCTTCTGTTGTCTTACTATCTAGTTTAAATTAACATCCAGAGTGAGCCCCAAGACTCCCATGCCATCACCAGGCAATGAGATCCTACTACTTGTGGACCCCACATTATGACAAGAATTTGCCAAAGTGACACATGGATCCTCCTTCGTACAATAATTGTAAAAGTTTATAGCATTAGTGCTACAGTTACTGGTGGCCACCTGTACATTAGAATTATTACTAATAATTGCGGTGTTAATTATAGTACTGCACGTCGACATACTACTTATGTCTGAGTTTATATAAGCTAATAGCCTCGCTATTTGAAGTCTAAACCTAATGGGCAGATACACTGTATTCCTTGTCGATTTCAACTTATCAACAAAATTGTTGGTGTCAAAAAATATAAGTTTGTCACTGTAGTGACTTACTAAGAACTGAATATGCTTGTTAAGCATATGTATATAATTGTTTTTTCTATTTGATAACCTCTCAAAATAGGGAAAAGCACACAAAATAATTTTATTACAATTTAACTTTAAAATCTCAGTAACACTGTCAGTGATATCTTCCTTTTTGACCTGGGAACTATTTCCTACAAATACAGTTATGTTGGTATTAGAATCATATTGAGTCCTTGTAATTGATGTCATTATTTCTTTGAAGGATATCCCAGGTAAACAATAGTTTTGAGTAGAAAAACTCAAGTTGTTACTAACTAATTTCCCTAACCCTCTTCCTATACTATCTGAAAACATAACTGACTGATAGCAAACTTGACTACTACAAGAGGAAATACTACTAGCTACTGACTGTACCATTTGAGATAATTCTTGCACAATATCAGGTTTATCTTGATTGAGGATACAGTCTTGAGACACACTCTCAGTCTGGGACGGGTCCTCCGTTGCCTCAGGCTGGACAGCATCAGGGTTTGAAACCTGACAAGTACACTGACACCTAACTAACTCATTAGCAGCAAGAATGTGTTCTTTAATTTGGTTCTGAGAACCCACATATTTAATGAAAAGGGAACTAAGTCTGCTCTCAAGTACCTGTATGTCGGACTGTAAGCGCTGTGTATCAATTTCATAAATGTTTTTGCTGTCTTCTAATTTTATTTGATAATTATTTAATTTATTGATTAGATCAATACGTTCCTTTCTCCGTGGAATATTTTTGGAAAAGTGTTTTTGTTGTCTCCTAATTTGTTTACATTTTTTAATTATTCTATTTAGTTTAGCATATTTTTTCATTTTCTTATGACTAACTTTATAACTATAATTCTGCTTTAACAAGGAATCTTCAGTAAGGTCAATAGTTATAATGGAATGAGGGTTACGATTAGTATTTAATAGTTCATTATATAGGTGATTAGTTTCTTTGACCTGCGTACATTCTTTTTCTTTCTCTAACTGGATAATACGACTATTAGCGTGAATTAATTCATCTTCTAGGTCCCTAACTTTGCTTAAGGCCTCCTCGTACAAGTTACTACAGTTGCTGAAACCATCAGTGACCACCTTCAGTTGATCGCGTTCATCAACAACATTGAGATATTGTTGATGTAGGTCTACTAGCTCCCGTTTAAGGCTTGAGTTTTTGTTAACTATCTTCTTAATTTCCTCCTCACTTTCATCATTCTCTTGCAACAATTGTTTACATTGGAGCTTAGATGCTTCAAGGTTTTGGAGGGCCGTTCTCAATTTAAGCTCCATATCCTGAGCAGTAGCCTTACGGGTCATCACAGGCATGGTTTCAGGATTTGTAACTGAAATTAGAATAAAGAAACGGTGAGATAAAGAAGGACAGACAAATAAAGTAAGTAAAGTTGGAAATGAAAGGCAAAAAGGGAGAAATTTGCGTTGTTTAGTTTAGTTGAGAAATGAGGTAGGCTATTGAATTAGCTTAAAGAGCTATTATCAAAGCTATATTATCAAATTAAATTAAATGTAAAATTTAGATGCTTTTATTGATTTACTTTTTCTGATGTGGGTAGGTTGCCTAGATTTATGAAAGCTAATAAGTATTTAATATCACAGTATAAAGGCAGTGCAAAACTAACGATCATGGACGTTTTAATTGTTTAATGTATATATTATACTTAGATCTGATTGAGACTATCAGAATCTTTGCTAAGTTTCGTTTTCTACAATGTAAACAATGCGATTGAGACCCATTACAGAGTGCTAAATCAGCGAACTATTTATGTAAAAAGACACGAGAACGTGTAACAGAGTTAATGTGATGATTGTGTGCTATTATTATATGAAAGTAAAGCAATACTCCCCGTTTAAATCCGCAGTTCAAACGTCAGCTGTTGATTTTAGGTTACCGGTTCGTAACCAAACACTGTGTTTTACTTTAGGTATATATTTACAGGAAAACAATAATCCTGAGTATTTATGCAATTATATTACGTTTACACATAAAATTAGACCTTAATTTAACTTAATTACTAATTTAATTTAATATTCGATATCGCTCCACTCCTCATAAGCACCTCAGGACATGTTGCCTCCTTGTCACTACGACACTTTGTGCTAGCGACCGTTTTCGGGGGCCCATTATTGAGTGTGCAAGTCACCCCCTGCCATTTTATCTGTGTATATTATAAAACATTGATCAGGCAGGGGCCATAGACCTTTCATAGTTCTAGGTCACCAGTCAACTTAACCCACCCAAACCCATAGTCCAATGTTTTGTTTCCATGTTCTGCAATAGTCCTGCACCAACCGGGGGTTGTCCTTGGGTGCACTTGCATAGTGCATAGAGGGATAACCGTCGGTTGGTGCCTCATTTCATTTAAAATTGTCTAAGGGGCCTCTGCGAGTTGGCTTCGGCCCCTCGTACGCCTTCCAAAAGACCGGGATCCCATGGTCCCGAGATATGTAGACGATATAAAAATAATAATAATAAAATTGTGCGCACTATTAAAAAAAAATATGAGTGCTGATAAACGTTATCATCGCGACTGTACGGACAAACAGCTTTACATAATACTGCCCTTTAAAGAAGGTCATCAACATGTCGACTGTCGCAACAAACACTATCGAAACTGCAAAATATAGATTTTTGCTTTTTTACATAATTGAAAAGAGAATTTAAAACTACGTCGGATACACCAAAAATTATAATTAAAAAGTCGTTATTAAAGAAGTTTTTAATTGAACAAAACCGATACAGAACATGTTGCGCGACGAACATCCTTGGAAGTGGTACTTACAATGATGTTCCGTGCAAGCGTCCCGAACCTACCAAAACCGTCAGAAGTTGTGCAAATTTGCTAAATAATGGTAGTTTAAGTAAAGACACTTTCCTGCGTATTTTGAATGTACTTGTTACAACAATACCGTGTTGTTTTACTTGAAATAATATAGTGGTTTTACTGTATTATTAGGACACGAGCCCGTAATTCGAGGATATAAAGTAACATAATTGAAAGTGGTAGTTTCGATAATGTTCAATAATTATGATGATAAATACATCTGAATATTTATCGAAAGTGGTAGTTTCGATAATATTCTTATAGTTTTGATAATATGTACAGTTTTCTGACTATCGAAACTGTCAATTTCGATGTTTTTTTGGTTAGTAAATATATTGAATCTACCACTTTCGATTAAATTTTGGCTATTATAATCGTAAAACATTATCGAAAGTGAAATATTTAGAAAAGTATATGAAATATGAAATTTGTTGTCAAGGAAAAAAAAACTGTATAAAATTTACTATTTATTCTATACATCATTTTATTGAAGTTAATAATACGAATTATTCTACATCGAATTAAAACTTTAAACTCCTCTCCTTTAAAGTACGTGATTTGAAGTTTCGATAGTGTTTGTTGCGGCAGTCGACGACTGTCGCAACAAACACTATCGAAACTGCAAAATATCGATTTTTGCTTTTTTACATAATTGAAAAGAGAATTTAAAACTACGTCGGATACACCAAAAATTATAATTAAAAAGTCGTTATTAAAGAAGTTTTTAATTGAACAAAACCGATACAGAACATGTTGCGCGACGAACATCCTTGGAAGTGGTACTTACAATGATGTTCCGTGCAAGCGTCCCGAACCTACCAAAACCGTCAGAAGTTGTGCAAATTTGCTAAATAATGGTAGTTTAAGTAAAGACACTTTCCTGCGTATTTTGAATGTACTTGTTACAACAATACCGTGTTGTTTTACTTGAAATAATATAGTGGTTTTACTGTATTATTAGGACACGAGCCCGTAATTCGAGGATATAAAGTAACATAATTGAAAGTGGTAGTTTCGATAATGTTCAATAATTATGATGATAAATACATCTGAATATTTATCGAAAGTGGTAGTTTCGATAATATTCTTATAGTTTTGATAATATGTACAGTTTTCTGACTATCGAAACTGTCAATTTCGATGTTTTTTTGGTTAGTAAATATATTGAATCTACCACTTTCGATTAAATTTTGGCTATTATAATCGTAAAACATTATCGAAAGTGAAATATTTAGAAAAGTATATGAAATATGAAATTTGTTGTCAAGGAAAAAAAAACTGTATAAAATTTACTATTTATTCTATACATCATTTTATTGAAGTTAATAATACGAATTATTCTACATCGAATTAAAACTTTAAACTCCTCTCCTTTAAAGTACGTGATTTGAAGTTTCGATAGTGTTTGTTGCGGCAGTCGATGTATTAATCCGTCACATTTTTGTGGTCATTCTAATTTGGTCGGATTCCTAGTAATCTAGGTGTTGTTTTGGTTTTTTGTCTTTAATTACTTTAATACGAGACATTTGAAGCTGATTTAGATGATATTTATGTTTCACTAAATGCTCAAATTTTTGGTTTAAACCCATAACGCAGCGCCACCCCGACTCACTGGGAAATCGCCACAGACAGTTCCAACTCACCGCAAATTAAGCGACACTCGGTTCCGACTCACTGGAACCTCAACCTCACCTCAACTGGCGCTGGCAAGCATCGAAAGACACAAATCAAATCAAATCATGTATGTATTACTTTGCAAACAAAAGTAATCAGTACATAACTAGATGTTTTATTATAAAAGTCCTCCATTTTCTATCATACTAAATTAAATTTTAAATAACAATTAGGAAATAAAAATAATACAAAATATAAATTACTGTCAAATCGTTCGAATTACAGTAAAAGTCAAAAATGTCAACAAGCTTGCAGTAATTATTTATCTCTCCGGTCATTCGTTTAAATCTTCCAACTGGAACTACGTTCTCCAGCAGGATTCGTTTTCCATTTTTTTTTCAAAACGACAGCACGCACAATTTTTTTACTTGGCGCACATTTACAGCAGATTACGCTCTAATTATTCGTTGAAGTCAATTCATTCTAGAAGAGATTTTCCTGCTAGGGTAACGCACACCACCCGTCTGTTAAAGCCAATTTGCTCCGAATCTAATGAAACAAGTATGCTGATTGGTTTTTATATATTTTTTTGAATTTCTGTGACCCAAACATTGACGCGTAACGTAAATGAATGAATTTTGAATATACGACGTAAATAAAATAGGTAATAAGAAGTTTATGGTTTTGAAATAACATGGTAATTGATGGTTATTGAGAGCAATATTGGGCGTACAAAGTTACATTTGCAGTTGGAATGTATGGGAGAATATGTTTATCAACTACAATGTTACGTTTGTTCTTGGGATAAATTCATCCCAACTATGGAACTTTGACACTGACACGCACATGAACAGTTTTTTTTTTGGTAAAACGATTTTTACAAATAGTTATACTACTATTAATAATAATTAGATCTCTAGACCAGCACTAGATAAATAGACACTATCTACTATACATAATATCGCTGCGAATATCGGCTTGAAATGCTTGTACCTATATGTTTCCCACTGTCGCGACGTGAACTCTGTTTCGCGTCGTGCTGTTGTTCTAGCTAAAGTGTCGGAAGACGTCAAATTGTTTTGACATGTTCAGAATTTGTATATTTGGTTACATTGTTTGGACTTGATACAAGCAGGCCAGCTCGGGGGGAGATATGGATAGAGCCGCGCGGGGAGCGGGGCGGGCTCGCGTGTCGCGGTGCATGCAGGAGATCGTTTGATGGTGAGTACAAATAGGCAGGCTTCCTCCAGCGCTCGCAGCTACATAGACACCCGCAGAAAGTTCACCCACACGGGCGAGTGCGCGGGTGTTACAAGATCACTAACATTGACGTCTTGAGAAGCTAATATAGTATCACCCAAGCTTGTACAATACAATCAGAGCTGGGCAAAATACATGCTTTGCTTTAATTAAAATACAAATTACAAAATACTATCTCGCACTTATTTAAAATACAAATTACAAAATATTTTTAAGTCGTGTATTTGAAATATAAAATACAAAATACAGTATTTTGACTATTTTTATTTAAAATACAGAATACAAATTACAAAATACAGTCCGGTGTTAGGTTAGGTATATAAATAGAATAGAACTAATCCAGCCCAGCCTAAGGCAAAGGGAATAAAATTATTCTTACCATCATATTTTACAAAATGGCTACCGCTAAATAGGTATGTCACAGTATTCACAGGATTCACTCCATCGCCGAATGAAAATTACAATTGACAAGTTATGTAATTGACAATTTGACGTATGTACCTGCAGTACAGTTTAAGTGCAGTGTTGCCAACTTTAAAGATATTACATATTTAGCGGTCGCCATTTTGCTTACGAAAGCTATCGAGCGCTATTTTCTGCAGATCGCACCCATTCATAAGATCGCTAAATGTATTTATGTTCAAATGTATTTTGGAGCCATAAGTATTTGAAATACTAACTACAAAATACCTCAGCGTCAGGTATTTGAAATACTAATTACAAATTACATTTATAAGAAGTAATTGAATTACAAATACCAATTACGTATTTGTATTTCAATTACGTATTTCAATTACAAGTAATTCAAATACTGCCCAACCCTGAATACAATCTCAAATTCTTGTCAAGACATTCCATCCTCGCTGCCCTGTGCTAACTATAACATCGCGTCACTGTCAGTGACTGCTGACCTTCTGTGTGAATGTTGTGGTTGTTGGTGTGGATATAATCTAAATCGTATTAGGCGTGAGAGCGCCCAGCTGCGCCTCCGTCGCCGGGCACGCCACCCGCGCATTACCCGCGCCGGCGCCGCCACCGCCGCCATTGTACCGACACAATGCGGCTCAGCCGCGGCGGCCCTCGTCAGGACAGTGAGGACTAGCTAGCCAACACACATCGTCGCCGGTATCTAGTAAGTCTGAGATCAGGCGCCGCTTGTGTTGTATTGTATAACTAGCTTCTGCCCGCGACTTCATTTATAGTGTGTTGCTTGTGATTTCTGACATTCTGAGAAAAAAATTGGATCTCATATGGACATGGTTAAAATGTTTAAACTGAAAAGCTTTTTGCGATTTCTGAATCATCTAGTACTCAAACCTAAGTTGGTCTGTTAGAACTTTTGACAACTTATGAAACAGTATTCATTGGCCACAATTTTTCTGCTGTAAACTATAGACGAATACAAACATAATGCAATAATTATTGCTTATGGGGCATAGCAAATGGCGTGATAATATACATATTTATGTAATATATGTATGTTATTTATAATGACTGACCAGACTCATAGGCTATCATGTATTTTTATATCCAGTAGAATTTACGTGATGTTGGAACATACATTCAGACAAACAGACTCAAATTCTAAAAACTATATTTTCGGGTTTCAAATCGATTCTAGACCTCGATAGCTGACAATTACTTTAATTAAAAGAAAGTTATTCAACTTGCAATGTTTGTTTGTTTGTTTGTATGTAAGTTAGTATGTTTGTTTAGGTGGATTCTTGCAAGCTGAATTAAGACCACTTCCTCTAACTCCATGGAGTTGATATTTTACATGTTGGTTCAATTCCGATGACAATACATTTTTATGACAAACATGACCTGATTGGCTACCCAGGATTGGCTCCAGACGAGGGAACTCCTCAACGGCCAATAGTACAGACACAAACTTTTATATACGCTTTCATTATAATGGTCTGTTTTAAATTACACCACGATCTGGCTACTGCATCCAGGATTGGCTTCAGACGAGGGAACTCCTCAACGGTTAACAGTACAAACAGGAAATTATATATACGATTTTATTATCACGGTCCGATTTAAATTCCACCATGATTTGGCTGTTGCACCCAGGATTGGCTTCAGGCGAGGGAACTCCTCAACGATCAACAGCGCAGACACGAAATTTTATACATCCTTCAATTATGATAGTCCGTTCTAAATTACACCATGATCTGGCTGCTGCACCCAGGACGGGCTTCAGATGAGGGAACTCCTCAACGGTCAATAGTACAGACACGAAATATTATATACGCTTTAATTATGATAGACTATTCTAAAGTCCACCATGATCTGACTGCTGCACCTAGGATTGGCTCCTGACGAGGGAAGTCCTGAACGGTCAACAGTAGAGACACGAAATTTAATATATGATTGAATTATGATAGTCCGTTCTAAAGTCCATTATGACCTGACTGCTGCACCCAGGATTGACTCCAGACGAGGGAACTCCTCAACGGCCAACAGTACAGACACGAAACATTATATACGCTTTAATTATGATAGACCATTCTAAAGTCCACCATGATCTGACTGCGGCATCTACAATTGGTTTCAGACGAGGGAACTTCTCAACGGTTAACAGTACAAACAGGAAATTTTATATACGCTTTAATTATCACGGTCCGATCTAAATTCTACCATGATTTGGCTGTTGCACCTAGGATTGACTCCAGACGAGGGAACTCCTCAACGGTTAATAGTACAAACAGGAAATTTTATATACGCTTTAATTATCGCGGTCCAATCTAAATTCCACCATGATTTGGCTGTTGCACCTAGGATTGACTCCAGACGAGGGAACTCCTCAACGGTTAACAGTACAAACAGAAAATTTTATATAGGCTTTAATTATGACGATCCGATCTGAATTCCATCATGATTTCGCTGTTGCACCCAGGATTGGCTTCAGGCGAGGGAACTCCTCAACGATCAACAACGCAGACACGAAATTTTATATATCCTTCAATATACCAGAAAACTGAACAACTTTCTCTTGAGCAAACAAAAATAAACACTAATATGAATTGAAAAACTAGAGGGAAAACGAAAAACTTAAAACAGCAATAGCGGAGCTACAACACACAACCATGCATTTGAACGTGGACGACAATCTTCTAAAACAACAATAGCGGAGCTACAACACACAACCATGCATTTGAACGTGGACGACAATAGCGGAGCTACAACACACAACCATGCATTTGAACGTGGACGACAATCTTCTAAAACAACAATAGCGGAGCTACAACACACAACCATGCATTTGAACGTGGACGACAATCTTCTAAAACAACAATAGCGGAGCTACAACACACAACCATGCATTTGAACGTGGATGACAATAGCGGAGCTACAACACACAACCATGCATTTGAACGTGGACGACAATAGCGGAGCTACAACACATAACCATGCATTTGAACGTGGACGACAATAGCGGAGCTACAACACACAACCATGCATTTGAACGTGGACGACAATAGCGGAGCTACAACACTCAACCATGCATTTGAACGTGGACGACAATCTTCTAAAACAACAATAGCGGAGCTACAACACACAACCATGCATTTGAACGTGGACGACAATCTTCTAAAACAGCAATAGCGGAGCTACAACACACAACCAAGCATTTGAACGTGAACGACAATCTTCTAAAATAATTGTTACCCACGGCCTAAACGAAGAAACAGAAAAATACCTCCAAGATAGGGTTATATTTGCGTTCCAAGATAAATTGAATGTCGAGCTCACTGGCTGTCGGCGGTCAGGACGGGTGGAACTGATTAGTAAAACACAAACAAAATCCTTTAAAAAGTGGTAAAATAAAATGAACTGGTCATTTTAGTTCAATACAACGTCGCGTCGGGGGCGGTATGCTATTGTAGAAAAGATATCTTCATTCGCCGTCTCCCGACGCGATGACTAAATATTAACTATTGACTATTCTATTCAATTTATTGGTCTCAATAGACCATTCGAATGAGCCCAAACACGATACCTCTGCTGTAAGTTGATGAGGGAGTCGGGTATCCTGCAAATACCAGTTAATGCTGCTGCATAAGTTCAAGGTTACTATGTTATTCTAATATCATTGAAGTAACAGTTATCAAATTTAGACTCAATCAGACCTGTGAAAGATACTCAAATACATTCATCAATTAGAAAAGACCTCATAATTTTCAAACGGCGAAATAGATTTCCTTGAATCATAGCTAAGAACACTCCCGATAAAGTCACCTTTCAAACAAAACAAAAAAAAAAAACTAAATCGGTTCAACCGTTTGGGAGCTAGGGAGCTACGATGCCACAGACAGATACACAGATTAGATTAGGATTTCTGAGTCAGATTTGTTCCATTGAATGACTTTTTCATTAAATCATGACATTTGACGAAATACAAATTTTCTTACCTTAAGGAGGATCCCCTCCTTAAGGTCATCGCTCATTATAGCAGCACGGCTCCGACATGGCAAATAACTTGTCAATCAAGTTAGGATTTTAAGTCAAACGCATTAAAGTCTATTTTACGATGGCTATACAAAATAGTGGATGGCTCGCCGGCAGTGAGCACACGCTTCAAGTGAGGAGCCCGCTCGCCGGCGCCTCGCCGTCCGCGCGGTGACGCCTCGCCGGCCGCACGGTGACACCTTGCTTGTGAATAAACAATAAGCTGTTACCTCACCGGTGGCGTGCCGGCAGCGAGCGGACGCCTTGCTGACGGCGCGTTGGCGACTAGATTTTTCGAGGAGGTCCGGGGCGCTACCGTGCTGGAACGGTGCTGTTATAATGGGCGATGGCCTTTAATGTTTTACTATTATATTTGTTTTTCATAATACGTACCTACACCTAAAGTTACGTTTTTTTAACAGACATGCGGTACAAAAGCTTTAGATGTATTTTCGTATAATTTAAACGATGATATTTATTCTCTGATCTGATGATAAATATTAATAACGCAAACGTGAGTAAAACAACCGGCGGACAGTGGCCATAGCCGCAGTGCTGTTGTGTGAACCGTAAATCACCGGTAAATGTAAACATTAAGATTTGATGGGTGTTCACAACAACCAGCCGATGCGGAGGACGCATGCGTCGCTCACAATAACATTCAATGATTCGCCTAATGGAATTATGAGGCGGTTACATTTTGTGTCACACGGTTTTCGTTCATTTTTCATTTAAATGATTAAACACAGTATGGCACCTCGGTAGCTTTAAACTACTTAAAAGTTTAAACCAACTGCTGAAGACCTAATATATGGTTTTATTATTGTTGTGTTCATGGAGGGCTCATCAAAACTATCGCCTTACCCACAAACACTAGTTAGGTTGTAAGACAATAGTCAATCATGTGGACAATTTGCTCAACGACCGGCGCTCCATGTCGGTCGGTCGATCAGTCGGTCGGTCCGTCGGTCCGACACTCGCCTGTCCTGTGATAATGACAGTAGTTGTGAACTGTCTTCAGTCGGACGCGCGTCAACAAAGTGGCGATTAGTGCGCATTCATGCGGCGTGGATGTGGCGTGGCGGTGGCGTGGCGGCACAATGGCTCGTTAGCAGGTGCGCGCTGACGCCGCTGCGGTCATGCCACGTTGCCATCTCACCGTAATTGTCTGATGAACATTGTAACTTCAGCCTGGCACCTGTATGGACAACATAAATATTATTATTCTGATACGAACTCATACTTTAGATTTACATCGTTTTCATGTAGTAGGCTCCAGTTCTTTATAATTAAGTAATAGCCATTGTACCGTTAAGATAAAAAGAACCTGGTTTTCGTTAAAATTACTAATACAAAGATTACAAGTAAGATTACATCGTAATGGCTACCGTGTAGCAGTTCGTAGCACCGCGTAGCTCGCATGTCTACGGCTCGTAGCACATACGCAGAACTTTGTCGGCGATAACGTTATCGTATATTGTGGGTTTAGCGTTCATGTAGGAACTACAAGGACACTTCATAGCAAGGTTGACGCAACATATTGTTCAATCTGGCTGTATATTTGTCAGAATGTTGTAAGTTTTTTTTTTAATATATTACGCAGTTAATTTGTATGATTCCGCTTTTTACAAACGGCGTCGTCCGTTTACAAATGCTCGCTGTTTTGAAATATGCCTAGTCACTTTATAATATGCCACAACATTTGATAGACAATTCAAACGCTGTTTTAAAAAGTTTGCCCGCGGCAAATTTAAGTATTTAGTTATTCGACACGTAAAAAACGTAAAGTGTCCATGAAATGTGGTGCTCGGAGGACTCCTGCAGAATATGATTGGTATAAAATTGTCGAAAAATGTTGAACTGCAACAAACAATTTTCAATATAACGCTTTTTTTATTAGCTTATAATCTAACGATAATAATTATTACCGACAAATTGCCATCAAGTTTTAGATGAAGACCCACTTGAGGTACATTTGGTAATGAGAACCTAATACATTTAGTTTTATTCGCAGCTGTACACCGTTTTGAAAGAACAGCCAGACTATCGTTGACATGTAAGACATCTGTATCTTTTCTATCTATTAAAAAAATAAGAGAAGTGTCATCAGCAAATAGAATTACATTCGATAAGTTAGCCATCATGTAAGGAAGGTCATTTATGTAAACTAGAAACATGGAAGGGCCGAGAATTGAACCTTGAGGTACGCCCATTTTAACTAGAGACCCCGAGGACGTTGCTCCATTAACGTTTACGTTTTGCTGCCTGTTTGAAAGATAGGAAATAACAAGCTTAGCAGTTTCTCCACGAATTCCGTAGTGCTGTAATTTACAGATCAGTGTATTGTGGTCAATGCAGTCAAACGCCTTTGACGGACTGATTTTCGGTTAAAACAACTGGCCACACTATAATTCTCATAGTTAATTAACATTTCTGAGTGCCTATTTCACGAAGTCCGAATAGCCAAATAAATTCGAAAACTACTTGCCAAATAAATTCGAAAATGGAACAGAATTTGTATGAAATTATCTGCCGAGTAAGTTAATAGGAACTTAATTGTAGGTAAAAACAAGCCCATAATCTTTTAACCCATGCTCAGTTAAACAGAAAGAAAGAAAATGAAAGAAAGAAAATACATTTATTTAGCACAGATAAGGCACACAACACAAAATATTGTACTACAAGTAGAAAAATCAAAAAAAACAAATAATGTCAAACATTGTTTTTTTCTAAAAACAATTCAATCTCCAATTGTAAAACTAATGGCTTTTAATTTGAAACCATTCATTTTCCTTAGTTATTTAATTTGAAACCTTTACATAGGAACATCGTCGTACTAAAAACATCATACAAACAAGTTCGAAAAGAGTCATTACAGTGTACAATTGCGTGAAACTTCACAAATATTAAATTAAGTTAAGACATGAAAAAATCCAGGCTAATCCCGAATAATGCTATCAAGCGCATGACAGCGTGCCATTAATAATGTTATCAGGACAGTGCGCCATAAATTATCAGTTTAAACCAAAGAAGAAATTCACGCATTAAAGTGCAAAAATCACTTGTCGACGGTCATCAATAAGGCTTTTGTGTGACGCGGAGTGATCGCGGGTTAGGGCCACTGCGATGAGGCGTCGCGCGCCGCTGTCAGAGAGCGCCGCTATCTCAGGGGGCGCCGCTATCTCGTGCCATTTGTAACATACCTTGACAGTTAGTAGCGGATCCATGGTGCTGAGGGGCTCAAACCCCCCCCAAAAGCATCTGAGCTCTTCTGTGACAAAACTTAAAGTGAACCTGATATTATGCTAATTAAGCTTCTCTTCGCTTGCCGCGCCGCCGAGAACCACCGAACGTTCAACTACGCGCGTCGAACTTCTGCTACTCACACTGCCCAGTTTGGCCGCCATGTATTACATATTCACAGCGATTTCTGGTAGTCTACAACTGAACGAAGTCATTGTGGAATTTGCTAAAAGTAATCCGAGGAAGCTGCTTGCTATGCGCTATGCAAAATAAAATGTGAGCTTTTTTCGTGTTTACTTTACTAAAACCTACCCTCAGCGGGTCAAGCCCCCCAAATGACAATCCGGGACCCGCCACTGTTGACAGTTGACTGTCAAGGGCCCCCCTCCTCCCCGGCTCGGCTCGCACTCCCCTCACCAAGTTTATGAGCATCGAAGGGTTGTGAAAAGTATGACGTTGACATTTACGACGACACACGACGTGACCTTTTCATTGCTATGTTGATTCATTCAGTTCTAGTAAAAGTTAACGGTAGTCTCTTTGGAAAATATGAATATTTATAGTGTCTTTAGAAAATACTAAAACGCTATTACTAGCTAAATGTCCATTGTCACTAGTAAAACGATTGTAGAACTTAATTTACTTATTATAAAATGTACTTATTTAACTTGGAGCCTGGAAAAGTGGAAATCCATATATTATATGGATTGTACTATGTTTGAGATGGAAAAATAAAACCTAATTTTGACTTTGAAATAATCATTGCAATCATCATTTAGCTGCTGCTCTAAAAACAGTATGATTTCGTAAAATGGTATCAATGTCGTCGTCTCCCATGCTACTCACTACTTAATTCACGTAATGTCCGTGAAGCCCCGGGGCCGCTCGGCAAAACGCTCGTTTCACACTACTTTAACGATTTGATCGTATATTCTGATCATGATCGTATATCGGCGCTTCCATAGAATGCAACCACAGTATGCTTCCATAGTATGCGACGAACATTTAAGTGATATTTTGTGTAAAGTACTCCACAGTGCCAGTGATGCATCAGTGAGGTCACACGCACATCGTGTCCTCGTACATCTCATTGAGACGGAGTGCTACTTTTTGTGTTTAATGACGAATAGATGGATGATGTAGGTATTTATTTCAATTCGATTTTATACCCGATTTTTGCATAGCTTATGTACTAGAACCTCTATACATATTATGTCCGGTACAGATTGGAGAAACGTAACATGAAATGTAACGCGCATTAAAGGAGAACATTCATGGTCCATACATTTTTGGGCTAAATGTGAATGTGCCAGCCAAATAAATAAAAAGATATATTCCGTTAGAACATGTTATTCTCTTCACTTTTCACAGTTTTCACTATGGGACCAAATCTCTAGGGCCATTCCCTGCACTGTGATACGAGTTTGTAAAATAATGTTTTCAGTATGTTTTAGATAAAAGAATAACAGTAATCTAATTATATTAACAGGTTTTATGCCAGTAAACATTACAGCCATCATCTTTTATTGTGAAACTAAGGCTCTAAGGTTATTCTCCACATAACTACAGTATGTGAAATAAAGTTGTTTTTTATAGGACTAGTCTAAGCTGATTGAAATAGATATCACTCGTGGGTATCACTAGTATTAACTGGTTTTAAGTATATTTAGTGGTTTCTATTCACGCAAAAATAGAGTTATTTTATTTCACTGTTTTTGCGTGAATAGTAACCACTAAATAAACCTAAAACCAGTTCATACTAGTGATACATACCTATTTCAATCAGCTAATACTATAGTACTGTCGAAAAAAAAACTTTACCTTTCATACTGTAGTTTTGTAGAGAATAACCCTAGACCCTAAGTTTCACAGTAAAAGATGATGGCTATAATGTTTACTTGTATAAAAAGCTATTACTATAATAGATTACGGTTGTTTTTAAACTAAACACTTTAAAAAAACTTTAACAATAACTAAAACACATCTACTGAAAAGAGTATTTTAAAAACTCATATAACAGCGCAGCAGATTTGGTCCCATAGTAAAAAATGAAAGGAATAACATGTTCTAACGGAATATAACTTTTTTTTTTGTTTCGCATAGTTCTTGTGTTACATTACATTTTTCATGGTGCATTGCTAGAGTTTGGACGGTTCATTTGTGTTACATTTCATGGTACGTTTCACCATCCTGTATCGCGCACTATAACTTAAAGTGTAAACTAAATCTACATTCTCAACCTTTCTGCATTAGTCGACAAAAGAACTCCTATTTATGTATAACTTTTCCAAAAGAAACCTTACCTACACGGCGGTGCGCAATAATTTTCGGGCTCGCTTCGCTCGCTCTTGAATTGATATTCTTCTCACTCTTATTTTAATTTAACTTACCTATTCTTATTCTTTTGTTATTTAATTCAGTAGACACATTGTGTCGCCCACGATAGAGAAAAGTAGTAACGTCAATGGGGATGTTTACTGCCATTTTATCACGATAGGTGGCGCATCGTCGACATGGCCATTGAAAACTGTCAATTCCATACATTTTATAACCTATCCTAAATGCACTTGAGTTGACATTAGCCACAATGCAGAGGGCGCGGCGTCGTCCCACGCAGCCCACGATAACATTGACTCACCTACAATCACAATGTGCCCTGGCCGACTATGTTGTAATGCAATGTAGCCGGCTCCTTGGGCAGAATAAGTCTATAAACACTTTTGACCTCTCACGTCCAATAGTGTACGGGCAGTTTGTCCGTACACTGAGATGTTGATGTAGCTTGTTGATGGGTACGAATCACACGGGATGTATACAGGAAATAAAATCACTGTTTTGTGTCCGTTATTGATTGACCGATTTATTTGTAAAAACATTAAAATATAGACACGTAAAGTAGGTGAGTTGTGGTGGGCGCGATAGCTTATTCAGCGAATGTAGACGAGTAATCGGCGAATAAGCAAATGCTTATTAAGGTAAATACTAAAACAATACATTTCATGTGGCGATGCTCGTACAAATAGGTACCATGTTTTGTAAGTGTTTCCACTTTGCATGTCAGTTATTATACGGGGTGGCAGGGACATCGACGCGAAGCCGGTTACCATGGATTCAGTACATGATTCTGAACCCCCCTGCGTTGAAATTTTTCGTCGGTTATTAAAAAAAAAATCAGCTGCTCCATTCATTTTGACCGCGTAGGTATTGCACTTTTCTATGAAACAGCTGTTTTTTTTTTAAATAACCGACGAAAAATTTCAACGCAGGGGGGT
This sequence comes from Conistra vaccinii, assembly GCA_948150665.1. Lineage (NCBI taxonomy): Eukaryota > Metazoa > Arthropoda > Insecta > Lepidoptera > Noctuidae > Conistra > Conistra vaccinii. The sequence continues at coordinate 25,458,204 of OX411323.1, forward strand.
TCAGAATCATGTACTGGATCCATGGTAACCGGCTTCGCGTCGATGTCCCTGCCACCCTGTATAGCAAGCAATGCGTACTCCAAAATGACCAGAAACCTAAAAGTCTGCTTTAGTGTGTGAAGGAACTTGGTGTGTTTTTTTTACATTACAGAAAGATCCTCTAACCAGGGAAATTATTTTCACTCGAAAATGGGGGATACAGGAAATTATGACAATTATAACTGGTAATTTGTCGTGTAACTCACTGCGGCCGCTTGTGCCCACTTACGATAATGTCGTGTAACTCCCTGCGGCCGCTTGTGCCCACTTACGATAATGTCGTGTAACTCCCTGCGGCCGCTTGTGCCCACTTACGATAATGGTGACAGGTCTACATTACCGCCAGGCCGGTGGTGCAGCGTGTTGCGGTGTAGCGGTGTGATCAGGTAATAGATGTTACATTACAGTCACGCGCTCGTTGCGCGGTCGTCCACAGTTTGTAGTTATTAGTGGCCGCGGAGGGGTGGGGTTGGAAGCGAGGTAGACTTGTTATAATTAAGTGCACATTCATGTGGTTTTGATATAGTTTGGAATGGTGTTTTGTTTCTCTCACGATAATTGTATTCTTTGAGCCAAAATAACGCGTTCCTATACAAGCACAAAACTTGCGATCTAATTCTACAAGTGACTGAAGTCTACATTCAACAATTCTCGTTTACTTTGTTAAAACGTCAAGTTGGTACTTCTTCAGTCACAAAGCTATTTACAGCACACATCAGTATCTTAATGCAATAACTGGCCGGGCTACTTGCGCGAGCCGCTATTATATATCCCGCGACCAGTGCACGCGCCGCCATTATTTAAATGTTCCCTAAGTAGTGCGCCGCCCTGCATTGTTGGCGAGGCTCGCTAATCGCCCTGATTAGCTGCGGTATTTCCATCGCACTGAATTGTTGACCTAAACACTGATTGTTTTGAATATTTATCGGTTCATTCATGATGTTTATCGTATCGATCGTGAGGTTTGTGTGTAAACGCAATTGTTTTCAAAATGATCCAGTCGTGTTTGTCTTTCACTACAGTTACTTACACGAAATTATGAACCTCTCTAAAAAGTTGAAAAGCCACTATACTGCTAGTCTTCGAACCTTACAATATTGCTCCGATTTCTCAGTTAACTTTCTCTTTAAACAAGAGTAACGCTGAGCCGTGTGTCGGACGCGGGTTTAATCTACTTTCATCTCAGCGGATAGCTCGGGGCCGCGGGAAGCGGGACCGGTTGGGACACGCGGGACGGAGCGGGGCGATACATCTCCCTTTGTTGCTCAATCCCGACCTCGCGGAGCTGTGATATGGGTTCAATGTTCAATCTTATTCTCGTAAAGGATTACAGACAATCTGAGGATGAAGTGAATGTACTTCTTTACTTAGTTCACTTTGCTGTGTGCAGCAACACGCGACAGTTGCGATACCCGCAGCGGGACGAGTGTGCTGCACAGCATCAGTGGGTTGTTAGCAAAGTGTCACAGGTCGCCGCTACACAAGTACACTCGCAACATTAAGTGCAGCAACACGCGACAGTTGCGATACCCGCAGCGGGACGAGTGTGCTGCACAGCATCAGTGGGTTGTTAGCAAAGTGTCACAGGTCGCCGCTACACAAGTACACTCGCAACATTAAGTGCAGCAACACGCGACAGTTGCGATACCCGCAGCGGGACGAGTGTGCTGCACAGCATCAGTGGGTTGTTAGCAAAGTGTCACAGGTCGCCGCTACACAAGTACACTCGCAACATTAAGTGCAGCAACACGCGACAGTTGCGATACCCGCAGCGGGACGAGTGTGCTGCACAGCATCAGTGGGTTGTTAGCAAAGTGTCACAGGTCGCCGCTACACAAATACACTCGCAACATTAAGTGCAGCAACACGCGACAGTTGCGATACCCGCAGCGGGACGAGTGTGCTGCACAGCATCAGTGGGTTGTTAGCAAAGTGTCACAGGTCGCCGCTACACAAATACACTCGCAACATTAAGTGCAGCAACACGCGACAGTTGCGATACCCGCAGCGGGACGAGTGTGCTGCACAGCATCAGTGGGTTGTTAGCAAAGTGTCACAGGTCGCCGCTACACAAGTACACTTGCAACATTAAGTGCAGCAACATGCGACAATTGTGATACTCGTACCCGCAGCGGGACGAGTGTCCTGCACAGCATCAGTGGGTTGTTAGCAAAGTGTCACAGGTCGCCGCTACACAAGTACACTCGCAACATTAAGTGCAGCAACACGCGACAGTTGTGATACCCGTAGAGGGACGAGGGTGCTGCACAGCATCAGTGGGTTGTTAGCAAAGTGTCACAGGTCGCCTCTACACAAGTACACTCGCAACATTAAGTGCAGCAACACGCGACAGTTGTGATACCCGTAGAGGGACGAGGGTGCTGCACAGCATCAGTGGGTTGTTAGCAAAGTGTCACAGGTCGCCGCTACACAACTACACTCGCAACATTAAGTGCAGCAACACGCGACAGTTGCGATACCCGCAGCGGGACGAGTGTGCTGCACAGCATCAGTGGGTTGTTAGCAAAGTGTCACAGGTCGCCGCTACACAAGTACACTCGCAACATTAAGTGCAGCAACATGCGACAATTGTGATACTCGTACCCGCAGCGGGACGAGTGTCCTGCACAGCATCAGTGGGTTGTTAGCAAAGTGTCACAGGTCGCCGCTACACAAGTACACTCGCAACATTAAGTGCAGCAACACGCGACAGTTGTGATACCCGTAGAGGGACGAGGGTGCTGCACAGCATCAGTGGGTTGTTAGCAAAGTGTCACAGGTCGCCTCTACACAAGTACACTCGCAACATTAAGTGTTGCGTTATCGAAAACAAAATTCAATTAAATCAAACTGTGTGTGAATAAATAACAAAATAAAAATCGATACAACAAAATTTTGTTCTATTACACTTGTGAACTCAGTGTGACTCAAAGTGATTCATCGTGACAAACAGTTTTGCGACTCATTACCATAAATGGTCAACGAGCGAGCGCAAGTCGATTACTAAACGCAGGGATAAGATATAGTACTGCGCTATTTCAAAACATAGCGCCGTGGCGCAGTGGTTAAGCAACGCGCACATGAAGTGATAACGAGGAGACACCGCGTTCGAAACCTACTAACTTCACAATTTCACTTTTTGCATTTATGAACTTTTATGTTTTTTCTTTTTAAACAAGTGGCCGATAACAGTTGGTACTTCCATTTCTACAAAAAGAAAAAAGCGTCAAATATTATTTGAATTGTACTTTTCTGAATCTTTATTTTCATTATGGACAATTTTGAAAATGAAAATATTACTGTCCGGACAACAGCAAGAGCAAAGTCAGTGGACAATACTTTAAATAATAATTTAAGCACTAGCTCTACGTTACTAGACGCCACAATGATGAGCTTACCGAATGCTTCACTAAATGACAGCGACTATTCAAGCCATAAAGATGAAATAAAAAGACTAACAATGGAATTGGAAAGTGCTCATCTAGAGATCGACAACTTAAATACCGAAAATTTTCGATTAAAAATGGATATCGGCCAATATCAGAAAATCATTGAGACCTATAAAAAGGTGAATGTGCTTGAAACAAAAAAGTTCTCGCCGTTGTCTGCGCGGAAAAAAAAAATTCTAAAAACAAGCTGTTTTTCGACCCCGACTAGGAGTTTTTCAGCAACGACTCATCACCCTGACAGTGTTGCGACCGCAATAGACGTGGGAGATAACTCGTTTAACACAGCGGGATCGATCTGCAGTACTGATGGAATACTCCATACAAAACCGCCATCAATTAATGACGTTCAAAATTCTAGCACGTGTATAAATCGAATTGACCACGCCGACGACAACGAACGGATTAAGGAGACTTCGTTGACCTCGGATACGAAGTTGGAAATAAGTAATATACAGACATCTAAGGAAGGGCAAGAAACACTAAAACACCAATCTCAGTCAAGTGATACCCAGAGAGTTATGATCTTTGCCGACCAATCTGGTCATGATGTCCGAAACATTCTGCAGTTCTATCTTGGGGAGAAATTTTCTGTGACGTCATTCGTAAAACCGAATGCAGCCACCGAAGAAGTACTAAAAACCTGCGCAAATACATGTAAGGACTTTAACAAATCTGATTTTGTAATTATATTGACAGGTTCTAACGACACAAACCCTATGGACATCCAAACGTATTTACACCATACATTATGTCAACTAAAATTCACCAATGTGTTAGTCGGGCAAAACTACAAAAATAAGACCCTAAATGAAAAAAATGTTAATAAATTGCTAAGGTTTGTGTGTGATAATTGTAAGAATTCATCTTTTGTACATCTACATAATGATTTTAATATGTCAACAAAATATATCACAAAGGGGAATGCTTGTAGGTTAATTCACAGGCAAATTTTGCATGTAAATTATAAAAGTAATTTTCAAAAATATACCGAAAACTTAATTATTCAGAATAGACAAAAATGCACCAAGGATGTCGCTGTACAGACCTGTAGTTTAAATGATGTTAGTGTACAAACGGATAATATTGGTATAGTCCCTCAAATTCAGGATGACCTTTTTCGTGACAAAAAATGAGCCACGCTTAACAATACTTCATCAAAATATAGCCGGAGCCTTAAACAAACGTGACGAAATTTCGTTTGCCATATTAGATTTGCTAAATAACGAGATCAGAGTAGATGTACTGTGTCTTACTGAGACCTTCTTGCTTGAAGGTACTGAAAAAAACTTTCGCCTAAAAGGCTTTACAACTGCAGCTTACTATTCAAGGAAAACTTCAAAAAGAGGAGGCGCTATTATTCTTATAAAAAACGAAATTGAATTTAAAATAATACAAGAAATACAAAAAATAAGCGAAACATGTGTATTTGAATGCTGTGGTTTAGAACTAACTAAATATGGTATATTATTAATATGTGTTTATAGAACCCCTTTGTCGAATGTAGCGATCTTTCTTTATAAACTCGACACTCTATTGAGGACGTTGTGTCGTAATACAAGAAAGAAAATTATTATATGTGGGGATACAAATATCGATATTTTAAAACAGTCGAAGGAAAATAGGGAATATGATTACTTGTTGAATAGTTACAACATAAAACATGCTATCTTGACACCTACTAGAGTAACAGAAAAGACACAAACATGCATCGATCACATCATCACCAACATAGAAAAAGGTTGTGCAAAAATACATAATTTAGGTTTATCAGATCACTCAGCCCAATCATATTCTTGGGCTGTTACAAAAATACATCAACCAGTTTTAAAATGGTGGTATCAATTTAAACGAGACTATAGTAATGACAATATGGAAACATTTTTAAAGTCAATCTCGTGTCTGTCTTTTAGTGACGTATTTGAGGAAAACTCGACTAACGAAGCATTCCGCAAATTTATCGATACATTTCTCCTATTTTATAATTTATGTTTTCCTACAATTCGCGTAAAAGTTACAAATAAAGCATTAAATAAATTAAACTGGCTTTCTAAAGGTATAAAACTAAGCTGTAAGAATAAAAGTAAATTACACTATAAATTAAAATATAAAAATAATGAATCTCATAAAAACAAGTACAAAAGCTATTGTAACTTATTGAAAAAATGCATTTTAACGTCTCGTCAAAATAATAATACCAAATACATAAATAAAGCCCAAAATAAGTGCAAGGCAGCGTGGAATGTAATAAAAAAGCATACAGGCACAGACTTAAAACGCTCCTGTATTTCAAAAATTACTGTGGGCGATAGTGACTGTATAAGTCCCGATTCTATAGCAAATCATTTCAATAATTTTTTCATAAACACGGTTACCAATAATAGGTTTGATAATAAAGAAGATTCAAGATTAAAACAAATGGGTCATATAGAATCAATTAATAATTCAATATTTTTGTACCCGCTGGATGGTAGTGACCTTAAAAGAATAGTGATGTCTCTAAAAGATTCCAAAGCTAGTGGTTATGATAATATTCGCACTGACATCATAAAACTAGCAGTCAATATAATTCTAGAGCCACTTCTACATGTTGTTAACCTCTCTCTAGAGCAAGGAATATTTCCCGATTTATTAAAGATATCAGTAGTGAAGCCAATATTTAAAAAAGGGGATAGCACTCAAATGGACAATTACAGACCAGTGACATTGATACCTATATTTTCTAAAATTTTTGAAAAAGCTTTTCATAACAAATTAGCAAACTTCATTGAAAAGCACAGTATTATCACGGTAGACGGTAGGCCAACTTCATAGAAACGGACGAAGTGCGAGCTATACATACGCGCCTCGATCGAGGTATGCGCGAGGTACGCAGACAGTCGCGTCTGTGCCGCATTGACGAACGAACGGTGTGTTGTTTTTTAACAATAACCACGCGATTTTTACACTAAAAATAAATTGTACATATTTAATATGACGAGTAGGATATATTGTTGCTGTTTTTGGTTGCATGAATTTGGCAATAACGCATCCAGAGATAACTTTTTTTAGATTACCTGGAAACTTTGAAAGGTATTATTATTATTAACAAACAACAACAACAAAATTATTTTATAGTCTTACTATAAAATAATTTTACTTACTGGTAGGTAGGTACATATTGTGTGTATTTTTAATGGATAAGTATTTCCTTTTATCTCCCGAAAAAAAGATGTCTGGATTAATAAATAAAGTGAATAGAGTAAAGGAAAGTGATAACACGAGTGAAATAGGTAGTTATAGGAGGTTCATGAATTAATACGGTAGGTACGCTTGTTTTAAAACCTCGGGCATTTGTGTTTTGTTTTGTTATTCAATTCACAAAGTATTTTATTTATTTGTGTAGATAAAAAAAGTATATTTACAATCACAAAACTAAATGGAATCACAAAGTAGGCAAATGTAATTAAAATACTGGAGGCGGGCAGCCCTATCGCATGTTTACGTACCGCGCGGCTGTAGGCACTTATTTCTAAGATATGGCTTAGTCATTCTACCGTCTACCGTGGTATTATTAAGGACGAACAAAATGGGTTTCGTAAAAATAGAAGTACATCTTTGGCAGCTTTTGAATTAATAAAAGAAATAACAGACTGTATCGACAAGAAAATACCTGTTACAGTTTTATTCATGGATATGAGTAAAGCGTTCGATCATGTCTCTCATGAACGGTTATTGGAAAAGGTTTCCAGATATGGAATCAGAGGAACCGCATATAACTGGCTGGAATCATATTTATCCGACAGAGTACAATCGGTGGAAATAACGAATTATAATGACCAAACTAAAACGCTAGAATCATGCCAATCTTCGTTTAAGTTTAATAGATATGGCGTACCACAGGGCAGTATTTTAGGGCCGCCAATGTTTTTGCTCTACATAAATGATTTCCCGGAAGTTATAAATCATAGATGTGTATTGTTCGCCGACGATACTACAATTATAGTCAAAGGACAAGATAAAAGTTCGTACGAACAAGAAATAAACATTGCTCTTCAAAGAACTATAGAGTGGCTAGAGGCAAATAATTTAAAAGTTAATATTAATAAAACAAAGTTTATGCAATTCCATACCTATCGGGCGAAACCGCTGGACCTAAATATATCTTATAAAGGGGTCGCCCTGACGGAAACTGACTCTGTTAAGTTCCTTGGTATAAATTTAGATAAATTTTGCTCATGGAAAAATCATATAAATGACATTTGTGTTAAAATAAATAAGTTTATATACCCTTTGAGGCGTATTAGCTGCGAGGTATCTAGAAATGCCGCATTAACGGCTTTCCATGGCTATGTAACCTCCACTCTAAGGTATGGTATTATCTTGTGGGGACGTTGTGTGGAGATTGACCAAGCATTTGTAATGCAGAAAAAGTGTCTGAGAGCTATATTTGGGTTGAAGCAAATAGAGTCATGTCGTCCATTCTTTAGGAAATATAAAATACTAACTCTACCATGTATTTATATACTAGAATCCTGTATATTCGTCTTCAAACATAAGAGACTTTTTCAGCAAGCGACAAGCTACTATGCCCCACGATCTATGTACACTAATAAATTATTTCAACCCAGGACGAATCTCACAATAACAGGGAACAACAGCTATATTATGTGCATAAAATTGTTTAACAAAATACCAAATTCCATTAAAACGCTACCATTTTCTAGATTTAAAAATAATTTGACGAGGTTTTTAATTGAAAAATGCTTTTATAGTGTACATGAGTTTTTAGATTATAAATTGTAAGTTTTGTAAATTGCACGGTCATTTTAAATTATTATTTATTAATATTGTGGTAATCTCTCTTATTATTGACATGACTATTATTGACATTTATTATGACTATTATTATTATTATTTTTTTTTTTTCATTATTGTATTGACATTTATTTATTTTTTCATTCTTGTATTGACATTTATTTAATGCAATAATGAAATTTTAATGGGGCTGTTTGTATAATGACTGCATGATTATGGTCAATTAATTTTAATAAAATATTAAGTAACTTTATTTTATTTTATATTTGCACGCCGAAATTAAAGGCAGAATAAGAGAACAATTTTGTACGTTTTTACCAACCTTCTATACCTTGTTTATGCAAATAAATGAATTTGAATTTGAATTTGAATTTGAGCAACACGCGACAGTTGTGATACCCGTAGAGGGACGAGGGTGCTGCACAGCATCAGTGGGTTGTTAGCAAAGTGTCACAGGTCGCCTCTACACAAGTACACTCGCAACATTAAGTGCAGCAACACGCGACAGTTGTGATACCCGTAGAGGGACGAGGGTGCTGCACAGAATCAGTGGGTTGTTAGCAAAGTGTCACAGGTCGCCGCTACACAAGTACACTCGCAACATTAAGTGCAGCAACACGCGACAGTTGCGATACCCGCAGCGGGACGAGTGTGCTGCACAGCATCAGTGGGTTGTTAGCAAAGTGTCACAGGTCGCCGCTACACAAGTACACTCGCAACATTAAGTGCAGCAACGCGCGACAGTTGTGATACCCGTAGAGGGACGAGGGTGCTGCACAGAATCAGTGGGTTGTTAGCAAAGTGTCACAGGTCGCCGCTACACAAGTACACTCGCAACATTAAGTGCAGCAACACGCGACAGTTGCGATACCCGCAGCGGGACGAGTGTGCTGCACAGCATCAGTGGGTTGTTAGCAAAGTGTCACAGGTCGCCGCTACACAAGTACACTCGCAACATTAAGTGCAGCAACACGCGACAGTTGCGATACCCGCAGCGGGACGAGTGTGCTGCACAGCATCAGTGGGTTGTTAGCAAAGTGTCACAGGTCGCCGCTACACAAATACACTCGCAACATTAAGTGCAGCAACACGCGACAGTTGCGATACCCGCAGCGGGACGAGTGTGCTGCATAGCATCAGTGGGTTGTTAGCAAAGTGTCACAGGTCGCCGCTACACAAGTACACTCGCAACATTAAGTGCAGCAACATGCGACAATTGTGATACTCGTACCCGCAGCGGGACGAGTGTCCTGCACAGCATCAGTGGGTTGTTAGCAAAGTGTCACAGGTCGCCGCTACACAAGTACACTCGCAACATTAAGTGCAGCAACACGCGACAGTTGTGATACCCGTAGAGGGACGAGGGTGCTGCACAGCATCAGTGGGTTGTTAGCAAAGTGTCACAGGTCGCCTCTACACAAGTACACTCGCAACATTAAGTGCAGCAACACGCGACAGTTGTGATACCCGTAGAGGGACGAGGGTGCTGCACAGCATCAGTGGGTTGTTAGCAAAGTGTCACAGGTCGCCGCTACACAACTACACTCGCAACATTAAGTGCAGCAACACGCGACAGTTGCGATACCCGCAGCGGGACGAGTGTGCTGCACAGCATCAGTGGGTTGTTAGCAAAGTGTCACAGGTCGCCGCTACACAAGTACACTCGCAACATTAAGTGCAGCAACATGCGACAATTGTGATACTCGTACCCGCAGCGGGACGAGTGTCCTGCACAGCATCAGTGGGTTGTTAGCAAAGTGTCACAGGTCGCCGCTACACAAGTACACTCGCAACATTAAGTGCAGCAACACGCGACAGTTGTGATACCCGTAGAGGGACGAGGGTGCTGCACAGCATCAGTGGGTTGTTAGCAAAGTGTCACAGGTCGCCTCTACACAAGTACACTCGCAACATTAAGTGCAGCAACACGCGACAGTTGTGATACCCGTAGAGGGACGAGGGTGCTGCACAGCATCAGTGGGTTGTTAGCAAAGTGTCACAGGTCGCCTCTACACAAGTACACTCGCAACATTAAGTGCAGCAACACGCGACAGTTGTGATACCCGTAGAGGGACGAGGGTGCTGCACAGAATCAGTGGGTTGTTAGCAAAGTGTCACAGGTCGCCGCTACACAAGTACACTCACAACATTAAGTGCAGCAACACGCGACAGTTGCGATACCCGCAGCGGGACGAGTATGCTGCTCAGCATCAGTGGGTTGTTAGCAAAGTGTCACAGGTCGCCGCTACACAAGTACACTCGCAACATTAAGTGCAGCAACACGCGACAGTTGTGATACCCGTAGAGGGACGAGGGTGCTGCACAGAATCAGTGGGTTGTTAGCAAAGTGTCACAGGTCGCCTCTACACAAGTACACTCGCAACATTAAGTGCAGCAACATGCGACAGTTGTGATACCCGTAGAGGGACGAGGGTGCTGCACAGAATCAGTGGGTTGTTAGCAAAGTGTCACAGGTCGCCTCTACACAAGTACACTCGCAACATTAAGTGCAGCAAAACGCGACAGTTGCGATACCCGTAGAGGAACGAGGGTGCTGCACAGAATCAGTGGGTTGTTAGCAAAGTGTCACAGGTCGCCGCTACACAAGTACACTCGCAACATTAAGTGCAACAACACGCGACAGTTGTGATACCCGTAGAGGGACGAGGGTGCTGCACAGAATCAGTGGGTTGTTAGCAAAGTGTCACAGGTCGCCTCTACACAAGTACACTCGCAACATTAAGTGCAGCAACACGCGACAGTTGCGATACCCGTAGAGGGACGAGGGTGCTGCACAGAATCAGTGGGTTGTTAGCAAAGTGTCACAGGTCGCCGCTACACAAGTACACTCGCAACATTAAGTGCAGCAACACGCGACAGTTGTGATACCCGTAGAGGGACGAGGGTGCTGCACAGAATCAGTGGGTTGTTAGCAAAGTGTCACAGGTCGCCTCTACACAAGTACACTCGCAACATTAAGTGCAGCAACACGCGACAGTTGTGATACCCGTAGAGGGACGAGGGTGCTGCACAGAATCAGTGGGTTGTTAGCAAAGTGTCACAGGTCGCCTCTACACAAGTACACTCGCAACATTAAGTGCAGCAACACGCGACAGTTGCGATACCCGTAGAGGGACGAGGGTGCTGCACAGAATCAGTGGGTTGTTAGCAAAGTGTCACAGGTCGCCGCTACACAAGTACACTCGCAACATTAAGTGCAGCAACACGCGACAGTTGTGATACCCGTAGAGGGACGAGGGTGCTGCACAGAATCAGTGGGTTGTTAGCAAAGTGTCACAGGTCGCCTCTACACAAGTACACTCGCAACATTAAGTGCAGCAACACGCGACAGTTGTGATACCCGTAGAGGGACGAGGGTGCTGCACAGAATCAGTGGGTTGTTAGCAAAGTGTCACAGGTCGCCTCTACACAAGTACACTCGCAACATCCATGTTACCGATTGTACGTTGTATAGTATTCGTATTAATGTTCGTAAATTTACCTCAGAAGGGAGAACAGCTAATAAATCAACGCAATAACAATATCTATTTAGTATAATTTTATTTATTCAACATAGTTCAGTACATTTTACATTATTTTACTAACCTTAACACTTGTCATCGCGGTGCCTCGTTCTACACTGAATCCTGTCGGCAACTTGTTTAACTGACAATTTATTCACTTCAATGTCAAAACGATTTGATAAATGACAATGACTTTTGAACGTTTCAAAATGCTACAAACGTAACAAGATTTATCCATGGACAGTTCACAATAATCCTATACCTATTATTAAATGAGCAATAATTTGTATGTATTGTATATACTCGTACTATACAGCGTGTCCCTCGTAACCTGTACCAGCGAAGGTCTGTGATCAGGGGACACCAATACCCATCGATTGAACCCCCATGTATGTTCCGCGATATTTTGTAGTTTTCGAGAAATGATTTCTTTGTAATATTTTCCGATTTTCTTACATTGCAGGCGTTTTTGGTTCAAACTTTTTCTGGGTGGTGTTTCTTTGATTTTTTATTGTCAGTACTATGGCTAGAATGTGTGTTCACCTGTTATAAAATATAATACTTATTAGTATAGTTCATAGCGGCCTCGCTTTTTGTAATTTTCGCTTAACTATTTATATAAAGCCAAAATTCCGAAGCAAGTTTTTCACAAAATGCGCGACGGCACAATTTTGAGCTCGTGGGTTGAACTATTGTAAATAGCAAATGAAATGAAACATTTAAAATAACATCACTTAAAAATTGGTTTAGTTCATACTCGTAGCTCTTTATATACTCAAAACTCTGTATATTGTGTTTTTGTTTAGGATACATGAATTGTACCAACATTATTGTTAATAATGTTTTTTTTTTATCGAGGAGCTCGTGCCTAAGTGAGGAGCTCGTGGCTAAGTAATAACAAGCCGCACGGATCGATCCATCAGGTTAAGCTACGCTTGCCAGGGTTGGTCAGTGGATGGGTGACCATCTTCACATACCGAGACTCCTCCGTGCCTCGGAAAGCACGTTAAGCCGTTGGTCCCGGCTGTCATTTGTGGATCTTTGACAGTCGTTACGAGTCGTCAGAAGCCCGAAAGTCTGACACCAGTCTTACTAAGGGGTATCGTATTACCCAGTAACTGGGTTGTGGAGGTCAGATAGGCAGTCGCTCCATGTAAAATACTGGTATTCAGCTGCAACCGGTAAGACTGGAAGCCGACCCCAAGATAGTTGGGAAAAAGGCTAGGAAGATTAATTCATTGATTGATTGATTGATTATTATTTTTATATATGTCTACATATCTCGGGACCATGGGGTCCCGGTCTTTTGGAAAGCGTACGAGGGGCCAAAGCCAACTCGCAGACGCCCCTTTGACAATTTTATCCCTGTATGCACTATGTAAGGGCACCCAAGGACAACCCCCGACTGGTGCAGGACTATTGCAGAACATGGAAACAAAACATATTGGGCTATGGGTTTGGGTGGCTTTTATGGATTGTTTACTAAGAACTATGGAAGTACTATGTCCCCTGCCTGATCGATGTTATGGTATACACGGATAAAATGGCAGAGGGTGACTTGCACACTCAATAATGGGCCCCCGAAAACTGTCGCTAGACATAGTGACGTAGCGACAAGGGGGCAACATGTCCTGAGGTGCTTGAGGAGTGGAGCGGTATTCTACGGCTTTCAGAAAAATCCCAGAGCCCGGAATATGGTCAAGATCCCTACGATCACTTACTGAAATACTTCCTTCCTCCGAGCACGTTTGCTCTTGAGAATCTCCAGTCAAGCCGGCCAATTAAGGCAAGAATGAGGTGGGAGCTCTGTTCCTCGTCAGTGTTCACTCCAGCCGGCCAATAAAGGCAAGCCAGAGATGAGGAAAAAGATTACTCCCGGGAGATAGGGTCCGTGGGGTCGCTACTGCCCAACAGCTCGCCACATGCTGTCCTGCGGGTTTCTGTATCTCTCTTGGTCTGCCTCCTCGTCCTAGACATGTTCCGGCAAAGTAATCTCTACCGGCACCGACCCAAAGTCCGGAGCACGCAAGCCCCACCACGACGTCAACGTAGAGATACGGCGGTGGGGTTATTATTAGTATTATTATAGCGGCCTCAGAATTTTGAAATATATATGGGATATCTAAAAAAAATCCCATTCAAAATCATAAAAAACGGTCAGAATTAACTGTAAATTTCTCCTTACGAGTACTACATTCATATTGTTACATAAAATTTATATCAGAATAAACATAGGTTCATAAAAAATTAAAATTGCATACTTAAAATAAAAAAACTTAATGATACTCAAAATAAACATAATTACAACGGCCAAATTGCTACTTATTGCGATGCATCGGGTGCTCGAACTGTTAAAAGGCCTATTACAAAATTGCGTTTTGAACGCAATTTTGTAATAGGCCTTTTAACAAAAAAAAATGTTATGGATACGACTGTATTTTTTTAACAATTTTATGTTTTTATGGGCATATAAAAGATTTTCAAAAATATACTGAGAAGGCACAGTCAGTAATGTAAGTAATCAGAACATTGTCTGTTCTAATTACTTACATTTATTTTTAATCGGACACGCAATAAGATATGCGAGGTGACAGTGCAAGTAAAACAATGCTAAACAGAAGGCGTATACAAGATAGGAAGGAAGCAGGAGACGTTTGCGTACAGTCGCGCCGGAAGCGGACGTGGCACGCGTGCCGGGCGTGGGGATGCGGGGTGCGGTGCGTGCGGGGCGGCCGGGCGTGCCGAGCACGCCACGCGTGCGCACTATGGGGACCCTTCACAAAATACAGTCATTATGTTGGGCAGCACGAACGCTTTGTAAGTAACTTTCAAGAAAATGTAGCTGCGACAGACTAGCTGTCGCTAACGACAAGCTAGTGGTAAATATGGCCGAAAGTGTGCACTTCCACACCACGGCATCGATCACCGACATATAAACTGCAACCACACACATGTCAGAACTCACTGACACGTCTGATGTGTATGACGGCGCCAGTGAGCGACAGCATCGTCATCATCTCGATCCGGTGGTGCGGGTTAATGTGAAACAATTTGATATTTTTTCCATACAAACTTCGGAGGGCTTTTACTCCACTGTTTGATATCGAACATTCAAAGTTTAACATGATATCGTTAAGGTCTCATTAGTAATTTTGTCTGTACGGAAGCAGAATAGTAAAATAAAAAGCCATTAAAAAGTTATAAGTCAACAAAGATTCGTTTTTCTTGCTAATTTTAGCGCAACTTTGGGCGTAAATAAGTAATACAAGAAGTGTGAAATCTCGAAAACAAAATCCGTACCGACACAGCAAAATTATCGAAGATTTCAATTAATTTTATTTCTAATTGATTCATGCAGCGGTTTTTTCATAAAACTCCATTTTCCAAAGGACTTTTCGTAATTTTTTACGCGCTTTTTTTACTAAAATCGTTCGGGACGGTGTTTCTGTGCGTGCCAACTATACGTTATCCATGTAGACCAGCTTCTAACTGCTCATCACTGATACTATTTCTGTCGGACACGTTGCCAGGTGAGACAGCGTGGTTTTTGGCCATGCCCACCATTGAGTTCGAGCCCGCGACTAGTTCCACGCAAGATTAATAAATGTACTTAAGAGGCCGACGTACTACGGCACGAAATGCAAACTCGAGACGTGAGCAAAATGCGTTTGGAATATTGCTATCTCTGTTCGACAAAAGAAGGCGGGGCCACAGATTACGGGCGCGCTTCGCAGTGTGTGTGAGCGGATAATACTAGATGTAGGTACTGTATGCCATTCATTCATAGCAAGTCGACATCATAAATATTATTTTATTATGAGTTATTACTCATTAGGTATGTTCATTATTTGCTTTATTTTTGTTGACTAATTTGGGGAATCGCTAGTGAATGTACAGACTAGTAATGCGTTTTTTGGAAATTTCTTTACCATGCCGATGTCTCAATATTTTAGGATATCTCGACTAATCTCAAGATAGAAGGCCTTGTAGAGAAAACCTAGCTAGTAGATACGTCATACAAATAAGGTAGGTAGGTAGGTAGAAAGAAGAGGTAACTTTGCCGCTCTGAAGTAGACTCTATATGACTGCGCGCATGCCAGTAGGTACGCATGCGCAACCTAACTTCAGAGCGGCAAAGTTATTTGACGCGAAGTGTAGGTACCTATACTTCGTTATCGAGCATGGACTTGTGGCACGGTAGATCGGCGGACCGACGGACGACGCTAGAGTAGTCATACGCACGTCGCGTAAATATAAATTATAGGGATAAGTATCTATTATTATTGTCATTATTTATTTTAAGTCTGTTTGTGTTTATTTATTTCCTTTAGAGTGGTCTCCACTTCTTATTGGTGGTCTCGCACTGGATTTTAAACTCTCCGTGTTGAGCCGAGCGTTGAGAATCCAACGCGCTGGGACACTCTCGTCCTAGCGCGTTGAAAAAACACGCGTTGAAAATCCAGTGTGCGAAAAAAAAATCCCGCGGAAAATAACAGCCCGTGCGGTGCGAACCTGGGCGAACTCGACATTATTTTGCGACGGCACAAGCAGCTCTGCATAATTTTTTACCGACATGTGCGTAAGTGCAAGCGACACGTCGTGGCGGTATATTTTCATCATCCTAACATAGACATACTGATGTCACTCGCACCGCTGCTGCACCGACAAATAAAAATCTGCGTTCGCAGTTCATTTGCCAAACATCTAAACAAACACGAGTTTTTGGAAAAATAACTGTTATGGACTACACATAAGGTTCAGTTTGCGCTACAACTTCATATTTTTTTTATGACTTTTTCAACATTACTAGTCAGTCTAAAATCAACTTTATTTACACTAACATAAAGTTCATATTTGCCTAAGTGGAAAACTCGTGTTTGTTTACATGTTTGGCAAATACATTGCGAACTCAATTTAGAGCGAGCAGTGTTCTCAATAGTGTCCTTGAGACAATAATTACGCCCGCTCGGTCACATAAGTAAAGAAAAGGAACAGTGACATGACATGACAAAACTTCGTACAACCGCGTTATGATAGGTAGGTACTTACAATACTACAACTTGGTGGTGGCTATGGCTTCGTCGCGTACGGAGAGCAACTAGCTTATACCGTCTCGGCCAATACTCACCACGCTACGGCTCATATTACATTGGCGCAGAAGGAACGGAATGGAAGCGAGTTTTTGGCACGAAATTGGGTCAAAACATAATGAACTTTATGTCAATTGTGTAACTTACAAACTACAAAATATTCGCTGAGGCCATAGCTGAGGCTCTTTAGACACATATGTAGGTACCTATCGAATAATATTAGTAACTAGCTGCCCGCCCTGGCTTCGCACGGGTATGCACTCATCTACGGTTCGCCTACCTACCCTAATTACACCTACCTACATACATACCTACCTACCTACCTACCTACTTACCTACCTACCTACCTACCTACTTACTTACCTTCCTAAGTAGGAAGGTAGGTAGGTATGTATGTATGTAGGTAAGTAGGTAGGTACCTACTTACCTACATACATACATACATACCTACCTACCTTACCTACATACCCACTTTACCAAGATACATACCTACCTACTTGCATACCTACCTACCTACCTACCCTACCTTCACCAACCTATCCTAAGAACCATCTCCTTACTAGATAACAAACACAACAAAATAAAGAAAATTATTCAAAAAACAAAAAACCCGACTGCAAAAACACATAACTGAAAAGAGAAAAACAAGCATTATAATCTATAGAATTTTGGTATCGCAGGCGGGGACAAACTAATAACCGGATATACGTATGGTGTAAGTTTTGTTTGCCCCGCCTGCGATACCAAAATTCTATAGATTATAATGCTTGTTTTTTTCTCTTTTCAGTTATGTGTTTTTGCAGTCGGGTTTTTTGTTTTTTGAATAATTTTCTTTATTTCAAGCTTTTTAGTTTTATTAATAAAAATCAAAATTTGGCATTGACTCGTTACTAGCTTTTATTTGATACCAATATTGTTATAATTTTTTTTTTTAAACCTTCCCGTCCCTTTTTTTTGTATTTGCAGATGCAATATATAAATATTATATAGCCTATGACACTTCTACAATTAAGACGAATCTAACGACACCTCATATGTCAAAATCCATCAAGCCGTTTAAAGCCGCGTGCCAAAGAAATAGACATACATACATACATACATACTCTCGAAAAACATTACCCTCCTTCTGGGGCAGTCGGGTAAAAAGAATTAGTGAAATTGGTCCAGCCGTTCACGCGTGATGCCGTGATCAAGGAAATAGGGATTCTTTTTTATATAATATAATTATATAGATCAAACAAAGACTTTTTCGTTTATGGGTGGTAGGCTCGTTGGAAACAGACAAAAATTTAAAAAAAACTTTTTCCCCTAGAGGATGATATGCTATTTTATCTCCGCTTTGGTACACTACAATGACGGATTTTTTGAGCAAGAAGAGTGAAAAAATTTTTATTTCTTCCTTTTTAGTGGGTCGGTTTGTAATTTATCTAAGATACAATAGCCTAATGTCAACTGCTTATCACCTTTTACAAAATATTGCTTTTCCCGATGCAGGGACGTTCATTGTTGAGGAGTTCTCCTGGTACTTCACCATTAGCTCCACTTCACCCTATGTATTGTGACGGGCATAAATTGCTTGGCAACCATATTAAAGTAATCTTCTCTAATCGCAACCCGTGAAATACGTATTATTGATAAGTTCCGGTGGCCATCTGTGGTCTTCATCATCACTTCCACTTCACTAAATGGTGCTTTCCGAGATCAAATTCAAGAGTAACTATAAAAAATACCTAAATCGCTATAGGTGCGCCTGTAATATTTCAAGAGTTCCCTCGACTTCTCCAGGATTCCATCATCCAATCTTGACTTGATGACAATGGGACCACCTGTGAAGTATACCCTTTCTGACAAAAAAATAATTTTCTAAATCGGTCCGGCCGTCTTCGAGTATTCCGGGAACAGACATTAAAAAAAAAATCGGACGAACTGAGAACCTCCTCCTTTTTTTGAAGTCGGTTAAAAATAGGTCAAGTCAAGAGGAGTGTCAGAAATATTACATACAAATACAATACAATTTAGCAAACAAATAAGTACGCGCGTACAGGTACAGCACACTGTAAAGTACCTAATCGTCTAAAGTTGACAAAAAATACTATGAACGAACTCCAACCAAGCACGTTGCGTTAGTGTGCCTTGTGCCTGTCGGAGCGATAAACACCTACAGGGAGCACACACACATTGACAATTATTGCTTGACGCGATAGCACTACTAGCTATCTGAAATTATGAGAAATTTGGATGTGTTCCGTAATACCAAAAATGATGAATGAAAACTTAATGTTTTTCCAATTTTTTTTCTATAATTTGTAACTTGATAATATAAGCTATGCTTGTGATGAAACAATATTACAAATATTGTTGTTTATAATAAAGAAAAAACAATATGAAAACAAGTCATTTATGCTGTAAAAATGTACGAAATGCAATTCGCTAATACTTCATGTAGAGGTAGGTTTTTGAAAAAAAAAAGAATTGGAAGCCTAGATAATTATTGTCTCAATCCGAATATCAAATTTATTTGGTGGAAATATGCTCGAATTGGAAATGATTTAGGTATTACGTTTGTATGGACAATTCAAAGGTCGCCGCGTTCTTAACTACTTATTTATTAATCCTCCCGATACCTACGTATATTGTAGCCATTGTGTACCGTACATCCGGTACATTGTAAGTTCAGGGTGTTTATCTGTTAGCGGTGGGAAGGGAAGACAAGCAGGCCGCATCGCCGACAAATCTTGTCCCGGCGGATGTGACGCGCGCGCCATCTTGCGGCGACGTGGGCGCTAGAAGCGCGCGTATTACCGGCCGGAAGTGGCGCGACGCCTCAATGTCCGACGAGCTCTTAATTCCAGCGTCGCTCACGATTCCACTCGAACACATTTTTATTTGATGTAATTTGTATGAAGTGGAACTCGACGGACGCGGACGACGACGCGCGGCGGTGGCGGCGGCGGCGCGGCGCGTCCGCTCGCTAATGACAAGGTAATAAGGAAAGATAAAAGACGTGAGCGGGATGAAAGACAACCGATCTGATGAGGAGCTGCTTGTCGCTAGTGATGACTGTGATGAGAAGATTGCATAGATTACATTAAGTTTGTTCATTCTGGCTTATATCCAATAGCGGATTCAGGGGGGGGGCTAGGGGGCCTAAACCTACCTACCCTCAGCGGGGTCAAGCCCCCCCCAAACGACAATCCCGGATCCGCCACTGCTTATATCAAACGTACATTTTACATTCGTCTCAATTTTGACACTTTTCGACAGAAAGTAACTAATTGAAATTCTGTTCTAGATTGAATAGAGTCAAGTTTTCTGTTTTTTCATTATTTCATTGGTCGTCAACCGATGTCTTCTAATGTAGCAGAGTCGATAGCAGCTCCTGCTCGATCGGTAATACCATAACGATCCAGTGTTCTAGCTACAACATGAAATCGCTTTTCAGACGGCATGATGACAGAGAAAGAGGAAGAGACCGGAGTTACGTCTTTTTCTTGGTCTTCGTGTAGTTTTGCATTTATTTTGGAGGGCTTAGCACTTTGAGAGGTAGATGGTATGGCTGTTTCTTCGTATAACGTGCGCTTGAACTGTCTTACGCGGGAAAAGTGTTGAAGGAAAGTAGATATTATTTATGCAATTGATTCGTTGTCTGATCAAAAACATATTCTATTTAAAAAAATCTTTGAATTAGTTAGCGTAATTAAAATAAACCTATTTTACATAAATATCAATTCTTTTCGATTTTCAATAACTTTAATGACTTTGGGGCAGTACTTCTAATTATTATTTTTTAATCATATTTGGTACTTAGTTGTAATTGATAGGTGCCAGAGCATCTATCCCGCATACCGCGACAAGGAAATTACAAAAAAAAAACCCCGAACAAGAGCGAACCACCCTAGTGAGTAGTGTTGCCTGCGTGCCGCGCGCCCGTTAGCGTGCGGCACTACACGACCACTCGCGACTAGCACAACCAGCCGAATGAATCTAATAGCTTATAGCCTAGTTACAATACACTAAAATGACAGACTACCCTCAATTATTAGCTTATTTGTTTTATTCCCGGCGCGCTAAATTGGATGTGACTAAGTGAGTGACTGAGTTTTAAGTTAGTGAAATTTTAATGTTTTGTTCCACAGTTTATAATGTTATTGTAAGTTTATTCTTATCTATTTCTATTAACAGCAGTAATACTTACTTACTTACTTTTCGCTTAATTATCTCTCTGTTTATCCTCAAGAAAGGGAGCGTGTTGGTACTTATGTATGTGTTTCGTGATTAAGCACTACACTACTAGCGTCTAGCACTGAGCTCTCGACGCTGTGACGTCACGCGGCGGGTATCTTCGCCAGATTAGCGGCGCAAGCAATGCAGAGCTGTCATGTGTCTGTCATGTCAGGCGCAGGGGAATTAATACTACTGCAGAGCTATGGGCAGCGTGACACACGGAGAGGTATCACAGTCCTTTTCACACTTTGCTTACATTTCGCAATATAAAACAACTGAACATTTTACTGTCGCTATGAACTATATTTGGCAGCATTTTTTGCGTTAAAACTTAAAAATGTAGCACTTACACAGAAAAAGCTTAATTTTATATTTCAATAATTAGGTATAAATAGGACGGAGTTTATATTTTTTTGTAAAAAGTTACTGATTAGTTGGATACAGCTTAATGTAAATATGTGAAGCGGGTGTCGAGCGCCGCTCGCCGCGCGCCGCCGCGCCGCAAGGGAGGGATGCGCCGAAGTACCGCGAGATTGCGAGAACAACGCGCACATCATGAATCATGATTAACGCCATGTGCTCCGCGACTGCAGTGGGTCCGCATGGTTGTACTTCACTTGTTAGCTCATTTGTTTCATCAGCCTGTCTACGCCCACTGCTAAACATGATGGTTTTCGGAGAAGTGTATGATGAAAACGTAATGAGTATTGATTTTTTTAATTCTTTTAAAACTGCTATCTCTGTATATTTATTTGGTTTGGTTTGAAAGCGTAAGACCTGAGCGGAGCGAGGATTAATCAGACGCCGTCCGCTGGCGCCAGCCCAACACACCCAACACACGTATCTACCTATGTTACTACCATAACGTTATTCGTACACGCCACTCACACGGTCATATACAGGGCCATTATAAAGGCGTGTCAGGTGCATTTCCGTCATCACTTCGACATTAACGAGCGTCATAAAAATACGAGGAATAAAGTATTACACTCGTTTTATAATCGAAATACATAAGTGCTCTGTGCGACTGTGCCATTCCGCGTTCCAAGTAAAGATTAACATAGTGTGTAATTATCGTGCTACACAAATAACTGGGACGTTTCAATTAAGTGCCGAGCAATTGGACGCAATAGCGGCAATAGTGCGCGACACCGCACGCGACACCGCACGCGACACCGCACGCGACAGCGCACGCGACGCTCGACGCGGTTGTTATTAGGTACTACTGCATATTAGTCAAAGGTCCACACGACGTGCCTCACGTACCCCGCGTAACCGGCGACCACTAACTATAATAATAGTAGACGCACAATATAAACTGGTCCGCTACTGAGTCGGTGCAAGTGACAGCCAATCATACAGAGGATCGCGCAGAAGATCGACTTCGCTTTGTGTTGTCAACGTCTCAGCTATCATCTGAAATGGCAGGATAACAACGGTTCCTTAACTTAGTTCTAAATAGGTTCGTGAGCGGTACATGTTCCATATAGCCTGCATACATTACCGTTACATGCTACATACTCCAGGTTGCTGTCGAGTGTTGGCTAATGCCGCGTATCGGCGATCAGCTAAAAGCAGCGGAAACGATGTGCGCGCACGTTACACAGCACAAGCCCGAGGGCCGCGGCACAACCGCACCGACCGACTATGTATTGTAATTACCAGCACAGTCGCCTGTTACCTCGCGACACACTATAATAACACAAGTCCGCTGCGATGGCCTAAGTGAATAAAAATATAAGTTAAAGTGACGCGCGCCGTACTCGACGACGACATGATTTGTAAGCGCCGCCACAGATTTATGTAAGTTGTAAGTTTAGCGTCGCATGCAGCCGACTGTTACCGACTTATTATTGTTTGCTAAAGTTTTTAATTAAACTAGTGACTTGCACACTGTTTGCTGCTTGTGTTTGAGTGAAAGTTTCAAATGTACCCGTACCTACACTAGTCATAATGTGGCTTGTGTGTTTATTATAGGACATAGATATACTCACGCCTTCTTTCCATGGGGGTAGGCAGAAAATATGGAACTCCACCTGCTACGATCCTTAGATACTCCTTTTGCTTCGTTTAAAGTTCATTATATATCTGGTCATACACGCACGCCGGTTGCGAGTACCGACCACGCGCCTAGGGCATGATATTCGGATATCCGGATATCCGAATTATTCGGATATCCGTCGAAAATATTATCCGAATATAATTTGTTTTACTATCCGGATAAAACGGATAATACGGATAGTTACTTTTGTTCCATTTTCCTTTTGATAATATAACATTTAACGTTGTGTTTTAAAATTGGTATTCGCAACGTGACAATCCATGCTATATCTTCAAAAATCCATCTAATGACACAATTAGTATGTACATTCATCAAATCATCATAGAGAAAAATTTTAAGTTATTTTGCACAGAGCTCGACTTCAGTTGACGACAGCGGTGGTGATGACGTAGCACTCAGTGGTTACAAGCAGCAGAAACTGAAATATCATTTACATTTCCAGAGAAAATAAGCAAAGAGATCGAAAGGACTCTGCAGGTTGACCATCAACAGTGAATGCTTTGACAAGCATGGCATTTTCTTTAAAGGCATTGGCAAGAACGATGGCTTTGATTAGTAGTGTTGTTCTCTAGATTCATCTCGGTATTGTGTCTTGCTTGACGAGATCTTACAGAACCAAAACAGAGTTCCTGTTAAATGCAACATAAAGAAAAGGTTAGGCTTTGCTACACTTGAATAAGCTGTTTTGGTAATCAAGCCAAAATCAGATTGATATGGGAAGTAGGAATTTGGAGCAGAGGCCTCATCATGATTCTCTGCATTCATGATTTGCTTTCCTGCCTGGACCATAAAAACCCAATCCGGAAAGTCCTCTTTAGGAATATCCAAAATTTCACATATAATATATGTCCAACGGAAGATAGGACTGCACAATCGCGATAACGAGAACTGACCCGAAACGAACAGAAGATAGTTCATATTCAGGGAATCGATGAAAGTACATGTCATTCGCGGCTACTAGTTTGTGCTGATCCAACTTATACAACAGATACTTTGACATCTAGCAATGTCAGTGGTGTGATTTTGACTCATTTATTACAAAGCACTAATTAGCACTACTTTGTAAGACTTCCAGTCTTCATCTAATGTGCTTTCAATTGTTCTAGCCATCTTAACAAAGATAGCATTTGACCAGCTCACGATCTATTTTACCATTGGTAGATAACCCGCCGTGGATGATAGCTTTTAGAATACTATGACTTTAAGGCTGTAAGATCTTCCCTTGTAAACCTTGTATTTTCTTGCAAATAAACAATTTGAATTTGACTTTTTCTCGTATCTGTCAATGACAGATCGGACAGATTTTGCTTTTAGTGCGAACTGAAGTACTTTAGTATACGATTGTTGGAGAGTTTTTGTAATAAAAATGTCGATTGTAAACTAATATAAGTTTGATTTACCTCTTTTACAGTGGTATCCAAAATATCCATATTATCCGGATATATTCGAATAGTTGTCTGGCATTATCCGAAATATCCGAATAGTAAAATGGGCGGATAATTGCATGCCCTACACGCGCCTGACCCTTCTGAAGAACGTCACCAATAAGGTGAGTAAGTGGTAAGGTGATACAATTAGGTCCTTCTAGAGGAACCCCGCGTTTGCACTCACATCTGCCCTGTAAATAACTTTTGTCTCTTTTGACTCTTCCTCTCAACATGACCAAACCATCTAAGCTTTCTACTCTTTTTAATTTTTGTCATTGCATCTGCTTTTAAACCTCACCGTTGCCTTATCACGTTATACTTCATCAGCCTATCATTCTAGTTACACCACAATGCTTCGCTAAGAATGCATGTCCATAATTGGTTTACAGTAAATAATTTGGTATTAAATGAGAAGAAAACTAAATGCATAAGATTCGCGTTACCGAATGTTAGAAGTAGTGAATGTCATGTTTTACTGATTAAGGAGACACTAGAATTTGTCGAAAAAACGGTTTTCCTGGGGATCACGCTTGACTCAAAACTACAGTACACAGTGGGGTCCTCCCTTAACATCACTTGCAGGGCGGTTAACCGGTAAAACCCGACTATATCCATTTGGATAGCAAACTAACACCCCCTACAAGGTCGACCATATCCATTGGGATACGCGTGTTAGAAAATAAGGTAGGCACTATAAGTATATGTATAGATATTACCCAAATAGCAACATTTGAATGTCAGAATGACTACTGATTATTAATTACTTATGAATGTTCTTATAAATAAGTTGTGTAGGGAACGGTTTTCATGAAATAAAGCACAGAAAGACAAGACTAGATATTTATTCAATTAGACTTGTCAGTATTTAATCAGAAAGCTAGTTGTCCGTTCCAAATCTAGGTCTTCATGGAGAAGAAGGACAAGAAACTCCATGGAAACAATATTACAGTATTCTATCAACACAATTCTTATATTTCCATAAATTATCGTTTATTGTTAACAGTTTATTCTATGTCTTGGATTCAGAATAATAGCAACATTATAAATATAGCAATATTGGCAATAATACACCAACATAATCAGCGATAATTAAAGTATAATATCAAATTACTTAACTTACGTGACACCTGATCGGTATATTCCACACACTAACAGCACTATAACCAACCAACTGAACATTTACTGAGTAACTGACTATTCCATCACTTGATTCGGTCCGCACAGCTCAAAAGCCAAATAGAAACTGACTTCCCACAGAAGGCGGGTCTTTTATAACATCGGTTCTTGTAAACAAGGTGGGGGATCATCCCACCTTGTTTGAAACGTAACAATCGTTTGAAACAGTTTGTTATATTAAAATAATAATATAAAATCTAAGATATACTAAATGTCTCATTAAATATTACTTAATTATTAATAGAAATAATATCTTAATTAATTTTACAAGTATTACTTTTAGGTAAACAATACCTTAGTCAAATGAGGTACTTTTACATTGGTCTCAAGCTTCGTAAGTGTGACAGATGTCACTATCCGACAAACAATATTATAATAACCTCAAAATGAACTATCTGACACGCGCTTCACAGCGTAGCCCTTTGGACACGGTGGGGCTATACGGATGTCCCTTTTGGTCTGTGGGTTGTTTCTCTCTATGGCTTCTGATTGTCGATTAGAAGTAAAATTGTCAAAAAATTATAGATAGCACCGAAACATTCTGAAAAATGTCAAAAGTGACGTAATGGGGCGCGTCAGTGTCAAACCGCGGGGCTTGAACGTTAAAACGTGTATTTATGTCGGTACGTGACCGTTCAGCTTACGCTGTTTGGAAAATCCACCAACTAACAGACGTGGATACCGCGAGACTGGTCTATTTTAGTTACTTTCATAGCATCCTGTCTTACCTGTAGGGACGAGCTGCAGATATTAAGCTGACGTGCGCACGGACGTACTAAAATCGCGGCAATTTTTTTCCGCGTATTGGATTTTTGACGCTATGCTTAACACCGAGAGTTGAAAATCCAACAGTGTATTTTCTTGACGAGCTGGGATACGCGCTGAATACGCTCTGTTTGATAAAACAGAGCGTATTCGTCGCCGCGAACACACAACATTGCCGCGATTGTATTACGTACGTCGCCTTATTGTATCTTTATTCTGCAAAAGAGGGCTGCCAGAGCCATCTACAAATTAACATCAACTTGACAGTAAGTAGGTATATATTAATATTATGTATGTTCGAAAAAATAAGAGACACGACAGACATAATTTTAACAGAAATAAGATCAAATTAGATCAACCACGTTTCAGATTGTCTAAATAAAGTACACACTTCTGTTATGGGGTACTGTGTGGAATGTTATTTTATAATAAAATACCACTAGACATTCTTTAACTGAATGAGAAGAAACATGCTTGAAATGCACACTATGTAGACAAGCATATTATAAGTTGGATGATTATATCGTAGATAAAAATGCTTGGCTTGAGCTGGTCCTGCTCCACGGCCACTTGGGCTCATTAGTTAAACAATTTAATATTTGGAAGAGTTGCGGCCCCTTTTTAACCGACTTCCAAAAAGGAGGAGGTTCTATGTTCGACTTTATGTATGTTTTTTTTTTTTTTTTTTTTTTATGTATGTTCACCGATATCTCCACCATTTGTGGACCGATTTTGAAAATTATTTTTTTGTTTGAAAGGGTAAGCTCCCGAGGTGGTCCCATATAAATTTTATTGACTTTGCTTAGATAGTTTTTGAGTTAGCTTCAATAATACATATTTTTCCCACTTAGTTTATATGGACGATATGATGATAGCTTCCTGTCACTGTTATTTATTGCAGTTAGTGGTATTGGATATTGTGTGGGGTAGGTACCACAACTAAAAAGTGAAAAATAAAAACTTTTTACAAAAAAAATTAAAACCGACTTCCAAAAAAAACCACTACAAAGTGAAAAATAACTTCGTACTGTAATTTCGGAAGTCGGTGGCAAAAAACGAAAATTAAAAAACAAAGACACCGACTTCCGAAATTACAGTACGAAGTTATTTTTCACTTTGTAGTGGTTTTTTTTGGAAGTCGGTTTTAATTTTTTTTGTAAAAAGTTTTTTATTTTTTATTTTTTTGACATTACGAACTTAATGTTTTTTATTTTTTTACTTTATTACTTTATTTAACCATATTTTAATTGTTCAACACTCCAAATACTTAATAATAATTTTCTTTCTTTTTGTTAGTAAAATTCTATTACTTAATCTCTCAAATAATTGCCAACTATAGTTTTGTATAATTTAGAAGCATTTTAATTTTATTATTGTAAATGTGAGTAGGTACCATGGAGCCGTTTGTTATATTATTAAGATGTATATTAACTTGAAAGAGCGCAGTTGAGAGTATGTCATGCTCATTTAAATGTCTCGTTGATGGTGACGAGTCTGTTGGATCATTCGGTTCCCTACAAAATGGTTGAGCTGGATGGTGTTGATTCACGCGTCACTCCGTCGTGAAGGGGCCGTCAGTTGACACTCATGGTCATCTTATCAGCCAGGCTTATTTTTAATCTGATATTTTGAATTGTTTTGTTTATTTTTTGTACATTGTTCTCATTATATATAGAAGCACCAAGAATATTGTTCCCAAGATTTTATAATATTTATAGGTATTTAAAAGAGTGTCCTAAGAGTTTTTTGCCCGTTCTGAGTCATAAAGGTCTACGTTTTGGAATGGGCATTAACACACTAACTGACCGACTATTTGTACATCAAAAGTACCTGTAAATGGTTTAATTGAAATAAATGCTTTGAGTTTTTCGGAATCCTTCATTGTGCGTAGTCCGACACTCATTAGGCCGATTTTTTTAAATTGTCTATCATCGTTTTAGAGCCTATCCAAAATACAGTGCGCGTTGAAGTTTCAATCAAGCGCCTCTCAAATTCGTTTAACGTTCCAACGAGCGTCGGTATTTTAAAATTGCCTAGTCTTCGTACAATGGACCCGCGCTCAATGGATAGTGCAAGCGACGCGGGCCATTCGTCAAGCTGCAGGCGTGAGCAGGGGCGGTCGAGGGTGGGGGAGGGGGGCGAGAACTGCTGCGATACTAAATGCAGTTTTTGCGGCGCGCTGCGATTGATTCACACACGTCGTTAGCCGCCGCCGCCGGTTAGCAGTGTCGCCCGACCCTACCGGTCGCCACCGGTACCCGACCGCGACGCCCGGCACAACCCAACAACCAAATCCTCCTCTTTTCAGATCTCTCGTGCGGCCTATTTCCTCTCCAATAAATGACATTCTGCAACGCTGAGCCTTTCGACGCCTGCTTTAGGGTCGGGCCACACCTGCCGAACGTTCCGCGGCGGAACGTTCGGTTGAATACGCTCCTAATGTTTTTCAAGTTACATATGACACATCAGCCGAACGTTACGTCCATAGTAGAAATATGACGCGACGGAGCGTTCCGCCGCGGAACGTTTGGCAGGTGTGGCCCGACCCTTAGACTACAGGCTCGTGAGCCGCGCACGTGAACCTACTCGTACCACTAGTCACACACACACCGCTATCGTCGCCGTCGCCTCACACACGTGACACGACTAATATCAAATGTTTCCGCGGGATACAGTTTCACAGCCATGTTTATAAAATGTGATTCTCGTAAATATTAATATTGTTTATCTTTGGAAACGTAAGTTGTTTTTGTAAACTACGGGAATGAGCACACGACCGTCTCATCGCGACGGTTGAGCGAAACATACTACCAAATACTTGCTCAACGTGTTAATGAAACAGTGCACTCGCACACTCACGTCATTGCGACGACGTACAGCGAGAGCCGGCTCCGGAGTCTTGACGCTTTCGTTTGTCCTTCTGCAAAGAAAGCGGTACTCAATGTTTATTGCGTGCCGACTTGAGCTGGGTCTGATTAGGTTCCTGACACTGATATCCTAAGGCTCCTAACTAATATTATAAATGCGAAAGTGAATGTTTGTGTTTGTTTGATACGCTAAAACGGCTGAACGGTTTTGTATGCAATTTGGCATATGGGCAGACAGTGACCTGGAAAAGGACATAGGATATCTTATATCCCGATATTCCCACAGGATCGAGGTGACACGATCATGCGGGTGTAACCGCGGGGCGCATCAAGTTCTCTACATAAAGTTCGAGGTATAATAATAATATCGTTTAGTTTTGGAAAAAGATAATCTATTTCTGCTATTAAAAGATCTATCAATAATTCGTCAACCAAGACGGCGTAAGAACTGGTTTCACTTGAAAACGTTAAGATCGTTGAGTTCTTCAGCCACAATAATTTAAAGTAAAAACACTCGTTCAAGACGAACAGATTTCACAACAGAAGAGCGTTCCCCCTCTGCGTAGAATACAGATAGGAATTCTCAGCGTCACAGACTTATTCAAGATTTGTGTCTAGATTACAAATAAGGATTTTAAATAGCTTCTGGGTGTTGGAGGCGCCCGCTGGCGGGTCGCACGGCCGCTCGGAGGCACGGGCGGCGGCGGTCGCCTGTGAACACATTTCAATAAAGTTTTTCAACAAGGACTGTGCGGGATACACGCGGAGAAAAACATTATGCAGCACCTGGGAATAACATTAGCGTTTTACAATATTGATATAAATTGTACAATGTTCTCTACTGTGCATAAGTTCATGTTTGATTACATTTTGGTGCACAGGACAATAAATGTCACATAATTGCCAAATACATTTTATAGGTTCCCTAGTTCCCAACTGTACACGCTTGGAATACCAAGGTAGTATCACCGCTCCACAATTAACAAAACTACAAGAAACTTACATCTAAAAGTTGTACACGGCAATCATCGGCGACTGTTTACTTTACTGCTTTTCTTTACTTTACTGCGGGAGTCTATTGGTGACCCGCGACCGTACGACAAATTGAAACAGTGCCAATCTACAGTGACCGTCGTAAGGAACCTCTCTATCGACTGTCGCTACTACTTACAACACGTCTGGGAACGTTCCCAAGCCTCTGCTCACAGGCAACTCTCAGTTCCATCGTTAGAAAGCTACGTTATATTCGTTGAAAAAAAATGCGCACGGACCTACACTACATTGCATTTTACTAAATGGTTCATTGTAGTCATTTTAAACTGTTCTTGTTAATTAGCATCGATTGTGCATAATGAAAGTGTGTGAACACAAAAAGCCCCTCTTCCTCCTATGCTATTTACCGTCATTTGTATTCAGTGCCGCACAAAATAATTAAGTACTATTTCTTCGCAATAAGCATAAAACTCGCTTCGTCTACAACATTCCGATTGCCAAACTCTGCCCCCCCCCCCCGCCCCCGGGTCGCTCCGCTTGTTACTCGTGTTTTTAAAACTGCAAATTAAACTCGTTTCATTTACGCCTCTCAAATATTAATGATATATTTGTAATGTTCGCTCACTTCCTGTGTCCTCTCGGCTTTACAACTTGGACGTGAATTATTTATGTCGCATTTATTTAGGCACCTCTCAAACAGAGCACCTGCCATCAAATCTCTCCAGCACCCTTGGTTGACTAGTAGAGAATGTCTCAGGCACTTAGTCCACCTTTGTTCCTTTTTTTTTGAGTGCGATTAGTTTAAATTAATAATAATAATAAATGCACCGAGCCCGGTGCCGCGGTGTACTTATTATTATTTATTTAAACTTTTCTTATGTAAGTCAAATCATATTTTGTATCCGCTACCTACAGTGAATCGTGAACTGACTCGCCTGGGAGCACACTGAAGAATTCTTACCGTGTGTATGTCCCACGAATAATTAGTGACTACGTATAATAAAATTATGATATTTATATAATGTATATGTGGGACTACAAACAAACGTGTCTGTAGTCCCGCGGGAGGTACCATAGCGAGCTCCTGGATCCATTTTAAGTACAACCAGCCATTTCAGATTCGGCTGAATACAATTATAATAATGCATTATGGTAAATTGAGTAGGATTCGACGTAATAAGTTATATTTGGATCTCCATTACTGGCTTTTATTATACTAACTCTGTGTCAATCAAATCAATATTTTCATTCGTATTTTTACACGACTGCCCAAAAAGGAGTGTAATGTGTTCATATTCAATTAATTCCAGGTATGTAATTACGTCCATTGACTGTCAGATCTCTGCAACTTGAAACCAATAATGTCTAAGAATTAACGGATAAAACTCGTCTTTGTTATACTTCAGAATGTCACAGTCGCAGCTCGCAGCTAAACCTCCGTAAGAAGTTCAGGGAAGAGTCGTCTAACTGTAACTCAATTAGCGCAAAATCGTGTTTCAAAGCTTGGAGGTGCGGGCCGCGAGGCGAGGCGGGGGGGAGGGGGGACCGGCCGGCAATTATTGCCTGTCACTAATTACAGCCGGCGACCGGCAGCGCGCACTCCGTAAATAATGCCCTTAAGTAAGATGATACTTGTTCCGTAATAGATGACCTCATCATGTCAGTAATCTTTCGGATTTTTCCGGTGTTTAGTCAACAATGTTTACTTTTACGGCCCAAATTAATTACGTATTTCGCGCGTAGCCAGGCGTTGCTGTACCACAACCGTATTACGTACTCTTTTACGTGAATTTTCACTTTATTGAAGTTTGTTGCCTCGATTGGCGCACTCACTAGATATTTATTATGCTCTTTGGAGTGCCCTTTCGAAAATGTCCCTTTCCCAAAATGTCCCTTTCCCAAAGATGAAAGATGGCCCAACGTATGACGTTAATTTAAAAAGTAGCAGGTGTTGGCCTGTTTTTTTATGTTTTTTTTTTTGGTGTTGGCCTGTCTCCTGATGAGGGGTGCGACGCTACGACGAAGGACGTTCGTTACGTCGACGTTAGTTTCATTATAATTATAATCCATAAGCTTTTCTCATGTGATGATGTTACAAAGAAAAAGACAGATTCTTAAAATTGATTGAGTTAATTTGTGCTCTATTGCTCATTACAAATAGAAAAGTTCCCCTGCATTTTATATGCAGAGAAATGTTTACAAGTCTCATCGAATTTTTTCCTTATATTGAATTATCTTTACAGACTTAATACCAAGGGAAAATCTGTTGATGGATCAATTGCAAAAACCTAAATACAGCCTGGCATCACTAAGACACAGTAGGTACCAATATCTTGGAAAAAAATGAGTCAGGCGTGCTAAAATAAATTGTAACGTTGGTGCAAAAAAATTAAAAATCGAAGTCATTTTGACCATACCAATGTTGCTTGCTCATTTATATAAATTAATAAATACTAAAGGCATATAAATCTGTTTTATTTTACCGATTTCAAAATAAACTAGTTTTGGAATTAGCTATTATCTGCAATTCTGCATAGAATGCATTTTATCGATATCGATAAGTTTATTGATTTCTATACGTTGCGCCCCTATCTTTGACAGCTCTGCCCTCCAAGGACATGGATGTCAAGTTTGTCAGTGCTGCTTAGAATGTTCATGTTGGTAGCTATGTTTTTGCACTGGATGCTTGTTTTGTCCAATTTATTATAATTTATGTTGCCGTAACCTAACCGTGTTTCATGTTGGAACTAACTTATTACTTGTAACAACTAAATGTGCACATGAATGCAATAAAGTTTGTGTTTAAGTTTTTTTTTTATGTGGTTGGCCAAAGAAGGTCCCAAATTCCCACAAACTGAAATGTTTTAAGTTCCAAGTTACATGCTCTGTGGGGGTAACTGACAATTGACACGAACAAGAACGAATCTTTTTTCATACGGCTTTTATAAAATTCAAATTTAAAATAATGTTATTCCTATGACAATATTTTAAGACAAAAAAATATTGAACCTCTTCCGCCTCAAAAAAAGGCTAGGTTGGCAGCTAAATGCTGCAGTACGTACACGCACATTGTTTAATAATGTATGCAGTCCTAAAGAAAAACAATGTTGCACACACGCTTGCCTTGAACCCTACAAAGACAATGTTGCACACACGCTTGCCTTGAACCCTACAAAGACAATGTTGCACACACGCTTGCCTTGAACCCTACAAAGACAATGTTGCACACACGCTTGCCTTGAACCCTACAAAGACAATGTTGCACACACGCTTGCCTTGAACCCTACAAAGACAATGTTGCACACACGCTTGCCTTGAACCCTACAAAGACAATGTTGCACACACGCTTGCCTTGAACCCTACAAAGACAATGTTGCACACACGCTTGCCTTGAACCCTACAAAGACAATGTTGCACACACGCTTGCCTTAAACCCTACAAAGACAATGTTGCACACACGCTTGCCTTGAACCCTACAAAAACCAAGTATGTTATATGCTTTTTGGAACCAAAAACCAGTTAAGTTAAATTAAACCCTGCGCTGGCTGTGTCACTAGGTCTTATGATGGACACGAAACTTCGTTCCCACTAACACGTGTCTGAGTCTATCCCTAACTGCTATTATAGACTTTATACAAGTCTTGTTTGTGGAGTCTTTGGTTGTATCTAAGTTTAATTAAACAGACACGGTGTATGGCCAACGACTACTGTCAAAAACCGAAAGAATGATCCAATAAACGCCTGTGCACGATTTTGTTGTAAAGTTATTTTACATAAATATATTACACTTTTCTTCAATGAGCACAACATTTAAAAAAGACGTGTGGCACTTGGGGACTGCCCCGGCGAAGCTATTGCATAGCATTTTTTATCAACTTACGCAATTGTAAAATATTAACCCGAATACAAGAAATAGCAATGACGACATTGACAGGAACTGTTATTCACATTTATAGTTTTTAAAACTTGACACAACGTAATGGGAACATCAAACTAATAAAAAAGTTTTAATTTAACTATTAATAGTCAAGGATCATTCGTCTAAGTAAATTTGAACTTTATTGTCAAACAGTTAAACATAATTTTCAATACAACACTCTCGTATCATTCGTCTAATTAAATTTGAACTTTGTTGTCAAACAGTTAAATATAATTTTCAATACAACACTCTCGTATCATTCGTTTAAGTAAATTTGAACTTTGTTGTCAAGCAGTTAAACATAATTTTCAATACAAAACTCTACTCTTTCTTAGGTAGTATTTTCGTTACGAAATTTCTGGATTAGGTCTCCACGCTCAAGGCCCGCGATAGAAGCTATGCAATAGCTTAAAAATGAACGTTAGACGTAAACTGCACTTGGCGAGCGTACTCTTTGTTGTTATTAAATCTCACTTCCTTTCTTACTTATAATTATGAATATAATAGACTATCGTGAGACACAGAATCGGTGAGGGAAGAAAATGTTCTCAACAGCTTCCCATCCCATAGAACAAGACGAGGCGGCTTTTAGAGGCAGTTTTCGCTAAGCAGCTACTAAATGCTGAAACGATATCCCTCCTCCCTGAAGTATACGTTCCTAGTAAAGTAAAAGTTGCTTGACTTTCAAATTGAAATTAAAAGTATTTTTATTAACCCACCAAAAAGATTTTCAAATGTTCGAGCCAACATGTCTGCCATGTCAAACAATTTATTTTATATACAATTTTGTAACTGTATCGATTTTATATATTTTTTTCTTTTATTAGTTTTTTTATTATTCAATTATATTGTCTTATACTCTGAATGATCATGAAAACCTTATCAAAATCCGTTTTCGTAGTTTAGAAGTTCATCTCAGTCACATGATTTTATCTTTTATTTTTTATTAGATTATTCGCAGATATTGGGTATTAATTTAAGTTTTTCATTAATACCAACACTTGCACACGCAAAACTACACTATCACACAGACAAAACATGTGGCTCGGGCGTTTCGCTACCGTCACATGGCCCATAAGGAGATAAATTAATGTACTGTTCATTACTTTTCTGTTATACAATAGTTAATTTTTCATTAATTTAGTTAATGATTTCTCATGTAGAGCCAAACTTCTAACTCTACACGCCCCACCTCAGTCGACGGCGATTGAGTTGGAAACAGCCCAGCCACATATTTTGACTATGGTGTGTTTGTACTTTGTATGTGTATGTGAGCACCATCTATCGCATAATTAATTTATCTGTCATTGTTCCATTTTTAATTCTTTCACATATAATATTGCATAGTCCTGGGGCACATAATAGACAGTTTCGAGATATTTGAGCTACCTATGTTTAAAGAAAAGTAATTTTTTTGTGATCATTTTATTTTATTTTATTTATTCGGCTCACCAACAATTGAATACACTGATACAAAGATAATGAGATACATCCAATATACTTATAGACTAGTGTACCAATCTCTTACAGGTAAGCACATCATGCATTACTTATGTTGTTGGTTGATATTGATAAGCAGCGACAACTTCAAATTAGATGAGTTCTTATACTCATCGAAGATAATATAATATTATTTTCACACTAATTACAATTTAAAATCAAATTTAAATTAAAAATCCAAAATAAAATCATAATTAACATCACATAAAATCAAAATTAACACTAAAACTAAGATTAAAATCAAAATTAACTTCACCCTGAAATTATTGAAATTATTTTACAAATTTTACAATCACATAGTACTTCGGAACTTACCAAGTGAGTCAGAGTGCACATCAACAACATCACTGCAGCTATTTAATAATTTACATGGCGGGGGATTGGAGAATTAGCCCCAAGAACAGTTCTGCGAAGAGGAGGACATAACGGGGTTATAGAAGCTCGTGGGCTTTTCGTGGGTACACGGATTTTGATTATCAAATGTGCAGCGTGTTTTCAAGGTAAATCTTTCAAATAGTGGTTGTTCAATCTAGTCGTAAGTCATCTCGCGATAACTGTACCTTCACACCAAACATTATCATACGCGTACATGGGAACATGGTACCATGTGCTGGTGTCCCTGACTCGTGTCCTCCATGACAACTGATACTCGTACTACACGTGTCACCTGGCCCTGCCGGACCGGCCCGTCTCAGACCGGACCGGCTGGTGGGTAACACAAACATCTCAGGCTGAAATATCCTGCAATGTAATAATATGGCCACGTCTACGAATGCATGGCTACGAGCGCGTAGACGCTGGCTACGCCGTAACGCTTGCTACGCCGTAACGCTTGCTACGCCGTAGCTGCTACGAGTTGTAGCGATATTCAAAATAATGTTATTGTTGTTTGACCATTTATGTCGTGTAGTCCTGAGACTTGAGATATGTTGTTATTAAGTACACCCAAATTTAAATAAAATTTTATCTTATAATCGAAATTATACTATAAACTAGTTTAGTATTATTTGCGTCAGTATACCAATCGATACCTGTCCATTCGTTTGTTTGCAACACTAACTAAACGTCAATAGCCGCGGCGCCACATCTAAGTACTAAGTTTGTGTCAAATGCGGCGTTTTACTGCATTATTATTAGCAATGCGGCATTGAGCACGCAGCAGCTACAGCGGTTTACAGCTGTACAGCGTCTAATAACGATAGCGGTGTAAAGCGTGTTGAGCTTGAATGTTTCCTTGCGGGCTATTACTGGTCGTATTGGCTATGATTATTAACTCAGCATTAACAGCAAATAGATAAGCAAAAGTTTCACTTTATACAACGGGCCCGACACAAGGCGCCGAACTAAATACTATTCAAGTTTGAGGCATTTTTGTGATTGTAGTTTGAGTTCTCACTTTATCACAGTTAGTTTCGGGTTTTCATTGCTTGGTAGCATCGTGATACATATGTATATAGCCCAAACAGAAAGGCAGGCTTAATAGTGGTTCATTTAACCTGCTTAGCGGCTCATGTGGCGGTGGTTCACTTTAAATACGTGTTGTTGGAGATGGAGAGGCCATCTAATATTACATATTTTTCTTTATAAATTATAATTTATGAAGAAAAATATGTACTAAGTAACATAGGCTATAATTATAGCCTATGTTACTTAGTGATAATATAGCATTC
Source organism: Conistra vaccinii (assembly GCA_948150665.1). Lineage (NCBI taxonomy): Eukaryota > Metazoa > Arthropoda > Insecta > Lepidoptera > Noctuidae > Conistra > Conistra vaccinii. The sequence goes on from OX411323.1 coordinate 25,495,703, forward strand.
TAATGGTGGAAGTAATTTTTAAATCGGTTCAGTGGTTTTTGAGTATTAGTAATTACCAAAAAAATACAAATCATTCTTCGTTATAATATTAAGTGTAGATATTAATTAGCCGCGGCTGATCCGTGTCTCGGTCACTCGACAGATTGTACACGTAATATCGAACTTGATTTGCTGATCCGTCTTTCATTAAAATTTTAATGGCGCCGGCTCTGACGTAATTAGGCTCCGATTTAATTTATACTCGAATACCGCACGCCAAGTGAAGCTAATTACGAATTAATATAATAAAAAGTGAACTCAATTAGCCGAATGTCCGGCTGACCGGACGACCGGCCGGTGGCCCCCCGGGGGCGCCGGGTGGTGTGAAACAACAAATAATGTTTTCTAACGATTCGTGGCGCGTCTACAATCTCACAGTTGTAAAGTTTTGAGACATTAAAATGTTCTGCAAGTTTAGTGAATGGTTTCAATAAATTCGATCAGGAACATTGTATGAACAAGTAACAGGTTGGTAAGAGAGAGAAATTGTGAATTTGGTCAAAATGAAAATCCAAGATGGCAGCTGCGAAAATCATCAAATGCGAAACATTTGACGATTTTCGCAGCCGCCATCTGATCTTGAGAGGACATACAGTCATGAACTAATAAAAAACATGTTGGCATGATGCCATATTGTTTAGATGTAGGTTCATTGAACACTAAGAGTCAGATTGATACTTACTTATTCTATTAATGTTCGATAGCTTATGTGAAGTTATGTGTGCCCGGTATCATGGCAGACTCTGCTAGCATGCTGGTGTGCAAGGTGTCCCGCGTGCGGATAGTCATCGCTCAATGCTGTTCCTTCATGTTTGTCATACATTTGTTCTGGATGTCGTGCTGTAGGTACACCGCGCTATGTTCCTGGCCAGCTGCCATGATGTGCAGTAATAGCGCACATTAGCACCACGAGCACGGCTGCTCCTCAATGCGCCCACTTAGTGGTAATCCCTTAATGTTAAGTTCCCCATAACGACGCCATACAAACAGCATAGCTAGCTCGTATATTAGCGGTACACCAGAATATGATCTCCCAGATTCTTTGAATAGGTACGGCCACAATAAATAGTCGAGTAATAACTTGAGCGACAACCCAAAAACAAACGACCATATTATATTAAAGGCCACGGCAGTTGATTTCCGCGGGTGACAGCTTCAAGGAGGTCGTGCTGGTCATGGTCCGCCTCCTCTGGCTGACCCCCGCCGCGGCCGCAGATTGTAAATCGTAGCAATTCGCTCGAGAAACACTTAACCGAAACGAGTTCATCTTACAAATACTTCAAAAAAAATGTCCGCCAAGTTCGAAGGAATTTTGAGAATTCGTTTTGTAGAAAATGTAGCCGACTGAAAACGACACATCGAGAATTGTATTGTTCAAGAAACGAGAAAGGCAGCGTATGTTATTAGTATGACTTATTTGATTCTCTCTCTAGTTACAACATAGTACGTAGCATAGAAATATAAATAACAGTATCTATGATAGTACGTAGCATGTAGTACGTATAAGTAGGGCAGCGCGACAACAGAGCTAGCTCGCTACATAAATCGGAGAAGTAATAGGATCCGAGTGGATCCGCTGCGGTTCGATCAGACATGCGCCCATTACGCGGAGCTCCCGAGCTTAAATCCGCTGCCGCGGTCAGCAGAAATATGACCAGCGCAGGCTGAGCCGCCGCGCCGCCGCACTCGCACCACGCCGGGGGTCAGGAGCGCTGGTCAGGAGCGTACTTTATGAGCGGCCGGATAAGCCGCCAGTGTATCGGCTCATTGGACGTTAATTAAAGTTACTCGTTTTATTTGGTGCGGTACAATCGTGTCGATGACAACTACCAGTTAGTGACCCCTCCCCCCGCCCGCTGCCCGCTCCACACAGCTCGACTAGCTCGGCACAGCTTCCAGTGAGAACATTAATAAAATAAGTGACAGAGGGAAGGATTTTCGAGAGCGCGCGATATTAATTAAAAGTTTACGTGTTGTTGGCGTCATTCTATTATTTCATTACTGCCGCTCTTACCACTTATACTCGGGGTGGCACGAGAGTGACTCGGAGCGGATGCAGCACGCTGCCGCTCTTACCACTTATACTAAGTAGTAGTTCGGCGTGGCACGAGAGTGACTCGGAGCGGATGCAGCACGCTGCCGCTCTTACCACTTATACTAAGTATTAGTTCGGCGTGGCACGAGAGTGACTCGGAGCGGATGCAGCACGCTGCCGCTCTTACCACTTATACTAAGTAGTAGTTCGGCGTGGCACGAGAGTGACTCGGAGCGGATGCAGCACGCTGCCGCTCTTACCACTTATACTAAGTAGTAGTTCGGCGTGGCACGAGAGTGACTCGGAGCGGATGCAGCACGCTGCCGCTCTTACCACTTATACTAAGTAGTAGTTCGGCGTGGCACGAGAGTGACTCGGAGCGGATGCAGCACGCTGCCGCTCTTACCACTTATACTAAGTAGTAGTTCGGCGTGGCACGAGAGTGACTCGGAGCGGATGCAGCACGCTGCCGCTCTTACCACTTATACTAAGTAGTAGTTCGGCGTGGCACGAGAGTGACTCGGAGCGGATGCAGCACGCTGCCGCTCTTACCACTTATACTAAGTAGTAGTTCGGCGTGGCACGAGAGTGACTCGGAGCGGATGCAGCACGCTGCCGCTCTTACCACTTATACTAAGTAGTAGTTCGGCGTGACACGAGAGTGACTCGGAGCGGATGCAGCACGCTGCCGCTCTTACCACTTATACTAAGTAGTAGTTCGGCGTGGCACGAGAGTGACTCGGAGCGGATGCAGCACGCTGCCGCTCTTACCACTTATACTAAGTAGTAGTTCGGCGTGGCACGAGAGTGACTCGGAGCGGATGCAGCACGCTGCCGCTCTTACCACTTATACTAAGTAGTAGTTCGGCGTGGCACGAGAGTGACTCGGAGCGGATGCAGCACGCTGCCGCTCTTACCACTTATACTAAGTAGTAGTTCGGCGTGGCACGAGAGTGACTCGGAGCGGATGCAGCACGCTGCCGCTCTTACCACTTATACTAAGTAGTAGTTCGGCGTGGCACGAGAGTGACTCGGAGCGGATGCAGCACGCTGCCGCTCTTACCACTTATACTAAGTAGTAGTTCGGCGTGACACGAGAGTGACTCGGAGCGGATGCAGCACGCTGCCGCTCTTACCACTTATACTAAGTAGTAGTTCGGCGTGGCACGAGAGTGACTCGGAGCGGATGCAGCACGCTGCCGCTCTTACCACTTATACTAAGTAGTAGTTCGGCGTGGCACGAGAGTGACTCGGAGCGGATGCAGCACGCTGCCGCTCTTACCACTTATACTAAGTAGTAGTTCGGCGTGGCACGAGAGTGACTCGGAGCGGATGCAGCACGCTGCCGCTCTTACCACTTATACTAAGTAGTAGTTCGGCGTGGCACGAGAGTGACTCGGAGCGGATGCAGCACGCTGCCGCTCTTACCACTTATACTAAGTAGTAGTTCGGCGTGGCACGAGAGTGACTCGGAGCGGATGCAGCACGCTGCCGCTCTTACCACTTATACTAAGTAGTAGTTCGGCGTGGCACGAGAGTGACTCGGAGCGGATGCAGCACGCTGCCGCTCTTACCACTTATACTAAGTAGTAGTTCGGCGTGGCACGAGAGTGACTCGGAGCGGATGCAGCACGCTGCCGCTCTTACCACTTATACTAAGTAGTAGTTCGGCGTGGCACGAGAGTGACTCGGAGCGGATGCAGCACGCTGCCGCTCTTACCACTTATACTAAGTAGTAGTTCGGCGTGGCACAAGAGTAACTCGGAGCGGATGCACCACGCTGCCGCTCCTACCACTTATACTAAGTAGTAGTTCGGCGTGGCACGAGAGTGACTCGGAGCGGATGCACCACGCTGCCGCTCCTACCACTTATACTAAGTAGTAGTTCGGCGTGGCACGAGAGTGACTCGGAGCGGATGCAGCACGCTGCCGCTCTTACCACTTATACTAAGTAGTAGTTCGGCGTGGCACGAGAGTGACTCGGAGCGGATGCAGCACGCTGCCGCTCTTACCACTTATACTAAGTAGTAGTTCGGCGTGGCACGAGAGTGACTCGGAGCGGATGCAGCACGCTGCCGCTCTTACCACTTATACTAAGTAGTAGTTCGGCGTGGCACGAGAGTGACTCGGAGCGGATGCAGCACGCTGCCGCTCTTACCACTTATACTAAGTAGTAGTTCGGCGTGGCACGAGAGTGACTCGGAGCGGATGCAGCACGCTGCCGCTCTTACCACTTATACTAAGTAGTAGTTCGGCGTGGCACAAGAGTAACTCGGAGCGGATGCACCACGCTGCCGCTCTTACCACTTATACTAAGTGGCAAGTGAAGTGCAGTGCGATGCTTGTGTTGCTTGTCTCACCGCTGCACTGATAACATTTCATGGTAATAAACAACGATGACCTAGCGTGACATTCTACGACAAGTTTTTAATCATTTATAAGAAGACTGTGTTGGCCCTTATATCGTGTGTATATGTAGGTCAGGTAATGATAGAAGGTACTAAAATCGAGTTATATTCGAGCAGCATCACAAACAGTTCCGGCGCGCGGCGGTGGCCCCGCAGTCTAATTCAAAATGAATATCATAGCACGGGCGGGCGCGGCACGGTGCCGCCTGCCGGTGCGGTGCGGTATGGATGCTGCACATTGGAGCATCGGTGCGCCGCCGCGCGCTCTGCGCCCTATACGAACGATTATACCATTACAGTGAAACGACTGCAGAAGGTACACTTTATACAATCAATGATAACAAGCATTTGTGCTTGTTATGTAAACAAACGATTACAAATGAAAAGATGCTAAGATTGGCTATCGTTTTGTTTAATCGTGCGGATTAAAACGGTCTGTGTTCAAATGTGATGTTTTCAAATACTCTTGGGACTGAACTTCTCTCGTTCTTCTGCGTCCTTTATCCCGTATTCATATCAGTGGCTTTATATTGGTGCAGCGCGCGACCAGCTCACCGTGACCCCAGGCGTGACGGGCGGCGCGCGGGCGCGTGGGTCACGCGTGCTGGTTGCTCTGGGCCACCAGGTGCCCATCGCTATGTTTGAATTACTTGGCAACGCCGGCGTCACCTTCACAGCTTCATTGTAACTTTTATGATAAGATAGTACTAGTGGTAGTATTTTACTCATTTTTTAATTAGTCTTGGACACAACGGACGGTAGGTAGCCTAACCAGATATAAGTACGCGGTTTTTATTCTTATTTTTTGTAATTTTATAAAATTGCTTTTAACTTATTCTAGAAATGATCTTAATAACTAAAGGACGGGACAATAGCATTGATAACAAATATCTTGTTGCCTTGTATACTAAACTAAACCTAAAATAAAATAAACTAAAATACTAAATAAACAACAAAAACAACAAAAACAAAAAAAAGACGTGCGGCACTCGGGGACTGCCGCGGTAAAGCTATTGCATAGTTATAATATTGTAATTTTACTTTTGACTTAGGAAAGAGTAAAACTCGCCGTGCTACTTAAATCACTGGTGTATACCTGTGTTCACAGAAATCAGACGAATTTAATGCTAGAGTTAAATATATTTCAATAAAACAAACAATCACTTCTGAAAATATGTCGATTGAGATTTATTATTAGCCTGCAATCTTAACTGAAAATAAGGATTTCATTCTGTGGGAAAACTCTCTTGTAAAGAAGGCAAAATGTCTCGTGGCATTGTACAGCAGAACCTTGGTCCTCTGCTGTTTTACACCCTCTCGAATTGCGCTTCAAAAATCCTAGCATTTGGGCGACCTTTGTTACTGCATTATCAATGATCCAGGTAAATTTCAGTTTGCTGTCCACGATCACCCAGATCTCGAATGTCATTCGCTTGTTTCAGTGTTACGCCATTAATATCATACGAGTATAACCTTGTGAATCTTATGTGATGACATCTTTCAGCGTTTAGACTCATACTGTGTACGTTACACCATTGCAGTGTAAAATATTGTTCAAGTCAGTAAGGGAGTTTACAACTTTATATGTTTTTAGATCGCCAGCAATAGGGAAACTAAGTGGGAGTCTCATTGCCTACAAAATGTGTAGGAAAAGTTTTTTGTGATTTATGACTTTTCTAGTAGTCAAACCTCAGTTGGTCCAATACAGGTTTTTGATCCTTATATGAAACAGGATCTATTGGCATCGAAAAAGTTTTTGTGAAAACTGCCCATTTTCTTGCTGACTGTAATTTTTTTTCAAAATTTGTGAATACAGATCAAAATGTTTCAAAAAGTTAAGTACAGTCTCCTAAGACCGTTTCCCTGTAGCTACAACGGTTAAGGTAGCTGTCCTTGCTGCCCCATCTCAAAAATCCACCCTGTATATATTGCGTCTATTTGCATTCCCATATCTCAGATGATATTTCAGAAACAAAGGGTACCAATTCAATTCAATTTAAATTTTTTCAATTTATTTATTCACAAACAATTTACATTGTGTTTGAACCAACCAATCACCAAGTTTGTAACAGTTGAACGCCTACGTCTGAAGCCGTGCTGATAGTCTGAAATATTGACATCCTCCATTTGTGAGATAATGGGACACAATGACACAACATTCACAAACAGAAGGCTTAGTGTGAGTTTCATTTAACCATCTCGATGTTACGCATCGACCGCGTTCAGCGCTCCGATTGGCGGCCGGCCGGCCTTCCCCGGGGAAGGGCCAGTCGGAGCGCCGAACGCAGTCGATGCGTAACATCGAGATGGGTAAAAGAAACTCACACTAGGAATACCAGTTTCAAGAATATTATAAAACTGTGCGATCATACTATCCACGCCGTTACGGATAATAACTCGTTCTTGCCATTAGCTAAATAGTCATAGTCTTTAGCTCACCGACGATAGCTTTATTAGTCAGAGGCTTTGGTCGCAATTATGTTAAACTGTTATATGGAATATTAATCAATAAGTTAGGATGGTTTGAGTAACATTTGCTAAGAACATTTAAAGGTTTTGTAACATAGGCGCTAGGTAAACTTGGAATAGTCAAATGCGGTAGTTTATTCTCACAATAATATTAATACAATTTACTTGATACAGGTTATTCATTGGATGATTCAATAAATCAGTTCCGCATGGCACCTAAGCCGACTCATCGATAGTTATACTACTGAATAAATACCAATTTACCGTTTATCACGCAGCTGCAGTAGCCGTTCACAAGTAGTAAGGTGCAGTGTATGAATAATAACCCAATCAAGTTAATTAACTACAAGTCACTGTTCCACTGCGCAGTTCATTTACAACTTACTACCAACTACTTAGACAGTTTAATAAAAACGTTTACAAATATTATAATGTTCCTTAAAATTCCTCAAAAAGTCACTTGTGCCTGAGCTGAGAGCCTGTGCTCAGTTCATTGACAAGCTGTATTATGTTGATGTACAAAGACAGGTAAATATGTAACAACGGATAGTTGCGTGCCGTAGAACAAGTCCGTGAGATCTAGATGTACTGATATTGTCTGATACGTACAATATGAAAAAAAAATCTTTATATAAATGTCTATCTCGTGAACTCAGAATACATCCCTGGCGTTACGCTCGCTCCAGTGCAGGCAGTGTATAGAGTGCCACCATTGGCACTCTATCCCTATCGGATAACGTGCCACTACAGGCACTCTAGTAACACCGCCTCGGCCCGGCTCAAGTTACGCAAGCATTGGATTGTCATTGTCACTGTCACTAAGTCACGTCACTTGGTATTTTGTTTGATTGTCGAGGTTAGATCGCTGTAAAACACCACATTCCCAAAACATTACATTCTCTTGTGCCTAAACGGACCCTGGCACTTCGCCGGCCGCTACCGCGGCACCGCTCGCTACGCTCGCTCGGCTCGTGCGTTGTGTGGTCACAGTTCTAACCTAACCTAACCTAAATAACAAGTGACAGTGACAATGCAACGCTCACGGCACCCTAGCCGGGCCGAGGCAGTGACACTAGAGTGCCACAAGAAACTCGCGGCACTCTATACACTTCGATAAATATATTTCATCTGTCACGCTTCTCTCCACCTTTGACATACGTACATTTTCATGTCGTTTTTTGCAAAGGTGAGCAGAATTTCAGGAAATACATATAATCTCACGTACAGAAAATCGTAAATTGTTGTGAATTTGACTTAACCCTTATATGCGAACTGTTGCCCTGTTGGTGGTGACAGAATGTTACGGAAGGTTTCATTGCACACATTATTGGTTCTCAGGCATTTTCTAATTATGTAGCTGCTAGTCACTTAGGTACAAATATGTATGCTCCACGGTATACTTCAGTTCCGACCGTTGCTCGTCGAATCGTCGTAAAGTCGAATCCTAACCACCGGTGGTCGTACAAATGATAACAACTCGCGCCAATGTTTATCAAATCAAGCGACTAATCGTAATACATAGAGCCTGCACTGCACGTACACACACACGCGAGCAACGGGGCAGCAGGCAGCACATACTACTGCATAAGGGACTACTCACTTATTCAGCTCCATTTACGTTTCGCTGACAATTTTATTTATTTATATATATTATATTATACATAACATCACGCCTTGTTTCCCCGAAGGGTAGGGCAGAGATGTACCTGTAGCAGGTACACCCACATTTCACCAGTTATGTTTAAGTCCCATGTAATACGGCGAGCGCCATCAACCGGGCACAAATCCAGACTCCGGGCTGCTACTGAGAAATGTGTGTTTATTATATTATTTGTCCTCGTTTTATACTTGTTTGCCTCGAAATCTGAATAGACGCGGAAAGCTGAACGGATGCGTACGCGTCTCCATACAAAACCGTTGTTTTCTATGAGCACAAGCTGAATACAGCAGAATAACTGTGAGCTCCCTTAGGCACCTAATTCGAATGACTTGTGTATGTTTGTTGAAGTACAAGCAAGCACTCGAACAGCTAGTGTTACCACAACAATGTGCCGACATGACACGTGTCGCGCGCTCACGGCAACAATGTGCCGACATGACACGCGCGCTCACGGCACGCCACTTCACATGTGTCACGTACTCACTGTCGACACACCTTATCAGCTGTTATCAACACTATACTGGCAATGTTATAAGTGCGCCCTGTCCGTTCGGTGTATTAAAGGTGCGCGTAAAACTTGGTTGCGCTACTACACGTGCTTGAAATTGTCATTGCGTTAAGCTTTGTGCAGACCAGCGCTACTGGTCGCGCGACGCGACACCGGTTATTGTTATACCGTGAAGTTTTCTTAGAAATTGTATTGTTCGTGTCGCGTCGCGCGACAAGTCACGCTGGTCTGCAAAAGCCTATACGTTCAAAGATGTTGCAGGCCAAAGCGTGCGGACACTGACAACAATTAGTGATGCAACAAATATGAATATTCGTATTCGCCGAATAGGTACCATAAAATTACCGAATATTCGTATTCGGCGATTACTTTCATGATATTCGTAATTAGTAACTTCATAGAAATCCCTTAAAGATATTGCGTTGCGAGATATTGCGAAAATATTTTTCGATTAAACCATTTATAGTGGCCCCAGAAAGGCTATTTTCAAGCAGAAAATATCCATACAGAAAAAAGTTATGGTTTGTCGCCAAAAAACTTGCAAATTTAAAAAATAAAAAATTACCTATAGTTCATTTGAATTATTAAATTGCTAAGCCTGTTTAATTTCCTTTTACCTTCTTTGACTAATAATTACGTGCAGCTATAGACAGTAGAATCAGGTATTTGTACCTATTCGTATTCGGCGAATAGTACAATCCGTTTTCGTATTCGTAAAAGTAGTATTCGTTCCATCACTAACTACAATTTTAAGGCTAAGTGTATGCTGAGACGCAGCTCACGCAGGTCCACGCAGCGCAGAGCAGATTTTGTAATGCATGATGAACGTACTGAGAGCTGCGTTCGCTGCAGGCACGTGGGCTGCAGAAATGTGTCTGTCCTGCCCCCCAATTACGCAATGCACGATCAATTTTAAATTGAAACCAATTGAAAAAGATTGCCAGTCCATTGCCGAATTTATTGAATAATTATGAAGCAATGAACTGGCAATCTTTTTCAATTGGTTTCAATTTAAAATTGATCGTGCATTACGTAATAAGGGTGCTGTTCTGCGTCTCGTTTTAGTGCTGGCACAGATTTCTGCGCGACGCGTGCAGGTCGACAAATGTTTTTTGTCAATAATTCATAATTTTGTTGCAATGACAGAACATTTAATTGAATTAGTTCGTTGTGAAACTTTGTTGTATTATCACAGACTAATAACTGTAATAAGTAACAAAAACACAATGTTAACATAAGTACCTATTGTTAGCCTTGACTCCGAAGTGTAACGAGTGAAGGTCACATAATGCTGTCGTAATGACCTTTCTGTTGGACGCTCACAACAAGTATGCAATCCTAAAGACCAGCAGTGTTTGTGTAGTCTCAATTGTGCCACCTTGTTGCCGCTCTTCACAACTTCTCAACATAATACAGGGATATGATTACTGTAAATACGATGTAACTTGCAGAAATCATACATGTACAGTCAGATATACATATATGCGACATAATTATGCGCTCTCTCCCCACTGATTCATGCCGAAGACTAGGTTTGCCGGGTCGACGCGACGGCGCGTTGTGTTCCACGTACGCCTCAAAGAGATGTCAGCACAATTGACGGGGGCCGATGCCTGCGGGTTACGGGAAAGTCCAAAAGGGATACCGTGGCCCCGGCAACGTACAAGCAATTGAAGGAACACGGGTGGGTTTTAGTCTGTAAGAGTCTGACACGCCCTCCCGCCCCGCCCAGAGTGGGAGAAGTTATTCGACGGATTCCCACCAAAAAAAAAAAAAGATTAGCTTTCACTATTCGGAATATGTGAGAATTTTTAACACTCTCTGGCCATTATATTAGTTTATATGGCTTTAGTGAGATGTAAACTACAGTCAGCTTCAATTATTTGGAAACTCTATGAAGGTACTTACGCCTTGCTTCTTGAGAAAGTCCAAAAAACATTCCTTAGATTTTTATAAGAAGCTGTTCGGGTACTTAGTATCCATTCCCGAATCCCACAAAACTTTTGCTTGGAATGCTGAAATTTTACTCTGTTTAATTTAGACATAATTACTTTTTACTTATGTTAGCTTTTCGTGTCCTCCGTGGGGAGTCTGCCTGCTCGGAGCTAGTAGCTCAGCTTGTGAGACTCTTCGTAACACAACTTAGAGCGCGACGACACGGCTGTTGCCGTTCAGTCAGCACGCACGCGCACGTGTATTGTTAGTTATGTTGGTGTATTATCTATTTTTGTTATTCCTTCGTTATTGTAAGCACGTACTAGCTGCGCCCCGCGCTGTCACCAGTAACTAATTAAGTCTCGATCCGGCGGAACATTGGGGTACAAAGTATCTTATGTCCTTTACCAGGTCATGGTACACCCGAGTGCCACATCTAAGTCCATTCAGCCGTTTTAGCGTAAAAGCCTAACAAACGAACAAACTCACTTTCGCATTTATAATATTAGTTAGGATTAGGATTATGTGTTTGTATTGAAATAAAACTGTGCAGTAACATGGATCTGGGTCTGTAATGTTCTGGATGTTTTTACCAAATAAATAAATAAATAATGTACCTGAAAAAGGCTACAGAAAAATAGGCATGCAGTACATACAATCATTGTTACCTCTGGGGTGCCCCAGGGCTCAATCATGGGGCCCCTCCTCTTTATTTTGTTCATCAATGACATTAAAAAATGCTTCATTCATTCCCGATTTCTAATGTATGCCGATGACATCAAAGTTTACAGGTCGTGCAAAAGCACACAAGATTGTCTGCTTCTGCAGGAGGACCTTGATAGGCTTTCACATTATTGTTCATATAACAAGCTCCAGCTTAGTTTACCTAAATGCAATGCAATCACCTTCACTAAAAACAAAAACATTATAAAATTCGATTATAGTCTACATGGTTTCTGTCTGCAGAGAGTTGACCATATTCGAGATCTAGGTGTTACAATGGACTCGAAGTTGCATTTTAATCTTCATATCGATAATATCGTTAATAAGGCGTATCGGATGTTTGGTTTCGTTATGCGTTCTTCAAAAGACTTTAGAAGACCGTCTACCTTTTTACTTTTATACAAAGCTTTGGTCCGTTCTCAATTGGAATTCGCAGTACCAATTTGGAGTCCCATTTATGATATTTACATAAAACGAATGGAAATGGTTCAAAAAAAATATTTACGTGTTATGCACTACAGATGCACCAAGTCTAAACTACCATACACTCAGTTATTAACGCGGTATAAACTTCAGAGCTTGGAGTCAAGACGCAGCCTACTAATGGCCATGATGCTTCATGGTCTGTGTAATAACAGGTTCGATTGTTCAGACATTACCAATAACCTATGTTACATTGTACCTAGAACTGTGATGCGTCGAGAGGCGCGCGTGCCCCGACTATTCCACACCGCAAGGTGCAGGACTCACGCTGGTGCACGGGCGCCTCTTCGACGCATTGTAGATACGTATAACACACACTTCATCGATTTGGATATTTTCGCGCTTACACATTTTAAGTTTAAAAAAATGGCTATTGAATCTTTAAAATAGTCTATGCATTTTTTGTAGTTAAATATATAATTTTATTTGTTGCTAATGTATAGGGCATGTTCAAAAATATGCATGAGCACTTCCTACTACACACGCATTTTACTAAGTACCTACCTATCTAGAAACAATTATTTCGCGGACATTTGTGTGGGTTACACGTTTACCTAGTTTTAAGTTATTCTGTCACACCTAAATTGTAATGTGTAACTGTTTTATGTCCCAATAAAGTAAAATAAAATAAAAATACGAATAATCGTACTGTCCACAGCATTACAGTTGTTCGTCAAACACATTGCGGCTCGATATAATTTAAGTTACAAGGTCACCGTGGTCGCCACAGCGCGCACCGCTCCGGCCAGGTTAATATTGTTACAAGGTCACCGTGGTCGCCACAGCGGGCACCGCTCCGGCCAGGTTAATATTGTTACAAGGTCACCGTGGTCGCCACAGCGCGCACCGCTCCGGCCAGGTTAATATTGTTACAAGGTCACCGTGGTCGCCACAGCGCGCACCGCTCCGGCCAGGTTAATATTGTTACAAGGTCACCGTGGTCGCCACAGCGCGCATCGCTCCGGCCAGGTTAATATTGTTACAAGGTCACCGTGGTCGCCACAGCGCGCACCGGTCCGGCCAGGTTAATATTGTTCGCTCCGCTTTTGTCGCTCAACTATAAGAGAGATCTTGTATAAATTAGCTGCGCGGGACGTTACTGCTGATTATGTGTCATTAATTTCGCGCTTCCTCTCACTACTGACCTACTAGTTCCGAGCAGGCAGACTCCCCACGGAGGACACGAAAAGCTAACTGAGCACAACGTCATTGACATAGGTACGTACTGTTCGCATGTTTCGTAACAACAAACAACGATATTTGGGAATTAATCTCGGGGGCTCACGTTTAGGTTTCGTATTGTGAATCATTGAGCTAGTACAATGAAATAATATTTATAATAATATAATAATAATATTTTTTTATTGAATAAAAACGTTACAAAAAGTGTACACTTAGTCAACAGTAGAATTTCCCAAATAATAATGATAGTGCCTAAAAAAATAAGATAAACTAAAACTAAAATATGTTAGAACAGATGCAAGTAGGTAATGATGGTTCGGCATTACAATGTTAGGTAGCGACCCGCCCGAACTAGGTTAATTGAAACCTGTGTTTCAGGCAATCACTTTACATTTCAATTTGATTGGACCACAATTTTTGAAGAACTAATATAGAATAATCTATTAACAAAATATGAGAAAAAGCACATTGATACATTTATATCTAAAACTAAACCTATGTAAATATACACATTAATATCTAAAACTAAACCTATGTAAATATACAAAAGTAACTCACGAGGGAATAAATTATGATCATGACAATATTTCTAGAAGTTTTTCTGTGTCTGTGTAATTGAGTATGGCTAAATGTTCAGATAATATTTTACTACATTTTTTATAACTTACACTATAGAAGCTAAGTAGCTTGTTGAGCCTATTGTACAGAAAAGGTCCTAAAAACACATAAAATCTATTAGCAAACGCATGTCTAGTTTGAGGCTTTATGCAAACCAAGTCCTTCCTTCTCTTGTCAGAAGGTACTGGCTCAAAAGGAACTGCAGTGTGCTGGTGTAGTACTATACTTAGTATAAATAATTGTCGTACTGTTAGAACATTACATGCTGTGTAGAGCACGTGCGAAGGAAATCTAAAAGGGCGAAAGGTAGCAACCTTTAGAATTGCTCTTTGAGCGCGCTCTAGAGGGAGTAAAATTGTTTTTGCAGCGCCACCCCACGAAGTTATGCAATAGGTAAGAATGGATTGACACAAAGCTAAATAAACTTGTTTAATTAATTTATAGTCTGCTACGTTGCGTAAATTCTTAAAGACATATATTAATTTGCGCACTCTAGTACAAAGTAACTCGATATGTTTACGGAAATTTAAATTGGAGTCAATAGTGACACCCAGATATTTTAAATGGTCAGCTTTAGCTAAAGTGGGGCAGGAACATGCAGTGTCAGCGTACGTGTTACAATTATGTGCGTAAATGTTTAAATTAGTAAGCGGTATGTTAGTATTTCTCATTGCAAATAAAATGTATTTTGTTTTATCTGTATTTAACGTTAGTAGATTATTATGAAGCCAATTAGACACAATGTTAAAACCATTCTGAGCATGTTCGTAGACCTCATCTCTTGATTTAGCTGAGAACAATAGAGCGGTGTCATCCGCATAAGACATTATGATACCATTTTGGAGTGACAAGCGGCACAGGTCATTGATGTAGATTAAAAATAACGTAGGGCCCAAAATGCTCCCTTGAGGAATTCCAAAACAACCATTTTTAAGTTCAGAACTTGTATAGTGATCAATTTTTACACATTGCTGACGATCGCTAAGATAATCAGAAAATAGTTGAAGTTGTGCTCCTCTTATCCCAAGTGTTTCAAGCTTGTGCAAAAGTAAAGTACATGAAATTGTGTCAAAGGCCTTTGCAAGGTCTAGAAAGATCCCAATTGTGTGCATACCATTGTCTAGATTAGTAGTGACATGATTAGTCAATTTGAGTA
This sequence comes from Conistra vaccinii, assembly GCA_948150665.1. NCBI lineage: Eukaryota > Metazoa > Arthropoda > Insecta > Lepidoptera > Noctuidae > Conistra > Conistra vaccinii. The sequence goes on from OX411323.1 coordinate 25,510,919, forward strand.
CAGCTTGGCTAGTTGATCTTTTGGGCCTAAAACCAAATTGATTATCGGAAAGCAGTTTGTTGTCTTCCAGATATTTTAACAATCTGCTGTTAATTATTTTTTCTAAAATCTTTGAAAGGCCTGTTAACACTGAAATGGGTCTGTAGTTATTCACACAGTTTTTGTCGCCAGACTTGAATACAGGTGTGACCAAAGCTTTTTTAAACAAATTAGGGAATATCCCTTGTGATAAACAAAGTTGAAAAATATGTGTTAGCGGAGGGGCAAGTATGTAATTAAATCTTTTAAGTATATTATTAGAAATGTCATCCCACCCAGTAGCACAAATATCCTTTAACCCGTTAATTATTCTTACTACCTCGTAAACGTCAGTATCTAATAATACAAATGACTTTAGTGTAGAGGAAGTCGTAGTTGGGTTTGGACGGGAAAAATTACTAGAATTTAAATTTTTTTCAGCCAAGTTTTTACCAATGTTAGCAAAAAAGTTGTTTATTTTATTCATTGCTGCGGATGGGTCAGTCTCTGTTGATAGTAAATCAAACGGAGGTTCGGGATTTTTAGATCTAAATGATAACAACTATGAGCGCACTGTAGGGCTGATGTGTATACTGAACTAGTAACAGAAGCCGTCGGTCCTGCGATCAACTAATGAGCGCACTGTAGGGCTGATGTGTATACTGAACTAGTAACAGAAGCCGTCGGTCCTGCAATCAACTCCGCACCAAGCTCTTCTATACTGGTTCAGGAATGCGCTGAACCCTCCTTCCTATCAGCCCCCCCCCCACGCCCCCCCTCGCCGCCTGTTGGGAAGTTGCCGCTGGATTAAACAAATGCAAGAGTTATAGTTTTTGGAAACAATACCCACTTGAGTTCGAGCCACAGCTTTTAAGTGCAGCTCGTGTATTAAACGTCTTTGAAATGCGAGTTTGCGACTCGCTAGCTGTTGTACAAATACGGGTTCATTAAAGTTAAAACAAACAAAATATTATGAGCTCGCAAAAGGTTGTTGTAATAATTTAATTTCATGTTTGGTTTTTGAGGAGCTTGTGGCTAAGTGATCAGGTTAAACTATACTTGCCGGGGTTGATCCGTGGATGGGTGACCATCTTTACGTTAAGCCGTTGGTCCCGGCTGTCATTCACGAATGTTTCACAGCCATTACGGGTCGTCAGAAGCCTGAAAAAGTCTGTCAACCAGTCTTACCAAGGGGTATCGTATTACCCACTTACTGATTGTGGAGGTCAGATAAGCAGCCGCTCCATGTAAAATACTGGTATTCAGCTGCATCCGGTTAGACTGGCCGCCAACCCCAAACATAGTTGGGCAAAGGCTAGACAGATTGATTTTTGTTTGTTTTAAATGCATTGATGTATCACAAAATTGTTTCGTGTCGGGAGTGAAGCCTGCGTGCTTGTTCAACACAACCCTGTACGGACGTTAATGTTCACTGCAGTTTTGTCTAGTACTTGCAAATCGTCGCTCTATAAGCTGATTTACTTTTGCGTTAGTTAACTAGCGAGTCAAGTTCTTGACCTTGTATCTTGTAAAAACTGTAACTTTTGAACTGACGTTTTTACACAACTATTCCTACTTGAACTTTACTCGCTACTTAACTAAAGCAAATGAAAATAAATCAGCCATAAGCGTAATATACAGCTATGCAGTGCTATGAGATTGCTACGGTAAGCTCAGCAGTACTACGAGACAGCTACACAGTGCTACGAGACAGCTACATAGTGCTACGAGACAGCTACGCAGTGCTACGAGACATATCGAATCGTTAACAATTAGTATAATGTAAATGCGCGGACTGGAACCGCGCATTTACATTATACTAATTGTTATGTTACTGAAGCTATCTTTGTATCAGTTACTGTAAAAGCCCGTTATGTGGTAAATGTGGTAGGATTTACCGGTAAATCCTAGGATAAAATCACCGGTAACAGTCCGAATTCTTCTACAGCGAAAACCGAGATCGAGAGTGTGTCGACCAGGGTGGCGCACCTTATACTCAGAATATACGCAAGATATTGACTGAAGGTCGTATAGGTTTACGCCCCGACCTCGTCACACTCCGACGATGAGGTGGAGACCATGTATGAGGATATTTCTAGAGCCATGCTTGTGTGACTGCAAGTCACTTTCTTTAATTTAATAACAAATATTATATTGATTTTAAAACCGAAAAATGGCTCGGGCAATTTGGAGACACATAAATTCTCTATTTTATGGGTAGCAAACAATTGACGCGTTCTGCGAAAAAGGTCGGATGCAATAACTTAACGAATTCTAACTAAAATACAAAAATATCCAATTTCTAATCTCTACTCACAATGCTTGTGAGTCATCTGGCAAGCATTAAGTTGCGCTCAGGCAATTCAAACGGACCCTTTTAAAACAATTGAGATGTTTTACAAAAAAACTGTCATAAATCTATTTATTCTGCGAAGCTGGGAACCGACGCCAAGCGTTCGACGGGGATTTTTGTACGGAATTTGGGAGAGATAGATATTTGAAAAGGGCAGTTGGTTCTAGACCCTGTGAATAGACGGACGCCCGAATCTAGGCTAGCGAAATAAGTTAGACGACAGACCAAGAGGCCATGTCCAAGTGGGCTGTCGTAGATAGCTAGTGTTATTTATTAAGTTAAATATAGTTGGGTTGAAGCCCTGATTAGTCTAATGTAGTATTAGTAACTAGTAATTCAAACTAGTATTAGTGATTAGTCTAACGTAGTATGTGTGTGTGTGTGTGTGTGTGTGGTGATGCGACTGGGTGAGTCTTTAAATGTAATAATTATCCCAGGCTGGTAACATAATTAAGGTTCCTGCGACTGAACTCTTATTTAGTATCGAGTTATAATTAACGCTACATTCTCGTGTATTATGTGCCCATAAAATCCTAATCCATACCTTGGCAAATTATTGTCAGTTGCGTTTGGCTATAGGGAACTGGCGACGGCCTTCCACACCATACTTGACATGAGCACTAACGCTCAAGACTTTTGATGACCGTTGACCTTGAACTGACGCACCACATTTGGAAGGCAGAGCCATAAATACTCACAGCTCTTTTAGAGTTGAACTAGGCTAATAAAGCCAATCTATAATTGCATTATAAAACAACCAAACGTCAGTGATGATCTTTGTATTCAAAAAGGTTCCGCCACAGAACTCTGCGTGCGATTTGATGACGCACATTTCTGGGAGATGGGTAGGCTTTACCAATTATCACAACTGAATGGATAGTTCGTTCTAAGGAACGCTAGAAATCGTGTCTCGTTAAGCCACTCTACAACCGGCTTTCGGGCCTCTTACAAATTATATTAGCGAGACACGTCATTTGGATGCCTAGATAGAAACACCCCGTTGTCGATGAGAACGATCCACACGGCTGTCGATTACATTGAAAGCATCCTCTAAATGGGGCAGGTTAACAAAATGTGAAGAGACGAAATACCTCTTCAGCTATCATCAGGCACAATCGTAATGAGTTCTGCTAGGAAACTGAATCTACGTGCGCTTGTGCTAGTTTTGTGTTAACTTTGTGAAAAGGGGCTAGACTGCCGTAAAGGATCTTTCACATTAGCACGCGATTAGAATTTCTGAATACTAAACTTGTCTTCCTCAATAACGGTTGGACTTTGCAGTACTCTGTCATAGGATTGGGTAAGACATTTATATAGTGCTTAGGGAACGTGATCCGTTAGAATCGTATTAGTTCCTCAGAGGTTCTATGCGTTAGGTCTAACAGGTCACGTAGAATGAGGCAAACGTTGTAATACGGTTTCCGGTCTCAGTGAAGCGGGAACATTGTAAACAGACAAATTAACGTGGCTAGAAATAATGATTTGAAGCGCAAGCGTAACGATCCCTTAGCCTCTCCACCTTAACAAAGCTGTATTACAGATATTGGTGCTCAACTGCGAGTGGAGGAGATGTTGGCATTCTAACATTTATAATACTCAATAATATTATACCACATACTTTTGCATACCCTCTTGTCTTATTAGCTTCATATTATATTAATGTTATAACACTTATGTTTACTAACTGTGAGTTCCCAATATTAACTTCCTTTATCCAATCCTCGTCCCCAAGCTTTTATAAGTCGGGGCGAGGTACAGTAGTTTCGGGAACTCTTCTCTTTCTTATATCGGTGGGAGAGTGTCCAGTCTGGAGTCGAGCTCTACAAGGTAGTACGGTGGTGGGGTGCTATCTTTCCCCCAAAAGGGGGAACCGATCTAGAACACTAATATTAACATAATTAGGAAAAACGAAAATTTTATCAGCCTAGGGTAATTTAGGTACTGTCACACTTGGCTCTAAAACTCACTTCGCCGTTGTCATGGGGAACTTCAACGCGAAACTGGGAAAACGAAACGATGAGGAGTTGCGAGTGGGGCAATTTGGAGTTGGACTTCGGAACCACCGGGGTCACCTACTGGCCAGATTTATGGAGAAGGAACGCCTCTTTATGATGAAATCCTTCTTTAGAAAACGTGTGCACAGAAAGTGGACCTGGCAAAGCCCTATGATGATGCAACAAAATATGAGATTGACTTCATTATGTCGACGAAGAAGCAAGTATTCAATGATGTCTCTGTGATCAACGCAGTGAAAACCGGAAGTGATCAGCGCATGGTAAGAGGCACATTGAACTTAAATATCAAGCTGGAAAGATCTCGACTGATGAAGTCTACGCTCCGCCCAGCACCGATCCAAGTCTAAAACCCCGAGAAGTTTCAGCTCCATGGACGACTGTAACGATGGGTTCGTGGAAACTGTCCACATGGTCGGGTCCAAAATCTTCAAGACCCGTCGTACAAACCGAAACAAGAAGCTCTCTGATGCTACTCTACAGCTCATGGAGGAGAGGCGCGAGATGATCCTGCAGTCTTCAGACGATGCACACAAATACCGGCGGCTCAATAGACAGATCTCTAAGTCCTTGGAAAGCGACCTTCGCCATTATAATACGAACGGTTCGTATGGACGCAATAGAGCGGAACAAGGGCTCAAAGGTTTTTGCACGAGATCTGTCTATTGGGCAGAGCCAGCTTGCGAAACTGAAGACCGATGATGGCAGAATCGTATCCGCTAAACTTGAGCTATTGAGAGAGATCGAGAGTTTCTATGGACAGTTATACATGTCAACCAGTAACCCCGTTACGAATCTGGCAAACGATCCAAAAGCTAGATTGACCCGACACTCCGCATTACGTACAATGTTTTCCAATTAATAACAATTAAACGCTCCGCGGGCAGAAGTTCATCAGCTTAAAGTTTCAACAGTGTCCACGAGCGACGCTGAGAATGTTCCAGTCGGGACGGCGGGGGAGGGCGAGGGAGGGCGGGGGAGGGATCTAAATTACCCTTTTACACAAAATCTTTGAACACTTAGATAAGCTATCTACAAAGCGACTCATTTTTGTGAAAGGTTCAAGACAAAGGCTTCACAGATAAGAGCTTTCTAATTAAAAAAGATTGTTTTTTGAAGAATATTGGTCGGAGTTTTACGGAGTTTAAAAGTTTAAACGGTTTTTGATAATAAATTAACATATACTTAAGTATTAACTTAAACGGATACCGACTGACGGTTTATTAGCTGAAATACCTTACTTACCTTACTTATCACGAACCTAGTTGCAACACTAAAAGAATCGGGATTTTCAGCATTATCTCACAAATCAAGCATCGCAGGTGTAACACAGTGTAATAAGTGTTGTGTGTAGTACCTAAGTGTAGTGCGTGCGCGCAGTCACATGTGAAGTGTTGTGTGCGTCGTCGTCGGGATGTGGTCGCGGACTCGCGGAGCTACACTCACGCAAGTGACGTCCACTGAGCTATAAAATTAGCTTAGTTTGGCATACTTATACATTCAGCCTAGTCATTGCCTGTAACTGTGTACTTTGTCGCCGCACCGCCGCACGTCACAGCGACTCATGAGTCGATCACACACTCGTCTCAAGTATTATGTCGAGTTCAAGTTGTTTCTTTGCAAATGATGTGTCCTCTGTGTGGGTGAATAGCAGCGCAACAATTATCAACGCATCCACGCGCTTCACGCACTTCATACGTTTTTCTGTCTAACAAGACACAACAATTTATATGCATACCAATCGTTTTAGTATCATGAAGTTACAGTCGTGGCATATTCTAATGACCTAGCTGAATCCTAGCTGTTACCGCGACCCGCAGCGAACTCGCACCGTCGCACGACCGCGCACGAACACGCACGACCGCACTCGAACACGCACGCCCGCACGCGACTCAGTGCGACTCCAAGTAATCCCCGTTCGTTACGACTGAGAACGTATCAGTGCTTATAAGCTCCTAGCGGCATCAGGAACAGGGTCCAAGCTGCCGGTGGTCAGGGCTCTAGAGAGAGGAACCTCCTCACTATGCGTGCCGTGTCTAGGAGTACTGCTTTCTGAATCAAGCCCTTGACCCAGCCGCGCGATGAGAGCCTCCTGAGGTGTTGGTCGAGGCTCTCGGCTATTAGGCCATTAACCGTTACGATTATCGGTACAATGATTGGCAGAGTCCACGTCCCACATGTCGACAACCTCGTGTGCTAAGTCAAGATACTTGATTTTTTTTATCTTTCTCAGCTTTCACAAGGTTCTCGTCATTTGGGGACAGCAATATCATCAATAATTGCACGGCGCTCATATTATATTATTATTATTAATGTTCCCACTGCTGGGACATAGGCCTCCTCTCTGTGAGAGGGGCTGGGCTGTAACCTATCATGCGGGCCCAGTGCGGGTTGGTAAATGTCACATGTCTTCGAATTTTTTGTTCGAAGACATGCCGGTTTCCTCACGATGTTTTCCTTCACCGTTTTGAGAGCTGTGGTGATGAAATTTGGGTTGGCGATTTCGTGTTATTAGAAAACGAAGAGCGAAATCAGACTAAGTTAGATCGGAAGTTCAGAGGTCCGTTTAAAGTAGCTGACGTATTGTATGGTGATCGGTAAGCGTTAAAAGCTTTAAATTCTAACGGTACTTACAAATACGCTCACGATAGGTTAAAAAAGATGCCAGCCAGTACCAGTCGAAGTAGACGGTGATCACAGTGTGGTGATGACCAAGCCGAAGGTATGGAAAACATTATGCGAGTAGGGTTTTTCTATCGGCCGTATTGTGTTCGACCGTTCCAGTGGGTATTACGTAGTCGTAGCCTGGTAGACATCGACTCTGGCGGAGGTTGGCTCTGGAGAGATCGTAGTTTTGATCCATACGCTGGGTGTGTGGGAGCAGTGCGATGGCTGGTTGGCTGGAGAGCCGGGGCGTTAGAGATAGTTTACTCGTGTGTGGGTTTCTAAGTATCTAAGGCTCTGTGAAAAAGATGATTGTTAATGTGGAAAACATGGTACATGGCAGTACATGGCATCACAACATGGTACATGGCTCCGGTTAATGATTTTTGCTATATGGTTAATCAAAGTTTGTTTATTTAATTTGTTTGTTTGTTTGTTAGTTTATTAATTTTGTTAAAAACATTAAAGTGATAACAACGTGTGCAAGCAGGGGGCCTACCACAACCACTAGAAGCAGTATTATTTTAATCTTACTTCAATGGGGGAAAGAGATGGTGATACAGAGATCATACAGATAACATATCTACAAATATAAGCAAATCAGCATATGCTCTTTTTAAGTTGTCAAAAAAACACTACAAAATGAAAAATAACTTTAGTTTATAGTGTTTTTTTGGAAATCGGTTGTTTTTTTTGTAAAAAGTTTTTATTTTTACTTTTTAGTACACCTGATATGTAAATAACAGTGACAGGAAGTTATCATCATATTATCGTCCATATAAACTAAGTGGGAAAAATACGTATTCTTGAAGCTGACTCAAAAACTATCCAAGCAAAGCTAATGAAATTTATATGAGACTAACTTGGGAGCATACCCTCTCAGACAAAAAAAATATTTTCAATATCGATCCAAACTGACGGAGATTTCGGAGGACACATTAAAAAAAAACATAGGTACATACGCGACGAACATATAACCTCCTCCTTTTTGGAAGTCGGTTAAAAAGTGGTTGGCCATGAAACCTATCTAACTGCATAATATCATGGTCTCGTAGCATATTCTGGGGAAACTCAACTGAGAGACTTAATATATTTAGAGCACAAAAACGGTGCATTCGAGCTATGTTGATCTGAGACCAAGAGATACTGTCTACCAATGTTTAAATCTTTGAAAATATTTACTTTTCCATCATTGTATACTAGGTATACAATGATGGAAAAGTAAATATTTTAGCAAAATTTGTAAAAAATGCAGTGTTATTTACAAAACTGTCTAAAATACGTAGACGTACGTGTCTAGTATACGTGCTAACTACCAAAATGTATTTTGTGCTCGGAAACGTAAGAAAGCTTTAATGCGCAGAAGCTTGCTGGGAATAGCACTAATAAGTTATCTGACTCCTTGCTGCCACTAAATATTACAAGCTTCAAGAAGAAATTATCAATGTTTCTAATGCAAAAAGGTTATTACACAGTAGATTTATATAGGACAATAATTATAAATATAATTATGTGTGTGTTTTTGTTGTATATTGTGTAAGTTGTTTATTAAGTTTAATATCAATTAATCTAAACAACCTTACTGAATTTTAAATACTTCATTTAATCATTTCTATTGGAATGACAATAATATTAGAATTTAATTTTTCTAAATTAAATTCTAATATTATTGTACGGATTGTACAGTGCCGACCAAAATTCGCTAGGCTATCTTACAAAGGAATTGCTTGACGTTTAGTTTGACTTACGACCTTCTATTTTCAAGAGACACATGCATCATCTTCAAGTGATTGTAGTCCATAATTTCAATTTTACAATCTGAGTCAAGTTGACCTAGCGGTTAAGCGCGTGCAGATAGAATCGATGAGCCGTGAGTTCAAATCTCGCGTAGTATTAAACTTTTTGTAAGTTTTTACTCGATTGGAAGTAATGGCATGGGACAGAAATATAATGATATTCTTTATCTGTTTCGCCTTTTTCGGCTAATTGGAGTAATTTGTATTTTTTTAGATATTTGTGATTATTTATAGTGTATTCATGCATTAAATATTAGTTATTGTATTATTTAACTATTTATGTGATTTTTTATTTATCTTTTCAGTGTCAATCGTGCTGAATGATACTTAACAAAAAAGTTTATTCGTTTTATTCATTTATAAAATTAATAAACTTTTATGAGAATTGTGACGTCACATTCCTACCTATATAAAATAAGTTCTCTTGTAACCGTTCTTAAAAGATTTGTTAGTGGGTACCCACTTAATCAATTCATAATAACATAACAAGGATAGGATATTCTAATACTTAACACAAATAAAATTGTTGACTTTATGCATGTTTTTTATGTAACGTCACCATGAATGTTATATTGAGGTTATATAGCTTAAGTGTTCATTTTCTTGACAAAAGAAGATTGAAATTAAACCTCAATTTAAGATCATTAAATAATTACGGATATGTTAATATTTCTAAATATTTAGTTACACCGTCTAATAATTAAAACCTAACATCTAATCTGCGTTTGCAATTAATTTGCAAAACCTGTAAACAAATACGACTTTTAAGAAAAACAACTGTAATGCCTACACATAAGATTCAGTTTCCGCTACAACTCCATATGTTTTATAACTTTTTCAACAGTACTAGTCGGTCTAAAATGAACTTTATTTACACTTTCAGAAAGTTGATGATTGCCTAATATTTTAAAGTTAATATAAGTAAAGGAGTGTTCCAGTTGAAGTCTAAATATTATTCTCGTGCGAAACTTAAACTTTCTTGATAATGCTTTTCTGGTAAAAATGGCTTTTAGCTGGTGTCCGGTGGTGCACGGCAGACGGTTCTTATTGACGTGTTTAATCATTCAGAAAAATATCTCGTTGGTATGAAGCCGTATTCATAATAAATAACGCTGCTGCTCTTCGATAATAAGACTCAGTATTTCTCTAGAACAAAGAATAGGTGACATTGTAATTTAATTCACATAATAATTATTTAAGCGAATTAAACCTCATAATGAATTTAAACTTTATTTAATAAGGCATCTTCTGAATAAAAGGATTAACAATACCTTTGATTTAGATTTATGTTTAGTAAAATTTGAAATATTTAAATGATAATTGATAATAACACTCACACTTAGTCCGGATTCATTAGATATTTGTGTAAATATGGACTTTTACGCAGAGCAAAAATATTTGATCTCGCTTCAATATTTACGTTTGACTGCATTTTGAAAATAATAACCACAACACTAGTAACACAACGCTAATAGATTTAAATTCTCGTCACCAACAATAACCACGAACCAACAAAATTCTATTAAGATGTGAATACTCGTAACGAACAGGATCTGTATAGCTCACAGAAATCGAAATGATTAGTAGGTAGACCTAAAAAAACGAAGTAAATTATTTTATGGGCTACCTACTAAACTTTATTATTTATGTGAACAAGACGAATGAAACAAAAAACGAATGATTATTATCGATCTACTACTAAATATTAAAAAGAAACAGTGAACTATAAATAGTAATTATTAAAAAATATATAAATTATCCGCAGGTGAGATTCGAACCCTCGGCTCGTTGAAAACAAACATAATATCAAAGCACGTAACCATTGAGCTAGCATGTCATACATTTTGCTGGGTGAAATTATGAACTACTATGAGTTGTAAACCAAGTGAGTGTGTGTGCGTGTAGTAGTGGAACAACTTATAGAAGAAGGTCGTAAGTCAAACCGAACCGTCAATCAATCACTTTGAGAAATGGCCTAGCGACTTATGATCGCTACTGTACCTACTGTGACTATATTTGTACGCCGCCGGCAAAACATAGAAAGTCTAACGAAAATGTATACCTATCCATTCCATTAATACGCCCACAGTGGTTAAAATATGGCTTTTAATAACGAGGGAGACGTACCTCCTCCGTCATATATTTTGACTGACTACTAAATTGTTTTCTACTAAAATATTTACGGCCTGATCAAGATATTATGTACGTTTACTTTCTTAAAAAAACCCGGTCAAGAGCGAGTTGGACTCGCGCACCGAGGGTTCTATAAGGAGCTTTATTCGTATAGGTACCTAAATAGTTCTGTAATGTGCATAGAAACTAGTCCTCTAAATTGTATGGTTGGTATATTGGCGTGTGCTAGCTGGCATATGGCTATTAATTGAAATAATTTTTGTGTTGCGTAAATTGAATTATTTTGCATACTATTATATAATTATTTTTTTCCAACTGAACAGACAGCTGTGCTGCTGGGGAGTTTGTTGCGCCACTTCTTCTTCCCAGCAAAAGCATTAGGAAGTGGGAAGTAATTTTGACGTTCGAAAAGTGCTGATTCTCAGCCTTGTTTGAATAAATAACATTTGAATTTGAAGTGCCCATACAACTCAGAGGACTTTCTATCTAAATTGGCGTCAGCTATGTATGCATGGGGACACCCTTTCATTTTCAACTTTTTTTTTTTAGTTTTTCTTATATTTGTGCCTTGCTTTTTGCCAAATTTCGTGATTCTAGCTAGGTCAACGGGAACTAACCCGTTGACCTAGACTTGACTAGAATCGGCTACCATATAGGTTTTCGACCCAAAAACCTATAGGGTGCTTCCGGTTGACCTAGAATTGTCAATTTTGTTTAAAAGCAACGTCTTACAGGAGTAAACGAAAACGTCCGAAAAATTAAAAAGTTGAAAAAGGAAAATTTTGGTACCTACTTAAGTACCTACAAGTTTTCGCGAAAATCGAAAGGGGATTGCCCGTGCTCCATAGACACTTTGGCCTCAAATGCACACAATTCAAAGTATATGGATAGGATAATATGCGATTTAAATAATGAAATGGTCAAGGTCTTGGTTTAGAAAAAAGTTGGGGTTATTTAGATAAAATCGTTTTTTTCAATGAGGCAAAATCTTCAATTTGTGCTGCACTAAATGTTTTAATATGATTATAATATAGGTATATTGATTCTAAAAGTAGATTCCAGGGGTTAGGTAATAACAGATTCTACAATCCGGTGGTACATAATAATTGTACTTACAAAATAGATGTACCCGCAGTGCTGATCGGACAGCGAGCCAATTGGTCTTGTTACAGCCAGGAAAGAAACATTGATTTTGAGTGTTTGGTGCTCTTACATAATAAGGCAGCAGTATACTGTTGGATGTGTTCAAACTTTGTTGTCCCGCTTGCTATGCACTGTCAGCTACTTCAGATTGCACCGAAGGTAGGTTGGATGGTTCAAATTGCTCCATAGGCAGACTGGATGGTTCAGATTCCGGTTCTGTAGTTGAACATGATGCTGCTCTAAACTGCTCTAACGAGATGATGATGGCAACTGAAATAATAATAAAAATTAAAGCTCAGTGCATAAAGACAGTAAACGTGAATTACTGTGGTTTTGGTACAAATAAATACACAATCAAAAAATATCTATCAATAACATTTTATATTATTATTAATTAATTTCTAAAAAATCTTTCTCAAGTTTCTAGACAATCTGTACTATGTGAAATATAACTTGTGCGGACACGAAAGAAGTTGAATATTACACTTATATAGACTCAGAAGTATGTCAGTATCAAATCTCAGAACTACGCTTGTATTAATTCTAAACTGTTGATAACTTACCGCTCTTGGTACAATCTGACGGGCAATCACACTCCTTTCGAGTTGTTCATGTGGAGAATCAGACCTGAGTGTATGTGATCTTATTCTCAAAACCAATCTGCCGCACGCAGCTGATGCACACTTGTCCATGACCATCAATCTGTACATTTTGTTGTTCGCACACTAAACTGTCACTCGACACTTGTACCTAATAAACAAGTCATAATTATTAGACATCCTAAAACAACACTAACCTTGATAGTACTCTAGTCTATTTATTTAAAAATAATTTCTCAGAGGAAGACATGATACTGACCTGTTGTGTCGAACACATTGGTCGGTGGGTCGCCTTAGATTGTTGTATAACATTTCGCTCTTTCTGCTATTTCCAAGAAATGCCTTCGTATTCTCGTGACGTTTAAACCACAATTAACACAGCGTAAATGACCTTTTGAATGAATTACTTAGGGCACGGAAGTACTCGGGCCAGCGACAATGCCGGGGTCTTCATAATTTGTGGAAGCGGGAGTGGAATCATGTTCAGGCCGTGGTCGTCAGGGCTCAGGGTTCAAAGAATCTTCGGAGTCCATTTAATAAGCGTATTCGATGGTTAAAATAACAAATTCGCAAGAAAATAAAGTTATGCAAACGAAAACAAAGAAAGTCGATTTGTGATTTGACATTGACTTGACAGCCGGCCGGCATAATTCAATGTTGCCACACCACACACAAAAAATTGATAGATCGATATCGATTTTTTTATCGAATCCTAATTTTAATACAACATTATAATTGCCACTGTGACTCTTTAATCTTAACGACGTCAACTCTGATGACGTAACATTATTTGGTTAAAAAAAATGGATAAACAGTGTATTTTAGTTCAAATAATAAAACGATTAAGTACCTAATATTAAAAAATAAAATAAAGTCATACCAGCGATTACACGACACGAAACACACACAAAACTCAAAATAATCACATTCACTTTTTCACTCACGGGTTCCCGACGTTTTTTTTGGTCGGATCAAAATAGGTATTTAATAAACGATGCTAGTTAGTGCAAATATTTATCTACCACGATGTATGTAAAAACTACTTATGGAAATAACAACACTTCCCATCGATTTACACACAAAAACAATAAAAAATAACGAAATACGATGCCGAGCGCGCACTCGTGACTATGACGTTTTACCTGCGTGTGACGTGCGACATCAGTCACTTTCAACATTTTTTTCCAATGTTGCCTATTGATATTTTTGGATATTGGTTTTTATGATAAAAATCGTAAAAAAAGGGTGTATTCCCGTTCGTCCCACTGCCGTCGTCCCCCTGGTGGGACGAACGGGAATTTAATAATTAAATGATTTAGTTGACGAGAATATCCGTCAGGCCATAGAGTTAAATTGTTCACAGACCAGTTTAGCCCTAATTTCATAGTAGAAATAGAGATTGTACCTGCGTCGTCTGTTAAACCGTGTGTACCTGCGTCGGCCGTATGTCCGCCTCGGGGTTTGAAGGACAAATATGGTTTGCGGCAGCCTTGCGGCTGCCTCGGGAGTTTAAAGGTTAAGAAGTTATGAACGTCTTTGTAAATATGTTTTCTTTAACATATTCTATCTTTATTGTGCTGAACAGATAAAGAATTATAGGTAATTAAAATGTGTAGTAGCGTTTTTGTTATGATCCTATGCATTCATTATTATATCAACTATCAATTCGCTTGTTCATTTAGTATCAATAGTAAAAACATAACACCGTATTTGTTTGAATACATCGAATAATAAGCATTACGGATCTGATATTATAAGTAAAACATCCATGAAAACATAATCGATTATTTCGTGAACGGAATTAATAATTATTGGCAACACTGCTGATTTTATCCACAAAAGGGAATTATTTTCACGTATTTATCGTTTCGGTACTTTTTATTTGTGCAAAAATGTTCCCATCTTGTTCGGATAAATGAATATCTTGTTAGATAACTAGAAATAACGATGTTTTTTTTACATATACGTAAATTGCTGGGCGTTTCGGGCCATAAATGGGCATCCTTCTTTACCCATATCTTTTTATCGTGTTGACTCAGGACCTTGATTTTTATACATATGGACTATAGACCTCAGTATCTGGTATAAATTTCAACTGGCTAGGTCCACCCGTTCCTGAGAAAATCGGTGGTGACACACGGACAGACAGACGAACAAGAGGGTGATCTTATAAGGGTTCCTTTTTTACGTTTTGAGGTACGGAACCCTAAAAATAACTTTATTGTCTGTTTTGTTTTAGATATGATTTTGAAAAAATCTAAAAATTACGCTTGAGAAAATCACTTAAGTATTATAATTACCTCTAACACAAAACCAGCGTCGTGGCTCTGTCTCGCATACTCGTAGGGGCGCAGTATTATGCTGAGCGTTAGCCGTCTTGCGTGCATGTGACGCATATGTTCACCGAACTTGTTCTTTCGTGTGTGACATGTCGCAAAGAAAACATATAATTTCTTTGCGACATGTTTTACCGGAAATAAACTTTACTTCGTTTTTTTTTTTACTAAATATTGACATTATTTGTAATACAGTAACTACTAACTTGTTGTAAATCGCGCTGCGGGAACCCCTGCAGCTGTTCGAAGTACGATGCACATAAAAATAACTTTCTTGAGTGCGGCGCATTTCATCGCACAGTTTTTGAAGTAGTGGTCGCGCAGTTTGTTAAAACTTGTACAGTACAAGTAGGTAACGGTGTAGCACACGTGTAGCTCCGCCATCACCGACACCCTCGTAGCAGTAGTAAACACGCATTCCAAATTAACAAAATTTTATAAATAAGTACCTATATTAAAACTTAACTCCGTTTTTCATAAATCCCCCCCCCCCCCGTTTTTCATAAACCCCTCACGCCCCTAGCCGCCGCAGGAGAATCGCGACCCAATTTCCGGCCATCGTAGGGGCGCGGGCTTGCGGACGGAGAGCAATGGGTAGCTCGCCGTCCGATAAGGACTAGGCCCGGGTCGACGGCGCGTTGTGTTCCACACGCGCCTCAAAGGGATGTCAGCACAACTGACGGGCTCCGCTAGGGCTGATGCCTGCCGGGGTTGCGGGAAAGTCCTAAAAGCAACAGAAGGAACACGGGTGGGTTTTAGTCAGTAAGAGTCTGACACGCCGCCCAGAGCGAGAGAAGTTATTTGATGACTTCCAAGTTTCCAACCCAGATGCCATTTTTTATTTTTTTATTTTCTTGTGAATTTAAAAAAATAAACAAAAAATTAAACCGACAAAAAAAACTGAAAAGCGAAATATAAAAACTTTTTTGCAAAAAAAGCGAAAAATAAAAGATAACTATGTATTTAGTGACAAATTGATGACCTTTAAATAACAAATTTTGAGGCGGTTTTAATGTTTGCCTCAACCTCTGACCGTCGATGACAGTCATACCCCAGCTAGGTGTAAAGTTCTGATCAGGGGGAATGAAATAAGCCCAAACACGATGTAGCTGCTGTAAACTGGTGAGGAGCTCTCGCGACTGTCTTCTGACTCCATCATCAGATCAACTCCAGGTCTTTATTGTGTAGTTGTGTCATCAGAACTACATATGTGTGCGAAATTACAACAGAATCGGTTCACAGTTGAAAATTCAGTACGTGAAACATCAATCAACCCCATTTTTTTACACTTAGGGGTGGGTTTCAATTTTTATTTTTTATGGGACTTTAGGGGTATGAGGAACAGGGTGTAAAGTTCACTCATCCACCATAGAAAAGGGAGGATCCTCCTACCAGACGGGTATTATGTCTGGCGGGCAACTGCCCCTGAGTTGATTTCGGATAGTTTTATCTATGTTATTCGCTCGGTAAACTCTAACTGCGCGATGCAGGAATTATGTGACGTCATGTCTTTTTGCTGCGTAGTTTGTATGTGGCGGTCTAACCGCTACAGGACCAACTTCGAGGTATACCCTTCCCAATAAAAAAAGAATCGTTCAAATCGGACCACTCAGTAAAAAGTTATGCGTGGTCATACGTAAAAAAAAATAAAAAAAAATTTACGTGTCGAATTGAGAACCTCCTCTTTTTCTTTTCGTCGGTTAAAAATGGTATCTCATTCTGTCGGTTTGGCGCAAACTATACCACGGACGCTGAAGGCTGTTACAATACGATACTTAGCCGGTTTCTTTTCATGTGGATTTCCTGACCTTAGTGTTTGTGTGTCACCACTTCACAAGTGTAAACTTGTACAGACGCCAGCACATCAAGTAACTACAATCTGTCAAATTTCTTTAATAGATTTTCAACTTTATCGCTATCGGTTCAATGTTGATTGGGAAAATTTGGCAGATTGGAGTAAGTTGATGTGCTGGCGTCTGTACCTAGTATGCTTCATTTGTGAACTGATGCCAGTTGTACCAAAGAGTCAGTGTGTGGTTGAGGACTATAAATTGATATATTATAATAATATATTGTTGATATCTTTACTGGAGACGTCGACGCTAAAGTTTAGATATTATTGAATTCTGTTACTCGCTAAAATATATGGAGTTGAATACGAATTCAGTAGTTCAATTTTTATTTTATGTTTTGACCAGTCTGTTGTTGTAGGTTGGAGTCTGATTTCCTCCGAAATGTATGGGAAAAGATTTTTGCGATTTCTGACTTTTTTAGTACTCAAACCTCAGTTGGTCCAAAAGAGTTTTTTGAGCCATATAAGAAACAGGATCGATTGGCATCAAAAAAAGTTCTTGTAAAAACTGCCCATTTTCTTGCTGAGTGTATATTTTCGTTCAAAATCTGTAAATGCAAATCCACTGGTCTCAAAAAGTAGAGGACAGTCTCCTGCAACCTTGGAAAGCACAGTGTGATCTGTGACAGTCGGTACAGCTCGTCAGAAGCCCCAACAGCTGACAACCAGTCTTACCAAGGGGTATCGTTACTGCCCCACCTCACAAATCCACCCTGTATAATACCTATTATCGCGTTATGTGTTAGATTATTTTTATGTGAAGATTCATTTACCGTTTTTACTAAACACCTAAAAAAAAAAGAGAATATTGATAAAATAATATTAATTCAATTCTACATTAATATAGATAGATAGATAGAATACTCTTTATTATGTACACCAAAAACGTGACGTGACGTGTGTGTTTGTGTAATATAAATTATTTTGCTCCAAAATTAAAAGTATACTGCATCATGAGCAAATAAATTATTTTAATTTCTACTCATTGAGGTATATATTATTGTACTAATACCTCAATTTTTTGTTGTATTGTCGTCTCCACCTTTTATAACCTCGCTACGAAACTCGTAGCAGATCTCGTAGACTGTCTACACTTCTAAAGTATTCGTAGCAGTTTGCCAATTAGTACCACTCATTATCTTCCTGAAGCATCATACTTTGGTTTGAAATGTATTAGAAAACATAGGTCTAATAAATATCTGACAATACACACAAGAAAGTATATCCCATTGGTTCATGTACTTTTAAGTAGGTACAATACGATCATACTTACACACATCATTTTCATTTTACAACAGTGGCGACGAAAGCACCGCTCGTAGATTGAGCCAGGCCGACCACGGACGCCACTGATCCGAGACATTGAGTGTGTAAGACTAGTCAGAAAGGCGGAGCGAGAGCAGGTCGCATTGCTAGGCGGGCCGCATCCGCCATCGGCAGCTAATCGGCGCGCGCGCGGAATACTGATCAGCGCGGCGCGCGGCGCTGTTGTGCGAGCATTAGCATCACTGATTGCGCCGCGAGATCACCGCGCGGGTGCCGCCAGAAGGCGCACTCGCAAGCACTCACGGGGCCAAGGGTGTCAAAAACTCACCATCGTGAGACCATTGTGACGTTTGTAAACTTGGCCCCCAGTACGTGTGTGTCGGAAAAACCATCAATTCCCAACTATATTGGAGTCGGCTTCCAGTCTAACCGGATGCGTCTGAATACCAGTATTTTACATGGAGCGACTGCCTATCTGACCTCCACAACCTAGTAACTGGGTAGTACGATACGTTGTCAGCCTTTGGGGCTTCTGACGACCCGTAACGACTGTCAAAGATCCCCCAATGACAGCCGGGACCAACGGCTTAACGTGCTCTCTGAGCCACGGAGGAGTCTCGGTATATGTAGCATTATGTTAAATTAATCTTCGATTTAATTTTTATACTAAACAATCTCAGTATTTCTAGATGAACAATCAATTCCGAACGAAACCTGTGATCTGTGAGTCGGTCTCTAAATAAATACAAAAACTTATTTACTTTTACCTAAAATACAATGATAACAGAATTATAAATTGTACTTAAAACATTTACTTGATTGTATATTACGCTATTTCGATGTATATGTTACACTATATAAATGGTTTTTATTGTGGATTAAAAGACTACTATCACAAACAAACAACGATTCTCGACGAAAAGTAGGTCAACAAACTTAAGTTATGACTTGTGGTTTTTAATTAACCAAAACAAATATTTATTAATTTAGCATTTCAATAAATGATTAAGTTATAATTTATATGATACTTATAATGTTAGTTACGATTTTATATTGTATTTTATAGTAACAACAGGTATGTAGTTTTAAACCATTTTCAGAACTTTAAGTTGATAACTAATCTTACTTTAGTTATTGACTACAAATAAATACATATTAAATTGCTAAATAATCTCATTAAGTTTTGAAATGGTAAAGATTTGTTAATTATTACATAAATTAGGAATTATTACAATATTTTTATTTGATTTTTTTCTATTCGGGAAACTTACAGCTAACTTACACAGTGGTCTTATACAATACAAAACTGAAGGCCATTTACAAGTTTCCACAGATAAAATAATCTATGACCATCTGCGATTGTTCTAAATTGACGGCAATATTAGATGTACAGACGCCAGCACATCAAGTTACTACAATCTGTCAAATTTCATTAATAGATTTTCAACATTATCGCTAAAGAATAAGGTTCAATTATGATTGGGAAAATTTGAAAGATTGGAGTAAGTTCATGTGCGTCTGTACTTGAGTAATATTCTGAGACTATAACAATACGTGTACCTATCTACCCGTAAATTACGTGTATCTACCCGCAAATTGAGGGACTTTTTGATACAACTGTGATCAAAGATGGACTACCTATATTGTTCACGTAAGTTCAGATATTCTTTCTTTATTATTGCTGATATCTGTTTTTTGTATGTGTTTAAGTGTTGAATCGAATTAGGGAATATTCATTTTCTGTTTCTTTCCGTTGATAAGTTCCTATAACTTTGAGAGACCATTTCTCAAATTTCCAAGATATTAGGAATGATTATCAATGATTATGCTAATGTAAAAGTGTGTTGATACAATACTTTAAAACAAGCTGCCGTGGAGTTTCTTGCCTTTCTTTTCCATGATGACCTAGGTTTGGAACGCACAAGCCTATACATAATAGTCTTCGTTCCCCTTTCTGACACGTGCACTGCGAGCCAAGCTAAACTGTAGCGAATACATCTGCAACCTGCGACTAGTAGTGGAGAGTCCGAGTCCCTGTCCCGCGAGACGCCAGTGTCCGCGAGCGCGGGGGTCGCGGGTGAGCGCGAGTGGAGCTTCTGGCGCTCGGGTTGTGCTCGTCCGCTCGTGATTCTTGTCACGCCGCTAATTATTGCGTCACACGCTCGCGCCGCGTCTAATTTACTTTGGAAGAATTACGAACGCAACGCCCGCGCCGCTGTCTTACCTCATTTTAAGATAATTACTCTGTAATGCTTATGAATCTATGATGCTCTGACTTGGAAAACAATCAGGTAAACTGATTTTTTATGATGATATTTTTTGTAATATTCATTTAAAATCACAAACAAGGCGGTTTCAAATGAGTGAAGTTTTCGTTGTTAATTTTTTAATGTTTTCACGATGCGACCACCCAAACTTTGTGAATCAGAGTAGAGCAGTTTGAGGTTGATGCACTGGCACTGGACACAACATCTCAGCTGCACAAGCACCGCGAGTGGCCGCCCCGGGTGTCAGGCAGTCGGGGACACGCCGGACACGTGACAGCGACGTGCTGGTCTGACTGACGGACGGACGGGTTCGAGTTATCTGTTAATAATACTTTATCTAAGGGCTTGTACACAAAACTGCGATGCGACGTCGCATCGCAAAAATCTGCGACGAGCTCCCTAAGGGCTTGTACACAAAACTGCGATGTGACGTCGCATCGCAGGTTTTTAGAAGAGCTTTGTTTGTAGGAGCTCGCAGATTATTGCGATGCGATGCGAATTCGCAGTTTTGTGTACAAGCCCTAAGATTTTCTTCCGAAGCTTCTGCGTTGCGAATTCGCATCGCACCGATTCGCAGTTTTGTGTACAAGCCCTTAATTGTAATCTTATGTAATTGGTGTTGTACCGATAAAATTAATTATTTATTTATTGCATAATTTAAGTAAATGGAATTGTTTGATCTGATTTGGTTTTGTATCTATAACTAGCTTTATAGTGACTTATTTGTGTAATTCAACTATTATTTGTTATATTTGGCAATGCTCGTCTTGTAGCAAACACTGATCTTTAAATAATTATATGGATAATGCAGTGGACTACAACATTGCTACTTAAAGTTTTGTTAACCTTTTGTATTACATAGTTGTAGTTGTTTTTTATCCCTTAATAAATAAAATAAAACATTAATATGTGTCCATGTAAACTCGCGCACACGTAAATGATCACGAGGCGTATAATTACAACACGATACGCAATTTGCAGTCGAGTGTGCAGCGAGCCGGCTCGGTAGGCGCACAGTCGAGTGTGCAGCGAGCCGGCTCGGTAGGCGCACAGTCGAGTGTGCAGCGAGCCGGCTCGGTAGGCGCACAGTCGAGTGTGCAGCGAGCCGGCTCGGTAGGCGCACAGTCGAGTGTGCAGCGAGCCGGCTCGGTAGGCGCACAGTCGAGGGTGCAGCGAGCCGGCTCGGTAGGCGCACAATTAACTAAATTTGCAGTCGAGTGTGCAGCGAGCCGGCTCGGTAGGCGCACAGTCGAGTGGGCAGCGAGCCGGCTCGGTAGGCGCACAGTCGAGTGTGCAGCGAGCCGGCTCGGTAGGCGCACAATTAACTAAATTTGCAGTCGAGTGTGCAGCGAGCCGGCTCGGTAGGCGCACAATTAACTAAATTTGCAGTCGAGAGTGCAGCGAGCCGGCTCGGTAGGCGCACAATTAACTAAATTTGCAGTCGAGTGTGCAGCGAGCCGGCTCGGTAGGCGCACAATTAACTAAATTTGCAGTCGAGTGTGCAGCGAGCCGGCTCGGTAGGCGCACAATTAACTAAATTTGCAGTCGAGTGTGCAGCGAGCCGGCTCGGTAGGCGCACAATTAACTAAATTTGCAGTCGAGTGTGCAGCGAGCCGGCTCGGTAGGCGCACAATTAACTAAATTCAAGATAATTTCATTAGCGAGGACGAGGTGCATGATCTGCCAGATGTAATTAATTTGAAATGGCTGCGGGTGGTTACTGCACACACCAAGCGCCTAAATACCTGCTCGGCCACGTACACGACTGTAACAAGTAGTCCTTAAGGCCGAGCGCAGTAGGCATTCAACGCTTACCTCAGCCCCCGCAACGAGTAGCGATACGTAACAAGTCCCGATGCGCAGGAGTGGCTAGAGAGGCGCCACGGCGTCCTCACCTTCCGCCTGACGCTGGTCCTCACCGGACACGGTTGTTTCGGGAGGTACCTGTTTCAGGAGGAAACGCCCGGGTGTCACCATCGTGTGGATCGTCCGGAGGACACGGTGGAGCATACGGTGGAGGTTTGCCCGGCTTGGGTGGACCACCGCCGTGTCCTCGTGGAGGCGATCGGCGGCAGTGACCTCTCGTGTCCGGCCCTGGTCCAGGCCATGGTGCGGAGCGAGAGGGCATGGCAAGCCGTCACCTCCTTCTGCGAAGCAGTAACGCTAGGCGTTGTGGTAATCGAGTTAAAGAATGATTTTCTACTATTCGACACGCCATCCATCGAGGCGCTAGGTTTTTTTTTATACCATCAAGGGCGCAAACTAGCATGCTGATCACCTGATGTTAATAAGCAATAACCGCCGCCTATAGAAGTCTACAACACCAGGGTTACTGCCGATGCGCTGCCACCCTTTTCCCACCCCAAACCCTGGGCTTCCGATTCTCTCACTCACTATTTGAAGCGCAGCAACATAATGTTGGTACTTTACGTTGGTATTCTGTAAGAGTGTGGTAGGTACAGTAGCGGTCTTAAGTCGCTAGGCCATTTTTTTGAGTAATCGACTGACGCTTCGGTTTGACTTACGACCTTCTTCTATAAGTTGTTCCACACGCACACACACTCACTTGGTTTATAACTTATAGTAGTTCATAATTTCAACCAGCAAAATGTATGACATGCTAGCTCAATGGTTACGTCCTTTGATACTTGTGTGTTTTCAGCGAGCCGACAGTTCGAATCTCTCCTGCGGATATTTTTTTTTTAAATAATTACTATTTATAGTTCAGTTTTTCTTTTTAATATTTAGTTTAGTTTTTAATATTTAATATTTAGTAGTAGATCGATAATAATCATTCGTTTTTTGTTTCTTTCATTCGTCTTGTTCACATAAATAATAAAGTTTAGTAGGTAGCCCATAAAAAAACTTTACTTCGATTTTTTTGGTCTACCTACTAATCATTTTGATTTCTGTGAGTACAGATCCTGTTCGTTACGAGTATTCATATCTTATTTCATATAATCTCATAATTTATATTCTCATCAGTAACACACACCGTCGCACTAACGCGAAACAACATTATATTTCTGTTGCATTTAGAATAAGCGTCATAGAGGTGACCTTTCTTACCATTGCATTGATAAAATTCACTTATAGTTGACATGTGCCCGTAGCTGTTTGAGTAAAGCAATGGATACGCGATCAATGAGGCTTGAGTTCGAATCCCACATAAAATGTGTGAATGTTAGACCATATTTGTATTTATAACAAAAACTTTTAGATATTTGTATTTATTTAAAGTGTATTTATGCATAATATTTATAAGAAACTAAATATTAGTTTTTGTATTATTATTTAACTATTTATGTGATTAAAAATCACATAAATAGTTAAATAATATTTATCTTTTCGGTGTTGAAAGGTGGAAATAAAAAAATTGTGCTATGATAACAAAAATGTTTATTCGTTTTATTCATTTATAAAATTAACAATTTTTTATGAGAATTGTGACGTCACATTCCTAACTAGATAAAAGAAGTTTTCTTGTTAACCGTTCTTAAGATTTTTTGTTAGTGGGTACCACTACCCACTTAGTCAATTCATAATAATATAACAAGGAATGGATATTCTAATACTTAATAACACAAATATAATATTGTTGATACCCACTTATTATAGGTTCGATGCAGTCAAGTAGACGTTTGCGCATCGACCCTACAATATTACCACATATTTCGGTTCCTCTTAAATTTTCCCACACCTCCTTGCAATGGGTTTTTAATTGTTCTATACATCTCTCATCCCGTGACTCCCACCTTTGCACTTTGTTATGCAAGCCTTCAGCGTGAAGGGCACGGCGAACAGTTCGCACTGAAGTGTCGAATAAGTTTGCAAAGTGTCTAGTTGGTGTGAAACCATTTGTTTCATACTCGCCCACCATATATCGTCGCTGTGCCTCGCTAATAAGCGTTGGCCTTCCACTTCGCTGTCGACTAGCAAGGCTACCCTCTTCCTCATATCTTTTAATCCAGAGACTAACAGTATTCCTCTAAAACAAAAAAAAATATATATTAGTTATAATAAAGTAGCTATAACAAAATGCTACTACTAACAAGACTTCATTTTTATAAAATATAATAATATTTATTTAATGTAACAATAAAATATAAAAACTCTGCATATATAAATCCAATAACAAACACTTGTTATTTTTAATAATATTTATTATATTTCATCGCTTCATTCTTCAGATATATTATAACCAGGTAGTCCTTTTAATCTACAAGATAACATGCACACTTTCAGAGATTTATGAAAATCGATATAAGTATCGACTTTTTACAATTAAATCGATTCTTTACTAACCATAACCACACCACCAGTCTAGCTGTCATTCTTTTTTTGTGCACGATAGCAAGCACACCCGCGCTCACTAGCTATAAAAAAATGCCGAAGAAAACGGAATATTCACAAGAAATTGGTGACTATCAACGTGAAATCAAGAAGCTGGAAGATGAACGAAGACGTAAACGTCGTAGAATCATAAGTGAATCTTCATCTGATTCCGGTATGTATTGTAATTACACCTACCCTCAATTATAAATTATTTTATGGTGCCACCTAATCCTGCGAGGATTACAGGCGCATTGTTATAATTGTGATACCTATTATGTTTATGGTGATTATGTGCTATTCATTTAGTACAGTATTTTGCCCGGCGGTTAACCGTGAGTTAACACGAAGGCTATGATTTTTCAATCACACGTGAGATTCTCTCGCCTGGCAGTTAACCGAGCGTTAAGAGGGTTTATTCTGAAAGTTGGCAACGTCGCAAATAGATGTCAAATATTTCGCTGTTTTGATTAATTTGATGATATTTCTGTATGGAAATAAAAAATGTGGCTAACTAGCGAACTAGAATATTGATTATGAAATGCAATAATTAATATCGTAACACCGAATAGTTAGTTTTAGATGTAAAAAAAGTATTTGGAAACTTTCCAAATGCCTTTTTTCCCCCTAAAACGGGTACAACATCAAATTCAATGTTATTATTGCAATCCATTATTAATATTCTAGTTGGTTAGTTAGCCACATTTCTTATTTCCATACAGTATTATTTCGAAATCAATCGAAACAGGTAAATATTTGACAGCTATTTACGACGTTGCCAACTTTTAGGATGCACCCTCTTAATACGATGGCTGCTCTATGATCGATTATGTACATAATTATTACAATCTAAATGACCCAACAGAATGAAACCTAGCCGTTTTATCCATAATTCTAGCGGTTAACCGTGAGTTAACACAAAGAACAAAAATGTGGAATTCAAAGTACCTAAACCTAACCGTTTTATCCATAATTCTAGCGGTTAACCGTGAGTTAACACAAAGAACAAAAATTTGGAATTCAAAGTACCTAAACCTAACCGTTTTATCGATAATTCTAGCGGTTAACCGTGAGTTAACACAAAGAACAAAAATGTGGAATTCAAAGTACCTAAACCTAGCCGTTTTATACATAATTCTAGCGGTTAACCGTGAGTTAACACAAAGAACAAAAATGTGGAATTCAAAGTACCTAAACTTAGCCGTTTTATACATAATTCTAGCGGTTAACCATGAGTTAACACAAAGAACAAAAATGTGGAATTCAAAGTACCTAAACTTAGCCGTTTTATACACAATTCTAACGGTTAACCGTGAGTTAACACAAAGAACAAAAATGTGGAATTCAAAGTAAACCGAGCCGTTTATCCATAATTCTAGCGGTTAACCGTCAGTTAACACAAAGAACAAAAATGTGGAATTCAAAGTTATGTCTTATACATTTCAGACGATAACGAATCCTTACGTCCTGCCCCTGGTGCCAACATAGAGGTAAATCTGACGGCGACTGAAGTTTCATTTAATGATACCCCTGGCCCTGACGACGTTCCCATGCTAATCGAAGCATCAACTTCTACTCAAGAAGATAGTACCTGCCCAGAGCTTGACCCAGGGCTAATGAGAGGAGAGGACACAGATAACACTCGGACAAGTTCGGTGATAAAATTCATCACAGCTTAGCTCAGCGATGGGAACCTATTCTCAAGAAAGGATTATCAAAGGAAGCAAAAGATAAGTTGTTTAAAGACTATTTTGCACCTGAAAACTGCACTCTGCTTCAAGCACCCAAACTAAATAATGAAGTGGGCGGCTATTTCTGAAGCTTCCCGTCATAGAGATAAGAGGAAGGAACCTGAACAGCAGCAATTGGGTGCTGGCGTCTCAACCAGCTAAATAAAGCTTTGACAATAATGCTTACGAGCGACAACAAAATTGAAGCAATAAGGATTATAAGCGATGGATGTCGTATCCTTAGTAATCTTCATTATCAGGAAACACAATCGCGAATTAGCGTTATCAATTACGCATTAGGCAAACCCTTTCTAAACGTCGTCGTTCAGGATTGCAAAAGGAACGAAACGTTATATGGCAATAAATTAGAGGAAACAATAAAAGCTTCTAAAACAATCGAGAAGCAAGGCATGTCGATTGAAAAAGGTCCAAAATGTCCCCGCAACCCCGCGATGGAACCAACGACATCTAATTCACGTTCCCAGTATTAATATCGACATTTCGACAACCGTGCCTACCAGGGAAACTGGACAGGCCCTTCGCGGTTCCTACAGAACAGGGGGGGGGCGGAGAGGTCCGAACAGGGCGAACAGCACCACGAGCCGTCTGCCTCCATCTCAGCAGAAGTCGAGCTCGATCGCTGCGAACAAGTCGAGGGCATCTGCGATGCGCCAATAACCCAGGTACAACACGCTGGTAGAATATCAAATTTTTATGATTGTTGGCTCAATATAACATCTATTTCTTTAACTTTAAATTGGATACGTAATGGTTTTCTTATATCGTTTGATTCTAATGTGAAACAAACTCATGTACCTTACGTTTCAATGTCATCTACTGAAAAAGTCGACATGTTTATAACTATTCAGAAATTGTTAACATTAGGTGCGGTAAGCCCTTGCAAACCTACTGAGGAATAGTTTATTTCAAAAACATTTTTAGCCTTAAATGGCGTAAAATATTTATTTTTTATTTAAAAAACTTAAATCATTATGTTTCAAAATTACACTTCAAAATGGAAGACTACAGAACGGCATCAAAATTATTACGAATTCATGGCTTTATGGCCACTATCGATTTAAGAGAAGTTCCTTAAACCAATTCGTAAATCTGATTGCAAATTTTTAAGATTACAATTCGAGAATGATAACTTAAACATCCTACTTACGAGTTCAATTGTATGTCACAATTATGGCCTTTCGGTAGTTCCGAGAGCCTTAAAATTTTAAAGCTACTTTAAACCTTTTAGAATGTCTCTGGTTCGTAGTGAAATATGAAAAGAGTTTTCTCGTACCTAAACAAACTTGGTGGGATTTATGTTCGATTCAGTAAATCAATCAATTTCCTTGCCATCCGACAAAAAACTAAAAGTTGTAAACCTAGTTCACAAATTCTCAGAATCGTGTCAGTGCTCAGATGGTGCTCAGTTTGAGAATTTTCTCAGTTAATTGGAGTTCTAATAGTCGCGTGCCCCGTGGTCAAATATGGTTATACACAAGGATTTCCTTTTCCTCATCCTGTAAATCCAGACGAATTTTTTTTAAACTGTTGGCGAAGAAATGTGCTAAATTCTAAAAACACTACGAAAATGCTTAACTTCGAATTAAAGGTTTATATGGACGCTTCACGTACTGGCCGGGGAACAGTGTGTAACAACGAACCAGCTCATGGAGCATAGAAAAATTGTGAACTTGAACAACATATCAATATCAACTACTTACTTAGAGTTGGCAAGCAAAAAATCTGATTTTTCTGTCTTACTGCGTGTTGATAACACAACAGCCATCAGCTATGTGAATCGGATGGATGGGATCCGATTTCCCCATTTGAATAATCTTTCTAGATAAATTTGGCAACGGTCTGAAGAGAGAAACATCTGGTTATTTGCCGTGTACATTAATACCAAGGCTAATTACGAAGCAGACGAAGAATCTCGAAGGATAAATCCCGAGACGGAATGCGAACTTTCCGATTTAGCCTTCGACCGAATATCAAAAAGTCTCGGTAAACCCGAAATCGACCTATTTGCCTCTCGGGCCAATGCCAAATGTCCGAATTATATGTCATGGAGAAAGGATCCTGACGCTCTTTCCATAGATGCTTTTACAGCGAACTGGAACATGTTCTTTTATGCTTTTCCTTCTTTTTCCACTTATTCTTAAATGGCGTCCCCGAATCAGCCCTGGACCTGATGCTGGCGTCATTATTAAAGAACATGATGCAGCAATATAACGTGTCGTTAAAATTGTGGTGGCAATATTGCGTAAATAATAATGATCACTTTTTTGATTGCTCTGTCGCAATAGTATTACACTTTTTAAAGGAACAGTTTGTTAAGAGAAGTTCGTACGGAACTCTCAACAGTCACAGATCTGCGTTATCCCTTTTATTAGGCGGTAATATCGGATCGGATGACCGAATTAAACGGCTGCTCAAAGGAGCGTTTAAGTTAAAACCTATAAGTTTCCTCAAGTACTGCACTACATGGGACCCACAGATTGTTCTAGATTATGTTTCACAATATAAAATTTAGAAAAGTGGTAATTTTATTATTACATAAACATAGCCATCAAAGATATTAAAAAAAAAAAACATCCGCGGTAGGTCAATTCAATTCAATTCAATTCAATAATCATTTATTTTCTCTTCACAAAGCTGACTTAAAGGTAATGCGTACAAAAATGTCTCGGCTGTATTCCACCTTTGTGAGAGACTGGTGCCTGATATAGGTTTTTTGGGAAAACCTGTGACCTGTAGGTCGTGGTCAACCGACCTTATTTCTACCGTACTTTAGAGAAAACCTTCGCATCTGCCCCGCGACTGCTCTCGAAGATTATCTCCACGTCACAGACATAGACCGACCTGCTAACGTATCCAATCTCTTAATCACTGTGAAGCGCCCCTACAAGGACGCGACAGCCCAGTCAATGAGCAGATGGATAAAGCAGATATTGGCCGAGCACGCCGCCACGTCCGCAGCCGCCGCGGCCGGGGTCTCCGTCGACACTATAAGGAAAGCCGCGGGATGGACGAAAGCGTTTAAGGTTTTTGACCAATATTATCATCGTCAAAATTTTACAGACTAATATTAGTACTTATATAGCTTTGAGACTAATGTTTAAGATAATTATAATTATGTTCCTACAAATTATTAAGTATTCGAAATAAATACATGTTTAGTTAGATACTTATCCTTAACTATTATGTTTAGGTTGATTAAAACCACAGTATTTTTACAAAATATTTGTTTTTAATTATCAAAC
This sequence comes from Conistra vaccinii, assembly GCA_948150665.1. Classification (NCBI taxonomy): domain Eukaryota; kingdom Metazoa; phylum Arthropoda; class Insecta; order Lepidoptera; family Noctuidae; genus Conistra; species Conistra vaccinii. Next base: position 25,540,683 of record OX411323.1, read on the forward strand.
ACAAAACTTTTCTCTGAACGTCTACCTGGTTATAATATATCTGAAGAATGAAGCGATGAAATATAATATATGATCAAACGAACTTCTGCGAAGTTCGATCAATATTATATGAATCGCTTCATTCGAAGATATAGGTTCCCTCCCAACCCAATCCCAGCGATAAAGTTTTGCATTTGTTCTATCTCTAAAAGAATGACAGCTAGACTAGTGGTGTGGTTATGGTTAGTAAAGAATCGATTTAATTGTAAAAAGTCGATACTTATATCGATTTTCATAAATCTCTGAAAGTGTGCATGTTATCTTGTAGATTAAAAGGACTACCTGGTTATAATATATCTTCGAATGAAGCGATTCATATAATATTGATCGAACTTCGCAGAAGTTCGTTTGATCATATATAATATAACAATATCCCACTCACAGAGAGAAGGCCTGTGTCCCAGCAGTGGGAACATTAATAGGTTGATTATGTTATGTGATAACAATATAACATTAAAATATTAAAATTCTGCATTTATAAATCCAATAATAAACACTAATTATTTATCGGCCTCATGATGGATTTAAAAAATAATTAAAACAATTAATCCATATGCCACCAAATAATCTTAGGTATTTTCAAATAAAAGTATATGTTACAATTCATAAATAAAATCACTCACATTTAGTCCGGTTTCATCAGATATTTGTCTTCTATTAAGACCACTTTTATGCAGCGCAATAATAGTCGCCCTCGTCTCAATATTAATATTTGCATACATTTTGCAAATTTTGAGTAGTAGTTTAATTTCTCTTTGCTATTAAACCACACGTCACTAACCAACAACTACAACCAAACGACAACATTCATTCCGATCAAGTTAAATATTCCTAAAACTCATGTCTACCTCACAGAAATCTAAATTCTTCATTTAATTTAATATGATCTACCTTCCTAACTTTACGAAATGTGTGAACAAGGCGAACAAGATAAAGAATAATATCATTATATTTCTGTCCCATTACTTCCAATCAAGTAAAAACTTACAAAAAGTCTAATGCTACGCGGGATTTGAACTCGCGGCTCATCGATTTTATCTGAACGCGCTTAACCGCTAGGTCAACTTGACTCAGATTGTAAGGTTGAAATTATGAACTACAATCACTTGAAGATGATGCATGTCTCTTGAAAATAGAAGGTCGTAAGTCAAACTAAACGTCAAGCGGGTCCTTTATAAAATAGCTTAGCGACTTTTGCCCGGCATTGTACCTCCCCGGCCGAGCCAACCCAATTAAGAGTTACAGTCAGCTATTGACTACAACTAGGCTCTACGTGGCTCGGGAAATAAAAATAACGCTATTTTTATTATTATTTGTGAAGGCATGAGGATTTAAATAAAACTATTATTTGAACGAATTAATTATTTTAATATTCTTTAATAAAATAAAATATGTAGGAAAGACGAACTGTGCCGGACGGGCGTGATCGCTGGACGCGTAGATTATGCAGGTTGTAAAGCTATTCCAGTCCAAGCAGCACTGACGTCCTGCACCTAGGGATCTGGATACTTCAATACTAACCGAGCGGCTGTCCTAGATTCTTGAGGCAAAATGGGTTTTGACAGGAAAATAACAACACCATTTCCCAGATAAATCTTTGAACCCGCCTTACAGATATGCCATAGTTTAGGCACCTCATCATAATATCCGTTTATCTGAATCGTAGAGGAAAACAGATGAAACCTTTATGAATAGCAATGGTAATCGGGTTTTGAAGATGTCAGTCCGTAAAGAATAGCAATGGTCGTGGACCGTGGTCAGTGGGTCGTCTTATAGCCAACTCCCACGGTGCGCCATATCGCGGACGCGCACCAGCCCGCACGAGGACGCACCGCCACGCACGCGTTCAACGCGCGTCTGCGCTACCACGCACGCTAGGTTTCCCACGGTGCGTCGTGCGCGTGCGTCCGCGATATGGCGCACCGTGGGAGGGCGGCTTTAGGGGGTAGAAATAGAACACAATAATCGCACAGTACACAACGAACGCGTAAACACAACGTGAGTCGGGAACTGCAATGATAGATAGATAGAAGATAGAATATTCTTTAGTATGTATAATACCATAAAAGTACAGATCTATAATATATAATGATACCTGACGTGACGCCAAGATTGAATGTGCAAGTAGGGATGGTGAATGGCGATCTGAAATCGATAAAGTGTCAATTGCTTTTTCCTCGAACCTAACACATAAAATTCGAAAACATTTGACTGCCTCTTTGGTCTAGTGGTGGCAAGCGCTACAGCTGAGCATGATGTTTTATTTTGTTATCGTGTCAGAGTTCAATTATTTGAATTTCATTAATTTACATTGACTATAGGTTACGGAAGGTAGAAATAAAGTAAATAGATATAATAGGTAATTTTAATAAAATAAAAAACACAGTTTTTCATATAAACATATATTTATGTTATTATTAGCTTTTAAAACATACACGTATTAAGAAAGATATAACAAACGTTGACAATAAATAAATTTATAATTTGTTTGTAAATAATTTTTGGTTGCTAATAATATTGGATGTTACCTATTGTTTATTGAGGTTATAGCTTAATTTATTCATTTTCTCAAGGAAAAGAAGATTGAAACTTAACCTCGATCCTGTAATCTTACATTATTAGCTAACTTATTTCTATTATGGCCAGTGGATCCCCTGAATTCCCCTGATAACATTTAATATTACTTACTTTTTTTTTTTTTGATCGAGACATTTTTCATCTCGTGCCTCCCATCTTTGCACCATAAAACCATACATTTTCTATAAGGTTTATATCAGGGGATCGCGCTGGTCACGCAATAACTTTAACATCCAAATACTGACTAAACCCACTCACGAAGTCTCGAACAATACCTACTGGCACGATGAATCGGACAATTATCTTGAACAAAATAAAGTTCACTAATTTCATACACTGGATAAACATTGCGCACACTGTAGGTAGCATTATGTCGCTCAAAACCTCGAGATAGTTGGAGCTGTTGGGCCGCGTCGGTATAAATTCCAACTCACCCGGCCCTTGAGCACTAATCCACCCCCACATATTCACACTTATTCTTCCTGAAATCCTGACTCCGTATTATTTATAATGTTATTGTCAGACCACCGTGTATTGTCTCTGCGCCACAAATGAAGTCTTCCTTTTAGACACGATTTGAAAGTCTTCTCGTCAGTAAATATAGCAGTTTCCCAATCAAAGTCTAAATATTCCCGGGCAAAACGTAACCGTTCATCCTTATGCCTTTGCGTTAAAAAGTTGCGAATTCTTCAGCAAATCTTCTTGTTGGTATAACACCATTCGTTTAAGATTCACCACCCATAAAGCATCGCTGAGTCACTTATGAGGCTCTTCAGACTTCCCTCTTCCTCAAATCTTTTCACCCAACGTCTCACAGTGTTTCTCTAAAAATAAAGAAATCCTTATTACTCATTTTGAACCACCACTTAAGAAATTAACAAATAGAATCAATCACAACAAAATAACTTACACATAAGTAAACCACTTTCATTGGATATTTCAGATAAAAATTATACCCATTGATATGCAAGGCTACAATATACGCCCTGGCTTCATCATTTATATTTAATTGCATTTTGAATAAAATCTTCAAACTAAAAACCACTAATAGCAATAACACAAACGCCCGTAACTAAGTTCACCATATAACAACGTCATACGAATTAATTACAGCCAGTAAATAAATTTTGTTTCAAATCTACCCTCAATTTTTATGTTTTTTTATGTTGAGTAGTTTTAATATTTTGTATTAATACTTACTCATTCCTCGACATTCGCTGTCTTCTTCTAATTGCTATAATCAGAAAAAGACAACGGGGCGTGATAAGCCTACGAACTAAGGAAAACTGTTACCTATATACCGCGCTCTTTCTATTTGGTTCATGATGAGAGAGTGCAATATGGGTGTGTATGTGTATGTGTGGAATGCCTTATTAGAAGAAGGTCTCAAGTGCGACGAGTTACGATGCGATACGTTTGTAAAACTGGTAATGCACTTATGACCGCAACCGTGCCCTATTAACACGTTATATGTACCGCCACAGATACTGTGAATTCGTAATAACAAATAATATATAGAACTGGATAGGGGGCCGTGCTGAAATTTTTTTTTTATAAGAAAAATGAAAAAAAGACAAATCAACCTTAGCCAAAAACGATTAAAAAGTAATTTATGTTTGGCGAGTAACATATATGTACCGCATTGGTTTCTCATACAACTTGCTAGATTTGAAAAATAAACCAATTTTAGTTTATTCAGCACGGCCCGTATAGTTGCCTATATCTTTTTAACCGACTTCCCCAAAAGGAGGAGGTTCTCAATTCGGTTGTATTTTTTTTTTTTTTTATGTGTGTTACCTCAGTACTCCGTCATTTATGAACCGATTTGGAAAATTCTTTTTTTATTTGAAAGGATATACTTTCCGATTGGTCCCATTTTTTTCAAAATTTAGTTCTGATGATGGAATCCATGACAAATTGAGGGAACTCCTCCAATATTATAGGCATACACATAGCGATTTCAGTATTTTCAGCAACCAGTTAAGCATTTGCATTCAGAAAGTATCATTTGGTGAAGTGGAACTGATGAAGAAGTCCACAGATCGCCACCGGAACTTCTCAATGATAAGTATTTCACGGGTGGCGTCATTTATGAACCGATTTAGAAAATTCTTTTCTTATCTGAAAGGTATACTTTCAGATTGGACCTATTTTGATCAAAATTCAGTTCTGATGATGAAATCCATGACGACTTGAGGGAACTCCTCAAAAAAAAAATAAGATAACCAGGATCTGCTGATGGCATCCCAGACAAATCGAGGGGAACCTTCCAAAATCGTAGTGCGTTTGTTAATTTTTTTCAAATCGGTTCATAAATGACGGAGTTCTGAGGTAACACACATAAAAAAAAAATACAACTGAATTGAGAACCTCCTCCTTTTGGGGAAGTCGGTTAAAAAGATATAGGCAACTATACGGGCCGTGCTGAATAAACTAAAATTGGTTTATTTTTCAAATCTAGCAAGTTGTATGAGAAACCAATGCGGTACATATATGTTACTCGCCAAACATAAATTACTTTTTAATCGTTTTTGGCTAAGGTTGATTTGTCTTTTTTACATATTTTCTTATAAAAAAAAAAATTCAGCACGGCCCCCTATCCAGTTCTATATATTATTTGTTATTACGAATTCACAGTATCTGTGGCGGTACATATAACGTGTTAATAGGGCACGGTTGCGGTCATAAGTGCATTACCAGTTTTACAAACGTATCGCATCGTAACTCGTCGCACTTGAGACCTTCTTCTAATAAGGCATTCCACACATACACACCCATATTGCACTCTCTCATCATGAACCAAATAGAAAGAGCGCGGTATATAGGTAACAGTTTTCCTTAGTTCGTAGGCTTATCACGCCCCGTTGTCTTTTTCTGATTATAGCAATTAGAAGAAGACAGCGAATGTCGAGGAATGAGTAAGTATTAATACAAAATATTAAAACTACTCAACATAAAAAAACATAAAAATTGAGGGTAGATTTGAAACAAAATTTATTTACTGGCTGTAATTAATTCGTATGACGTTGTTATATGGTGAACTTAGTTACGGGCGTTTGTGTTATTGCTATTAGTGGTTTTTAGTTTGAAGATTTTATTCAAAATGCAATTAAATATAAATGATGAAGCCAGGGCGTATATTGTAGCCTTGCATATCAATGGGTATAATTTTTATCTGAAATATCCAATGAAAGTGGTTTACTTATGTGTAAGTTATTTTGTTGTGATTGATTCTATTTGTTAATTTCTTAAGTGGTGGTTCAAAATGAGTAATAAGGATTTCTTTATTTTTAGAGAAACACTGTGAGACGTTGGGTGAAAAGATTTGAGGAAGAGGGAAGTCTGAAGAGCCTCATAAGTGACTCAGCGATGCTTTATGGGTGGTGAATCTTAAACGAATGGTGTTATACCAACAAGAAGATTTGCTGAAGAATTCGCAACTTTTTAACGCAAAGGCATAAGGATGAACGGTTACGTTTTGCCCGGGAATATTTAGACTTTGATTGGGAAACTGCTATATTTACTGACGAGAAGACTTTCAAATCGTGTCTAAAAGGAAGACTTCATTTGTGGCGCAGAGACAATACACGGTGGTCTGACAATAACATTATAAATAATACGGAGTCAGGATTTCAGGAAGAATAAGTGTGAATATGTGGGGGTGGATTAGTGCTCAAGGGCCGGGTGAGTTGGAATTTATACCGACGCGGCCCAACAGCTCCAACTATCTCGAGGTTTTGAGCGACATAATGCTACCTACAGTGTGCGCAATGTTTATCCAGTGTATGAAATTAGTGAACTTTATTTTGTTCAAGATAATTGTCCGATTCATCGTGCCAGTAGGTATTGTTCGAGACTTCGTGAGTGGGTTTAGTCAGTATTTGGATGTTAAAGTTATTGCGTGACCAGCGCGATCCCCTGATATAAACCTTATAGAAAATGTATGGTTTTATGGTGCAAAGATGGGAGGCACGAGATGAAAAATGTCTCGATCAAAAAAAAAAAAAAGTAAGTAATATTAAATGTTATCAGGGGAATTCAGGGGATCCACTGGCCATAATAGAAATAAGTTAGCTAATAATTGTAAGATTACAGGATCGAGGTTAAGTTTCAATCTTCTTTTCCTTGAGAAAATGAATAAATTAAGCTATAACCTCAATAAACAATAGGTAACATCCAATATTATTAGCAACCAAAAATTATTTACAAACAAATTATAAATTTATTTATTGTCAACGTTTGTTATATCTTTCTTAATACGTGTATGTTTTAAAAGCTAATAATAACATAAATATATGTTTATACGAAAAACTGTGTTTTTTATTTTATTAAAATTACCTATTATATCTATTTACTTTATTTCTACCTTCCGTAACCTATAGTCAATGTAAATTAATGAAATTCAAATAATTGAACTCTGACACGATAACAAAATAAAACATCATGCTCAGCTGTAGCGCTTGCCACCACTAGACCAAAGAGGCAGTCAAATGTTTTCGAATTTTATGTGTTAGGTTCGAGGAAAAAGCAATTGACACTTTATCGATTTCAGATCGCCATTCACCATCCCTACTTGCACATTCAATCTTGGCGTCACGTCAGGTATCATTATATATTATAGATCTGTACTTTTATGGTATTATACATACTAAAGAATATTCTATCTTCTATCTATCTATCATTGCAGTTCCCGACTCACGTTGTGTTTACGCGTTCGTTGTGTACTGTGCGATTATTGTGTTCTATTTCTACCCCCTAAAGCCGCCCTCACACGGTGCGCCATATCGCGGACGCACGCGCACGACGCACCGTGGGAAACCTAGCGTGCGTGGTAGCGCAGACGCGCGTTGAACGCGTGCGTGGCGGTGCGTCCTCGTGCGGGCTGGTGCGCGTCCGCGATATGGCGCACCGTGGGAGTTGGCTATAAGACGACCCACTGACCACGACCATTGCTATTCTTTACGGACTGACATCTTCAAAACCCGATTACCATTGCTATTCATAAAGGTTTCATCTGTTTTGCTCTACGATTCGGATAAACGGATATTATGATGAGGTGCCTAAACTATGGCATATCTGTAAGGCGGGTTCAAAGATTTATCTGGGAAATGGTGTTGTTATTTTCCTGTCAAAACCCATTTTGCCTCAAGAATCTAGGACAGCCGCTCGGTTAGTATTTATTTATTTATTTATTTATTTATTTTAACATAAAACGGCCAAGGCCAATTACATTAGTTAAAGATATAGGCAAAGCCTCAAACACATGATTAAATAAAGTACAGTAAACAAAAGTATACAACTATTCGACAGTCATACGCTCATCTCACAATACTCCAGACATACAGACAAGATCTTCTTCCATTCATCCGCGAACACATCACATTCAGGCTTAGCGACCAAGAGAGCGTTGAGCGCAGAGAGTGTGCGAGGGACAGGAGACTGGGCTCAAGCGACGGTTCGACTCCGAGGCACGGCAAACAATCTATGCCTCCTGCCACGGTTATAGTTTATCGGAACAAAAAGATGGGACAGTTCAGCATGAAGCTCAGGCGCATCTGCTTTTCCGTGAAGGATCTTACACATATTAATAATTTGGTCACTTTTCCTTCTAACCTCGAGAGAATTGTACCCTAAACAGCCTAAAAGAAAATTCGAAGGGTACATAAACGGATAATAACCATTTAAACGTTTATAAAGGTACCTTAGATAAGCCTTTTGTACTTTTTCTAAGAGTAAAGTGTACTTCTTTTCGTGCGGGTTCCAGACGCATGCACTGGACTCCAAAAAAGTATTGAAGTATCCAGATCCCTAGGTGCAGGACGTCAGTGCTGCTTGGACTGGGATAGCTTTACAACCTGCATAATCTACGCGTCCAGCGATCACGCCCGTCCGGCACAGTTCGTCTTTCCTACATATTTTATTTTCTGGTCGCTGGTAGTGTTATTCGAACTTGTAGGTAGGTACCAAAACTAAAAAGTGAAAAATAAAAACTTTTAACAAAAAAAAACAACCGACTTCCAAAAAAAACACTACAAAGTGAAAAATAACTTTAATTTCGGAAGTCGGTGGCATAAAAACGAAAATTAAAAACCAGACACCGACTTCCGAAATTAAAGTTATTTTTCACTTTGTAGTGTTTTTTTTGGAAGTCGGTTGTTTTTTTTTGTTAAAAGTTTTTATTAAATATGACATGTTTGTTTACAAAATTCGACTTCCTGAATCTTGTATAGGAGTACATTCGTTCCACATAAATTGCGATTCTGCTGTATTAGTACTTTAAAAGATAAATTGAATCCAAAATATCATAGGTATATTACAATTGATGGGGTGACCATGATTCCATATAATATTAGGTTCATACAGGGTGACTTGTAATTTGACGTATTCCTTCCGGGACGTGAAAGTGTGACCCATTTGCAACAATTAAGCACCCCATAAAGCCTAGGCAAAAATACATGGGATTCGAGAAAAAACAACTTTTAAGAATTTTTTAAAAATTTGCCAGAATGTGTCACTAAATATATTTTTTCTCCAAACTCTCAAATTGAATGGCCTTCATTACTATTCCATTGGATTGGATACCTAATACTTCAAAAAACATTTCAATGTATGTAACCAAATTTTCTAAAACATCAAACACTTAAAAGTTAGAGGAAGATGATAACTAACCATTTTCTGACACACACCTGACCTTACTCCCATAGATTTTTATCTTTGTGGTCATATGAAAAGCCTTGTATACTCAACACTTTCAGTAGAAGTATCAAGGCAAAGAATAATACATGCAGCGTAACATATTAACAAATTTCACTTCAAGAGTTACCAAGACAGATGTTAGAAGAAGAGTAAGGGCTTGTATAAGGCACAGAGGTACCCATTTGAACAAAACCTTTAAGTGACCAACAGCAATCAGGTTCAGGATTTAAATTATTTCAACAATTGCCAATTCTATCTTTTTGGGCAGTATCGACTATGGGCCCCACAATATTTTTTATTTACCTAAGAAGCTTTTTCAATGTATTAGCTTTCAATTAAATTAGCAATAAAGACCATTCAATTTCATATTTTAAAGAATTTATATTTTATAACGCATTCTGGGAAATTTCCTGAAACTAATGATAATTAAAGGATTTATTCTAAAGACTCAGAAGTCACGTATGTCGCTTACGTGCGCTGTAAGTTTAAATACACGCAAACTAGTGTCTGTGTAAACCGTGACCAGCGAGTAGACCGCGAGTCATGATAAAAACTTCAAAGCCATTCCGCAACTTGTGACCTGCAATCAGAATCTGAATCGTTTTGAAACAGATTGCTAATCCACTGCTTCAAAAGTTTTAAAATAAATAATTCTGCTCAGCAACGTAAATAACGCAATGAATATTGTTGAATTGTCAAAATGAAACAAATTAATCGGAATCGTTTATGAAAATGTGTTGCGTAATTAGATAGCTGGTCATGATGAACTGGGTGTGTAACGTGCAATGAACTGCTGGTAGGTTAGAAAGTAGTGGGATGTCATAAACCAGTTATTTAATTCGATTTCAAACAATTTTTTAAATATTTCAACAATTTGCAGAGCTTTGCCAGCATTATCGACTGTTTAATTGGTTCCTCTAAATATTTTTTGAACTTTTGTACTTCATTAGATAGCCGCTTGACTGTCACTAATGAGACACAATAAAATTTTAATTGTTATCGAGCTGCATCAGTCTTTCGGACAGTTGAGCATCTACCTGATTAAATGAAGATGTCTTCCCCGTAATTTGTACGCTTAATGCCTCAGTAAAATTTTGAGATAACCGGTGTCAAAGTTCATGTACGTGAATAATTTTTGAAAATGATTAGTTATCATCTTCCTCTAACTTTTAAGTGTTTGATGTTTAAAAAAAATTGGTTACATTGAAATGTTTGTTGAAGTATTAGGTACCCAATGGAATAGTAATGAAGGCCATTCAATTTGAGAGTTTGGAGAAAAATTATATTTAGTGACACATTCTGGGAAAGGAGATCATTCATTTTGTTAGGCGATTTGGGATAAAAAAAAAAGTCTGCGGCCAAGAATGAATTACATATTATTTAAATGGCGGCAGTAGTAGAAACATTTCTTTGTATGGCGACAACGCTGTAAAGTATTTGTGAGTAAAGATATACAACGATCTTTAAATTAAATAAATTATGTACATCCAGCCATACCGCGAATATACCATTTATTTATTATTCCGATATTTTGAGCTGGGTGATACCACCTGACACATACAACACTAATAACTAGCTAGCCTATCTATATTCGGCGTAGTATGGATGGATTACAATAAAATAAAACAAAGGTATGAAGTTATTTATTAAGTATTCTTATTACAGTACCCTAATTACGTAATGCACAATCAATCAGAATCTGAATCGCTTTGAAACAGATTGCTAATCCATTGATTCAAAAGATTATTTACGTTGCTGAACAGAAAATAATTTCTGTTCAGCAACGTAAATAACGCAATGAATGTTGTTGAACTGTCAAAATGAAACAAATTAATCGGAATCGTTTACGAAAATGTGTTGCGTAATTAGATAGCTGGTCTACATATTATGTTCGTCATCTTGTAATGATGTCGAACTCAGGTACATAGGATCGTGACCAGACATACTCTTAGTGACATACACAGTGTCAGATTTACAGTCGTGGGCGCAGAAATGTGATACGGGTAAACGAGAGAAATAGCTCCTTAACGTCTACTTGGTTTATTGTACAATGAACTGAACCTAGTCGCAGTCCACTACTGGACATAGGCCTGTCCTAAGCTACGACGCAACATCCCGTCCTCCGCCTTCCGAATGCAGTCAGACAACTTTTTAAGGTCGTCGGTTCATCTAGCTGGGGGCTTCTCACACTACGCTTGTCGATACGCGGTCTCCACTCTAGAACTCGTCTGCTCCACCGGCTGTCAGTTCTTCGACAAACATGGCCAGCCCACTGCCACTTCAGCTTGCTCACTCTGCAGGGTATGTCGATAACTCCGGATAACTTCATTTCTGATCTTATCCTTCAAAGAAACACAGAGCATAGTCCGCTCCATAGTGCGCTGAAGGACCTTGAATTTGTGGACTAGCCCGACTGTCAGTGTACACGTTTCGGCACCGCATGTCATAACGGGCAGGATGCACTGGTTACAGACTTTTAGTCTTCATACCCTACGGGAGTTTATTGTTACAGAGTCAATTACTAACACTAGTGTAGTAATTAATACTCTGAACTTAAAATGACGTAATCGAGTTTGCCTTCGCCCGAGTGTCGCGACTGGATACGACATCTTATAAATTATTCCACCAAGATTTTTTAAAAGGGTAATTATGCCACACATGATTTATGATTTTAGGGAAGCAGCACCAGCCTCATAAATGCATTCCATCAACTAATAGTTATAGTGTTATATACGCAGAGAGCTTTTTACAAATCATACAACAGAGTTGAAATGTCGAGAATTACCTCGCTGATTACATTATAGAATATTGTGTTTGTATGTATGTGTATGTATGTACATAATCGAAGTTTACATTGATCTGAATGTAATTAACTTGCCTGATATTAATAATACGACACGATTTCTCGCTGGGCTAACCAAGGAGATTGTTGGCTGCTTAATCGGACTTTCCTGTGGGTGCCTCAATAAATTAAGGCCTCCAGCCAGGGCATAAAACTTATAAGTGTTGGGTTCGGAAACCAAACTGCTCATTGGGTATGAGGCTCTTTGCCTCGACATAGTCTTTTAGACGCTTATAATTAAGTAGATTTGCCGTACTACATTGACGAGACTTATGGGACGGTAACTTAGGACTCAGACTTGGGTTTGCCTGGCTTAGGGATACTGATAACGGTGGCTTCTTTCCACGGTTGCGGAAAGATCTTATTGCTCAAGGCGCCGCGCCATTGAAGATGGCGATCATAAGTATAATGAGAAGAGCGGGGAGGAGTTTGTACACCTTACTGGTGATACCGTCTGAATCGGAAGCTTTCCGAGGGTGGAGTCCTTTTATGATGTAGTGCACTTCGTCTGGAGTGACGGGAGGCAGAGGACCATCAGGGTCTTCAACGGGTGGGAAGCTTTGCATTCAAATTCAGCATCAACCTTGTAAAGGTGCGTTTGGTCTACTGGTTGGGAGCTGGGAGAACATTAGGACTCTAAGCTATTGACTAGGCAGTCGGCTTTGTCAGGGTTGTCGAAAGCGATGCTCTTGTCGGGATGGATGAGAGTGAATGAACTGAGTCACGACACGCGTATCTATTGTGTAGTGTGGGGTGAAGCCCATGGGAAGGGGTGCGGGAGGAAATGCTAGGTTAGGACAGGTTTTTACCGTAACATGCAGCGCCTTTGTAGGTACTCGTACTACCTATGAAAAAATAATGCGTTATAAATGTACTTTCAAAATATGTAATTATTATTGATGGTCGCCAAAAACAATGTTTTATCTCATAATGGGTAGGTATATCTCCGAACCCAAATCGTTCTCGACATTGACGCCATAGTAAAAAATAGTGCGTTATAAGTGTTCTTTCAAAATATGTAATTATTATTGATGGCCGCCTAAAACAATGTTTTATCTTAAAATGGGTATATCTCCGAACCCAAATTGTTCTCGACATTGACGCCATAGTAAAAAATAATGCGTTATAAGTGTTCTTTCAAAATATGTAATTATTATTGATGGCCGCCTAAAACAATGTTTTATCTTAAAATGGGTATATCTCCGAACCCAAATTGTTTTCGACATTGAGGCAATAGTAAAAAATAATGCGTTATAAGTGTTCTTTCAAAATATGTAATTATTATTGATGGCCGCCAAAAACAATGTTTTTTCTTAAAATGGGTATATCTCCGAACCCAAATTGTTCTCGACATTGACGCCATAGTAAAAAATAATAAGTTTTATGTGTTCTTTCAAAATATGTAATTATTATTGATGGCCGCCAAAAAAATTTTTTTATCCCAAAATGAATGATCTCCTTTCAAAAATTCTTTTAAGTTGTATTTTCTCGAATTCCATGTATTTTCGCCTAGGCTTTATGGGGTGCTTAATTGTTGCAAATGGGTCACACTTTCACGACCTGGAAGGAATACGTCAAATTACAAGTCATCCTGTATGAACCTAATCTATGGAATCATGGTCACCCCATCAGTTGTAATATATGGTATTTTTGATCCAATTTATTTTTTAAAGTACTAATACAGCGGAATCGCAATTTATTTGGAACGAATGTACTCCTATACATAATTCAGGAAGTCGAATTTTGTAAACAAACATGTCATATTTAAAAAGATAAAGGCAACTATAGAGGGCCGTGCTGAATAAACTAAAATTGGTTTATTTTTCAAATCTAGCAAGTTGTATGAGAAACCAATGCGGTACATATATGTTACTCGCCAAACATAAATTACTTTTTAATCGTTTTTGGCTAAGGTTGATTTGTCTTTTTTACATATTTTCTTATTAAAAAAATATCATCTCGGCCCCTTAACCACTTCATCCACCTATCAAATACGTTATATATTTTTCAAGTTACACGGCGGCCGTGCTGAAAACGTTTGGCTGGCACGGCCCCCTTTTTTTGCATATTTCTTCAAAAGTACAGAGGTAGATTGAAAAAGAAACCGGTACATATACTCCTAGAGGCGAGTACATTGCATTGGTGCACACCTTATACTCAAATTTTGGGGGGCCGTGCGGGGCAAAACGTACATTGTTTCTACACCCAACTAACCACCAAGAAATTGGTAACATCATAGACAATCTCAAAGACGATAGCGCTTCAGGTCTCGATTTTCGACCTCTGCTTCTTAAACACACCAAAAAAATTCATACTGGAACCCCTAAAACACATTTGCAATCTGAGCATGGAAACTGGAATCTACTTGCTGGAAAACTGCTGTAATCACGCCCATTCACAAAAGTGGTGCCAAGGATGCCCCTGTTAACTACAGGCCAATTTCATTGCTTTCCGTGACATCTAAAATCCTAGAAAAACTTATAAACACCGCCTCGTAAGCTTTCTAGAGAAAAACTCTTTACTCTCAGAGCGGCAGTTTGGCTTTCGGCGAGCGGCAAGCGGAAGTCATCTGCTACGCTGATGATACTGCTATTATTTGTCATGGAGCTACTTGGGAAGAGACTTTGGATGCATCGGAAAAAGGGATGAGTATCATAGCAACATGGCTAGAACAAAATCTCTTAACTTTGAACTTGAAAAAAAACAATTTCTTGACCTTTCACGTCACTCGATCTAGTAAACCAAACATCGACATACTAAAAGTACACAACAGCAAATGCCATGGCTTAACAGCAGCAGCCGTCTCCACTACCGACTGCACCTGCAACGAAATTGTCAGAGTAGAAACCGTAAACTATCTAGGCGTTATAATTGACCAAAACCTGTCTTTCAAAGCACAAATTCGAACACTCGCCAAAAAGACTCGCCAGTTCATTGACATTGCGAAACTCTTACGAGTCAGTGCTCCTAAGAACTTATGCTTACTGGTTTACATTTCTCTATGCCAATCTGTCCTACAATACTGTGTAAGTGTCTGGGGCAGTGCCGCCAATACAAGCATGCTGAAACTGGAACGGGCCCAGCGGGCTGTCCTCAAGGTACTTTTGGGTAAGCCGCGGCGTTTTTCTACGGACGAACTTTATACGGAATCTGGGGTTTTACGCGTACGTCAGCTGTTCATCCTAGGATCACTCCTTAACCTCATTAAATTCAACACAAAACGCTCTAGCTGCAGTAAAAGGGTTAGGAAAATAGCTGAAAGGATTCCCCTCCCAAAAACAAAAACAATCTTTGCGACCCGATTTTCGTCGTATTTACCCCTACGGGTGTTTAATGCTTTAAGCAAAAAATTCACTGTACCCAACAACTACGCTGAGGCAAAAATTAAACTAAAAGAATGGTTGCTGGGCCGGACTTATGAGGTAAACAGAAAGTTTACTTTGCAGCACATATTAACACACAATCTCTGAAAGAATACCCTCATTTACACACTTATATGGAACCCAAGCAGGCGCTTTACTTTGTGTAAATAATTTCATCACCACTGCTCTCAAAACGGTGAAGGAAAACATCGTGAGGAAACCGGCATGTTTAGAACCAAAAATTCGAAGACATGTGACATCTACCAACCCGCACTGGGTCCGCGTGGTAGATTACGGCCCACTCCCTCTTACAGAGAGGAGGCCTGTGTCCCAGCAGTGCAGTATGCTGGATACTGATGAAGATGAAATAACTCGAATAATTTCTGGGCTAAAAGGTGGCTGTGCAGTTGGATGTGATAATATTAGCAATAAGATCCTTAAGCTCCTTAAGCGTATTTTGGTACCTCCTTTAACGCATATTTTTCGAGTATGTCTTTCTGAAGGAATTTTCCCTAGTTGTCTCAAAAAGGCAGTTGTAATCCCTATGTTTAAATCTGGAAGCAAAGAGTTAGTTAACAATTATAGGCCAATATCCTTACTCCCCTCAATATCCAAAATACTAGAGAAAATTATAAACAGTCGACTAGTTAACTACCTAGAAAAAAATAACTTCCTATCCCCTGCGCAATTTGGTTTTAGAGCTAAACTATCGACAGCCGATGCGGTGCATAACCTGACTGATTATATTTCAAAAGAACTCGGCAAAGGAAATCAAACCCTGGGAGTCTTCCTTGATTTAGCCAAGGCCTTCGACACGGTGTCTGTTTCTGTTCTGCTAAACAAATTAGAGAATATAGGAATAAGAGGAACGCCGCTGAAACTCTTTGCTGACTATCTAGATGGCCGGTACCAATGTGTTAGAATAGATAATATTTATTTATTTATTTATTTTATTTTTAGGAAAAGCTAAGCAGTTACAGTGAGTAATAGTTTATATGAAATATAGCCAATTACAAGTTTCCACATGTAGTAAAAATTGATGAAAAAGACAGAAAGTTGATGAAAAAGACTAGGTATTTGTAGGTATACTTAGTCATTTAAAAAATTACTTATTACGCTTGAAAAAGCCATTACCACCAAAATTTTCTTCAATTTGGCAACACTGGTATTAAAAATGTCGATATCAGCTTCCTGGCAGGTTGCGTTGTACATACGACTAGCTCTTACCATGTACGAGTTCCGTCTGTACGTAGTGGTTCCCATTGGGGTGTGCAATAAATGAGGTCTACGCAAGAACACAGATGGCACTCGCAGCCCGATTTTGTGCAACGTGCGTTGTAGTACGTAGTAGCGTTGTATTACGGGCGATGAGCAGAAAAATACTGGTTTTGGCGTGCCTCAAGGGAGTATTCTGGGCCCTACGCTATTCCTGATTTATATTAACGACTTGTGTGGTCTTCATATAAAAGACGGCAAAATTATATCTTATGCCGACGACACGGCCTTAATTTTTAGCGCTAAAACCAGTAGCGAACTGTTCAGAATCGCTCAACTAGGTTTTAATACTGTGACTAATTGGCTTCAAAGCAATTTACTAACATTAAACGCTGACAAGACAAAATATATTCACTTCTCCATGCGCAAGTCTCCACTTAACATTACTAACCCTCATCTATTGGCCCATCAATGTGGAAACCGTACAGTCAACAATTGTAATTGTTCTTTTATCCTCAAAACGAGCAGCATAAAATACCTCGGGGTAATAATAGATGACACACTCTCTTTCAGAAAACATATTGAAAGCCTTGTTAAAAGAGTGCGCAGATATATATGTTTAAAAAAAATTACGATCATTTTCAGATTCAAAATTAATCACACAAGTTTATTTGGCCCTATGTCAATCGATAATTCAATACTTCTTGGGGTGGCGCACCAAAAACTAATTTACTTTCTCTTGAAACAACTCAGAGAGCAATTTTAAAAGTAGCAAACTTCCATCCCTTCTTCTTTCCCACAGATCTCCTATATAATTATAAATCCTGCAATGTACTATGACGTTTCGCCAGCTTTTCATTATGCACTTAGTATTAAAACAGCACACCATGCTTACCTACAATGCTAGTAATACTAACAAGAGACGGAATGATATAGTATGGATATCTAATGCATCCTCAAAACATGTGTTTGTAGAAAGATTCTTTACATTCTTAGAACCATTTCTATACAATATACTTAGATTAAATAAAAAACCTAGTTTATATAATTTAAATTATTTTAGTTCAAAAAAAAATGTACTTAAATATTTACTAACCATAGATTATGCACAGATAGAAGATCTACTTGCTGTCTGCAAATAGAACCGCTAACATGCTATTTTTACTTTTACCTACATTTTAATTTTAGTTTTTATTATACACTCACTGTTAATTTATTGGAATAAGTATTTATGCACTTTCTAGCCTGAAGCACAGGTTCAACCTAGTTCAGGCAAATAAGTAACTGTACTCTATTTTAAATTGTTAAAGTATTTATTGTAAACGTGCCCCTTCATAAATAAACGTTTTTTTTTTTGTGGGAACATAGCTGATGATGATGACACACTTACATTACACACTTACTCACCTTAACTGTTTTTGTATAATCTATGTTATTTCTTTGTACTTTAATTATTGTAAACTTTGTAATTTGAATAATAATATTGCGCTAGCAGAACATATATATATTATGTAATGTTTGGGTCACCAAGATACAGGCTGTGCCTAGTTTGGGACCCGCTGTCTAATATTCTAAGTCTTCTGTTAGTGAAAATTTCATACCATGCTAGGTTGTATATTTAAGAACTTTGTGTAAGCTAAATAAATGAATTTGAATTTGAAATAATAACGGTATCTAGGTCACCAGGGAGTAATAACTTGACCGCTAAGTCACCAGGGAGTAATAACTTGACCGCTAAGTCACCAGGGAGTAATAACTTGACCGCTAAATCACCAGGGAGTAATAACTTGACCGCTAAGTCACCAGGGAGTAAAAACTTGACCGCTAAGTCACCAGGGAGTAATAACTTGACCGCTAAGTCACCAGGGAGTAATAACTTGACCGCTAAGTCACCAGGGAGTAATAACTTGACCGCTAAGTCACCAGGGAGTAATAACTTGACCGCTAAGCTAAGTACTAACAAGCATACAATCCTATAAAAATATTATCCTATCTGGTTCTCAAGGAGTCTTATAACTATCTCGAAAAAGAAACTCAAGGCGTGGGTTAAGTGGAAGAAATTTCATAACATTTCGGATTACAATACATTTGCTAATTACAGGACACAATTTAAGGATGCGTGTCTAAAGTGTTTCAACTGGTACATTAGGTCTGTGGAGGATAGCTTGTCTAAAAACATTAAGCACTTCTGGACATACATTTCGAATCGGAAAGAGAAACCTGGGATACCCGCTAAACTTCAATACAAAAACTCTGAATCTAATGATCCGGTTTCTGTCTGCAATATGTTTTCTAATTTCTTCTACTCCGTTTTTGAACCTGCTTCACCGTCGTTGCCTCAATGGAAGCCCCCGCTTGACAATGTGACGGAATGGGTTTACGTGGGGTAGAAATAAGACCACGTAACCTTGTCAGCATAAAAGTATATTAATAAATGGGGTAGGTAGGTCTATGGTCACAAGATTCTTTCAACTCCCTTGGGAGTAGCGTAGTACTCTCCGGGCTCAGCCTGGCGCGACGATGACCCCAGCGGGTGTGCCACGCTGCAGACGCCAGGAACGGTGTTGGTCGGCAGATGGTCGTGCCTGACCCGTAGACAGCTCGACGGCCACGCGGGTAAATATGTACCCGGCGCGGAACTCGTGCAGTAAATGAGGTACCGGAAGCGTAGCCGGAAGTCGGACTTGCTAGCCGGAATTTTGGACCCTGGAACGTAACGTCCAGCGTGTCACAAAATGACTAAAATTGTCATCTCCGCTGATTGTGACACCAAAGCATAAGCAAAGCGAGATGTACTAGTGCGCTTAATGAAGGTGGTGTGTGGATGTCACAAATCAGTACGGAGTTACAAAGATGGAAGTGAAAATACATGACATGACTTGCACATTTTGAGTGAATGAACATAATATAAAAATGTGCAGAGCTAATGGCAAGTAGTTTGCATGATAAGCTGAAGGCAATTAATTTAGTACAATGAAATGAGCAAAAAGGCACACGTCTTAAGTTGACCTGAATAGGTAGGTACACACAATATAAAACATAGTTAGCTGTTCAACACTTACCCAGTATGGGGTTACGAAAACACAGAATTTAATAGGGTTGACTACTATGAGTCAATTAAAACTGTTGCCTGCTTTAAGCTTTGAAAAATTGCGAAGACCACGTATGGTCACATGTGATCTAGGATCAAGTGAACGTGTGTCTTCGCCCGTAGCAGGAATTCGAATGTGCTGGTCATCCTGAGTGAAAATCACTGCGGTGTCGCTAAGGTTAAGCCAAGGTCAGCAATCCTCACTCACGCGTTCGGATACGCCGACCGCGCACATCACTATTGCGTTATCAGCTAACTAATTACGTTTAGTAACTTAAGACATCCCTAATATTATTACGTCTGTGGTTTGACTTGACGTTTTATTGTTGTGAATATGTTGGATACTTGATAATTTGGTTTTAAATATGTAAACAAATATAAAAATGCCTAGAAGAAGCTTAGTTTAACGTTTAAATATGTGATTTATGATTAATTAAAAAGAAAAGGGAACGTTACAACGTTACAACAATACGCTACACGATACTTTGATCTGTGATTTATCTTTTAGTGAAGATAAAATACTGAAAGAGCTAAAATCTCTTGATGCAACCTGGACTAGATGAACTTTCTCCTTATTTCTTGAAAAACGTCGCCGTTTCTATCTGCAAGCCTCTTTTTATTATTTATAATAAATGCATGTCGGAAGGTGTGGTGCCCAAACTGTGGAAAGATGCCTTTGTTGTGCCTGTACACAAAGGTGGATCAAGACGAAATGTTGAACACTATCGTCCTATTTCTATCTTGTCTGCCTTGTCGAAGCTCTTTGAGAGGTTAGTGCATAATGAAATATATCCTATTCTACATAATATTATTAATCAACAACAGCACGGTTTTGTTAAACGGCGGTCTACAATCACTAATCTCTTACTATTCTCAAGCTTTTTATTTGATAATGTTGACAGTCGCGTACAAGTGGATGCAGTGTATACAGACTTCTGCAAGGCTTTTGACAAGGTAGATCATGAAATGTTACTCAATAAATTGGCATTTAATGGAATCCGTGGTAACCTACTGAGGTGGTTTGCTTCCTACATCACTAACCGTAATCAGAGAGTTGTAATTAACGGTCATTCTTCTTGCATCGCGCAGGTCACTTCTGATGTACCACAAGGTTCTATTCTTAGTCCTCTTTTATTTGTTTTATATATTAACGACATCAACCAGTGTTTTCTTAATGCCAAATTTCTCTTATATGCCGATGATCTTAAGGTATACAGAACAATACGCGATGTAAGTGACTGCATTCTGTTACAACAAGACTTGGATAGACTATCGAACTACTGTCGTAGAAATAAGTTACAGCTTAGTTTACCTAAATGTAATTTTATAAACTACACAAAAAATAAGAACATCGTAAATTATACATACACACTGTGCGATGTTCCCCTAACAAAAGTGGACTCTGTCCGCGATCTCGGCATTATCCTTGACTCCAAGCTTTGCTTAGACTTGCATATTTGCAAAATAGTTAAAAAAGCGTACCAACTTTATGGATTTGTTATTTATTTTATTTATTTATTTAATCAAATGAAATAACAATGTTAACATTAAACAGTATCATCTGTAGGTACACTTGACTTATATGCTAGTTAACAAAACAGGTAGGTGATGCAACCAGCACCCTTACTAAGTTATAAAATAACTTGTATTAAGGGCACTGATACAAGCCCATACATACTTCAGTTTCACAATAGAAATTGCAGACAGAGCAAGTGTTTTGCGGATTCAAAAATTACATTTTATCTATTTATCATTTTCATTATTTGTATTTGTGTGTGTGTGTGTGTGTGTGTGTGTGTGTGTGTGTGTATGTGTATGTGTAATGGTAATGGTATGTGTTGTGTCGGTGGAGAATGTGTGTTATGTTCTCGGTGGAGGGGTTTAGGGTGGGTTATTATCTGAGAAAAGGAGGCGCTCTGTATCCTGGTAGTTATTTGTAAGTAGAAAGTTTGTCACAGATTTCTTGAGGGACGCGGTTGAAAGAGAGTATAATTTCAATTTTCTGTTGAGTTTATTATATAATTGTGGCCCTTGGAAGCAAAGAAAACGTTTGGTGAATGAATATTTACATTTGTAGTGCTGACAAACTATATCCTTACGTCTTTTAGTGATTGTCACGTAGGGAGTATCTCTATGTTGTAATAGGACCGAATGAAGAACAAAAAGTTGTCTAACTGAAAGTACTTTGCAATATTCATATAAATCTTCTGTTGGGAAAAGTATCGGGTGAAATGTACTTACCTTTAACACGGCTCTTTGGGCCCGCTCCAATTTCAGCATTGAGGTCTTAGGAGCACCACCCCAGACGGAAACACAATAGGATAGGAGTGATTGACAGAGGGCAAGGTAGACCCTTTTGACAATCTGTGCATCTGCCACATGACGAAGAGTCTTAAAGACAAATATCAATTTTCTAACCCTTGCTGTCAGTAGATCTATGTGGGCTGAGAAGCTCAGATTGTCATCAAGAGTAACCCCGAGGTATTTGATTGTGGGGGTACGTGC
This sequence comes from Conistra vaccinii, assembly GCA_948150665.1. Lineage (NCBI taxonomy): Eukaryota > Metazoa > Arthropoda > Insecta > Lepidoptera > Noctuidae > Conistra > Conistra vaccinii. The sequence goes on from OX411323.1 coordinate 25,563,010, forward strand.
GAGTTTAGGGCAAGAGCAACCTGCGATGCCCGGGCAGAGGCTTGAGTGAGCGATAAGGGAATATGAGTTCGGCGGCTGTGTGGATTGGCGTAGGGTAAAGCAGATTATTTTTGTTTTATCAGTATTAAGGGTGAGCTGATTTCCATTAAGCCAATTCAAAACTTGATCTAATCCCCTCTGCGCCGCGTCAAAGGCTTCATCCCAGGTATTACCAATAAAGGTGAGGGCAGTGTCATCAGCAAAGGCCGTGATTTTTCCATTTTGGAGAAGCAAATTACACAGCTGATTCACGTACACCAAAAAAAGTGTGGGACCGACCACACTTCCTTGAGGAACGCCGAAACCAACGGGAAGCTCCCCACTCAGGTAATTATAAATTTTTACACATTGCGTCCTATTGTTTAGGTAATCTGCAAAAATTTGGAGTGGGAGGCCACGCATTCCCAGTTCCTCCAGTTTCAACACTAGGTTGGGAATAGAAACTGTGTCGAAAGCTTTTTTTAGATCTAAGAAAACTGTCACTACTTTCTTCTTTGCATCAATGTTTTTGACAATGTGACCCGTTAAATTTAAAACAGCATCATTCGTCGACTTATTTTGTCGGAACCCAAACTGATTGGGAGATAACAGCTTTTTTTCTTCAAGGTATCTAATGAGTCTTTTGTTTATGATGCGTTCTAGGATTTTAGATATTGAAGGTAGGACAGCATGACATGTATGACAGCATTATGCGCTCGACATTAGATTTTAAGAAGCCTTCGTCATATATTTGCCTATATAAATCTCTTGTACGCTTTCAACTGGAGTATGCCGTGTCCGTATGGAGTCCATATTATAAAAAATACATTGAGGCGATTGAGTGTGTTCAACAGAAATTCCTACGTGCTATGCATTTTAGATGTTTCGGATATTATTTGCCATATCAGGATTTACTTAATAAGTACAAACTCACAACACTTGAAAATAGACGTAAGTACTTAGAGGCCGTGAATCTTTATAACATTGTTAGTAACAAATTTGACTGCATTGAGTTAACCAACATGTTATGCTATGTTGTCCCTAGAACAGTGTACAAGCGAAAGGTGCGCGCTGGCAGTCTATTTTCCACGCTTACTTGCCATTCTAACACCGGTTTGCGCTCACCTGTTCGCAGAATGATAGATGCCTACAATGGGACTTTTGAACATATTGACATTTTTGCATGTTCTCCCAGTATCTTCAAAGGTCTTATACTCAAGGAACTCTCTTGATCTATGTTTAATATATCGATGAACATGATAGTTAAAAGACCATGACAAGATATGCCCTAACCATGTCCAGCGAATTCATATTTATAAGTATCCTTCATTTATTCAAACTAGATTTTAGATAATAGTCTAGAGTCAATCAAAGGTATTTTTTAAGATTGAATAAAAATAAATATTATTTGTAGTTCCGGTTACATTTTCGTTTAATGGCGACAATAAATGAAAGATTACAGTTCATTCTGTTCATTCAGTTCATTCGGCCAATGTGATCAGATGAGTGGTAGGAGATTTCCTTATTTTTGAGGTACAGGAGATAACCATGGAGGCCACCATATTATCCACATTTAGCATACAAAAATAACATACAGTTTTAGTTAGGTATTGTGAATTCGTAACTTACAGGAGTGCACAGCACTGGCAGAGAACTTATTCTTTATAGGATGTATTCTATATTGTTTGAATATGAATGATGTTACCAAGACATTATATTAAATATATTTTGATTTATAAGTTCTTTTGTAGGTAGATAATAAATAGTAGGTAGATTGGTGGAAATAGTATTTTATCCGAAGCAGATTCTTGAAAAGGTTTTGGGTAAAAAAATACTACTATCTGGAAACACTGATTGTAGGTGTCACTCTCTCACATTCACTCGCTTGTCACTCGTCGCCATAGAAACCTACTGTTACATTCAAACTGGTGCTCTGAACGTGTGTTATTGTTTGTTTGTTAATTTATTGTTTATTTAACACTTACCCATACGTTTTTTGCACACTTTAGCTCGATATACATAATTCTTGAAAGCGATATCTTATAGTCGATTTTGGTGTTTCTACTGGACTTACAATACGTGTCAGTTTATAAGTGAAATACGATGTTGCAGTGCTGAGTTGATTGAAATCATGCATCAATGTTTCGGTACTACAAATGTGTTTTGCGCGTGGAACGTATTTAAGGCCGTGCAATCAGTGAATTATCCGTGCTACTGCAAAGCATCTTGAGAGAGGACAAAACAACATGACGTGTTGAAAAGAATTCAGTTCCCTTTAAAGTGGTTGGTGGACTGGCTATCGCTTCACTGCCTTGGCTTATATTTATTAAAGTTTTGAAATAAATGCCTTAAGATTGAATAAAAAAAAGGGGTACCTACGTTCTTTTTGAGAGATTTGTTTTATTTTCCTCTACACTGTATGATCAGCTTTATTAGTATGTGGAATACTCCCATAAGTTAAAAGCATATGGTAGGCCCACTCTGATATGAGTATTTATAACTATCCTAAAGCATCCTTTTCACCAGAGATGTGCTAAGCAGCTTAGCGATCGATCCAATAGGATTATTTGATTTTCATAGCCTAGTATGGTTTAATTCTGCTCGAAAAGGGTTAAATGAAACCCAAGTACCTACACATAGTTTGGAAGCCTAGATTCTCCGCTTAACGACCTCGCATATACTTGATGGAAAGACTGCCCAATTCTCAGGTTTTAAAAATATGGGTAAGTACATCGATCTCACCACAGTCTTGGTACATTTTAAGCTGGCCCCAGCTGCTGCCGGACCTAGTGGCGAGTTGTGTCACAACATTTAGTTATTTATGTTGCTAAATCTAGTCAAGCACTACTAGATTATGTACACCAATTCTTATTTAAATTGAAATTCGATATTGAACTAATTGTTTATGAAAACGCCTGACAGAAAATGATTAGCAATCAATCGTTTTTTGAAGTCTATCGAATGAGCCGTTTGGTAGGATAAGTATTTTTTTTGTTATGAAATATACAAAAAAGTTACCATTAAATTAAAATATAGTAATTGTTTCAAAATCTAGGTCTCATGTGCTTTTAAATGCACGATGTGTAACTTTTGGACATGATTGTTTCGGTTAGGGTATGCATGTATGCTGCTTTGGTCATGGTCCTTTAGTTTTTTATATTTTTATGTATTATTTTATTACCCTAGCGTTTAATTTACTGTTTATTATATTCAACAGTTTATCTGTGAACAGCGCTGTGGGCTACAATATTGTAAAATGTTATGTGTATCTCTTTTTCTATATTGTATATTGTAGCTGTTTGTTGTTCCTTTGGAATAAAATAAAAAAATAAAATAAAATACAATGTGTGAGGCAGGGCCGCCCGGCCGCAGCCAGACGGCGTAATAATAACTTGACCGCTAAGCTTAGTACTAACAAGCATACAATGTGTGAGGCAGGGCCGCCCGGCCGCAGCCAGACGGCGTAATAATAACTTGACCGCTAAGCTAAGTACTAACAAGCATACAATGTGTGAGGCAGGGCCGCCCGGCCGCAGCCAGACGGCGTAATAATAACTTGACCGCTAAGCAAAGTACTAACAAGCATACAATGTGTGAGGCAGGGCCGCCCGGCCGCAGCCAGACGGCGTAATAATAACTTGACCGCTAAGCTAAGTACTAACAAGCATACAATGTGTGAGGCAGGGCCGCCCGGCCGCAGCCAGACGGCGTAATAATAACTTGACCGCTAAGCTTAGTACTAACAAGCATACAATGTGTGAGGCAGGGCCGCCCGGCCGCAGCCAGACGGCGTAATAATAACTTGACCGCTAAGCTAAGTACTAACAAGCATACAATGTGTGAGGCAGGGCCGCCGGGCCGCAGCCAGACGGCGTAATAATAACTTGACCGCTAAGCTAAGTACTAACAAGCATAGAATGTGTGAGGCAGGGCCGCCCGGCCGCAGCCAGACTGCGTAATAATAACTTGACCGCTAAGCTAAGTACTAACAAGCATACAATGTGTGAGGCAGGGCCGCCCGGCCGCAGCCAGACGGCGTAATAATAACTTGACCGCTAAGCTAAGTACTAACAAGCATACAATGTGTGAGGCAGGGCCGCCCGGCCGCAGCCAGACGGCGTTATAATAACTTGACCGCTAAGCTAAGTACTAACAAGCATACAATGTGTGAGGCAGGGCCGCCCGGCCGCAGCCAGACTGCGTAATAATAACTTGACCGCTAAGCTAAGTACTAACAAGCATACAATGTGTGAGGCAGGGCCGCCCGGCCGCAGCCAGACGGCGTAATAATAACTTGACCGCTAAGCTAAGTACTAACAAGCATACAATGTGTGAGGCAGGGCCGCCCGGCCGCAGCCAGACGGCGTAATAATAACTTGACCACTAAGGTAAGTACTAACAAGCATACAATGTGTGAGGCAGGGCCGCCCGGCCGTTGCCAGACTGCGTAATAATAACTTGACCGCTAAGCTAAGTACTAACAAGCATACAATGTGTGAGGCAGGGCCGCCCGGCCGCAGCCAGACGGCGTAATAATAACTTGACCGCTAAGGTAAGTACTAACAAGCTTACAATGTGTGAGGCAGGGCCGCCCGGCCGTAGCCAGACTGCGTAATAATAACTTGACCGCTAGGCTAAGTACTAACAAGCATACAATGTGTGAGGCAGGGCCGCCCGGCCGTAGCCAGACTGCGTAATAATAACTTGACTGCTAGGCTAAGTACTAACAAGCATACAATGTGTGAGGCAGGGCCGCCCGGCCGTAGCCAGACTGCGTAATAATAACTTGACTGCTAGGCTAAGTACTAACAAGCATACAATGTGTGAGGCAGGGCCGCCCGGCCGTAGCCAGACTGCGTAATAATAACTTGACTGCTAGGCTAAGTACTAACAAGCATACAATGTGTGAGGCAGGGCCGCCCGGCCGTAGCCAGACTGCGTAATAATAACTTGACTGCTAGGCTAAGTACTAACAAGCATACAATGTGTGAGGCAGGGCCGCCCGGCCGTAGCCAGACTGCGTAATAATAACTTGACTGCTAGGCTAAGTACTAACAAGCATACAATGTGTGAGGCAGGGCCGCCCGGCCGTAGCCAGACTGCGTAATCAGGACAGGCTCAGAAAAAATCAGGGTAGGCTGAAAACTGAAATTAATCACTATTAAAATATGTTGACAATCTTGTTGGTCTAGTGGTCGCAAGCTCTACTGCTGAGTGAGGTCCTGGGTTCGATTCCCAGGTTGGCCAAAGTGTTATTGCGTTTTTCCAACTGGAATTTCTCGGTAGTAGCCCGGATCCTTATAGTAAGCTCTGGCTAGTGGCTAGGACAGGCTATGCCGGCCCTGGCGTACCCCTGGCTACGGCCCTGGGATGACAGATTTGCCATACAAAATCTCTCAAAGAATCACCATCGAGAGACCATTGTGACGTTTGTAAATTAGTAGACTTGGGCCCCTGGTGTGAGGTACTGCGAGATAGCTCGCACTGTTTGCAGACAGACAGTCGCCACCGCCGCCGCGCCGCGCCGCGCCGGTGCGACGTGGCACCGGCTCGCCGAGACTCGCTCGCTGCGTCTGTTTTTATTTTACAGACAAAAGATAGTGCAGAGTATAATATGATCACCATCTTATTTATGCAGTTCATAGATTATAACTTTATGAGGTTAATGTACTTGATACGGTGAGAGCAGCTCCCAATCATCGGGCACGAAGCTAAGTTACCGGCTGCAGCTTGGCTGCAGCTGTTCTGTTCTGCATCTCATAGGAACTGTTACAATCGTATCTTATGTAAATCGTGTATTGAAACGTAGTGGGCTAGTGGAGGTAGCATCGAATGATATACCACCTACCTCTAATTTAAGACCCAAATATGTATTTATATCTTTATGTTAATTAATTATTATTATAAAAATAAACACGCTACCTAATTCTACGTCGAGTAAGTCACGTCCAACTCAAATGTCGCAAGCGTAGGTACTAATGATCTGCATACGAATAAAGGCTCGTGCAGACTAGTGCGACTTGTCGCGCGACGCGTCACTGGTAATTTTTCTACCGTGAAGTTTTCTTAGAAATTGTTTTGTTAGATTCCCGTCGCGTCGCGCGTCGTCTGTACGACGCTTTACGTTATCAACCACAACGCGTGTGATTGCACGACAGTTAGCTGTTATTAGTTGCAGTAAACGCGTGAGTAATACACAGCCACACACGGAGGTGATACACACTGCGTAGTGGTGTAGGGTGCGGCGCCACTGGGGCTGTTCGCTCGTCCCTAATGTGAAAGTAATCCCACGACTATTAGCGAGCACATAAACTTGCACTGTCCGTTACTGAAGGCTCCTAACAAAGCCTCCGCATGAGTTTTAAGCTTTGTTAGAGGCAGTCGGCAGGCCGGGAGCCGTCGGGATCGGTTCAGTATGAATCGTTTTACATAATATCGGTATTTATTTTAAGAACCTGTCTACAGCTTGTTTTCAACGTTTATCGAATTTCCTTTGTTGGGCGCGGCCTTGTGAATGTAAATGATCCATGTGTGTTCTGTGCTCTCAGCGCGCCGTCAGCAAGACACTTGCTTGGGCGCAGGCACTGTGACTTGTCCGGTGAACTTATATAGCTCTGATTCAATTACTCGTCATCAGAGGGCTTAGTGCGAGTTTCATTTTACCTTCTCGATCAAACGCATCGAGCACGTTCGGCGTTCCGATTGGCCCTTCACCGGTGAAGGCCGGCCAGCTGCCAGTCGGAACGCCAAACGCGCTCGATGCGTTTGATCTAGATGGTAAAATGAAACTAGCACTAAGCCCTCAGGTTTTGTGCCACGCTATTACATTAGGCACTTGATCAAAAGTAAGAGTGTGCGACGGATATGTCAAAAATATTATGTATGTATGTATGTGTTGAAGCTATTACACTTCGAAACTATGACAAGTGAAAGTAGCGCTGACGACTGTGTGACTCACTGTTTGAACACTGTAGTAAACTAGCGCTGACGACTGTGTGACTTACTTTGTAATACCAAGTAGTGATGGCTACCACCTGTCAACATTGCGTGAAGTGGGGTTTACACGGATGACTAAAGCCGCACGATTATTGCCGCGCGGCGGCGGCGTAAATCGACCGTCTAAATGGCAATTCGGCTAGGTAAAAACAAAGGAAACCTTTCTTTTCAATTTGTGAAGCGACTAGCCGCACGGCGAAAATCGACCCTTGTAAACCCACCTTTACTACAATAACTACAATATGAGAAAGTGATGTTGAAAAACTCTCAAAAACAGTGAAGGAAAACATCGTGAGGAAACCGGCATGTCCTAGAACCAAAAATTCGGACATGTAACATCTACCAAACCCGCACTGGGCCCGCGTGGTGGGTTACGGCCACAGATATAGATAGACCTAGATAACGCAAGTATCACGATCTGTATGAAAACCAAGCGTGCCATTTTTTGACTACCTACTATGACGTCACAAGCATTATTTAGTGATGGGAAAATAATATCCGCCGCACGCGGCGGCGTCTTTGAATCGGTTTTATTATCTAGTGAGCGCTGGCGCTAGGCGGAGGCCTAGCGCCAGCGCTCACCCAGCCAGCAGTACGCTAACTAAAAGTCTTCGCATTGAGAGGTTGTGTGCTCGTGCGCGTCCCGTCGACGTTCACACGTCGTTTTTGGATACCTTTTCCAAAATTTCAAGTAACTTTACCATTATAAATACGTGAATATCCGATTGAAATACCTTATATTCAATTTAGTTCTAGTGTAAATTTACAAAAGCAAAGAGATTCTACCCTTTTTCATCTCAATTTTGAACAAAGATCGCCTTTGTATTATACCATTTCTCTATTTATTGAGTACCTAATCGTGTACAGTAAAGAATTATTGAGAATCGTTTAAAAATAGATTAATTAATCGATTTTGTGACATAGTAATGAGATAGACAGAGGAATGAGATAGACAGAGGAATGAGATATACAATATGAGAAAGTGATGTTGAAAAACTCTCAAAAACAGTGAAGGAAAACATCGTGAGGAAACCGGCATGTCCTAGAACCAAAAATTCGGACATGTAACATCTACCAAACCCGCACTGGGCCCGCGTGGTGGGTTACGGCCACAGATATAGATAGACCTAGATAACGCAAGTATCACGATCTGTATGAAAACCAAGCGTGCCATTTTTTGACTACCTACTATGACGTCACAAGCATTATTTAGTGATGGGGAAATAATATCCGCCGCACGCGGCGGCGTCTTTGAATCGGTTTTATTATCTAGTGAGCGCTGGCGCTAGGCGGAGGCCTAGCGCCAGCGCTCACCCAGCCAGCAGTACGCTAACTAAAAGTCTTCGCATTGAGAGGTTGTGTGCTCGTGCGCGTCCCGTCGACGTTCACACGTCGTTTTTGGATACCTTTTCCAAAATTTCAAGTAACTTTACCATTATAAATACGTGAATATCCGATTGAAATACCTTATATTCAATTTAGTTCTAGTGTAAATTTACAAAAGCAAAGAGATTCTACCCTTTTTCATCTCAATTTTGAACAAAGATCGCCTTTGTATTATACCATTTCTCTATTTATTGAGTACCTAATCGTGTACAGTAAAGAATTATTGAGAATCGTTTAAAAATAGATTAATTAATCGATTTTGTGACATAGTAATGAGATAGACAGAGGAATGAGATAGACAGAGGAATGAGATATACAGAGGAATGAGATAGACAGAGGAATGAGATATACAGAGGAATGAGATAGACAGAGGAATGAGAAAAATAAAAGAAAATAAAATTCCTGATCTGCTTAGTAGGCAGTTAAGGATTTATAATTTCTTCAAATTGTTAGTATTTCCCTACTTATTTCTTGGAATTGTAGTGTGTTGTAGATTATCTTTCAGAAACAAAAAAAAAAACCAGAGAAGAAATTTTAGAAGCTAAACGAAAACCCAGTAAAATACGATAAATAATAAAATTAAAATGGATGCAAATTACTTGAGCTACAACAGCAAAAAGTTAAAGAAAGTTATGATCTTCAGTACATCAATAGTCGGATATGCTGCTTTTGTTAATTTTCGATACTTTTTACCCTTCAACAAAGCATGCTTCCTCAAAATGTATTTAACAAATAGTGCTATGCTTTGTTGGGAACCAATCTTTATTTCCCGTCGCCTCAATCTATTTTTCTTTTAAATTGGGTTCATTGTGGGAAACTAAAAAAAACACTAAACGTTACGATTATTTATTAAAATTGTCTACATAATTAGTACCTATAAAATACAAAATCATTCCTCTGTTTCCGAAAACATTCTTGAGAATCGATCTGTGTTGCATACGATGAACAGCATTAATCGCTAAAATTGACAGAATAACATCGATCACTAATAAGTTCTATATTAGTGATCGATGCAGAATAATGATAAAAGCGCCTGTACTACGAGACCGATGCGATATACGATAATATCACTTGCTTCGATATTCATCAGTTGTTAAAACAAAACGTCGCATCAACCGCTTCAAGTAAAAGCCGCAATGTAATACGAATATTCAGTTTACGTTTGATGACCTATGTTATTCTCTTACAGAGAGTATTAGATTAAAAATAATTGATTTTAATATTAAATACGCATAAAATAAAGAAAACGATTCCTTCCATCGATAAGTCATTTTGTGATTAATCACAAAATGACTTATCGATGGAAGGAATCGTTTTCTTTATTTTTTCTCCTCGCATTTGTACAGTTTTGACAATTTATAACTGAGCAATCAACCATTTTAACTTTTAGCGTGGCACAACGATGCAGACTGAGCGCGAAAGTGCGAAAGTGGCAGCTTACGATTTTTGTACGTAAGCTGGGCACGCGAAGTAGTTGATCTTGCGTTATCTAGGTCTATCTATATCTGTGGTTACGGCCCACTCCCTCTCACAGAGAGGAGGCCTGTATCGGCTGTGTCCTAGCAGTGGGAATATTATAGGCTGATTATGATGATGATATGTTGAAAGACATAAAGCGAGAACTCCTGGGGTGGGCACAGTTCAGATTCGCACTGTACATTTTTCGAGATAAGCTTTGTGATAAAATATTATTGGTATCATCATCATCAGTCTATAGCGGTCTGTGAGTGGCTTACTGACTGACTGGTTACCTTAATTAGATCTTAGAATAATGGTATTCTGACTATATGTAAAACAGAAACATAGATGGAGTGTAGCAGTTCAAGGTTATATCGACGCCCCCAAGCAATAAGTCGGTAATCGTAAAACTTAAATTTTACAGGAGAAATGTTTTTCTGTTTTTGTTGAATAGCTTTTCAATGAGTCAGTGTAGTGAGGTCATTGATACATCAAACGAAAGCTAATTTTTTGCTTAATTCAATTATTATTATAACATTAAATTTTGTGCGTGAAAAGCCCTGCAATTTAAGAAAATAAATATTACAAAAATATGTTAGGTAAATTGTTTAAGTAATATACACTTACGCCATTATTGCAGTAAATTAGTAAACAATGTTGATACGTAACATTACAATACGGACTTTTCCAGCGTAATTTTTCATCTTGAAGACGATACGTAATTGGTTATTACGGTGTTATTGTGGTTATTTTAAATTAACACAGTAACAGTATCGTTAAAGAACATTGTTTTTGGAGGAAGATTCTGAAAAATATTTTTGTGTAACCATCCAGTGCTAATACATTTTTATCGAATTTTTTAAGTTTAATATGTCTAGGTTTACAAGAAAAGACTATAGATGATGAGTATTATGACGTTTTATAATCACAATAATTAAATCAGAATCGAAAATTAACATCTTAACCTTTAGGAGAATTAAGATAAACATTTATCAATTAAAATAATTCAATATCAATTAATTAATTAGGGACGTCAGTCATGTCAATATTCATGATTAAACATTCAAAACTAGAAGTATATCAATGATAATTGAACACAGCAATAAAATAATGTCACAATATTAACACCTTAGGTTTTAGAAATATTTTGGTACTTAAATAACTATGAATCTTAATGAGATCAATTAATTAATTAATCAGTCTTCATCCGTAGCAATTATATTTTAAACACAGCAATAAAATAAGTTCACAAAATTAACACCTTAGGTTTTAGAATATTTAATTCAATAACTAAGAATCAGATCAGTTACCTAATTAATCAGTTTTCATCCGTATCAATTATATTATCGTTCGTGGTAGGATCAGTATATGACAATGACTCATAAAAAGGATGGTAAAATTGCTGAATTGCTCCACTTTTACATAAACTCTGGTCTGTATGCAATCCAGGGATACCGTACGGTCTCCGATGAGGCGGCGAGCCTCCTTGCCGGATTGCTGCCATGGGATCTGGAGGCGAAAGTCATCGCCTACATTTGGAAGTGGCGCGAGGCGGTAAAACGCCGGGGTGTAACTCTGCTGCCGCGAGAAATCACGGCACAGCGGACAGAGCTCCGGCGCGGCGGGATCTCATGGCGGCCTGGAGAGTGCGATTGTCGCAACCCAGAGCTGGGCACACCACAATTGCGGCGATAAGTCCCCTCTTTGAGGAGTAGCTAGAGAGGCGCCACGGTGTCCTCACCTTCCGCCTGACGCAGGTCCTCACCGGACACGGTTGTTTCGGGAGGTTCCTGTTTCGCATAAGGCGGGAAGAAACGTCCGGAGGACACGATGGAGCATACGGTGGAGGTCTGCCTGGCTTGGGCAGAGCACCGCCGTGTCCTCGTGAAGGCGATCGGCGGCGGTGACCTCTCGCGTCCGGCCCTGGCCATGGCCACTTCAGGCCATGGTATGGAGCGAGAGGGCATGGCAAGCCGTCACCTCCTTCTGCGAAGCAGTAATTCTCGCGAAGGAGGAGGCGGAGCGCGTAAGGGAGAGGCAAATTTCGTGCTCTCACGCCCCTAGCCGCCGCAGGAGATGCCCTGGGCGTCGGGACTCCGTAGTCGATTTCCGGCCACCGCAGGCGCGTGCTTGCGGACGGAGAGCAATGGGTAGCTCCTTGTCCGATAATGACCAGGCCTAGTTCGACGGCGCTTTGTGTTCCACGCGCGCCTCAAAGAAATGCCAGCACAATTGACGGGGTCCGCTAGGGCCGATGCCTACCGGGGTTACGGCGTGGCGGGCGCCACGGTGTCCCTGGCGGGGGCCATGGTGTCCCTTTAGGACTCCAACTGAAGGAACATGGGTTTGAGTCAGTGAGAGTCTGACACGCCCTTCCACTCCGCCAAGAGCGGGAGAAGTTATTTGATGATTACCCAAAAAAAGGTTTGTATGCATAGGTTTACTAATTAGAATGGGTTGGTGGTATGCATTTTGCAACTCTACATTTTTTAAGCCTATACATCTTGTGGTCGTTTTCGTCCCCTTCGTCTAGCATGGGAATTATTTCAATCAAGATCGGAATAATATGTATCGTTAAAATTGTACTTATAGAACAGCTTACCTTCTTGCGTAACGTTAACCTCCATCACATCAGCCCATCAGATTATATTACCGTCTACATCACGCCACTAATGATTGAGATCTACAAGTGGCTTACTATGGTATATTTCAGACTGCTCTCATTCTTCCAGCTGATATTTTTCACCAGAGATTTCAGAATTTAAAATAATACTGTATATTTGGTCGGGAGTGTATAAAACTTAATTCTGCAGGTTCTTTTCTATACATGCGTGCATAGAATCGCCCTCGTTTTGGCTTGCACAGTTTCAAAAAACCTGTGCGTGATAGATATGCTTAGTAATTTGGCAGCATAAACGTAAAGGGCTAAAATATATCGGGTTTTATTTTACCCATAACATCCATCAGAATATTTAGACTCGGCAGGCAACACAAATCTTTATTTTGTTAACTAAGATACCTACCTTCTTTTAATTTCTGCAGTGCATTGGTACATTTGGTACACAGGGGATCTAACCTGTAACGCTCGTCGTTGTGATAACGATAAAGAACAGTTAAAAAAATACTTTGCATTGTAATCTATACTTATACCATAAATTAAAATTACTAAAAGATCTTATAAAGTAGGAAGTACGTTAGCAGTCCTTCAACCGTGTTGTCAACCATTAGAAGCATTCGTCTCACACGAGCATTATTTAATTCTCTACGGCCAGTTTCTTGATCAACAACTAATCAGTTTGCCATAGAAAGAAAGAGACCAATGCGTCTTGCAAACTGTTTTGCGCAGAAATATAAACAGCAATGACCAGACGTGTTCAAATTAGATACGTATTGCAATTTTACACATAGTTATAAGTGAATTATTTACTTTTAAGTTCCCATTACGGTCTGAGCTGACTCAAAATAATTCGACAACAACAACGTGCTAACGTTTACCAAGAAATGCACGAAATTCATTGACGCCAATAAGTCGGTAATATCAACTTACCAAAATTAAATACGAAATACACTTTGGTATTGGTACATAAAGCTACTTTTCTCGACATAATTTCGTTTTTTAATTTCCCTACAATAAAAGTGTTTTTCATGATATCTTCGTAAATATCACTACGAAAAATATGAAATAAATTACTAAGATGTATCCCAACCCATAGGTTCCGAATTTGACATAAGAATAAAAAGTCCATAATAGCACATTACCGACTTATTGCTTGGGGGCATCGATATGTTTGTACAACGTAATGGCTACTACACACAGTGCCGCCGGCCTGGCTGCCGGGCGCGCCCGGCACTGCCGCACGAAGCCGCAAACAAACGCAAAGGAAATGATGGCGCAAAAGCCGGAGGCACGTGCCGCGTGGCAAAAGCCGGCGGCTATGCCGCCGGCATGTGTGTAGTAGCCATAAAGTGTAGTTATTATGAAGCACTTATACTACAGCGAGCTAATCGAGCGGGTCGTGTGGGGGGTGTCCGGGGGGAGCGAGGGTTTGTCTAAATGTCGCGCCGCTTAATGAGCGCGCGATGATCAGTAACGACAGTTTTGTTTCTCATTAACCTTTGTGCCGGTAGCCGGCAGCCGGCAGCGGCCAGGCAGCGCGGCGCCACCGCGCCGCGGCGCGCTTGACGGAGGCGGCTACACAGGGAAGCGGCACACGGTTCTACAACTGTATTCATATTGATGATTTTTATGCCCCAAAAGCGTCGGTGATGTGGTCAATATTATACATTAATTGAGATGCGCAATATTGTCATGAGACCCTCGGGTGACGGCATTTTGACACATTAAAGAGTTTTTATTATGTTTTTTATTACGAAGTGTATACAATGTGTTTGGTCTCGGACTGTACAAACTTTAAGGGAAGGTAGTTTGCTTTATTTTATCAATAAAATTATTCTACAAAAAATTGTTCCGACCCCCCAGGTCGGAACCCAACCCCCCCTGAATGGCAGCCATTTTTGTATTTTGATCGCATTTTATTAAGCGTGCATACTAAAACTACTTTAACTTTGGAATTTAATGTCCAATTATCGTGAAAAGTGTTAACAATCGGTTAAATTACTCAAATACTGACAATAAATGCTGCATCATATAGAAATAAATACGAAAAGATCAATATCACGTTAAAATTAACATTGTTTTTTTAGTTTATCAAGGTTATTACAAAATTCACTCCCGGGAACTATCTTTTTTTATCTACTCGTCTAACAGATGTTTAGTTTACCTAAATAATGATACTAAAAACTTGATTCTATGACAATTGGTTTAAGAGACTTGGTTTAAGTCACTTGTTATTTAGGTTAGGTTAGGTTAGAACTGTGACCACACAACGCACGAGCCGAGCGAGCGTAGCGAGCAGTGCCGCGGTAGCGGCCGGCGAAGTGGGTCCGTTTAGGCACAATGTGGTGTTTTACAGCGATCTAACCTCGACAATCAAACAAAATACCTACCAAGTGACGTGACTTAGTGACAGTGACAATGACAATCCAATGCTTGCGGCACTTTGGCCGGGCCGAGGCGGTGTTACTAGGGTGCCTGTAGTGGCACTTTATCCGATAGGGATAGAGTGCCACTGGTGGCACTCTATACACTGCCCTTTAATCAAATGATTTATTACAGCAAACTATCTTTTTAGACAATAAACATTTAGTCAATTGATTTGTTATGACAAAAAATATAAAGACAAAATTAAGATTTTTTGGTAATTATATAATTTAAAAATGCGCTTTTATTTTAATATAATCATTTATATGCGATGTTATTTGCGTACTTCTTTGTAAGTTTATGTAAGGCTAAAAGCGTCTTGGTAATTTTTGTCTCCAACCAACTGTTTGTCGTAAAACAAATACACAGAAATGAATCGCTGCAAAACGAACTCCACGTAGTCTTGTCTGCCCTACCCCTAGAGTGTAATTTAAACCCCGCAGCGCCGGAGCCGTGACAGAAACAATGCTTGCTGCATGTTGCATGCCTGCTTGCATGTTTGTTTGCATGCTACTTGCCTGCTTGCATGCTGCATGCCTGCTTGCACGCTGCATGCCTGCTTGCATGCTGCATGCTTGAAGCAGTGCCAGAGCCGTGACGGAAACCATGCCTGCTGCATGTTGCATGGTCGCTTGCATGCTTGCTTGTATGCTTGTTTGCATGTGTGAACTTTCTGCGATATGATGATTCTAATTTTTAATTATCATGCATGGATATAAAAAAAACTGCTTATTTTATTTTGCGTAAAATATGTTATACCAACTGAAATATTTGACTAAATTAAAATTGGTAAAAGTACTAGTAGTAAGTTATTGTTTAAACGTTCACTTGCCAAACATTAGGTTTGCGTTACAATTATTTGTGAAGAGTTTATTTGCTAAGTAATAATTTGGCAAATGAAATTATGCAGAAAATTGTTTGGGAAGTGATAATTTGTCAATTTCTTTTAGATGAAACAAGGGAGACCCGTTTGATTCATCAAACTCTGAGAATTTGTTTGAAGTCAATGCTAAAATAGGGGATACAATCAACTGTCCTATCCCTAAGGAACGGATTAATTACATAGCAAGGATTCCCATGCGAAATGACAGCCATAACAAAGCAATAATTGCTCGGTACACAATTGTTATTTATAAAATGATTTTGTTGCGGCAGCTAGAAAACATATGATCTTGAGCGCCGGGACTCCAGGGTGACCATATTTACGCCAACGACCACCTGACGCTGGATAACAAAGCCTTACTAAATAAAACCAAGATTTTGGCAAAGGAAAAAGGTTATGAGTATGTTTGGATAACAGGTAGCAAAATATTTATTCGTAAAAATCATCCGTCACCGAAGCACCATATCCGGACTGAACAAAACTTGAAAAAGTTTTTTTAGGCAATATCGCTAGTCGACCTGCTGACACACTATTGTTGATCAACGAGTCGTTATGTTTATAAAATCTTTTTACCAAAAAAAATAACAACCGACGTCCAAAAAAGACACTACAAAGTCAAAAATTACTTTAATTTCGGAAGACGCCATATTTTACAATATGTGCGGCGCCCAGGAGGCACGCGGGTATCAGCCCCCCAATTACGCAATGCGCGATCAATTTTAATTGAATAAGATTGCCAGTCCATTCAAATTCAAAATTCAAATTCAAAAGTCATTTATTCAAATTAGGCTGAGAATCAGCACTTTTCGAACGTCAAAATTACATAAGACAGTCCCCCAAAAACGCCCGCCCTTCACCACTTCCTAGTGCTTTTGCTGGAGAGAAGTGGCGCAACAAACTCCCCAGCAGCACAGCTGTCTGTTCAGTTAGAAAAAAAAAAAAAACTTGATTCTATACAATAGTATGCAAATAATTTACATTACTCAACACAAAACATTCAATAAAATATATGCCATAATGACAGCTAGCACGCGCCAATGTACCAACAAAAAAAAATATCGAAATCTAAACTCAAGCAAAAATAAAAACTAAAAACGTAAACAGAACTTAATACCCGAATTATAAAGCCTCCAGGCATAAAGGGCGTGCCCGCTTACATATAGCTAATAAAGCTGTAACTCGAAGTCACATAATTAGATATGATAAACTAGGACCATTGAAGTAAAAATAAATCAAAAATAGATCAACAGTTAGGCAAGAATAATATATAATCTACTGTCGATGTCGCTAGCTAATCACATATTGCAATACAACTCATACGAAAACATTGTAATGAGTAGATCATGTCAACAATAAATAAAAATAAAATAAATTGTATAAATAATAAAGTCAAATAAATTAAACATTCTATAAACTCATATAACCTGTCAGTAGGTAAGCTAATTCTGGAGAAAGAACATAAACATTGTCTTGAGTTAATCACAGCGACCAACTATTTTTATCGCTTAAGTAGTCATTGATAGAATAGTATGCCTTTGAACAAAGGTTGGATTTTACTTTAGCTTTAAACGCATTAAAAGGCAAATCTAGCAGAGAAGTGGGTAGCTTGTTATAAAAGGTTATACCAAGCCCAACAAATGAGTTATGAACCTTATGAAGCCGGTGAAAAGGAGCTCGTAATTTGTCTTTATTTCTGGTGTTAATATTGTGGATATCACTGTTTTTAGTGTATACGTGTATATTTTGCCTAATATATAATAAGATATTGGCGAAGATGAATTGTGATGCCACTGTAAGAATACCAATATCTTTAAAAAAATCTCTCAGAGAGACTCTGGTACCTAGTTGGTAAATTGCTCGGACAGCTCGTTTTTGAAGAACAAATATATTTTGAATGTCAGCGGCTTTGCCCCACAGCAGAATACCATAGGACATAACGCTATGGAAATAACTAAAATAGACTAATCGAGCTGTATCAACGTCAGTGTATTGTCTTACTTTCCTGACAGCGTAGGCGGCCGAGCTGAGCCTTCCCGCTAGACTTGAAATATGTGGGCCCCACTGAAGTTTGGCATCTACTGTTATGCCCAGAAAAACTGCCGAGCCCACAGTTTCAAGCACTTCTTTATCTAAGACGATGTTGGGTCCTAGATTTCTAACATTCGGTAAAGCGAACTTTATACATTTCGTTTTCTTGGAGTTGAGAACTAAGTTATTTGTTGTAAACCAATCCTTAACCATTGAGAGTGCACTGTTTACATCGTCAAAATCTTGTCTGTTCCTGTCTACTTTAAAAATAAGAGAGGTATCATCTGCAAACAGTACAACTTCACAGATACCCTTTAAAAAGAATGGTAAGTCATTGATATACACTAAGAACAAGAATGGACCCAGTATTGAGCCTTGAGGTACACCTAACTGAACTGGTAACCCGGAACATTTCACACCATTAATATCTACACATTGGGACCTATTACTTAAATAAGAATTTATAACATCGAGAGCTTCGTTTTGCACACCGTAATGACGCAGTTTACGCAATAGCGTGTCATGGTGCACGCAATCAAAGGCTTTGGAGAGATCACAGAAAACCCCAATAGCATTTTGCGAGTTCTCCCATGCGCTAAATATGTGTTTTAGCAGAGCAACACCCGCATCTGTAGTCGAACGACCTTTTGTAAAGCCATATTGTTCATTATGAAGGAGGCTATTTAAATTAAAATGTCTTAGTAACTGCTTGAGTATTAACTTTTCAAATATTTTACTAAATGCAGGTAAGATAGAAATAGGCCTGAAATTGCCAACGTCATTTTTATTACCTGATTTAAATAATGGAATGACTTTACTACTCTTCATGAGGTCAGGAAAAGTTCCTGAGTCAACACATTTATTAAAAGTAACAGCTAGATAGGGGGCTACGATGTCTATTATATTACTTAAAAGTTTAATGGAGATGCCCCAGTAATCACCAGTGTTTTTGGATTTGAGTGTGTTAAAAACATTAACTAACATTGCTCATAAGTTCGGCAAAAAAAATCTGCTCAATTTTTTTTGTCGAACTTATGAAGCAAAACGAATCTGCTTGCGCTGGAACGAGCTCAACGAGATATTCTAAAAATAGCCTACAAAAAACCTTGGCGATATTCTACTGATACCCTGTACTCACAATGTAGCGTCCTCCGTGTGAGAATTACTTTGACTCTGCTACGATTTCATAAGCATGCTAAAGAACTGGCCCGCCATTCATGCAGAACGTTAAAGTGGGATCGGCCAAGAGTAAATTCTTCCTTTGCGCGTAGATCTTTTGCATTTTTTGGTTCATATCTCTATTCGAAATTCTACTCTCACAATAGAACTATACTCAACTTAACGTACACCAGCTGTAAAAATGCTGTATTTAAATGGCTGCATCCCAAAAGTTATGACCAAACAGAAGACATTCTGCACATACAGTCGTAATATCTGGCATATAAATTTAAAAAATATATATATATGTCGGAGATACGTTACTGAGTTGACTAATCGGGACGCCAGCGCCGCCTAGCGGCGTTCGACAGAGTCTACACTAACGCTCGGACCGGCCGCCGCCACCGGTCGGGGCTCAGCAGAGCAGCGCGAGACTTCAGCGGCGGGGGTCAAGGAGTGAACACGTTTAGAAACTGTCCCGCGTTTCGAATAATTGTGTCGGTTATGTACCTACAGTGTGTGAATTGCTAGTGTGAGTAATATGATCGTACATTATAATTTGATCTAAACTGTAAACTGTTTTTCTATTGCGCAATAACCAACACTACCCATTAGTACGCCCACAGTAGTTAAAATATGGCTAATAACGAAGAGACACACCCGTCTCCGACATATACATGACACGCGCGCACCAACCCACCCTCTTTCATCACTTATACCCCCACACACCCCACACACCCCACACACATCCCACACATCACACACACCCCACACTCCACACACACTAACACCCTATAACTATTTTAATTGTTCTTTCTTTTCATTATTATTTCTTTTGTTTTTATTATTTTTTTCCAAATTAATTAGGTCACCTAAATAAATAATTGTTTGCCTTACTTGGGAAGAGACTGGACCCCACGACACAGGGAAGCTAGTGTGGGGTCCAGGGAATTTGTAAAAATCTAGTACCTAAGGCGTTTTTTTATATTGTACTGTGTTTTTCTAAACTGAATAAAGCTTTTTTACTTTACTTTAATCTTTTTCAATTGGTTTCAATATAAAATTGATCGTGCATTACGTAATTAGGGTGCTGTTTCTGCTGAGACTGGACATACGAGCGTGTGCCAGTAGCCACTGTGCGAGACGCCATACGTTACAATATGTGCGGCGCCCAGGAGGACGCGGGTATCTGTTTCTGCTGAGACTGGACACATGAGCGTGTGCCAGTAGCCACTGTGCGAGACGCCATACGTTACAATATGTGCGGGGCCCAGGAGGACGCGGGTATCTGTTTCTGCTGAGACTGGACACATGAGCGTGTGCCAGTAGCCACTGTGCGAGACGCCATACGTTACACTATGTGCGGCGCCCAGGGGGCGCGCGGGTATCTGTTTCTGCTGAGACTGGACATACGAGCGTGTGACAGTAGCCACTGTGCGAGACGCCATACGTTACAAAATGTGCGGCGCCCAGGGGGCGCGCGGGTATCTGTTTCTGCTGAGACTGGACACATGAGCGTGTGCCAGTAGCCACTGTGCGAGACGCCATACGTTACACTATGTGCGGCGCCCAGGGGGCGCGCGGGTATCTGTTTCTGCTGAGACTGGACATACGAGCGTGTGACAGTAGCCACTGTGCGAGACGCCATACGTTACAAAATGTGCGGCGCCCAGGGGGCGCGCGGGTATCTGTTTCTGCTGAGACTGGACATACGAGCGTGTGACAGATAGCCACTGTGCGAGACGCCATATGTTACAATATGTGCGGCGCCCAGGGGGCGCGCGGGTATCTGTTTCTGTTGAGACTGGACACACGAGCGTGTGCCAGTAGCCACTGTGCGAGACGCCATACGTTACAATATGTGCGGCGTCCAGGGGGCGCGCGGGTATCTGTTTCTGCTGAGACTGGACACACGAGCGTGTGCCAGTAGCCACTGTGCGAGACGCCCTGTGCTATAATAAAACTCCGCGCTGTTATAAAAATATTTAATATCTGTTGGTAGTATCACGTCGCTATGTACAAATGTCTCCACTCGATCTAAACGTAGGTAACACTCGATCACCGCGCACAGAGCGCACAGAGGTCGCCAGCACGAACACTACGCTCCACACTATGTACACACACTCGTACACTATACAATACTTTATCAGAAATTGTAAACAGTACTTAACAAAACTTTCGTTGTTCTTTCTAATTTAGACAAACGTATTTTATTCATATTATGTATATGTTTGTCAACGTAAGGCAAAAAAATTCCTGCGAGTATTTACATAAATGCAACCTTGTTCACTCGTTTCAAATAGGTACGCATTGTGAAGCTTCCAACAAGTAGGACATCTACACTGGTGGTTACGAGAGTGCCCGGACAAAAGGGAATTTGTTAATAAAGAGTTGAGATAATATCTTTGAGATACTATGTAGATATGGCAGCACTGTCCATCACGTTCACGATACATCACCATGTCGATATCATCACATACTTATAGCACAATCGCTAGTCACACACCGCCACGTGCACTAACTGAGCGCGTGCAGCAGCACGAGCCACAGCGCAGCAGCGGTGCACGCAGGCGGCGCCAGTAAGCGCGCGCGCGACGACAGTGCGCTGGCGTGGCACGCCGCCTCGTCCGCCTCCAGTGCCAGCAGCGCCACGCCGCCGCCCTCCCCGCGGCACGTGCTGCGGCGTGCCGTGCCGCGCGCCGCCGCCGACCAGCCGCCCACCTCCGCCGTCCAGCGCCGCAGCCACGCGCCCACCCACGACACCGAGCAGCCGCAGCGCAGTGGGTTGCCCGACACCACCAGCCCGCCTGCCGGGAACACAAACCTACAGTAACCGAATTCACCACACCACACAATACGCAACGCCTTCTACGAGCAGTACTTACCAGAGAGCAGCTTAGTTGCGAGACGATTCCACCCGGTCAGGTTGGGGTACAGCGTGGTGGGAGCGAAGCTGACGAGCTGGTTATCAGAGAGGTCGAGCGCGAGGTGTGGCACGCGCGCCATCGGCCGCAGCAGACCGGCGGGCAGCGCGCGCACGCCCGTGCCCGACACGCGCAGCGACAGCGCGCGCTGCCGGCCCAGCCCGGCGAACGCCACTGAAGACACGCGCCGCACCGCAGCACCACGCACGGACAGCTCGCGCAGCTTGGGTGCCCGCAGCCCGCTCAGCTGGGAGTCCAGAACGCTCTCCCGCACGTACACCTCGAGTGTCTCCAGGGCAGGAATGCACGCCACTATTTCAGTCAGTGATACTTCCACTCGACCATTAAACGCGAGTGACTCGAGACCGAGTGAACGTAGTGACACTAACGGTCTAAATGCACGTGGCTCTATGGCTTCCAGATGGCGGAGGTGGTACATGCGCAGATGGAGCAGACGACTCAAGCCCTCGAAGGAACCGTATGCGACGCGGACGATAGGATTGTGCGAGACATCGAGCGAGTTGAGGCGCGGTGTGGCGGACCACATCGCCGGCTGTAGCGATGTGAACCTGTTACGCGCCACGTCGAGCACGCGCAGGTTGGACAGCCGCCGCACTTCGGACTCGCGGTATGATGCGATGTGATTGCCACTTAGATCCAGTTCTGTCAGGTTGACGAGTGGCAAGTGCGGCACCACCTTCAGACCTGCACCAGCCATGGCCAGGCGGCGCAGGCGCGGCAGGTTGTGAAACAACTCCTTGAAGTTGGACTTGATGAAGTTGTGCGACAGGTCGAGGCGCCGCAGCCGCACCAAGCCGGCAAACGTGTTGTCGGACAGCACGGTCAGCGCGTTGCGCGCCAGACTGAGCTCGTGCAGAAAGGCGATGGCGTGAAACATGGCGGCGTCCAGATACTCCAGGCGGTTGTGCGCTAGTTCCAGGCGACGCAGCGTGAAGCCCACCTGCGCCAGCGCGCTGCTCGGAAACAGGGTGAGCTGGTTGGCGCTGAGGTCCAGGTGCTCCAGCACCGTGTTCTTGAAGGCGTCACGTGGCAGCACGCGCAGCTCGTTGGTGGCGAGGCGCAAGTGCCGCAGCCGCCGCATGTTGCTGAACTGCTCCACCGACAGCTGCGCCAGCCGGTTGTGTGACAGGTCGAGGATCTGTAGCGCCGATACCTCACCGAATGCTCTTCGCTTTACCGCACTAATGTTATTATGATGTAAAATTAATATCTCAAGTTGCGGCAGTGCGCCAAAAGCGAAGTTATCAATGTGCGTCAGATGGTTATGCGACAGAACGATTTGGTGAAGTGACTGGCCCAGAGAATCAAAGAAAGCTTTCGATAAGCTTTCCAGTAAATTATGTGATAGGTCCAGAATATTTACGAGGATCGACGGGCCGCCGCCAACGAGAGACGATATTCTATTATAACTGACGTTCACTGATAAATTGATTTCCTCACTCGATACGTTTTCGAAATGTTCCGTAGAGAACTCCACTAGACGGTTGTCTCGCAAGTCTATCACTTGTAACTTGGGCAGTCGACTGAACGCTCGCTCCGCGACGAACTCGACCGCGTTCCCCGCCAAGTTTAAATAAACCAAATTTCGTAAATTTGCAAAACTGTGTTCGCTAACATTGTGCAGGCGATTGTATGATAGATCGACGCTTTGCAACTCTTTTAAATCTACGAGAAATTCACTGTTTATCTTGCTTATATAATTGTACGACAGTCTCAGTTCTTTGAGTCTACAGGAACAGTTCGTTCCAGACACTTCACTTGGAAATTCAATTATTTTATTAAAGTCTAAATTGAGATATTCCAGCGACGGAAAATTTTGTATATTTTCACTGGAAACGTAATGAATGTTATTGTTATCTAAACTGAGCCAGGACAGCGAGTGACTCGGTGCGGACGGTAGAAACTCTCCATTGAACAGCGTGGACGAGAGCTCCAGCACCTGCAGCGCCGACAGGTTGGCGAAGGCGGCGGCGTGCACGTGGTACAGCTCGTTGAAGCTGAGAACCAGTTCGCGCAGTGGCAGCGTCGCTGGAAACGTGTCGCCCGCTAGCTGGGCCAGGCGGTTGCCTTTCAAGTTGAGCGTGGCAAGCGCCTCCGACCACACTCCGAAGGATTCGGCGCTCACCCACGCGATCTGGTTGTAACCTAAGTCCAGGTAGGCGAGCGTCGCCGGCGCCAGTCCGCGTAGCCCCGTGGGCAATGCCGTGAGGAAGTTGCCGGCCAGGGACAGCGAGTGCAAATGCGGCGGCAGATCTTCCAGCTCCTGCAGGCGGTTGTACGCAAGCGACAGATGCCGCAACTTCGCCAGCTGCGCCACGCTTGCCGGTAGCGCCACCAGCTCATTGTAGTCGAGGTCTAGCCGCTCCAGGTCTCGTCTGAGCGCGTGCACCGTGGCGTCCGACACGTGGCTCACTCTGTTGTACGCTATCGACAACTTTTCGAGTCGCGCACTATCCAGCACGAAAGACGGCACTGAAGTAAACTCGTTAAAGTCTAGCATGAGCTGCTTCAGTTGCAACCTTTGCTGGAACTCCAGCTCGAACAAGTCGTCCAGGTCGTTATGGCTGAGGTCCAAGGAATCGATTTTAGAGTGTTCACTGCGGCAGGTGCGGTTGTGTGTCGGGTGCAGCATATTGTTCCTGAGGTGCAGGTGTCGCAGGCGTGGCAAGTGCGCCAGCGCCGCGCACGGCAGCTGCTGCAGCAGGTTGTCGGATAAGCGCAGAAGTGCCAGCGCTGGCGGCAGTGAACCTCCCGCCACCACGTGGAGCCGGTTTCCATCCAGATCGAGCTGCGCCAGCATCCGCAGCGAGGACAGCGCGCCCTCGCCCACGGCACACAGGTGGTTGTTACTGAGGGTCAGGCTGCTGAGCGAGTCCGCTAGGGAGCCCCAGTCCATGTGCGGCTCCAAGTCACTGATGTAGTTACTGAAACAGTACCAAGAAATTATCATATAAAAATAACAATCGAAATAACAATCCTAATTATTCTTTCTTTCTCACTTACTTTTGCAAATTCAGCCAATTCAATACTTTCAGCTCGCGGAGAGATTCCAAAGGTACTTCAGTGAACTCGTTAAATCCTAGATCTAGGGACGCTAGCGTCGTTACCATGGACCTGCAAAGAGACGGCGCGTTCATTGCGTGAAAGTGCATGTACCAGAGAGCACGAAGGGTGAGTGAGTACATACTGCAGCGCCTGCGGCTCGATGTGGTGCAGGCGCGACGCCACCAGCACCAGCGTGCGTAGGGCGCGCCCGTCCAGCGCCGACTCGCCCAGCGCGCCCAGCCGCGCGCCCGCCACCGACACGTGCGCCACGCCCGGCGCGGTGTCGGGGAACCGGTGGAAGGGCACGTCGCTGCAGGCCTGCTGGTCGCGCCGGCACACGCAAAGCGAGGCGCGAGCGCACGGCCGCGCGGGCGCCGCCACCGGCCGCGCCATCCACACCAGCAGCGCCGCCACCACGCGCAGCGCCTGCGCCGTGCCCCCGCGCATCACACCCGCCGACACCGGCCGTGCGCCGCCTCACATGCTACACCGTGTAATAAAAGGTCATATTTCTAATCAGTGCCCTTGCCTGACTGGCATTATTTTTACAACAGAGTTTGTACTCTTTTCTGTCTTAAATAACTAGTGTGGCAGTGTTGGTGGTATATAAGAGGGTTTACGTTGTACGGCATTTCATACAAACTTTCAAGCCCTTATTTTTCGAAATCGATTTTAATGAAACTTCATACACATAATTATGCAGGATACAAAGGTCTAAAAACTTAGTTAAGTCAAACCGAACCGTCAGTCGATTACTTTGAGAAATGGCATATCGACTTATGACCGCTACTGTACCTACACAAATCTTTTATGGGGCACTGTGTTAAATGTTACAACAAAATACCTTGTCATATATTACAATTAAATGAAAGAAAATTTTAAACTCATATTAAAACTTAAAAGTTCACTTTGTAAACAAGCATATTACAAATTAGAGGATTATATCCAAGATAAGAATGCTGGGAAACATGCTGGTCCTGCTTCAGAGGACAATCTAGAGTGTAGACAAAATCAAACTGGTTGCTAACTTAATTGTATGATTTATTATTTTTATGACATTCATTTTACATTAAGTATGTGATTATTTTTTACTCACACACTGACTTATTAGAATTACTTATTTTAAATAATTGAAATATCGTATATTTCTACATTGTTTGTAAATATGTGAGCACCATGTACCCATCTATCACATAATTGGTTTATCCGTTATTGCTTTATTTTAAATTCTTTTACCTATTGCGGTATACTAATTTTATTCTAGGTACATCGTCTTCACATATAATAATATATTTAATGTATATGTCGTGGCCAGATCTTAGAATTGATCATTTCATTAAATGTTCGACCATTTCATGAAATGGTTGTGTTTCATGAAATGGCCAGGTAAAATTGGCCATATCGTTTAAACGTCCACGTTTAATGATATATCAGTCGACGTTTGGCCATATCATTAATGTAGGGTATCCATGGTTTAGGGTGTAGTAAAAATTGCTAACTGCGACCAAATTGGAAGTAGCGCTCGCCAGTCACTGCCACGGCACCGCTCGCTTCACTCACTCGGCCCGCGCGCGGTTAGTCACAGTTCTAACCTAACTTAACATATTTCGTTGGGGACTCGGAGTGCCATAAGTGGCGTGAATTTTTAATTTTAAGTGCTATGTTGCTCACCACACCGGCTGTGGTACCACGACATTGGTTAGGTTAGTAATTTCCAAGTTGGTCACTTTCCATAATATCACATTCGGAAAACCAATACAAAAAGTCCATCGAGTATTCTTGCGTGGTCACCCTACTTTGTTTGATTTGTTGTATGCCGCCGCCATGATGCCCAACAAAAACAAAGCGACATCAACGCCTCTACCATTGGATAATCTAACTATTTTATGATATGATCACTAATGTTTGGCCACATCATGAAGTGTGCGTTTAACTGTTCATATCGTCAAACGTTGAATATTCAATGATCTGGCCAGACCACATCATGATGTGATCAGCGGTCGATGTTCTATTTCATGAAATGCAACCATTTCATGAAATGGCCGAACACTTCATGAAATGATCAATTTTAAGATCTGGCCACGACATATACAAAATATTGTAGAACATTTTTAAAAGAGTAACGGTGGAGTTTCTTGCCCATTCTTCTCCATACGAAAACTACCTTTTGGAAGGGGCGACTAGAATCAATTTTTTTTATTTATTTTTGTAAATTTTGACGTTCAAAAGTGCCTTTCATGTGCCTTATTGAAATAAATTATTTGACTTTGACTTTGAGCATACTGAATCCAAACCTAAAAGACTAAGATGAAACATAATGATGTATTGTATTCTTTTTGTTATTGAAAAATTGTAATTTATAATGTTTTTGTTGATGACTTCTGTAATGTTTATGTAATCAATTTAATTAATTAATTCCTAATATATTTATATTTTTAATTTCACATGTATGTGTATGGACTAATTCTGAAATAAAATTAATTTAATTTAATTTTTATTTAATTTATTTCAATTAAACCATTTACAGGAACTTTTGAATTGTCAAGGAGTCGGCCAGTCAGAAATATGAAACTAGTTGCCTATTCCAAAGCGTGGAGCAGAACAGGCAAGAAACTCCACGGACACTCTTTTAAATTAAAAAAATGTTACAAAATATTGGTTACATTACATCATTACATGAGAGAACAATGGTACCAATTCTCTTATGCACAGAACTAAACTATCACTAAAATTCTTTACGGCTATGAGAATCATCAAAGTATTCTGCAAATAAAATCTATACTTAAGTTAAAAAAAAATCCGTCTTGCAGTCTTGGTCTTGTTCTTGCATTTTCGCAAGACCAAGACCAAGACCGACTTATTGTAGCAAGACCAAGACTGACCCTGCAAGATTTGAGCAAGAATAAGACTAAGACCAAGACCGACTTATTGTAGCAAGACCAAGACTGACCCTGCAAGATTTGAGCAAGAACAAGACTAAGCCTGCGAGACTCTTGCGTCTCGCAGTTAAGTCAAACTGAGATTTTTTAGTTAAGTCAAATTGGCGGCTTTTGGCGGACATCAAAATGCCGGTAACGCGAATGGGAATGAGTGTTTGTGTTGAATCTTTGAAAGACATGTGAAGCGGCAATGTAAACACACTTTTCCCTTGACGTTGCCACAGCAATATTTAGGGAAATATTTCCGGCTACGCGAATGGCAATGGCAATGGCTGGATGTAAACGACGATATAACGAAACGGTAAACGACATCTATCTCTAAATTACGTTATGCGAATAAACCATTGGTCGGTCAGTGTTTATGTATCTACTTATTTGATAATTTACCGACAAAGACGCTGCTTTATCAAAGACTGTGCGACAAGTGTATCACAGCATTTGACACTGTTTGATTGCCACCGCGCTCCGCTCGCCACAGAGTACGGACATACAAAATTGTTACATATTTTGGTAGGGTTGGCACAGGAGGATAAAATGAAATGACCTTGAAGATCTTTAATAAATAGCAATAAGCTAATAGGTAATTGCAAGACTTGCGAGACTCTTGCTGCAAGACCAAGACTGAGAGCGCAATACCAAGACCAAGACCAGGTGTATTGACGCAAGACCAAGACCAAGACTAGCTAAGTCTCGTCTTGGTATTGCATTTGGGCAACACTAATCTCGACTCCATGTGGTACGTGATTGCATTACCCCGTGAAATTAGAGATTTTTAGAGCCGGAGGCGCGCAGCGGTGGTAGCTTCGACGAAATAAGGAATTTTTCACTTTTTGTGTGGAAAATATGAAAAATTATTACCTACATGTTGAGTTTTAAGGGTTTATGAGTTTTATAAAGGGGGTCGAATTTTCTATAATTTTTGCGATAAGTATAGAGGATAGAGGTCGATTCATTTTTCACCGACTGTCCTTTCGGTGAAATATCAATCAACTTCTTTTTTCTAGCCTTAGGGCCTATAAGTAGGGTTGCCATACGTCCCGTATATACGGGACTCAAACTCAAACTCAAATCATTTATTTCAATTAAACCATATACAGGCACTTTTGAATTGTCAAGGAGTCAGTCAGTCAGAAATATGAAGGTAGTTGCCCATTCCAAAGCGTAGTAGGTACCTATGGAGAAGAACGGGCAAGAAACTCCACGGACACTCTTTTAAAGAAATAATTGTTACAAAATAGTGGTCACATAATTCATGTTTTAAAAATTATACATGTGAGAACAATGTAAAAAAGATGCGCACGTTAAAAGCGTCCGTAATAAAAAGATAAAAAATTAAAAATAAAACAATTCAAGGATTAAAATAAATTCAAATAAGCCACGGCAGCCAAGAGATGACCAGTCCCAACTGACGGCGCCCGTTCACGAACATGACGCATGTATTAGCACCATTCAGCTCAACCATTTTGAAGGGAGCTAAATGATCCAACACACACGCCACCATCAGCGAGACATCTGAGTGAGCATGACATACACTCATTACCCGGTAAATGGTAGCTCTGTTGTACATAGTACTCACACATGTACTATGCAATTATACAATTTGGTGTGGGATGCAACGTGTGTCGACACCCTTGCGCCATCCCATCTTCCTAGCACGGCGAGCTGTGCTGGGGCTGCTGCTGCAGGTGCGGAAAACCTCAAACGGCGCAAATATTCCAATCTTATTGGAAATTATATGTTTGAGCCGTTTGGGGTTGAAACACTAGGGCCATGGGGCCCGAGTGCCCACTTGGTTTTTCAAGACATCGCCAAGCGGTTGGTCGACTCTTCACGTGACCAGAGGGCTGGCCTTTTCTTCGGACAAAGAATAAGCATTGCCATACAACGTGGCAATGCTGCCAGCCTTTTGGGCACTTTTGCTGTTGACAGCGATGCAGACGAATTTTTTGATGCCCTATAATTGTTCCCCCCCTTTTTTATATACTTGTACATATTATTACTATTATTTTTAAGTCTGTATATAAATTATTGTACTTATTAATGAAAATAAAAGAGATTATACAATACAAAGGAGATTGAGTTTATACAATGCAAAGATGGTTTTACAATCTTCAGCAGCGCCAACAGTATTTTCAAATGTTAAGTTGTGGTTGTGGAGCAGGACCAGCATTGAGCCAAGCATTTTTATCAGCGATGTAATCAGCCAACTTATAATATGCCTGCCTGCATAGTGTGCGTTTTATACAAGATTTGAATTTCGTCTCATTCAGTTGAAGTATGTGGAGAGGAATTTTATTGTAACATTTTAAACAGTATCCCATGAAAGATGAGTCTACTTTAGCCAGTCTGAAACCTGGTTGAACTAATAGGTCCCTATTTCTTGTACTATAATTATGTCTATCACCCCTTTTGCTGAAGAAAAGATGTAAATTTTTTCTTACGTACATGATGTTTTCATAGATATATTGACAAGGTACCGTCATGATGTTAATATCCTTAAACCGTTCCCTTAGAGAATCACGCCTGCGTAGATGATATATGGCTCTGATCGCTCTTTTCTGCAGAATAAAAATAGACTCGATGTCTGCAGCCCGTCCCCACAGTAAAATACCGTAAGACATGATACTATGAAAATAGCTAAAATAGACTAGCCTCGCGGTATCTACATCAGTAAATTGACGGATTTTTCTGACAGCATATGCTGCTGAACTTAACCGTCCTGCAAGAGATGTTAAATGAGGACCCCATTGTAGCCTTGAGTCGAGCGTGATCCCCAGGAAAACAGTTTTATCGACGAATTCTAGTTTCACAATCTCTACTTTTGACATTTGGTAAAGAAAATTTAATGCACTTGGTTTTTTTTCCATTTAATACTAAATTATTAGCAGTGAACCAATTTTGGACCTGCAGTAGGGCGTTATTTACGTCGTCAAAATTTTTAGCACGTCTATCTACCTTAAAAATTAAGGAAGTATCGTCAGCAAATAACACCATTTGTGGTTGATTTTTTAATAAATGGAGTAGATCATTAATATACACTAAAAAGAGGAATGGACCTAATATCGAGCCTTGTGGTACACCCATTTTTACTGTTAAACCTAGTGAATTGATACCGTTTATTTGGACTTGCTGTTGTCTATCATTTAAATAAGATTTTACTAAATTGAGCGCAAGTTTTCCAAGTCCGTAATGCTCAAGTTTCAAGAGCAAGGTTTCGTGATCAACGCAATCAAATGCCTTAGAGAGGTCACAAAAGATCCCTATGGCGTCTTGGGCCTCTTCCCACGCGTTAAAAATGTGTCTTAATAAGGTTACACCGGCGTCGGTCGTACAACGTCCTTTGGTGAAACCATACTGTTGATCGTGAAGGATTTTATTTGTGTTAAAATGATTGAGCATTTGATTAAGCATGACTGTCACCGTATTTGACCATCCCGTCCCGTATGTACTACATGTCCCGTATTTGTCCCGTATTTCGACAAAATAAGTGGGGGCGCGCGCAATAAAAAAGTATATACATATTGTAACATTTCGAATAAAAACTTTTATTTTATAATGTAGAAGATTTTTCTATTTTATTTATTTAATACTTTTGATAGCCACTACGGTTGAGATCAGAGGATATCTGTTAGAAAACACATAGTTTGTCTTTCACATGTTCACATGCGTGCTATGTGTATGGTGTAGTCAGGGCCGTAGGCCGGGGGTTTGGGGGTTCAAACCCCCCCCGAAATGTGAGAAACCACAATCTCAATCCAGAGATCGACCCTCCTAGGGTACCTCCGTACTCTAATACATGTGATAATTGTAATCTATTTCGCAGAGGAGTACTTTATAATCTACAAAAAGAACAGTACGTCTGTATTTTTATCTAGTCTGACTTTGTATTGAATGAATTCCTGCAACTTCCGCATTCTCTTAGGGAGTCTAACCTATCTAAGGCAGGGTGCAAAAATTTTCGAGGTCGCTTCGCTCGCTCTTTTGCATCCTAAAATCACTTAATTCTCAAACTTTTCTGCTTTAATCGATGAATTTACTATATTTCTGTACGAACGGTCAAAGACAAAGAAAACCTAACTTATTCGACCGGGATAGTAAAAATTTCGATTTTTCGCTCGCTCTTGCATCCTAAATCGTCCATAGCGGCCCCATTGGTGGACTAAGTGGGGTGGCAGGTCCGGTCTGCGGGGGCCTACTATGTATTCTAAATATAAACGTAGGGTGCAAAATTTTCGACCTCGCTCCGCTCGCTCTTATATTCTACTTCTTAAAGTTTTCTGCATACCTGGGTCCCGGGCCCCCGATAATAGAATTTTTTTATACATCTAATAAGTACCTACTCTTTATTTACCCTCTCGAAATCAGAAATACTTTATTTCTTCTAAAAAAAAGTTGTCACCCAACCCCCCCCCCCCCCCCCCTAAATGAATTCCTGGGTGTAGTTGAAAAACTGCGTGTCGTCGTTGAATGTGTTATTAGTTTTGGGCATCGGAAGAGAAAACGTCCCGTATTGGTTCCTAGAAGTTATGGCAACCCTACCTATAAGCCTTAGTGCTTGTTTACGGAGACGCGGGGCGTTGGGCGTGGCGTGCAGCGGGGCGGCCCGCACAAAATTCAAACATATGGCGTTGTCTGAGAGTGTTTACGGAGAAGCGTTTTTGAAATGCAGGCGGTGCCCGCGGCGGGGCCTGCGGCGTCGTACGTACGCTAAATACCTACGAACTACGAACATCGGCGATATCCACATATAACCACAGATATAACATCAAATACGTAAATCTATGTTCCGTTGCAGCTCTAAAAAATTAAAGCTTTTAAGTGAACGAACAAACGAAAAATATGGCACTTTATGTGAAATATTTTGATACTCGCAAATGAATCAAAACCTACCGGGCACCTACTTTCTGTTGACCTAGAATCATGAAAGGCAGGAGTCAAGGTCTTACAGCACTAGTAAAGGAAAAAGTACGAACTTTATTAATTTTTCGTTTTATCGCATAGAAAAATATTTTTTGTGATTACAAACTTACTTTTGCAGTAGGAGAATTGACCGTGACGTATATCGATGTATGAGAGAACATGTTTGTCAACTACTAAATTAAGTTTGTTCTTGGGATAAATTCGTCCCAACTAGGGGACGACTTCGAATACCGACGACTTCGAATACCGGATTTTTTCAATACCGGTATTAATACCATATAGAAAATTTCCAATACAGGGATCCCGGGATCCCGGTATTGGAAATTTTGGACAATTTTTTTTTATCTTTATTTAGTTTTTTTTTTATTCAACCACTAATAAGTTTCACTACAAATAATTAAAACACTGTTTTTTAAATATAAAATCACTTTTTTAATATAACTTGTAAGTTGCAAACAGAATCTCTTAACAAAAATAACAAAATAATAGGTTATTTTTAAAAATAAAACGTTTACTTTCGAATAATCAGTATCTAAGTAATGACAATTTAGCGATCTATTTATCTTTATGTTTTTTTTTAAATAAATCTCTTTAAAATCAACATACAATAATTTTTACCAAAATCACATTAAAATCTGTCAAAATTGTTTATGCACGATGCTTGGGCTCTTTCTTCCTGATTTACTAAAGTTACCTACTGCTGAGTGGAATCTGTATCTTGAGATATAATGTATGATGCATATAATCTCTTTAAAATTAACAATTAAATAATAATATAATATTTTTTTTAACTTAAATCAAATATATCACAGTCACAAATTCATAACTGTTTCGGTTCTTTCTTCCTGAAAATGAGTTCGTAGAAGGAAAGAGCATCTAAACTTTTATCTGAGAGCGAGCTTATAAAATGGTTGTACGCTCGTAGGTGGAATGCTAAGTGAATAATTATACGCATAAATATAAATGCCCATTTCAACTCTTGCAATACTCGTCTTACTCTTAACTTTCCTTTGAGTTTTAGCTTCTATTTCTGCCACCAGTTGTTTTTCAAATTCAACATTGGGATGCAGGCGTGACAAAGGAATTCTCTCACTGTTACTATCACTATCATCAAAAAGGGATTCCCATTCTGTAAGTTTCTTTGAGATTGTAACTCGCTCTAATCTCACGATGACATGGTGTATCTCATTTGAGGTGGGCTTTATAAAAAAAAATATCCTCTTCTTCAGCAAAAAAAAGTTTCAGCATCATGTAAGTATTGGATAACACCAGATATTAACAGCCGTCTCTGGTTTATACGCATTCGGAGGGCTGAAGCAAGGTTTCGGCTAATGACGATGTCTGCTTGATCTAGTTTTTGCAGCATGAATTTAAGGCAAGCATCAGCCATCAAAAGTGGGGAAGTAGTAATAAAATGTAACTACCTAATTGTCGAAATAAACCACGAGATAATTAAAATACGCGGTTTTTAAAACTGACCCATATAAAAAATTGGTTGGAAATATAATGTGTAATAAAATGAAATTGTTTCAATGTAGGATTCTACTGATAATAAAATAAAATCACCGGTATTGAAAAATGACAAAAATTGTCCGGGATCCCGGTATTAGCCAATACCGGGATCCCGGTATTGGAAGACCTAGTCCCAACCACGGAACCCTTCATTGTGCGTGGTCCGACACGCACTTGGCTGGTTTTTTAATGCCTCGTTGGTCTAGTGGTCGCAAGCACTACTGCTGAGCATAAGGTCCTGGGTTCGATACCCGGGTCGGGCAAAATATTATTGGTATTTTCCAGCTGGTATTTCTCAGTAGTAGCCCGGAGTCTGGATTTGTGCCCGGTTGATGGCATTAGGCTCGCCTCCTATTACATGGGACTTAAACATAACTGGCGAAATGTAGGTGTAGGTACTATAGGAACACCTCTGCCTCACTTTTCGGAGAATATAGGCGTGATGTTATACATCCGATGTATTTATTTTTATATTCTTTTATTTCAATTAAATACATATAAATTACATTTTTAAATATTTCTTAAAAAAAAGATATAAAAAACATTTAAAAATATAAAAAATCGGCATCATACAGGGTCCAAGATGCCGGTGGTCAGGGCTCTAGAGAGAGGAACCTCCTCACTATGCGTGCCGTGTCTAGGAGTACTGCTTTCTGAATCAAGCCCTTGACCCAGCCGCGCGATGAGAGCCTCCTGAGGTGTTGGTCGAGGCTCTCGGCTATTAGGCCATTAACCGTAACGATTATCGGTACAATAAGAATAGAACAGAATAATTATTTATTTGCATAGAATGTAGGTACAAAAAAAAATCTGATGTTTTATAATAATTAGAGATCCTTATACATTCTACCAAACTAGGCATGCAAACATTTAGTACAATGATTGCAGAGTCCACGTCCCACATGTCGACAACCTCGTGTGCTAAGTCAAGATACTTGATTTTTTAGGGTTCCGTACCCGAAGGGTGACAAACGGAACCCTATTCATAAGCCTCCGCTGTCCGTCTGTCTGTCAGCGAGCTCTATCTCATGAACCGTAATAGGTAGGCAGTTGAAAATTTCACAGATTGAGCATTTCTATTGCCGCAAGAGCAACAAATAATAAAATTAAAAAATAAAGGGGGGTCGCCACACAATAAAATTAAATTTCGAAAAAAAAATTATCTGACCCTGGCATGTGGGGTATCATTTTCTAGAGCTCATCGAGTAGAGAATAAATATAATTTTTATTTGTTTTTATCTTCAAAAATGATGAATTAGGGGGCCGTAGAAGTTGTCTGTTTTAGACCATTTTTGTACGAGCTCTATCTCAACAACTAAACAAATTAGGAATTTGAAACTTGTGTGTATCATGTAACATATACTGTTTATAATCAACAAATACTAAAAACGCCAATTCATAACGTTTTTTATATAATATGGGCGATTTTCTGCAACTTAAAGTAATAATTTTGTATTTCATGCTAATATTATGCGATATAAATTCCACAGATAACTATTTAATAGTCGGAGTAATGACATGGAATTAGTAAGTACCACTATCATGGCAGCATATACTATTTCGATCATTTAAATTTCGATCATCCAAAAAGGTCTACAAAATAAACTTTCTTCACAAGATTTTAAAACCGGCCAGTATTTTTTGAGTTTAAGAACTTTATCGACTTTTTTCAAAGTATCCCTAGACGGTGTTGATGTGTGTACCTCGTGTTAAAAATACACTCCAATAGACAATATATTCAGTAACATTGAAATGAATGCTGGCACATACAGTGTACTATTCAGTTACCTAGCTTAAACCGTTGTGGATACAATTTCATATTGAGAAAAATTATTGGTGTAAAAATATTCGGTCATGGCGGCCAATCTCAACGGAGACTGGCCTTCGGCGCGGGAGATATTATAGTGCACAAGTGTGTGCGCAGACACGAGTGCACTCTCTCTTCCCTCACTCTCATAGTCCGATGGGATGTGTAAAAATAATAAGTAAGAAATAATAGATTTCTGTATGACTATAAAAAATAACGTAAATAAATACCTGTATTGACCCGTGCGTTTGCACTGGCGAAACATCACGACAAAACATGTTGAAATCTCTAGTTCCTGTCAAACATTGTATGAAAAATTGACAGAAAATAGAGATTCCAACATGTTTTGTTGTGAATGTTTCGCCAGTGCAAACGCATAGTTATAATTAAAATTTGGCGTACTACTTACATTCTATTTTTTACAATATAGTCTGATGTAGCAAGAGAAATCCTTTTATTTATAAGTAACTAGCTTTACCCGGCCTGGCTTCGCACGGTTAGCACTAAGTACTTATCTACAGCGCATCTACCTTTCCTAATTACCTATTTCTACCTAATTACCTACCCTACCTACCTACCCTACCCTTCTTACCAGACCCTATATACCCAGATACCTTCTACCCTACATATCTACCTGCTTACCTACGATATATACCTACTAATACTATGTTAGTAGCAAATAAATAACTTTGACTTTAGTTAATGCATGTTACTGGATAAAGTTAACTTAATATTTTTCTCTTAAAACAAATGAAATATACTCCTACACCTATATTTTAACACAACAACATTTTCTCATTAAAATTAGACAATTTCTTTACAAATGTTTGTTTTTTTATAGCGCCTCTGTTGTTACCTTTACGAAAGTATTACAAAAATTCATAGTGTTAAATCTTGTACGACATGGTATGGAACCCTTCGTGTGCGAGTCCGACTCGCACTTGACAGATTTTATTTATATTTATTATTATGTCGGGCGCGCTTGAATATCAGCTCCCGCCCCTCGCTCCCGAATACTCCCGATGCAGGCCGCGTGCACCGCCGCGTGCAACGCCGCAGGCACCGCTACTTTTCACGCCACGCCGCACGCCCCGCCGCACGCCCCGCGCTTCCATATACGACATCGTATATTGCCATTTATGTTTGTGTTTGCGCGTGTGATGACGCGGGCCGCTGCAAGTCCCGCCTGTCTGTAAACAGAAAAAACGTCCGACGCACCGCCGAACGCCACGCCGCACGCCACGCCGCACGCCGCGCTCAACGCCCCGCGTCTCCGTACCCATTTAAAAATTTATTATCAAAATCGGACTACTTGTATAAATTAAACATAGTCATACCTAC
Source organism: Conistra vaccinii (assembly GCA_948150665.1). Classification (NCBI taxonomy): domain Eukaryota; kingdom Metazoa; phylum Arthropoda; class Insecta; order Lepidoptera; family Noctuidae; genus Conistra; species Conistra vaccinii. The sequence continues at coordinate 25,600,487 of OX411323.1, forward strand.
ATAAAAAAAAATATTCGTGTCGACTTGAGAACTTCCTCCTTTTTTTCGTGGATTAACAGAATTTCAAGTTAAAAAAAAAACAACAACAATAAGCTATCTCTAAAATTCAGATTATCAAGGTTTTGGCATAGACATTTTCTTTGCTTTAACACTTGAACATTCCGGTACAGGATTACCGGCGGGGAACCAGCAACACGGAGCTGACGCCCACGCTGGGTGGTAACACCCAGCGCATAAAATAACAGATGATTAAAGTTTACCTTAACTTATAATGTATTGTTTGCTTTCTCAATAATCGAGCTGTTTTTCCAATTCGCTCTCATAGTTTCAGTTTCGCCCTGTAAACCCATCTAAATTCAGTGCCATCTCATAAATATTCTTAATGCATCTATAAATTCCGACCACAATATTTATCGCCTCTGCCTCGGCAATAGAACAAAACTACGTGCTTCATACCGCTACGACACACAACACGGCGGTGCCGGCGGTGCTACGGGGCGCTACGAGGTGCTACGAGGCGCTACGGGCCGTTACGGAGCGCTACGCGAATGTGCATATCTCGATGTTCACATTTATTTACCGTGCACTGGTGATATATCTCTAGTCATGGGCCATGCATAAGTACACTAAGTACAGGCACTGCCACATCACACCTCACGCGAACGAACGCATACTATTGAACGGCCAGTGCGTGCAGCTGAGATGCCAGCAGGCAATTGTGGCGTTACGCGAATGGATCCTAATATAAATGAGTTTGTAGGATTCCTATTACATACTCATTTCCAAAATGATCCGGTCATCTAAATGTGGCGCCGGTAACCAATCAATTTTGTGAAAATCGGTTGCCATGGTACGGGCATATGATGTGGAGAAATGAGGAGCATGTCGTGAAGAAAGTTTTGAGTATGAATGTGTACGGTTATGAGAGTAAAGTAAGACCAAAGAAACGGATGGATGAGGTGATGGATTGTGTAATAGATGATATATGACGACATATGGAAGACGACGACGTGCTGCGCCGACCCCAAATACTTAAATCTATAGTCATCAACTCTAAGTATAATCAGTACTTAGTAGACTCGCTTCTGTGGTATTTCTTCACGATGTAAGTTCAGCCATATAGTTTGCTTAGTTAGCTTAGCTCTTGGTCTGCAACCAACTTTAAGTTGATGCTGCCTATTTTGCCCAAAAGTAGTTCGCTCTCGCTCTTGCAAAGACTAACTGTGTGTCATTTTAAGATTCTGGCTGTCTTTGCTAACAGGAAACTATTGAGAAAAATGGAAAAATAACATTACATTGGAAAAGGTAGATAGTAGGTAACGCGCTCGCCCGCGCCGGCCCGCACACTGGCACAGCATGAACACTTGAGCAGAGCGTGGCGACCAGACACCAGTGCTGACTGACCACTGAGTCTAACTAAGTGGACTGATGTCTGTCAGTACTCAGACATGATGGTCACAGCACAGAAGACAACACGCGGCGCTCAACCGCTGGTGGCTAACACCAGGCCACCATCTGACTGACCCCACAGGCACCTCCGCGGGATATGGGGTTAGGACCTAGTATAATACGTATACGTATAGGAGAGGTTCGCCAAGCACTGTGATTATAGCGAGCTTCCTGATCGGTCATTTGAGGAGCGGTCTGTGAGGAGCGCGTGTTCAGCCGGGAACTGGGCAAAAATGTATGGGCGGCACACCCACGTCCGCCACAGTTGAAACTACTGTGGTTTTGAAGACATTGCTTCTCTCTTTATTCAAACCAAAGCGCATGAAAATCGGTCCCGGGGTTCTTCAGATCCGACAATGTTAGGTTAGGTTAGGTTAGATAAAATACACGCAGCTCCGCCACTACACTCCGCTCCGCCATAGTTGAAACCACTGTCGTTTTGAAGACATTGCTTCTCCCTCTGCTCACGCCAAAGCACATCAAAATCGGTCCCGGGGTTCTTCAGTTGCGACGATGGGCAAAAATGTATGGCCGGCACACCCACATTCGCCACAGTTGAAACCACTGTAGTTTTGAAGACATTGCTTCTCTCTTTATTTAAACCAAAGCGCATCAAAATCGGCCCCGGGGTTCTTCAGTTCCGACAATGTTAGGTTATGTTAGGTTAGATAAAATTGGTACACGCAGCTCCGCCACTAAGAACCTGAACCAGAACCCCGGGACTGATTTTGCTGCGCTTTTGTTTGAATACAAAGAGAAGCAATGTCTTTAAAACTACAGTAGTTTCAACTGTGGCGGAGCGGGGTGTAGTGGCAGAGCTGCGTGTATTTTACCTAACCTAACCTAACATTGTCGGAACTGAAGAACCCCAGAACCGATTTTGATGCGCTTCGGCGTGAACAGAGGGAGAAGCAATGTCTTCAAAACTACAGTGGTTTCTACTGTGGCGAAGCGGGGTGTAGTGGCGGAGCTGCGTGTACCTATTTTATCTAACCTAACATTGTCGGAACTGAAGAACCCCGGGACCGATTTTGATGCGCTTCGGCGTGAACAGAGGGAGAAGCAATGTCTTCAAAACTACAGCGGTTTCATTTGTGGCGGAGCGGGGTGTATTGGCGGAGCTGCATGTAGTTTACCTAACCTAACCTAACATTGTCGGAACTGAAGAACCCCGGGACCGATTTTGATGCACTTCGGCGTGAGCAGAGGGAGAAGCAATCTCTTCACAACTACAGTGGTTTCAACCGTGGCGGAGCTGGGTGTACTTTGCCCACTATCCTTTGCATGTAATACGAACAAACAAGCAAAACTGTTGCCACTCTCACTCCACAGAAGAGACTCCAGATAAATAATTGCATACGAACAAACAAGCAAAACTATTGCCACTCTCACTGGAGTCTCTTCTGTGGAACAGAAGAGACTAGAGAGATAAATAATTGCAAACGAACAAACAAGCAAAACTATTGCCACTCTCACTGGAGTCTCTTCTGTGGAACAGAAGAGACTAGACTAGAGAGATAAATAATTGCATACGAACAAACAAGCACAACTGTTGCCACTCTCACTCCACAGAAGAGACTCCAGATAAATAATTACATACGAATAAACAAGCACAACTGTTGCCACTCTCACTGGAGTCTCTTCTGTGGAACAGAAGCGACTAGACTAGAGAGATAAATAATTGCATACGAACAAACAAGCACAACGGTTGCCACTCTCACTCCACAGAAGAGACTCCAGATAAATAATTGCATACGAACAAACAAGCACAACTGTTGCCACTCTCACTCCACAAAAGAGACTCCAGATAAATAATTGCATACGAAAAAACAAGCACAACTGTTGCCACTCTCACTCCACAGAAGAGACTCCAGATAAATAATTACATACGAATAAACAAGCACAACTGTTGCCACTCTCACTGGAGTCTCTTCTGTGGAACAGAAGCGACTAGACTAGAGAGATAAATAATTGCATACGAACAAACAAGCACAACGGTTGCCACTCTCACTCCACAGAAGAGACTCCAGATAAATAATTACATACGAACAAACAAGCACAACTGTTGCCACTCTCACTCCACAGAAGAGAGTCCATATAAATAGTTTGGTCGGATAAGAATCCTTGCCACGTATTGCTCACTACTCGAAGATTTATCCATCTCATCGGGACCTGACGACTAGCTAAAGAGTTTAATTAGAGAAGACAACAAAACGACTTAAATCTATTCAAGACTAGCTGACACGTCAGACGTTGTCCTGTCAAAACAATTTTGTTTTTCGGCTGTTCTTTTGGGTTTTTCTATTTTTGTTTTTGATATCTGATCTGTCTGTTTGTTTGTTCGCGCACATCTCCGGAACTACTAAACGGATTTTCATGTAGTTTTCACAGGTAGATAGAGATTAATTTGGAAGAGAATATAGGCTTTGTTTCATTCAAATCGGATGTTGCAAAAAAACGTTATCGTCATACAAGATGCGATTCTGTCACGACACGTTGTGCACAATGGGGATCCACGCGCAAAGCTCAGCCAGCGTAGATGTCGCCTGCGCGTGCGGCGGGATGGCCGCTGTCAAATCATTTTCGCATTGTTTACATTAGTGGTTTTTGCTATTTTTTGTGTTGAAACCGATCCACCAAGGTTATTGCTAACATGTATTGTTCCTGGAAGCCTATAGAATTGAAAGACGACCTAAAAGTTCGAAATGAGATATTATTGCAAGGTAGACTATCTAATAAAATATTTTTAATCAGTGGATCATTTTTTTATTGTAATATGTAAATTATTACTTGGTTCATGGTAGGAAAATTTACGAAAATTGAGAGAACCGTACTTTTAATAATAAATGGTATTCTTTATTGTTTAGGTTAGGTTTATTTTTCATTAGTGCTAGGCTCTAGATTTGGGTATTTTTTTAGTTGTAACGTGTTAATTCTTACTTGACTCATGGTAGAAAAATTTACGAAAAATGAGAGATCATTTACTTTAATAAATGGTAGGTATTCTTTATTTTTTAGGTTTTCTATGACCGAAATTTTTATTTCAGCAATCAAAGCCCTCAAGCTTCTGAAAGCCAAGCAATTGACGTTCCTGCTGTAGAACTTTACCAAGACGTTAATAGCTCCACCAGAGCTCCACCATATTGCCGAAAATTACCAATCAACATAGGTACTCAAAGTTACTTTTTGTTTTACTCTTTTAGTTTCCCACTTTCTATTTGCGTAGTATCTTTGGGAAATAAATGAACACCGGAGTAAGTATTTTAGTATATCGTGGTACAGCACACATGCATATTTCCAGAAAATTTGAATTTACTGAATGATAGGTTATAAAATGTATGGAATTGACAGTTTTCAATGGCCATGTAGACGATGCGCCACCTATCGTGATAAAATGGCAATAAAGATCCCCATTTCTGAGAGTATCCAAAAAAATGTACTAGGCCTGCATGAATTCAAGATAGTATTACAATCATTAGTTTATCCCACTAATAGGATTTGGATGAAATATGGCGCACAAATAGTATAGAAGTAACAAAAAGTACTAGGCTTGCATAAATTCACGTTTAGTCTATTTTGCGTATTAAAAAAACGCTTTCTATAAATAAAACGAAGTGTATAGAGTGCCGCGAGTTTCTTGTGGCACTCTAGTGTCACTGCCTCGGCCCGGCTAGGGTGCCGTGAGCGTTGCATTGTCACTGTCACTTGTTATTTAGGTTAGGTTAGGTTAGAACTGTGACCACACAACGCACGAGCCGAGCGAGCGTAGCGAGCGGTGCCGCGGTAGCGGCCGGCGAAGTGCCAGGGTCCGTTTAGGCATAATAGAATGTAATGTTTTGGGAATGTGGTGTTTTACAGCGATCTAACCTCGACAATCAAACAAAATACCAAGTGACGTGACTTAGTGACAGTGACAATGACAATGCTTGCGGCACTTTAGCCGGGCCGAGGCGGTGTTACTAGGGTGCCTGTAGTGGCACTTTATCCGATAGGGATAGAGTGCCAATGGTGGCACTCTATACACTGCCTAAATAAAAATCTATTGCCGCTTGTATGATAGATCATCACTAGAGAATGGTTCGACCGACTCGGTAGTTTTTTTGTTTTTTTTTTGTTTTCGTAATTGTCTAAACAAGGTTTAGAATAATAAGTACCTACATAAAAGAAAGTTTTGGATAATCCACCGGAAAGGTCGGAAATACACCCGGGCGATGACGGGCACGAACAGCTAGTATGATAATACATGCATAATAGGATAGGATCACGCGGGCGAAGCCGCTGGCGGAAGCTAGTTTTATATATTAGAAGAAAGATAGACTAGCTGACCCCTGCCCATTTCGTTGGGCGGTAAACATATATGACACTCACAAATAACGTGGCTTTATTGGTAAAACAATTTTCAAAATCGGTTCTGTAGATCCAGAGATTACCCCCTGCAACCTCACAAACTTTACCGCTTTATAATATTAGAATAGAAGACAGTATAGATTAGTTAAAAAGGAAATGTGCGCGGACATTCTAAAGTAGTCAATTTACTCACAATCTACGAGCAAAGTTCAAATGCACTTCGATCATTCACATAATGTTAACTCTAAACTTTATAAAGTTTCTCGAGCGTACTGTTGACCGCGCGACGTGACTCGCGGCTGTAGCGCAGAGTGGCGCACGTACGGCACCCACAGCGGCCGCGGCGACACTGCCGGCCGCGCCGCGCGCTGTGCCGGTGAGCCGCTCGACACGAGCCGGCGCAGGTGGCACGCTACATTTTCAGGTCTTACAATTATGTATTTAGCGTGTCTTCATACTTATGTCTTTAATTGACTAGTAACACCTATTTTAAATTAAAACTAAGAGTCAAACTGGCGCGAAGCGCAGCAGCTTGTCGCTTGTAGTCATTACTTTTGAATCCATCGAAGACTCAGGTCATTGTTGTTGGCAGCTCAAGGATGATCCCCAAGATAAACTGGTCGCAACTTCCACAAGTTCAATTTAACGGAATTGCCATTCCAATAAGCGAAAAGGTTAAGAATCTTGGAGTTTGGATCGACAAACATCTTTCTTGGGGTCCCCAGCTGCAGGACGTAAGCCGCAGAATATTTGCATCTGGTAAGTCCCTGAGACGATTGCGGAACTTTCTTCCAACTGCCACTAAAACAGCGCTTGCACAATCCCTTTTACTTCCCATCCTTGACTACGCTACGCTAGGCATCCTACCCACTTATATATGGAAAAGTAAAATCATAAGATACTTAATAGAATCCATGTATCTTTGTTTCTACTCTGATATAGTTGCATTTCAATTAGATTTAGCAGCCTACCTCATTATCTACAAAGCAACACTAACTTTTCTAATTTTTCCTTTCATTTCTAGCATTCCTCTTTTTTTTTTTTGTTTGTCTCTCTAAGTAGTTCTCACCCTTCCTTTCATTCTACTTTCAGAATTAATTCCTGAAACCATGCCTGTGATGACCCGTAAGGCTTTTGCTCAGGAGTTGGAGCTTAAATTGAGAACGGCCGTTCAAGATCTTGAGGCTTCAAACAGTAAATGTCAACAGCTGTTACAGGAGATAAGATGAAAGTGAGAAGGAAGTCGAGAAGGTCGTTTTCAAAAACACAGGCTTAAAACGGGAGCTAGTGGACCTTCATCAGCGATACCTGGATGTTGTTGATGAACGGGACAAACTGCGGGTGGTCACAAATGGTTTCAACAACTGCAGTATCATATATGAGGAGGGTTTATGTAAGGTTAGGGACCTGGAGGAGGAATTAATTCATGCAAATGTACGAATTACTAATTTACAGAAACAAAAAGAATGTACTCAGGCTAAGGAAAATAATAACTTATTCAATGAATTAAATTATTAAACACTACTTCCAACCCGCATTCCTTAATAACAGAAGATTCTTTAATGAAACATAATAATAGTAGTTATAAAGTAAGTCAAAATAAAATTAAAAAATATGCAAAGCTAAACAAAATCATAAATAAATGCAATAAATATAGGAAACAACAAAAACACAGTTCCAATAATATTAAACTAAGGAAAGAACGTGGTTTTCTTATAAATAAATTAAATAACTATCAAATTAAATTAGAAGATAGTAAGAACATTTATGAGTTTGACACTCAACAATTACAATCTGAAATTCAGGTACTAGAAGCATCACTTCAGTCACTCTATACTAAGTATGTGAGGTCTGAAAAACAAATTCAGGAGCACATTCTTGCTGCAAATGAGTTAGTGGAAATGTGCAACTCTGATCCAGACAAAGTGGACTCGCTGACTCTCAGCAGCCCTCAATGTTCATTGCAAAGGGAATCCAATCTTGACACTCTCCAACCTGAGGCAACGGAGGTCCCGTATCAGTCAGGAAGTGCTCAGGTCTCTATTCCCAATAAAAATACATCAGATACTGAACAAGGATCATTGCAAGTAGTTCAGACAGAAGCTAGTCCTCTCCCTTGTGGTAGTAAAGTTAGTTACAGCTCCATTATGTTTTCAGATAGTTTTGGAAAAGGATTAGGTAAATTACTTAGTAACAACCTGAGTCATTCTTCTCAAAATTATTGTATGCCTCAGAATTCGTACAAACAAATAATGTCTTCAAATTCAACTAAGAAGGAATATAATCCTAATGCCATTATAACTGTACTTATAGGTAATAGTTTAAATGTTAAAAAAGATGATATCACTGATAGTGCCACCGAACTATTAAAATTAAATTGTAAGAAAATAATTTTGTGTGCTTTTCCGTACTTTGAGCACTTGTCAAACAGGCAAAACAACTACATTCACATGTTAAATAATTACATGCATTTCTTAGTTAGTCACCATAGTGACAAGTTTATATTTTTTGTTGATAAGCTAATGTCGACTAGGGATACTGTGTATCTGCCTATTAGTTTTAGACGTCAAATAGCTAGGCTATTAGCTTTTAATATTAACCCAGACATAATTAGTATGTCGAAGTCATATGTTATTAGCACCACAATTAGTAATAGTACTAATGTTAAGGTGGTTAGCTCAAATAGTTTAAACTAGTTTGTAAGACAACAGAAGGTACCACTAACAATATAGTTACACATAATAACAAAAAGGTATTTTCTAGCTCTTCTAAAATAGTTAACTATACAAAAGGGGCTAGGCAAAAATCCTTGAAATTATTTCATCAAAATATTGAAAGGTTTTTCTTCCAAACAATTGGAGATTGAATTGTTTCTAGAAAAAACAAATTTTGACATTATTTGTTTAACTGAGCATTGGTTAAAAGATTATGAAATGTTAATTAACTATGAGAATTATATTGTGGCTAGTTGTTTTAACCGAAAATCAATGCTACGTGGTGGTTCATTAATCTTAATTAAAAGTTGTATTAAATCAAAAACCCGTAATGACATAGTTGAACTATCGGTTGAACATAGCATTGAACTGTCTTGTGTTGAGCTAGATAAGCATGTTATAGTGTGCGTTTACAGACCCCCAAATTATCAAAACTACTCTTTATTTGAGTCAGTAATGGAAGATGTTTTGGCAAAACTTGCAATTTGTAATAAATCAGTAATTATCTGTGGTGACTTTAACATTAATATTTTAGAAAATAATTCAAATACCAGTAGATTTTTAAGTTTGTTCAAATCATTCAATTTATCAAATGTGTTTTTAGAACCAACCCGAATAACTACGACTACTGGTACATGTATTGATAATGTGTTTTGTTGCTGCGACTATTTAGATAAAGCCATCGTTAATTATCTCCCTTCTGATCACAGTGGTCAAACCGTAACTTTTGTGTCCAACATACCAATACAAAAAGTGCAAATACAATTCAGACCAGTAACAGCTGTTAATTTAAATAAATTTAATAGCACTTTAGTTTGTAAATTAAGTAATCAGCACCTTACATTAAATAATGTTAATATTTTGTATAATGATTTCTTTTCGGTAGTTCAAACCGAGTTCAATAATCATTTTAAGAAGAGTACTAAAATTATCAGCCCTAAGTTTTTATTTAGTGACTGGGCAACTAAAGGACTCAGGAAAAGTAGGGAAAGACTTTTCGAGCTGTATGGCCTTAAGCCTTATATTAACACGGAAACTTTTAATAAGTATGTTGCTACTTACTCTAACTTTTAAAAACACTTGTAAGGCAGCTAAAGCCCTATATATTAGCAACAAAGTTAAATCAGCAGACAATAAAATAAAAACGGTTTGGAAAATTATCAATAATGAAACGAACAGAAACAAAAAGCATAATTCTGATTACACACTGAAGACCTCATGTGGTGGTCTTATTTGCGATAGCAAAAAAGTTGCTCAAGAATTTGTAGATTTCTTTACCAGTATCCCACTTAAAACTACTGAAACCTTAAATTCCTCGCCCTCGCTCTCTTTTGATTACGTAAGGGCGAACGTTTCAGCCTGCCCGATTGAATTTAACTTTAAGCATATTAACCCCATTACAGTAATAAAAGCTTTTAAACAAATCAAGATCAAATTGACCGAAGATCTTTGGGGAATGTCCATTAAAGTTTGTACTTCCATAATTGAGACCATAGCGCCTTACTTAGCCTTAATATTTAATTTTTGTGTGGATCAAGGAGTCTTCCCGGATTTAATGAAATACAGTAAGGTAATACCACTTTTCAAATCCGGGGACAGTAAAGACAGTAATAATTATAGACCCGTATCCGTGCTGCCGGTTTTCAGCAAGGTGTTTGAAAAGGTAATGCTTAATCAAATGCTCAATCATTTTAACACAAATAAAATCCTTCACGATCAACAGTATGGTTTCACCAAAGGACGTTGTACGACCGACGCCGGTGTTACCTTATTAAGACACATTTTTAACGCGTGGGAAGAGGCCCAAGACGCCATAGGGATTTTTTGTGACCTCTCTAAGGCATTTGATTGCGTTGATCACGAAACCTTGCTCTTGAAACTTGAGCATTACGGACTTGGAAAACTTGCGCTCAATTTAGTAAAATCTTATTTAAATGATAGACAACAGCAAGTCCAAATAAACGGTATCAATTCACTAGGTTTAACAGTAAAAATGGGTGTACCACAAGGCTCGATATTAGGTCCATTCCTCTTTTTAGTGTATATTAATGATCTACTCCATTTATTAAAAAATCAACCACAAATGGTGTTATTTGCTGACGATACTTCCTTAATTTTTAAGGTAGATAGACGTGCTAAAAATTTTGACGACGTAAATAACGCCCTACTGCAGGTCCAAAATTGGTTCACTGCTAATAATTTAGTATTAAATGGAAAAAAAACCAAGTGCATTAAATTTTCTTTACCAAATGTCAAAAGTAGAGATTGTGAAACTAGAATTCGTCGATAAAACTGTTTTCCTGGGGATCACGCTCGACTCAAGGCTACAATGGGGTCCTCATTTAACATCTCTTGCAGGACGGTTAAGTTCAGCAGCATATGCTGTCAGAAAAATCCGTCAATTTACTGATGTAGATACCGCGAGGCTAGTCTATTTTAGCTATTTTCATAGTATCATGTCTTACGGTATTTTACTGTGGGGACGGGCTGCAGACATCGAGTCTATTTTTATTCTGCAGAAAAGAGCGATCAGAGCCATATATCATCTACGCAGGCGTGATTCTCTAAGGGAACGGTTTAAGGATATTAACATCATGACGGTACCTTGTCAATATATCTATGAAAACATCATGTACGTAAGAAAAAATTTACATCTTTTCAGCAAAAGAGGTGATAGACATAATTATAGTACAAGAAATAGGGACCTATTAGTTCAACCAGGTTTCAGACTGGCTAAAGTAGACTCATCTTTCATGGGATACTGTTTAAAATGTTACAACAAAATTCCTCTCCACATACTTCAACTGAATGAGACGAAATTCAAATCTTGTATAAAACGCACACTATGCAGGCAGGCATATTATAAGTTGGCTGATTACATCGCTGATAAAAATGCTTGGCTCAATGCTGGTCCTGCTCCACAACCACAACTTAACATTTGAAAATACTGTTGGCGCTGCTGAAGATTGTAAAACCATCTTTGCATTGTATAAACTCAATCTCCTTTGTATTGTATAATTGCATAGTACATGTGTGAGTACTATGTACAACAGAGCTACCATTTACCGGGTAATATGTCTTTCATTGACTTGAATGTGCCCTGGCGGCTGAGTGTATGTCATGCTCACTCAGATGTCTCGCTGATGGTGGCGTGTGTGTTGGATCATTTAGCTCCCTTCAAAATGGTTGAGCTGAATGGTGTAATACATGCGTCATGTTCGTGAACGGGCGCCGTCAGTTGGGACTGGTCACCTCTTGGCTGCCGTGGCTTATTTTAATTTATTTTAATCCTTGAATTGTTTTATTTTTAATTTTTTATCTTTTTATTACGGACGCTTTTAACGTGCGCATCTTTTTTACATTGTTCTCACATGTATAATTTTTAAAACATGAATTATGTAACCACTATTTTGTAACAATTATTTCTTTAAAAGAGTGTCCGTGGAGTTTCTTGCCCGTTCTTCTCCATAGGTACCTACTACGCTTTGGAATGGGCAACTAGCTTCATATTTCTGACTGACTGACTCCTTGACAATTCAAAAGTGCCTGTATATGGTTTAATTGAAATAAATGATTTGAGTTTGAGTTTGAGTTTGACGCTGATGTCAGTTATCTTGATCTCACTGAGTCACAACTAGATAAACTTGAGCGACTTCAAAACTTTTGTATAAGATTTATATTTGGCCTGCGCAAATATGATGATCACATTTCTGAATTTCGTACAAAGCTCAAGTGACTTCCCATACGTCTTCGCCGGAAATCTCATATCTTATTTCAGCACTACAGTATTCTGTTCAATCCTACATTAGGTTGTAGGATTCTTCAAGTTCCTTCATGACACACATAATAGATATCTGAGGTCATCGGGAGACTAGAGATGCCGATGCATTGCACCAGCTTTTATGACAAGTCTTTTACAGTTCAAGCAGTACGGTTGTAGTACGGAATGCCTTGCCCGTGTCGATAAGGCGTGCTCAAACATTGCCCACTTTTAAAATTCTGGTAAAAAATCACTTGTCTCCTAAAATCATCATAGGTACATACTCGTATAGTTCCTTGCTCTTGTTTCTTGTTTATTATTTAGTTTAGTATGTATTCTTAGAGGATTTGTCAAAAGAGACCGCAGCGATAGCGCGTGACAATTGTGACGCAGCGAGTGGAAGGGGCGACACGACGATAGAGGGACGCTCACGCACCTCGATCACTCTTGCTCGGGCGCTCGGAAGCGACGGACGAGTATTAGGAACTGTAGATTTTAATCAGGGCCGTAGGCAGGGGGGGGTTCAAACCCCCCCCCCGAAATGTGGGAAACCAGAATCTCAACCCAGGGATCGACCCTCCTAGGGTACCTGCGTACTGTAATACATCTGATAATTGTAATCTATTTCGCATAGGAGTACTTTATAATCTACAAAGAAGCACTACGTCTGTATTTTTATCGAGTCTGACTTTGTATTGAATGAATTCCTGCAAGTTCAGCATTCTCTGAGAGTCTAACCTATCCTAGGTGGGGTGCAAAAATTTTCGAGCTCGCTCTTGCATCCTATATTCTCAAACTTTTCTACTAAACTTACTTCTATTCCCCTGAACAAACGGTCAAAGACAAAGAAAACCTAACTTATTCGAGTGGAATATCATGCTAAAATATTCGAGCTCGCTTCGCTCGCTCTTGCATCCTATATTCCCCATAGCGGAATAAGGGGAGGCGGCAGGTGCGGTCTGCAGTCCCCTATGTATTCTAAATATAAATGTAGGATGCAAAATTTTCGAGCTCGCTTCGCTCGCTCATATATTCTACGATACTCTAGTTCTTTAAGTTTTCTGCATACGTCGGCCCCGGGCGCGTAAAGCCAATCCCTGTATATGAGCCAACACTGGATGGTGCTGAATAGTACACAGACATTGTCCTGCACAATTTTGAAAACCATAATACAAATCTGTTTCGAGCCAGCACTTTAGTTCATTGATTTTTAACGCACAGAGTTGGATCTCATAAATTTGCAACAGGATAAGGACAAACATGTTCGCTCTCAACACTTTTCTAAAGCTACGCGCGATTCCGCAACATGATTGTCCCATAAAGAAAGTAAGGCGTCTAGGAATAAATCTGTGCCGAATATGGAGTGAGTTAGAGCGAGACAAGTGTATTGCATCATAACTTACTTTCGTTTGTTATTTTTTCGGTCAGTTGAACTATGACATTGACCTCGGCACTTGTTGAATTAATTACTTTCTGATAAACTAACATAATATCAGTGTATCAGTGTTTGTTTCCGTTATTACGTGAAAGAAAGATGAAATAGACAGAGGAAAATACTTTAAAAACTTTTTAAGTGTGGTGGTTTTAAATGCATGTTTAAATATGTATATGTCGTAGGATGATTTAATCATTCGATTTTTCGCGAAAACACGGATAATTAAACAATGGTGAAAACATTTCTGCGGCAGATTGTATGATTCGTTATTTTGAACTGGGTGAAATAGGTTAGGTTAGGTTAAAACTGTGAGTTGTGACCAACCGCTACTTCTGTCATCAATGTTCGCGAAAATTCAAATTGTTTATCCTACGACATATACCTACATATATTTATTTATTTAACCATTTATGTACACACATATATAAACAGACAAGAAGAAAAGAACAGAAAAATACGTACAAAGGTGATGCTTATTTCTGAGGAAATCTCTTCCAGCATACCTGCGATAGGACAGAGGAGACAAAGAGATGTAGACACCGTGTGTAAGAGTAGATAGAAAATAAAATACTTACATAAAATCAAAACAATATTCACTTAATAAAATAAAATAAATAATATGCGAAAATATTTACTTACATGCTAACATATTTAAATACATACATACATACTGCAGCATTGCGCTGCCGTTCAAGCCTCTTTAGTAGTTGTAAAAGTTTCATAAACTATTATATCTTTTAAAAATTTTGAATTGAGCACATTTTCAAATTTTGAATTCTATATCGTTCGAAGAAAAACATTTTTTTTGACTTGAGTCATTCAAATTGTGAGTCGCGCTGGATAAAACGACATGTCAATAAAATAATTTTTCTTTCTGCTTCAAGCGGCTAGTTTTCAAACGCTCCAGATTAATAAATATATTAAAACCGTGGTAGTATCGTTGTTCTAGCTGGTCGCAGTTGTAGTTATATCGAGTTCGAGGTGGTGTCTAGCCCACTAGTTAAATCTATAGTTCGTTCCAGTCAAGCGAACGTCTAGAACCAGTATTATAGGTGAAGTATTTACTGTACAAACATGTGAGTATTCAACCAATTTCTCATTTAACAAATTATACACTCTCGCGTCCCACTACCTGCGTAATTTAGCCTATGCCGTTTCTAAAGCCCTCCCGTTTTCGGACCTCGACAGAAAACAAGGTCATAAGGCCTCCAGGGACCCCGGGCCATCGTGCGGGCACCAACCCAAGTTCTCTGACCCCAGCCTGTGGCCAACGCAGGCACGCACGGGCGTCGCAGTGCCCACACCGCCCGACTCCATCGCCTCCTCTCATGGTAGAGGCCTCATCGCACCAGACGCCAGCGGGACGCCGTTCGACGGGACGTCACTTCGATTCAGCGTCAAGGACTTAGGCCTATTTATACGATAACTGCTAGAACTTTTCATAATAACAATAACTACCAAATTCTATGTTAGGCGGTTTCCTGATTGTCCTAAAATCAGGATCATTACGTGGTATTAACGCTTTGCCCAACTTATGATTTCCGGGATTAATTAGGTAATGGCCAATACTTGCCTAACCCGTCGCGTTCTATTTTAGATCCCAACCTTCAAACACGTAATTTTCCTTTGAACAAAAATTTTAACTAGGCGACTCACAAATAGCATTTTATTTTTTTCTTTTTATACCAAATTGTTACCTTTTTTATATTTAAAAATTATAACTCAATTATACCATTCATTATTTTCCTGTTCTTTCTCTTAATACGTAGTTTGACTAATGCAAGAGTGAGTTCGATTCTCACCAAGCATTTTTAACAAGTGGCAGAAGCTGATTTTCTAATGCTACAATACATACAAACAAACATACACACTTCTAAAAAACATACTACATACATACTTTCTTATTGTATCAGAAAGGAAATGCAACTAGCACGTGCCAAAACTCTATAAATAATATCATCAGTAAACATGAGTTAATTCGTAACAGCTTTGTCCATTAGAAAATAATTTGGTATTAAATGAGAAGAAAACTAAATGCATAAGATTCGCGTTACCGAATGTTAGAAGTAGTGAATGTCACGTTGTATTAAATAAGGAGACACTAGAATTCGTCGAAAAGACGGTTTTCCTAGGAATCACGCTTGACTCAAAACTACAGTGGGGTCCTCACTTAACATCACTTGCAGGGCGGCTAAGTTCAGCCGCTTACGCTGTTTGGAAAATCCGCCAACTAACAGACGTGGATACCGCGAGACTGGTCTATTTTAGTTACTTTCATAGCATCATGTCTTACGGTATTTTGCTGTGGGGACGGGCTGCAGATATTGAGTCTGTCTTTATTCTGCAAAAGAGGGCTGTCAGAGCCATCTATAACCTCCGCAGACGCGAATCACTAAGGGAACTGTTTAAGAAAATTAACATCATGACGGTACCTTGTCAGTATATATATGAAAACATTATGTATGTTCGAAAAAATCTACATCTTTTTCGTAAGATAAGTGACAGGCATAATTTTAACACTAGAAATAGGAACAAATTAGATCAACCACGTTTTAGATTGTCTAAAGTACACACTTCTTTTATGGGGTACTGTGTAAAATGTTATAATAAAATACCACTCGATATTCTTCAACTTAATGAGAAGAAATTTAAAACATGCATTAAACGCACACTATGTAGACAAGCATATTATAAGTTAGATGATTATATCGTAGATAAAAATGCTTGGCTTAATGCTGGTCCTGCTCCACAGCCACTTGGGCTCACTAGTTGAAATTATTGTATTTGGAAGAGTTGCTACCCCTTTTCTTATTTTTTTATTTTTATTTTTTATTAACCAATTTTGTATTGTTGAATATTCCAATATTTGATAATGATTATCTTTCTTTTTGATAGTATAATACATTGCAAACTATAGTTTTGTATAATTTAGAAGCATTTTTTCAGTTTTTGTAAATGTGAGTACCATGGGGCTGTTTATTCTGTTATATTATGTTTTATGTTGACTTGAAAGAGCATGGCAGTTGAGACTTTGTCATGCTTACTTTAATGTCTCGCCGATGGTGGCGAGTGTGTTGGATCATTCGGTTCCCTACAAAATGGTTGAGCTGGATGGTGCTGATCCACGCGTCATGTTCGTGAACGGGCGCCGTCGGTTGAGACTGGTCATCTCTTTTCTGCCAAGGCTTATTTTAAATCTTATACTTTGAATTGTCTCTATTTCTTTTTTTCACATTGTTCTCACATATAGAAGCAACAAGAATAATGTACCCAGGATTTTGTAATGTCTTTATTTAAAAGAGTGTCCTGGGAGTTTCTTGCCCGTTCTTCTCCACAGAGATCTACTTTTTGGAATGGGCGACTAGCTTCAACTATCTGACTAACTGACCGACTCTTTGACAATTCAAAAGTGCCTGTAAATGGTTTAATTGAAATAAATGCTTTGAGTTTGAGTTTGAGTTTGATTCATAACATCCTTAAAAACGGGGACGCAAAATATTGCGGCTCAACGCCTAGAGCGCTGGTTCATACACAGATATTGGCTTCAAGCGCCCCGGGCCCCCAATAATACAATTTTTTATAAATATATACTCTTTATACGGGGTGGCAGGGTCATCGACGCGAAGCCGCTTACCATGGATTCAGTACATGATTCTGAACCCCCCTGCGTAGAAATTTTTCGTTGGTTATTTAAAAAAAAAACAGCTGTTTCATAGAAAAGTGCAATACCTACGCGGTCAAAATGTATGGAGCAGCTGATTTTTTTTTTAATAACCGACGAAAAATTTCAACGCAGGGGGGTTCAGAATCATGTACTGAATCCATGGTAACCGGCTTCGCGTCGATGTCCCTGCCACCCCGTATACCTTCTTGAAATCAGAAATAGGTACTTTATTTCTCCTAAAAAAAATCTCAATTGAAATCAGGGCCGTAGCCAGGAATTCATTTCAGGGGGTGAAATGAATTCCTGGCTACGGCCCTGATTTCAATTCCTTCGGTGTCTAACGGTTTCACGTTATTGTGATTTATTTTCTATTCTGTTATTTTGAAATAAATATTTCTATGTAGTTTTGCTTTTCTTTTAAAAATATTAAATAAGCTTCTGATCCATAAGATCAGAAGTGGGATTGATTACACGTAGCTTTGATCGTTCGCCGTCTATTTTTGCTGTTAATAGTGTTCTGTTTTAAAGTAATTGGGAACACGTGTTCATGCGCGTTTTTAAGTAAGCGACCAAGTGTTAGTTATTTAGATTGCGTTTGGTTATGTTATCCCTGCAAGTAATTTATGGAGTAGTGGGGTCGCGAGTGCATACCGCGTGAAATTTCATCTAATCGTAATTCTTACGACCACCGAAATGAGTCGCATAGCCGCTAGCCGCCGTGATGTTCGCACAAGGCACCGAGGCCGTTATCGCGAAACGTATAGCAGACTCTCTACACATCGCCGTGATAGGTCTGAGAGTTTCGATAGTCCGCGTGCAAGAGAAGCTTCACAAAACCAGCTCCAGTGGCTGGTGAGGCACCTGTTACTAATGTGGAAACATTTGGTACGGGAGCCGCGACCGTTGAGAAGCATCACGTGAGGCTGACGCTGCGAACATAACCAGCTGTACTATCTGTGGCGGAGTGTTGCAATGCAAGTGTGGATTTGACATCAGTCACAGCACATCCCAACGAAATGGTTATGAACAAGGTAACCGAGAACCCTGTAAGCGCAACCAATGCTATTCCGGTAAGATCTAACCATGTTTTTATGTCCAACTTTGATCCCTCTTTGCAATGTGTGGTAAGTTTTATAGTGAGGTTAATTATGTGCGTTCAATAAATCAGTGGGATGACTGCTAGTGTTTATCACAAATCGGTATTTGCTTGAAAGTCGATGCAAGGCTATGACTAAACGAATAGTTAAGCGACGATTGTAGCTGGTCTAATTTCTAGTGGGAATTTCAAACATTGTGCCCACTTCAGTTAGATATTGCGAACATATTGTTCGACGTTATGAAAACAAATTCCGATAACTACCGATATACGGAATAAGCTGGACGTTCTTTGTTACGATTTTGTATCATCAGAGGATTAAGTGACGAGCTGATCACAACTGATGTTATGCGTGGTATTATAGATCCCCAAATTCATGTAGCTGGTACTAATGCCCGATAGTTGACTCAACTTTTTGTCGGTATATGTGAAACCTACTCAGGTACGTAAATGCAGTGAGTTTCGTGAAAATCAATCTAATACAAATACGCGGAAACGTGAACATACTGATTAGAAAGTTCAATGTAAAAGTTTTGGCCATAAACAAGTAACATTTCCCTAACTAATGGCGTGTGTTGTGTTGTTGTTGTGATAAATTCAAAATTCAAAATTCAAAAGTCATTTATTCAAATTAGGCTGAGAATCAGCAGTTTTCGAACGTCAAAATTACAGAAGACAGTCCCCCAAAAACGCCCGCCCTTCACCACTTCCTAGTGCTTTTGCTGGAGAGAAGAAGTGGCGCAACAAACTCCCCAGCAGCACAGCTGTCTGTTCAGTTAGAAAAAAAAACTTGATTCTATACAATAGTATGCAAATAATTTACATTACTGAACACAAAACATTCAATAAAATATATGCCATAATGTCAGCTAGCACGCGCCAATGTACCAACAAAAAAAAAAAAAATCGAAATCTAAACTCAAGCAAAAATAAAAACTAAAAAAAACGTAAACAGAACTTAATACCCGAATTATAAAGCCTCCAGGCATAAAGGGCGTGCCCGCTTACAGATAGCTAATAAAGCTGTAACCCGAAGTCACATAATTAGATATGATAAACTAGGACCATTGAAGTAAAAATAAATCAAAAATAGATCAACAGTTAGGCAAGAATAATATATAATCTACTGTCGAGGTCGCTAGCTAATCACATATTGCAATACAACTCATACGAAAACATTGTAATGAGCAGTGGCGTATTTACCCTAGGGCCAAAAGGGCCATGGCCCGGGGCGGTAGGCTGCGAGGGGCGGAGCACTCTAACCTGTCCGAGTCAGGGTCCCCAAGTCTCAAGCTCGCTTCGCTCGATCTTGCATCCTAAGTTTTCCTAGTAACAGTAGTAACATTGCCTTTTGTCCATACACAAAATGTTTTATTGTGCTAACACTCAACCAAAACACCAAATGACAATGCAATGCCTTTTCTTTTTTAGGTGGGAAATTATGGAATAACTTCTGCTCTGGGCGGCGCGGGCGTGTCAGACCCTTACTGATTAAAACCCACCCGTGTTCCTTCATTTTCCTGTGTACTGCCAGGGTCCACGGTATCCCTTTCGGACTTTCCCGCCACCCTGGCCGGCATCGGCCCTAGCGGACCCCGTCAGTTGTGCTGATATTTCTTTAAGGCGCGCGTGGAACAAAACGCGCCGTCGAGCCGGGCCTGTCTCTTATCGGCAGCGAGCATTGCTCACCGTCCGCAAGCGCGCACCTACGTTGGCCGGAAATCGGCTATGAATTCCCGACGCCCAGGGCGTCTCCAGCGGCGACTAGAGGCATGAGGGGGCCTAATTTGCCTCTCCCTTGACTCCCATGTCCTCTCGCTCCGTACCATGGCCTGGACCAGGGCCGGACGCGAGAGGTCACCGCTAGCAATCGCCTACACGAGGACACGGCGGTGCTCCGCCCTAGCCGAGCAGGCCTCCACCGTATGCTCCACCGTGTCCTCCGGGCGATTCACACAATGGTGACACCTGTGCGTTTCTTCCCACCTTATCGGGAACAGGAACCTCCCAGCCCGCTACAGTCTGGGAGCCAAACGTCGGAAATGCTCCACGAAGTTCCACCGGTTGTCGAGGACGAGTCCCAAGTACTTCATCGTCAACTCGACGCCATTATTTGGGAACCATGCCGAACCCCCCGGATACTCCGCGTGACGCTAGTTCGGCCTCCGCCTGGTGCGACCTCCCTTGCGCCAGGACCATGGTGTCGTCAGCGTAGCAAACCACGCTGACGCTGCTCGCAGCACCCAGTCGTATCCGCCATCCCACAGATGCGGCCCCAGGACCAATCCCTGTGGGACATCGTAAGACATCTCTCGCCGGTTCCATTCTCCCTCGTGACTGGGGTAGAAGACGGCCCTGTCCGTCAAATAGGCCTCGACCACACGACAAAGGTAGGTCGGCATCTGGTGATACCGGAGTGCCTCCCTGATGCAACTCCAGGGCGGGGTGGGGTACTGAAGGTATTGGCGATGTCGCGAGATACTGCCAAGACGACCCCACCTCGGGCCACAGCATTCCCTGTCTGCCGCGGCGTCCACCGTAGACCTCCCCCTGCGGAAACCAAACTGGGTCTCCGCCGAATCCGGCCCCTCTCGCACTAGCCGCCCAACGAGACGGTCTGCAATGACTCTTTCAAAGAGCTTGCCCACCTCGTACAATGCAAAGTTACGGCACTATAAACGGGTCTAGGTAGCGCCACTGCTGTGGCACTTTATTCGATAGTGAGCAATGTTGCTAGAATGTAACTAGCTATACACTTCCTAACAAATATGTATTTACAGAATTAAAATCGTTAGAATCATTATAACTCTTATAGTTATATTTGTTCTCAAATGTCATGATTTCATGAAAAAGTCTTTCAATGGACACACACTGGGGTTTTATATTATAATATTAAAACTTTGTGCTTTTTTTCGTTAATTTATGGGGCGGCAAACCTTACAGGCCCAGGGCGCTGAATCTTAAAATACGCCACTGGTAATGAGTAGATCATGTCAACAATAAATAAAAATAAAATAAATTGTATAATAAGGTCAAATAAATTAAACATTCTATAAACTCATATAACCTGTCAGTAGGTAAGCTAATTCTGGAGAAAGAACATAAACATTGTCTTGAGTTAATCACAGCGACCAACTATTTTTATCGCTTAAGTAGTCATTGATAGAATAGTATGCCTTTGAACAAAGGTTGGATTTTACTTTAGCTTTAAACGCATTAAAAGGCAAATCTAGCAGAGAAGTGGGTAGCTTGTTATAAAAGGTTATACCAAGCCCAACAAATGAGTTATGAACCTTATGAAGCCGGTGAAAAGGAGCTCGTAATTTGTCTTTATTTCTGGTGTTAATATTGTGGATATCACTGTTTTTAGTGTATACGTGTATATTTTGTCTAATATATAAGATATTGGCGAAGATGAATTGTGATAGCCACGATTGCGCGAGTGCGATAGCCACGTGCGCTTGCCTTATGGCAGCTAACTAATGGCGTGTGCTGTGTTGTTGTTGTGATAGCCACGTGCGCTTGCCTTATGGCATCTAATTAATGGCGTGTGCTGTGTTGTTGTTGTGATAGCCACGTGCGCTATTGCCTTATGGCAGCTAACTAATGGCGTGTGCTGTGTTGTTGTTGTGATAGCCACGTGCGCTTGCCTTATGGCATCTAATTAATGGCGTGTGCTGTGTTGTTGTTGTGATAGCCACGTGCGCTATTGCCTTATGGCAGCTAACTAATGGCGTGTGCTGTGTTGTTGTTGTGATAGCCACGTGCGCTTGCCTTATGGCATCTAATTAATGGCGTGTGCTGTGTTGTTGTTGTGATAGCCACGTGCGCTATTGCCTTATGGCAGCTAACTAATGGCGTGTGCTGTGTTGTTGTTGTGGAAGCCACGTGCGCTTGCCTCATGGCAGCTAACTAAAGCCATGTGCTGTGTTGTTTTGATAGCCACGTGGGCTTGCCTTATGACAGCTACCTATGGCGTGTGCCTCGCTAGTATGGCTCTCTCTTTGCCCCGAAATTGTGGCAGTTGCCCAACATTATGGCAGTATGGTTTGTCATAGACTCGATACTATGGCTATCTATTGGAAACCCGATAATGTTTACCAGGCAATGTTGTGGTTGTTTCAGTAATGATTGAGGTCCGGAACTCTTTCATTGGTGATACAATTTACAGCTTCTGTCAGTATTTTTTTTTTTTTTTTTTAGTATTGATGTAACAGCTAGAGTAAACGCTTGCTATTTAGCAATGGTTTGCTAAAATTTTAAACTATCAGAATATGTTATACTGGTCTTGGCTTTTTTATGTTTTAGGTGACGAGCCTACCAACGTGGATCGACCAAGTGAGGACCAGACAAATGAGCAATCAATGTTATGGAGCGAAGCTGACGAGGACGTTCAGCTGTCAGGAGAGGCCGTCTTAGAGGATGATTTGTCAAGAGAGACCGCAGCGATAGCGCGTGACAATGGTGACGCAGCGAGTGGAAGGGGCGACACGACGATAGAGGGGCGCTCACGTACAGCGCTGCCAATCGCGGTGAAAATCCCCGATTTTCGGGGAATTGAGGGTTAGCGCGGGGAATGACAAAAATCGGGGAATTTCGGGGAATCTAGACAAATTTTTTCGGAGGGCTGAAACTATTTTATGTCGGGTAATACTTACAACAAAAAAATCATGTTCGGGATTTTCAGATACAGCTCGACACTACTAACATAATTTTTAATGGCACACCACTAAAATGCCTGCTCAAATGTCATTGTATGTTTGACGATTTTTAAATTGGTGGGTACGGTTGTTTTCAATAAAATTCTGGAAAAGTAGTTAAAAAATGCAGCAATTTTGTATAAAACAGTGTTTTTATTCCAAAAATATAATTTCGGGGAATTTGTGTTGTGGGGAATGATCAAAAACAAGCGGGGAATTGATAACGCTGACGCGGGGAATCGAGAAATTTTTATTGGCAGCACTGCTCACGTACCTCGATCACTCTTGCTCGGGCGCTCGTAAGCGACGGACGAGTATTAGGAACTGTAGATTTCAATTCCTTCGGTGTCTAACGGTTTCACGTTATTGTGATTTTTTTCTATTCTGTTATTTTGAAATAAATATTTCTATGTAGTTTTGCTTTTCTTTTAAAAATAATTAGGTAAATAAGCTTCTGATCCATAAGAGTAGGTATACAATGTGTTTGGTCTCGGACTGTACAAACTTAAAGGGAAGGTAGTTTGCTCTATTTTATCAATAAAATTATTCTACATGGGGGGTCGGAACACTTTTCGCTTTTAAAAGTTTTTTTTTACGATAATTGGACATTAAATTCCAAAGTTAAAGTACTTTTAGTATACCCGTGCGCTTCATAAAATGCGATCAAAAACCAAAAATGGCTGCCATTCAGGGGGGGGTGGGGGGTGGGTTCCGACCCCCCATGTAGAATAATTTTATTGATAAAATAGAGCAAACTACCTTCCCTTAAAGTTTGTACAGTCCGAGACCAAACACATTGTATATACGGGACGTCCCACGGATATGCCACATGGAGGGAAAGTACCTACCTTGAATATTGTAGATGGAGCATTTTACTGAAAGAAGACATTATTTGTATTTAAAAAACAATTTAAACTGCATTCATAGATATTTAAATAATATATATTAATACTAGCTGCCCACCCCGGCTTCGCACGGGTAGCAGTAAGTACTTATCTACGGCGCACCTACCTACCCTGCCCTAACTACCTACCCTACACTACCTGACCTACCTACCTACCCTGACCTACCTATCTACCGTACCTACCTACCTACCTATCTATCCTACACTGCCCGACCTACCTACCTACCCTGCCCTAACTACCTACCCTACACTACCTGACCTACCTTCCTACCCTGACCTACCTAACTACCGTACATACCTACCTACCTACCCTACCTACCTACCTATCTACCCTACACTGCCCGATCTACCTACCTACCCTACCTACCTATCTACCCTACCTACCTACCTTCCCCTATCTTCCTATCTACCTACCCTGCCCTACCTACCTACCCTACCTACCTACCTTACACCCTACCTTCACCTACCTATCCTAAGATCCTTCTCCTTACAATAACGAAAAAAGAATTAGTGAAATCGGTCCAGCCGTTCACGCGTGTTCAAATAGGGATTAATTTTAGGCCCTAAACTTTAGTGAGTGAAAGAGAGAAAGCTTATTGTGAGAGAACGACAGGAGACCGGCTTCGTTCTCATCCTTACTCTGTGCTGTTTACGGTATGAGAAGTGAAGTGTCACTCGATCAGTTATCCCCGTCAGAAGGCGTCTACCAGTGGGTAGACGCCTGCTGACGGGGATAACTGATCGAGTGGTAACTGATCAATTATTATCGACCGCCAAGAGTAGAAAATTATTTATCATCATCAGCCTGCTGGGACACAGGCCTCCTCTCTGTGAGAGGGAGTGGGCCGTAATCTACCACGCGGGCCCAGTGCGGGTTGGTAGATGTCACAATACATGTCTTCGAATTTTTTGGTTCTAAGACATGCCGGTTTCCTCACGATGCGATATTTTCCTTCACCTTGATTGAAAGTGAAACATTATAATGTTCCCGGTGCTGGGACACAGGCCTCCTCTCTGTGAAAGGGAGTGGGCCGTAATCTACCACGCGGGCCCAGTGCGGATTGGTAGATGTCACATGTCTTCGATTTTTTTGGTTCTAGGACATGCCCGTTTCCTCATGATGTTTTCCTTCACCGTCTTGAGAGCAGCGGTGATGAAATTATTTATACAAAGTAAAGCGCCTGCCTGGGTTCGAACCCATGACCTACAACTCGTAAGTCATGGCCGTTACGACTGGGCCACCACTGCTATTTAGAAAATTATTAAAATACTAATATCGCTATTAAAAATTAGGGGTTGGTGGTAGAAGGGTGAAAATTTAGGGTTGAATGTATTTTTTAATGCCAAATCATAAAAAAAATTACAATAAAAAAAATTGTCCAAAAAAACAAAAAAAAAACTTGGGGTGGACCACCCTTATCACTTAGGGGTACGAAAAATAGTTTACATCCTATTCTCATACCTACCTAATATACTCAAAAAATTTCATACAAATCGGTCAAGCCGTTTCGGAGGAGTTTGGCAACAAACACCGTGACACGAGAATTTTATATATTAGAAGATAAATTCATGGTCTTCCTTTTATTTGTGACACTATGTTATTTAGCAAAAAACAATCCTTATGATGAAGCCTTTCGATCGGTATGACAAAGCTACAGGGTGATTATTTTTCTCATGTGACGGGTTCGATTCCCGGTTCAACCATGTTAAAGTTCCACATTATTACCCTGATTCGTTGTGGTGTACGGGGACATCAGTCGATTACCGTACCAAGAGAATTCTTGGGCGTAGGTACGAGTATTTTAACGCCGAAAATGAGGAAGCTGCAGCGATCAACCACAGTATTCTCTCGCAAATTGAAGGGAGCGAAGTGATATACACCTCCATTAATATTAATGCGGAGGAAGATGTTGCCACAAACCCCGTAGAATTTCTGAATTCACTAATGGCAAGTGGACTTGCGGCGCACATCATCCAGCTGAAGGTCAGTGTCCCGATTATGCTCCTTCGGAACTTAACTCCGCCGAAACTGTGTAACGGAATCCAGTTCAGTCTTGTCTTTGCAGAGAAACGTGGTGAGGCGGAAATTCTAACAGGTTGTTGGCGAGACAGTATTTATACTAGGGATGCATTCGATACCGATACCGATATATCGGCGATACTCGAAGTTTGCCGATATATCGGCATTGGCGATATTTTTATGGCCGATACGATACTTTTCAAAATACGCGCTTTAAAAATGTAATGTAAACGCGCGTGTTGTCTCGTCTATTTCGTTGCAAATGAGGCACGAACTAACCTCGGGGAAGACCCGCGCTTTAAGGGCCATTTAGACGGCGAGAGTTTCTCGAACGTTTCTTGGCGAGAAATCGTACGCTACTATCGCAAGCAATAATCGCCATAAGACTATCGTATCATAATGTTTATATACAGGCAAGAACTAAATTCTCGCCTACGATTATATCATACGAGATTCGCAAGTAATTTATCGCCTAGCGATAATCTACTGCGACTGTTTACACAGCGAAATTGTATAGTAAGAAGATTTTTGCTTACGAGTTCTCGACTTGTCTATACACGATCTCGTATGACATTTTATCAAGTTCATACGAGTATCGTACAAATCGGTTTGAACCGTTTTTGAGTGCGAGATTTGCCATGCGAGTTCAGAAAGAACATTTAAAAAGTCTCTTCGTGTAAACATTCACGATTGTCGCCCTACCCCTTGGGCGACAATTGCCTCGCAATAGAATATATCTGTCTCCGTGTAAACACAACTACAAAGCGAGAATTGTATTTCGAGTTTTTGTTCTCTTTTATGACAAGAATTAATAAAACGAAAACAGAAAAAAAGATGTTGGGTTAAAAAATATTTTGGAGCATCTAATACTTTGTGCTTAAAATAATACGTTATTATTATAATTAATATTTCTTATTACTTTGTGTCTTGAATTAGAATTTGAAGATGAAGAGACTTTCAAAAATATGTTTTGAGTTACAAAAGCCCAATTTTCATATTTACTTTAAAAAAATTGGACCGTCATTAAACATTTTCAGCCCCAGCTCCAGTCCTGAAAGATGATTAAATTTTTTTTCGTTCTTGCAAATACTGACTTCTCATATTTTTAATTTTTGCTGTTATTTCCTTTGGGCCAAATTCCTCAACTCCCAATTCTCTTGCAAATGCATTAAGAGCTGCATTTCTTGCATCACGATTTTTTTAATTTCATTCTCCGTATTCCACATAAACTCGTAATTTTATACACAATGAACATAACATTATCGTTGATTTTTGTGTCATTTTGAGAACAATACCGTAGTAATCACTGAACTCGCAAGGCAAATCTCGCACTCAAAAACGGTTCAAACCGATTTGTACGATACTCGTATGAACTTGATAAAATGTCATACGAGATCGTGTATAGACAAGTCGAGAACTCGTAAGCAAAAATCTTCTTACTATATATTTCGCTGTGTAAACAGTCGCAGTAGATTATCGCTAGGCGATAAATTACTTGCGGATCTCGTATGATATAATCGTAGGCGAGAATTTAGTTCTTGCCTGTATGTGAATATTATGATACGAATACGATAGTCTTATGGCGATTATTGCTTGCGATAGTAGCGTACGATTTCTCGCCAAGAAACGTTCGAGAAACTCTCCCCGTCTAAATGGCGCTCTATGGTATTGTTCTCAAAATGACACAAAAATCATCGATAATGTTATGTTCATTTTATAGAAATTACGAGTTTTTGTGGAATATGGAGAATGAAATTTAAAAAATCGTGATGCAAGAAATGCATCTCTTAATGCATTTACAAGAGAATTGGGAGTTGGCTATGTTCATTGAAATTACGAGTTTTTGTGGAATACGGAGAATGAAATTAAAAAAATCGTGATGCAAGAAATGCAGCTCTTAATGCATTTGCAAGAGAATTGGGAGTTGAGGAATTTGGCCCAAAGTAAATAACAGCAAAAATAAAAAATATGAGAAGTCAGTATTTTCAAG
Source organism: Conistra vaccinii (assembly GCA_948150665.1). Lineage (NCBI taxonomy): Eukaryota > Metazoa > Arthropoda > Insecta > Lepidoptera > Noctuidae > Conistra > Conistra vaccinii. The sequence continues at coordinate 25,628,566 of OX411323.1, forward strand.
AACGAAAAAAAATAAAATCATCTTTCACTGGAGCTGGGGCTGAAAATGTTTAATGACGGTCCAATTTTTTTAAAGTAAATATGAATCTGGGCTTTTGTAACTCAAAACATATTTTTGAATGTCTCTTCATCTTCCAATTCTAATTCAAGACACAAAGTAATAAGAAATAATAATTATAATAATAAAGTATTATTTTAAAAGTATTAGATGCTCCAAAAGTGTTTCTTCTCGCTATCCATATTTTTTAATCCAACATCTTTTTTTCTGTTTTCGTTTTATTAATTCTTGTCATAAAAGAGCACAAAAACTCGAAATACAATTCTCGCTTTGTAGTTCTGTTTACACGGAGACAGATATAGGTATTCTATTGCGATGCAATTGTCGCCCAAGGGGCAGGGCGACAATCGTGAATGATTACACGAAGAGACTTTTCGATAATCGTATCTTCGAGTCGAGAAACTCTCTCCATCAATGGCCCTTTATTCAGTGTCTTGTTTCACCCGCCGACTTTGGGCTCGCAGTCGCTTAACTATTCCATTTCGCTAGGTTGACTGCTGTCGTGCGTCTAATCTCAACCTGTCTACGGTTTAATTTAGTTTGTCCTGTTATTTATTATTTTTATATTAATTAAAAAAATAACCTGAATTGTGTTTTATTCTTCATTGATATTTCAATAAGCGTATCGGTATCGGTATCGGTATCGCCGATATTTTTATAAGAGTATCGGTATCGTATCGGCAAAAAGGCGTATCGATGCATCCCTAATTTATACCATGTATCCCACTAATTCCCCGCAATTACCAGCTTTAGCGCGTGCAGTTCTCTGTGAGCGTATGCTTTGCGATAATTATCAATAAGTTACAGAGGGACCGACACTGAAGGCTGCGGGTGTCCACTTCAGGATAAGTTGCTTCTCAGACGGACAACTACGTCGCCGCGTCGCTTGGCTTCCCGAGTCACATTGACACTATATTTTGGCTGCTGAAAACAAAACTACAAACGTACTAAACAGGAAAGTTTTATAAAAATGTGGTTGTTATTGTAGTGTGTATAGTATATTGTGTTGTGGTGTCTTACGGCTTCCACGCGAACGAAGTCGTGGGCAAAGCTAGTACAGGCTAATTAGATAAGAGTGACAGGTACGTGTTGGCTGAGGTAGAAAGTAAATAAAATACACAACTATGTCACTTTTTTTTTATTAATTTTATATCTAGTCACATCACTTAACTTCCTTAACCTGGAGACCTGTAACAAACAATAATCCAATTAGCCGAGTTCAATAATGACATACAAGTTGCTAATTCCCCCTATAGATAGCTATGTTTTATTGAGGTTTACTGCAAAGTAAACAAACATGACTCAAAATGGCGGGTGTACCATAGCGAGTTAAATTATACCAATTAGGAAACAAATGTACCTACCTAAAACGCTATTTTGAACCTAGCTCTGAAAAATCTGTACCTCCTTCAGAACGAAATTAAGGTACAGACGCCAGCACATATGCCTACTCCTATCTGCCAAATTTTCCCAATCAACACCTTATTCTTTAACTATAAAGTTGAAAATCTATTAAAGAAATTTGACAGATTGTAGTAACTTGATGTGCTGGCGTCTGTACACCCGCCATATTGACATCAAGATGGCGGGTGTTCTATAATATTTTATTATTTAACTATTACTCATAAAATGTAATTACACCAAAAAATTGTACCAAAATAACTTTAATTTCGGAAGTCGGTGTATTTGGTTATGAACTTTCGTTTTTTGCCACCGACTTCCGAAATTAAAGTTATTTTTGACTTACTGTCTTTTTTGGAAGTCGGTTGTTCTTTTTTTTAACCGACTTCCCAAAAAGGAGGAGGTTCTCAATTTGGCCGGTATGTTTTTTTTTTCTATGTATATACATCGATTACGCCGCGGTTAATGGACCGATTCGCGTGATTCTTTTTTTTTTCGACGCGAAATAGCTGCCAGGTGGTCCCATAAAAATTCCTTTCAGTTTGGTCTAATAGTTTTTATTTTATAAGCATTATTGTTATTTGGACGATGTCATTTTGACGATACTTTGTTTATTAGTATGTCGATAACTTTAACATTTCAAATCCGATTTGCGTAATTCTTTTTTTGTTCGTTAGGGTACATATTCAAGTTGGTACCCTGGTCATCTAGTCAGCATATGATGATGGGATCCCAAGGAAATCGAGAAGAACACTCAATTTATAAGCATATAACTGTTACGTTTCAGACAATATCATACAGTTTGTTCAATTATTTGCGTTTGATGATGATTTCCTATGGATGAGCTGATGATGGAAGGTACAACTCCTCAAAGGTTAGGAGTTCAGAGAAAATTCTTTCAAAATTATACGTACATATGGATAGAGAATAGTATTCCTTGAGGCTATTATTTAATGTGTGTTCGCGGATATCTTCGTCGTTTATGAACCATGAAGTCGATCTGATGATGGAGCCGAAAGATAGTCGAGGGAACTCCTCAACGATTTACAGCAATTACCTGGTGTTTGGGCTTGATTAATTTGTATTGATGAGAACTTTACACCTAGATGGGTTGTGACTGTCATTAGGGGTCTGATGATGAAGACGAAGGACAGTCAAGGGAACTCCTCAACGTTTAACAACCTTGTGTATGGACTTATTTTATGGATGATAAGATGATAACTTCCTGGCACTGTTAATTGCGTAGCTGGAAGTGGTATTCGAATTTGTGTGGGGTAGGCACCACAACTAAAAAGCGAAAAATAAAAACTTTTAACAAAAAAACACAACCGACTTCCAAAAAAAAACACTACAAAGTGAAAAATAACTTTAATTTCGGAAGTCGGTGGCAAAAAACGAAAATTCAAAACCAAAGACACCGACTTCCGAAATTAAAGTTATTTTTCACTTTGTAGTGTTTTTTTTTAGATGTCGGTTGTATTTTTTTGTTAAAAGTTTTTATCGTAAAAAGTTTTTATTTTGCACTTTTTAGTTGTGGTACCTACCCCACACAAATTCGAATACCACTACCTGCTATGTAAATATCAAATATTGGAAGTTATCATCATATCATCCATATACGTATACTAAGTGGGAAAAATACGTATTATTGAAGCTAACTCAAAAACTATCCAAGTTAATAAAAGGAGGATGCTTAAAAAAAACCCAGCTCCGGGGGAAAAGCGATGTATCTCAAATCATCAGTACTAAAATAATAACCGGTTATGATCGTGATCCTTACTGGCAAACATATAAAAATTGCCCGTTTTATTCTGCAGATTATGCAGTCGTCTATATACAAAATTGATAATTAGTTTTAATAACTTTATTTACAAATATTATGTTAAAATGCGAGCTAGGCTCATTTTATATTTTTTACAATGCTTAAAGTCGTTGAACTTCGAAAGTTCGACATCAAAATAGTCAGGATTTAACAGCATCGTCACGTGAAAATACTATTGTTAATACTATGATATTGATTTGATAGTTTGGAGTCCTATATTATTGCCATCAGCGCCATCTAAACTATCAATAATAGGGTATTTTACTCTATATGAGAAAAAATCTAAAAATATATTATTGAGATAGTTTAGGCAAAAAGCAGTCTGAAAACGTTAGTCTTAGTTCATAAAATAGCAAACTAAATTTTTAAATTCAATTCAAAGGTTTCAGCTTTTTTAATCTGTTTCATAACACCAAATAGCACCAAATAGTATTCGCCATGTTAATACGTCATACGGCTATGTAAACTTAGAAGTGTCAACTGTCAAAATATCAGTGTACCTCTCAGAGTAATAACTAAAGCATAGAGGGAGTCTATAGATTAGAAAAATGGACGCACCGAAATTGTCAAAACGGTCACAGTTGATCTCTTTTTACACGACCAATTTAAAAAGCACAATAGTTGCCTAGTAAACGGTTAACCGTACAAGTATTTGATCTAGCCGTATATTACGTCGTGAATGTCAGTACGTGTGCTGGTTGAGGTGCTGGTCATTTTTTATTAAAAACCAATAGATTTTAGAATATTTTCGTAAAAACGAAAGGTGCAAAGGACTTATCAATAGTCTGTTAACATGGCTTGTTTTGTGATAACGTGTAAATCACATTCGTCACGGAAAAAAAACAATGAATTTGTAAGCTTTCATCGGTAAGTGTTTTTTTACATTTTTCGTATAAAATCACCCAAAATATTTGGATGTGATCACTGATAACATACATATTAGATTGATAATGATACCTTCAAACTATCTTCATTACAAATTATGTTGTGATCGCGAATTTATTTTCAAAAATAAATTCGTTAAATTGTGAGGTTATGTTAAGCTAGTAATGTAGGTAATGTAGATACTTTTTATCGATACGATAATTACATGCTAATAAATTGGAGAAGATATCGTTTTCTTTTCGAGCCATTGCAAATTATACGAATTGATCACAATTCTCCTACAACAAATCATGCTGAAAGTCAAGTACGGTATCTTTACAAGCTGTCCATTTAACATTGTGTCAACTTCAAACTGTAGCTGAAAATCAGACAGTAGGTTCTAAAATATATTATTTGTATTGCACTATCGGAGAAAAAATCAAAAGTATATACTTTTTCAGGGTTCTTCAGATGCTATGGAAATAGATGAAAATTAAATGCCAATTCCGATGTCATTCATGAAGAATGAAGAATCGCTGTTGGAAACAAATGAACATGAGTACATTATGATCCATGTGCTCTTTCAGAATACGCCAGAGATATTATAAATTATATAGCAGGGAGTGTTGTGCGATTTTCAATTTATTTTATTTTTTATCCACAATCTGTATAATACAAATAAATAAAATTTTAGTGTCTAAATAACAGCTTTTTACTAAATGCATATGAAAGTATATGATCCATACAACAAAAATACATTTATACATACATACATAAATGAATGTATGCACTTTCACCTACGTTAAGTATTTATTAAATTTGAAACTAAGAGTAAAGCTACTCAATAATAATTAGTGATCTATTGTCAACCTGTTAATTATTGATTTATTTTATAAGTATTTTATAAGTTTATTTTAGCTTTCCTCGCCTGAAACACAGGATTACCTAGTTCAGGCACGTAAGTCTTAGGAATATAATTTACATTTAAGCAAACCTGTACAATTTTTATACCTTGTAATTATTGAATAAATATATTATTATATTATTATTATATACAGATAAATAAAATTGAAGTGTCTGTTTATAATGTCAAAATAACAGCTTTTTACTAAATGCTTAAGAAAGTATATAGTTACGATCCATTACAAAAAAAAACACATTTTTTTTGTCTATCTGTCTGTCTGTCTGTTTGTCCGGAACAAACAGACAGACAGATAGACAAAAAAAAAATTTCTTCAGTGTTAGATAGTCCATTTATCGTAGAAGGCTATAGGCTATATCATCATCACCAGAGATCGGATATTCGGATGCATATTCACCTAAAGTTGAGGTGTTGGCTATTATGGAAAGCACTTTTGTATCCAAAAAAATCCCGGGATTCCGAGATCGACAAATTTTGAGTTCTGATTATAGAATCGAATGTATATTTACTTACGTGCAGGTGTTGGCTAATATGGAACGCTTTTTTGTATCGATCGCAAAATTCTCGCGATTCCGGAATCGATTTGTTTAGAACTTTTTGATTATAGAAATGCTAGATGTTGTTAAGTAGTTTGCCAAATTGGCATAGCACATAGCCACAAACAATTCGGAGAATTGTTTCGTTAAAAAATGTTTACAGTAGGTACATAAATTTTTATGATATCACCGCAAAAGTAACCTTCATAAGAGGGCTGATAAGTCGTTTCCATACCATGTATCTGATCCCGGACTTCAATCAAATCCGGGATTTATACAATGTGTTTGGTCTCGGACTGTACAAACTTAAAGGGAAGGTAGTTTGCTCTATTTCATTTAATTTTAATTTAATTTAATTTCATCAATAAAATTATTCTATATGGGGGGTCGGAACCCAATCCCCCCTGAATGACAGCCATTTTTGTTTTTTGATCGAATTTTATGAAGCGTGCATACTAAAAGTACTGTAACTTTGGAATTTAATGTCCAAAAATCGTTAAAAATAAACTTCTATGGCTGATCCGAGCTACTACTTCAAAATGGTGGGGGGAGGGGGAATTTTCTACTTTTGTAAATGATAAATAATAGTTAATGTAAAATACTGGTATTCAGCTGCATCCGGTTAGACTGGAAGCCAATCTCAACATAGTTGGGAAAAGGCTAGGCAGATAGATAGTACTTGTTCTTTGTTTATCATTGTAAATGTCTACAGAAAAACCAAATCGTTATGAACTCACTACCTACGCCTATGTTCCAATACCAATATCTCTTAAACCAATTGTCATAGAATCGAGTTTTTGGTATCATTATTTAGGTAAACTAAACATCTATTAGACGAGTAGATAAAAAAGATAGTTCCCAGGAGTGAATTTTGTAATAACCTTGCTATACTAAAAAAACAATGTTAATTTTAAAGTGATATTGATCTTTTAGCATTTATCAATATGGTGCAGCATTTATTGTCAGTATTTGAGTTATTTAACCCATTGCTAACACTTTTCACTTATTAAAAGTTTTTATTTTACGATAATTGGACATTAAATTCCAAAATTAAAGTACTTATGCACGCTTCATAAAATGCGATCAAAAAACAAAAATGGCTGCCATTCAGGGGGGATTGGGTTCCGACCCCCCATATAGAATAATTTTATTGATAAAATAGAGCAAACTACCTTCCCTCTAAGTTTGTACAGTCCGAGACCAAACACATTGTATAAAGAAGAAATATAAATTTAACACCACTTCCATAATTTCTTAGCCAAAACGTAACTTTAGGTAAATATGCATCCGGATATCCGATCTCTAATCATCACGCTAAAACTAATAGGAGCGGAGCACCAATGAAGAATGTTTCAAAATCGTTTTTTTTTTTTTTTCGTTTTGAGAGCTTCCGTTGCATGCGCTGCGTAAACGTTTTAAGTTTCGCAAAAATCATGTATGACGAGAAAAGATTAAAAAAATAGGTCAAAACAAAATTGCCGTTAACATCATTCGATTTCAATAAATATCTTAGAAGATATCGCAGTTTTAAAATAATATGGCAGCAAAATAATGATCAAGTACTGCGCGCGCATTTATGATGTGCATCGTGTTCCACACGCGCCTCAAAGACGTCATGCTCCCCGCATGACGTCTTTGAGGCGCGTGCATCCTCACTGTACAATTGTTTGTTTCGCGAATAAATAAAATTAAATTAAATAAAAATCCTAGTGTTAGTGATAACAGGTAAAGAGAAATATTTAAAGTTTTGAATAAAATGTACCAATAGTTATACGTAATTATTATTACATAGTGTTTTTACAATTGTTTACTTAAAAACGCCTGACAATAATATAATGTGTGCAAGGCTTATATTTACACCATGCTATGTATTTTTGCTCAGGCGCTTAAATTAATGGCCCGAGAATTTTGTATTATTTTGACATAACTAGTCACAGCTTGCATATTTAATGGTACAAACAACAGTACGATTATTTTTAGACACTTCTTTGTTAACCTTTCAAGGTACTTTTTTTTTTAAGTACATATTAATTGAGTACATATTGGGTACAAAAATATTATAAGCTTATAAATGGAAAAACAGGTGATGGGTTGCTGGGGAGCATGACGTGGGATATGTGTTCTTTCATAATTCCGTAAGACTTGAATAGCTTTTTAAAAAGTAATTTCTAACTTGTATACAGGGCGTCCCACGGATATGGAGGGAAAGTACCTTGAATATTTTAGATGGAATATTTTACTGAAAGAAGACATTATTTGAATTTAAAAAACAATTTATACTTCCGTATTAAATAGTAATTTTTTAACAAAATTTCACATCAAATGTTAAAATTCATGGTCTTCCTTTTATTAGTGACACTATGTTATTTAGCAAAAAAATATCCTTATGATGAAGCCTTTCGATCGGTATGATAAAGCTACAGGGTGATTATTTTTATCGTGTAACAGGTTCGATTTCCATTTCAACCATGTAATTATTTAAATATCTATGAATGTAGTTTAAATTGTTTTTTTAAATTCAAATAATGTCTTCTTTCAGTAAAATGTTCCATCTACAATATTCAAGGTTTTTAATATTCAACTTTCCCTCCATGTGGCATATCCGTGGGACGCCCTGTATATACAATGTGACATGTACATTAAGACAATATCTAGCAACAAAAATTTGCTCTACCTACTCCGATCACTGCTTATAAGTTAACACTCCATTCATTTTAACTACAAGTCATCACTGCACGTGCTCAAGCACATAGCTGGTTATTTTTTAAATAATAAAACACTTGGTGTGCACAGGCAAGTCTCAGTGAATTATGTAAAACTAATACTTAATATTTTTTTAAAGCATAACTAGTTGATTTTTAATGGGTCCCCGAAACAATCAATTCCGAATTTCAATGTTTTACGTGTTTATTGTCAATCTACTCAATTGCATTTTGTAGACAATCCTTTTCCACATAAATCACATAAAAATTGACAATTGCAATTGATCGTTTCGGATCGTTTCCCTTAAGGATTGTAAGAGATTCAAGAACACATAACACAGACTATTTCATCCATTGATTGATCCTGTACCTGGGGGTAAGCTCTGCTTGAGTTTCTCTGCCTTCTCCTTGTCGGTGATCACCAAGGTGTACAAGAATCGCGAGCATCGCACCTTGAACTTCACATTCTCAGGGTTCTTCTTTATCTTGACAGCTGCAAACATGAAAAACAAGTTTAAATATATGGAGCTAGCATCTGTCATGACACTGAGCTACACATCTTTTAAGCTTTCGAAAACTATTGATCAGGTAAGTAGGTAGATCTCCACCTTTTTAGACAAGAGTTAAACACAGCCCAAATCTAGGTACTTACCTACTTATAAATATTCAAAATAGAAATGTTACAATCACTGTAGTAATAATACTTAATAAATTACTCACATTTAGCGTCTTTCCTGCGTGCCTTCAGTAGGAAGTCTTTGATATCTTTGATTTCGCGCGGCTGTAACACAACAACAACATTAAAAAAGGTTCTATATCAAGTCATTCCGACGTGGGGTCAACATTACTGAGGTATAATTCATTACTATTATGATGTATTATTGGCACTGATGCAACAATTCTACTCAAATTATTTAACAATTTACGAAAATCCAGAACAACTATTATTTAATATGTTTCCTTACCATGTTGAAGATGACTTGTTCAGAGTAAAACTGGAATAAAAACGATGGTATTAATTTAAATATGACTTGCAAGCGATACACTACTGTCACTATATTATGATTACATTTAAAAACTATAGAAAACACTAGTCTTCAGCTAGATTTTATCGGATTTTAGGATAATTTCAATAAAATTCAGCATCTCACCTGCCAAACTTCCAAATGAAAAGAAACAGAAACACCCTTTTGACAATGACATTGACAAGTGACAACTTGACTTGGACATTCCAGTACGTTCCGAGTTAGACCACAGACTACAATTATATATAGGGTAAGTTAGACTGTCATCGATTTGAGCACCCTAAAAGCCGTTCCGAATAAGCGTGAGCGCGATATCGATGTTCCGTGAATCGTCATCGATGACGTCATGACATGCGCCATCTTGCGATAACGCCGACCATGCCTTTTCCTGATATCACCGTGAGCGCTGTCAAAATTGACACAGAAGTGCTATTTTTGTTTTGAGTCGCATTATATTTATATCTTTAGACTAACGTGGCATTTTGCTCTGGCGCCTAACACCAAATCCTTGTCCGTTCAGAGTTCAGAGTTATACTGTACCAAACATGTCAGTTTTAGCAATACCCAACTAAGGTTCTTTTTTAGATACTTCATAATTCACTTCCCCTTTGAGCATCTATAGGGTGGCGATGGCGTCGACATCACATGCAAGTCATGCGTAACGTGACCATTTATTTTTTTACTCAAAACGGGACATAGGTTTATTTATCTCAATTATAATAGGGCATATTCATTAGGAAACTTATTTTTGAAAATACCAGCATACTCGTATGTTCTCATTTTCTCAATGAAAAAAAAAACTTTTTTAATAAAAAAAATCTTAACAATATGATGTACTTAATTAAAAATTAAGCAGGATAAATTTTCGGTCATTTTTACATTTGTCTGCAGAACAACTTTCTTTAATACAGCTGGTGATGATTTTAAATAAGAATAAAGTTCTTGGCACGTTTTTTTAATATTCAACTTAGTAATCAACATCGCCAAGCCTTTAACTGGGTTTTTTCAGACGTCAACAATTTATTATTAAAGAAAGACTCTGAGAACGGGACAATTTAGCGTCCCCAGGTGTTTTTCGGGGACACTGGGACGTAGAACCGAAAAAAGGGACGGTCCCGTTAAAAACGGGACGTATGGTCACGTTAGTCATGCGACCCAGTAACCGATCATGGGTTCACTTGTCCCCCTCCCTTCCTTCTAACGGTTAATCTTGGGTTTCTATCGGTACGCGCTGTCGTCAAATAAACCTTACCGCATTTCAGCTTGGCACCGAATCGGCATCACCATGAAACTATAATACTTATAAGAGTTATAAGTAAGTACTGCCTGGTTTCCGGTATATCGATGAGGTGAGGTGGTGCGGATCTGATGCTGGGCTTAAAATAATGTGTGTGAAGACTTTACCGGCCGCAAAATAACGGATGTCCTGTAAAATCTTAATTTGCACCAATGTTAAGTTACAAATCAGTCGATCTTTTGTATCGTGATTCGTGTGTGACTGCATTCCGTTTCGACTGACTGGAAGATAAAAAAATATATATAGATATGACGGCGTCGCTATTGTAAACAGCACGTGCAACGGGCCGAACGGCGCAGCTGCGCAGTGGAATGCGTAAACAAGGCCTCGCCTACTTTCCCTACTACTCGAGCCGCTCTACATAAACGAGCGCGCAGCGAGGAGGGGATCAGGTTACAGGTTACAGGGATTGGCTAGTGGTCACTCAGACTGGTCATTCCTACGCGTCCAGTTTTTGTTTTCCGCGCGGACCGCATACTTTTAACCGTCTTTCCTTGTGTTTGTACAGGAGTCGTCGGATACCTGTGCGAACACAGGGGAAGCCACTAGGGCATGCAAACCGATAACCGATAATCGATAATTTATCGGTTATCGGTCCATTTTGACAAAACGATAAATATCGAAAACAAAAACGATAAATACCGACAATCGATAATTTTATATAACGAATTCTAACACATTTCTGAACGAACGTTCGATGCGTCCCTGTTCCCTCGCCGCGCGCGTTTTCTTTCCCGCTCCTGTCATTTGTTCATTGTGCAATTTGTGTGTGAACGTGAACGTGTCGATCGCTGTCGATCTCTTGCCATGTGAGTGAGGACGCCCGGATGAACTGAATCGAGAGTTTTGCGTCAATAATAATATTATTGGTAAGTCAGATTTATATTCCTTAGGTGCAAACATTTAGCTTTGTAATTCGAAATGTTTCCGTTCAAAATACTACACCATTTAAACATTTAAAGGAGAAGGCGACTTCTGGGCCCAGCAGTTAACTAGTTGAAATGTGTATTAAAAAAACCGTCATATTTTTCTAAGGAAAATCACAAAATATGGTACCTGGTTTCTATCTAGGAAGCGAGAAAAGTTAAATTAATTCTCAGAATATGTATGTATGATCGTTTCGTGGAATCGATTCATAGTGAATCGAACTCCTTTAATTTTTCTATGACAGTTAATAACATAATATTATATGTTCTGTGCTGACAGATGACAGGCAGAAAAACTCGGTACACGGGTACTCGGGGTACTCGTTCGTTTTCTTTCGTTCTGAGTGCTCACGTATTTTCCATTTTTTATTGTATAACCCCACGACCTCGGCTTTAAATATTATAAAGGACTATTCGACGGATCTTGCTACTTTTAATTATCTGGCTCTCTATTTTGGACAACTGATTACGCCTATCGATCGGATATTGACGACATGGATCGCTGTGTGAATTGTACTATTGCGACTGGTCGCAGTAATTCTATTGGCAGAAGAGTCTTGGACGATGAGGCGATTTTATCAGTTATTCGTCAGTGGCGTGCATCTCAACCTGTAAGTACCTATTCAAATCGAGCTTTTAGCCTATCAAGCGAACAAAACCAGACTATGTATCTACTGTTTACAGTCTCCGGCGTCATGTCTGTCGGTTGTCTTTCTGTAGGATAGCATATTTTAAAACAAAACTTACTTAATAGCTAAGTAGTTGATTAATTAGCCATACGAATCTATTGAATGTGCCATTTGACCGTTTCACTCATAAACTCCTAGTGATTTGGTTGAACATGCATTAACACATAACTATACTTCATATAACTTGATTCCTGGATAGCCAAATTTCACCAAATTTTCAGTGAGGCCTTGTTATTATATCCTCTTACAAATAAGGCTAGTTTGATTGAGTTAACACCTGGGCCCAGAAATCTATGGAGTCGTTCCCTTCTCCTTTAAATACAGAAAGTAGTACCTAAACAAGGCTTTTACCTTAAAAATTAAAAAAAAAATGATAGTTTGTAGTACGACATAGATACAGTCAATTTCTACCTATTAATTTCTTGTAAAGTGAACATAAAACATTGTTTTAGGTACATTTTTAGTTTAGAATCTTGTTTACTTTCTTCGCAGTCATTTACCACTTATATGGTTACTTGATGTGAACTGTGAAGGTAAAATTCAATACAGAACTAACCTACATCATAATTTTTATATTTAGTTCAGTAAATTAAAATTTTCGTATGTTTTTGTTTTAGGTACTTTACGTACTACACCTGCTCGTTCAGTAAAGTATATTAAGCATGTCCAATAAAAACACAGTTAACTATGTATCTGTGTACAAAAAGTGTTTTATTTTTCAGTATATTATATTGTCCTTCATTTTAGGTAAGTAATTGCATCAGTTTATCCCTTTATTTACATGTAAAAAACAAGTTTTTGTATTTTTTTAATAAAAAACGATAATTATCGGTAATTACCGGTTTTTATCGAAAAAAAAAACGATTTTTTTCATTTTATCGATTATCGAAATATTTCGATTATTGCATGCCCTAGAAGCCACCCGCTGCCCGGCGTTTATACGCCGCCGCGGTCGCGGAGGCCACGCCCCAGCGATGCCGAAACCCGGCGCGCGTGGCTCGTTAGGCCATGACGCCGGGTCCCAGGAGGACCGTCCGGTGCTGGACCGAACGACGTCGCTGCCGAACATCGGCGATGCGTCGAAGTTCTGAGTTGAGCTCCACGATTACTGACAAATGCTTGCACTGACTGGACAGGTCCACTCAAATCTGTGTGGTTCTTTCCTCAAAAGACCATTTCAGACACTAATCTACATGGTTCTCATATGGCTTGACCAAGATTATGTCTGGACTTTAAAAGAGACTGTGACCTCTGAGTTTGTTTCGGCCTTTCTTCTCAGAGTAGTCAGTTAGGAAACGCCGACCTCATCTAGCTTATTTTAAACATTTTTTTTAATATGACGTGTAAAAGTGATTCCGATATCCTATTTACAGAATAAACAATTTCATTTCATTTCATTTCATTTCATTTCATTTCATTTCATTTCATTTCATTTCATTTCATTTCATTTCATTTCATTTCATTTCATTTCATTTCCGGCCTCCGCCTCTCGCTGGCGGGGCAACCGCCGGCTGAGCAGGAGCGGCCAGCCAGTGCCGGCCCGTATTTCCGGCCGGCTCCGATGACTTCAAAGGCGCCCGATTCGCCGGCACCGCCCCGAGTCTCTGCCTGCGACTCGCCCGCCATGCTATCGGCTTGCTCCTCACGCGTGGGGTCGAGCATGTCGCTGGCATCTGTGGGCTCGGCCGCATCCGGTCGCCCGGACATGTCCCCGGATATGACCCCGCGATCCGGCTTGCGGCCCACCGCAGGCAGGGCTGCAGCTGCATCGATGATGTCACCGGCATCACCGTCATCATCATCACCATCGCCGCCGCTGGGGCTCGGCTCCGAACGTGAGTCCGAGGCCAGAGCCCAGCGATGAAGAAGAAGCTCCGGCGAGACTGTGTCGGAGGAGGCCAAGAGGTACTGCCTCGACCCGCCGCGGCCACAGCGCGATAGCGCGCCGCGGGGTCGAGGCACACCTATGTCGCCTACCTTTGCCGACACGGTCCGCCGCTCACCGCCGCAATCACCAACACCACCCGTGACACCGGTAGGGGTAAGTACCAAAAACTTACCCCCCGCCCCTATGGCTACCAATCTCCCCCCTGCTGACGCCGTTGGCGCCGCAACGACGTCAACATCAACGTCGACCAAACAGCAGAAGGGGACTAAGAAGATGAAATACCCTCCGCTGGTCGTGGAGACGCTGCCCGACTGGGCCATGCATTTCCGGGCCATTGCAGGAAAACTGGGCAGGCCGCCAAATGCTCGTCCGTACCGGACCGGGGTGAGATTTACCCCGGACACGGAAGACGAGTATCGGCTAGTCCAGAGGTACCTCACCGGCCTGGAAAAGAGCAGTGGCGTCAGCTGGTTCGCTTACTCACTGCCAGCGGAGAGGGACCTCAAGATCGCCATTCGGGGCCTACCGGCGGACACGGACCCGAAGGAGATAGAGGAGGAGCTCCGGACGCTGGGATACCAGCCGGAGTATGTGCGCCACATTAAGGGCGCACAAGGACGACCCGGCTGTGTGTTCCACGCCATAATAAAGAAGACCCCCAACGTCCGGGCCATATTTGACACCACCGTGTTCATGTACATGCGTGGTGTCATATTCGAGGCTTGGAAAGGGAAGCGTGGGCCCGCACAGTGCCACCGGTGCCAGCGTTTCAGGCACAGCTCGCACCAGTGCCACCGTCCGCTCGCTTGTGTGCGATGCGGAGGCGAACACGCGGCTCGAGACTGCCCGCGCCCGCGGGAAGAGCCGGCCACATGCGCAAATTGTGGCGGCCCGCACCCAGCGAGCAACATAAAGTGCCCCGTGTTCGAGAGAGAAATCAAGAACAAGCGAGCGGGGACCGTCGCCATCACGGCCACAAGCCGGACACAGACGGCTAGGCCGAATGTGATAGCCACCGTAGAGGCAGAAGGCACGACGTTGATGGCGCCGGCCAACGAGCCTACGAGCAAACAAGCCTCCTCCTCCGGGCGGAGGAAGAAGAGACGCGGGAGGAAGAGGAATAGGAGGAAACCCCCCCCGCAAACGACGATTCCAGACGTACCGCACACGACCGCCCCTGTCTCAAACATCGCGCAGGTTGTGTCGACGGGGGTCAGCAGCGACACTAGCGGCACACCGCGGCAACCGACTGAAGCAAGGAAGTTCTGGAAAAATCCGCAGGGCGTCGCTACCACCGCGCGCAAACAGTTAACACAGCGGCCAATCGGTGAACAGGAAAGCTTCCCTGCATCGACTAGTGGTGTCGCTACTGTCGCAAAAACCACAGAAACTTCGTCGATTAAATCGACAAATGCTAACAAAGCTTTCACAACCTGTGCAATAAAGCTACTCATGGAATTGATTAGAGCTTTGAGACAGGGCCGAGATATAGAGACGGTGATCCTCGACGGTCTGGCCACATTACTATCATTGTGTGATGGCTAGATCGTTGAGGATAGTACACTGGAACGTCCGCGGCCTTAAGGATAAGGTCGCCCCCCTCCGCCATCTCCTTCGGGATCAAAATATCGACGTGGCGCTAATTAGTGAGACGCTCCTGGGGACGGAAGATAGGGTAACGTTCCCGGGTTATCACGTCTACAGGAAGGATGAAAGGTCGGCTCAACACATCCGGTACCGTGGCCTGGTGGTACTAGTGAGGCGGAGAGTCGTACACCAAGAGCTCCCCTTGCCGTCACTCAGCACCTTCTACGCGCTGGGTGTGCAACTTCACGTTGCCGGCGAGGACATCAACATCTATGCGTGCTATAAGCCGCCCACGGCCCGCCTCGATATGGCTGAGCTGAGGGCGCTTATAAGCGCGCCGCACCATAATAACGCAGTCATCCTCGCCGGTGACCTCAATTGCAAGCACCCGGCGTGGAATTCATCGAATACGAATACCGAGGGGAGACGGCTCTTCGCGGACGCGGAAGCCTTCGGGTACTCGGTGTCCGGCCCGGAGACGCCTACCCACTACCCAGATGCGGCCTGCTACATGCCTGATGTGCTGGACATCGTGGTCCACAGAGGGCTACGCTGCCAGGCCACTCAACATGTGATAGACGACGAGTTACAGTCGGACCACCAACCTGTACTCGTCGTCTTATCGGAAATGCCGACCCGACTGAAGCCTTTAGCGCCACGCCGATTAACGGATTGGACAGCGTTTGAAGAAAAGATGGAGACCACCACGCCGACTCGGCCTATCGTTTCCTCCGCGGACGTAGAGCAAGCGGTGAATGACGTCACTGCTTGCATACAGAGCGCCTTAGAAGCGGCGACGACGACGCAGCCGCAGGGGAGAGGGCTATTGCCGCCCTTGCCGGCACGTCTCCAAGCTATGATCGCCGTGAAAAGGCGTATACGCAAGCAGTGGCAGCAGTTGAGATGCCCTAGAATCAAAACCCATCTAAACCGTCTCGCGGAGAAGGTCAAGGCCGAGTTACAGGCCCATGCCGCCGCGGGCTGGGAAGACAGAATCGACGCCACTACAGACAGTTGGCCGTCAGTACACAGATTGTGCCGCCAACTGGCAAATACCCCAGTCCCGGTGCGCCCTCTACTCAACCGCGACGGGGCGCTCAAGTATGTAGCGGAAGACCGGGCGGAGATCTTCGCCGAGCACCTGGAGCGTCAGTTCCGCCCGAACGCGACCAGCGACGTCGAGCATGTCGCAGCGGTCGAGAAACACCTGGGAGACTACTTCGCACCGCCGATAGCTCCCGAGGAGAACCCTATCTTCTTCTCGCCTGGCGCAGTTAGACGCGCCATCCTAAGAACGAAGCCTAGAAAGGCCCCCGGGGCCGACGGTATCACAAACACAGCGCTGCGCCACCTGCCGTTCCGTACGGTAGCGGCACTGGCGCGCCTGTTTACAGCGATACTGCGCACGGGGGTCTTTCCCACCTCGTGGAAGGAGGGGCGCGTCATAATGCTGCCCAAGGCGGGGAAGAATGTAGTGAAGCCGGAGAGCTATCGGCCGATTACACTTCTGCCGACAGTCTCCAAGGTGTTCGAAGTGCTCCTGCTGCGACACCTAACTCAGCACATTGCCCCACGCCCGGAGCAATTTGGATTTCGGGCGGAGCATAGCACGACGCTTCAGCTGTCAAGGGTACTGCACCAGTTGACAACAGCGAGAAACAAAAAGGAGTACTCGGTGGCAGTATTCCTTGACATGGAGAAGGCCTTCGACCGTGTATGGCACGAGGGCCTTATCTACAAGTTGGCCACGTCCGACGCGCCCCGTCGCGTTGTAAGGGTGGTCTCGTCTTTTCTTTCAAACAGGACCTTTAAGGTGGTGGTCGACGGGGCGCTATCCGGCGCCCGCCCGGTGATGGCTGGCGTGCCGCAGGGCAGCTGCGTGTCGCCGGCGTGTTACTCACGGTACACCGACGACATCCCCACCACTCCAGAGGCGACGCTCGCGCTGTATGCCGACGACGCCGCGTACATCACTTCATCGCTTAACGCGAAGTACGCGGCGGTCAAAATGCAGCGCGCCCTCGACCTCCTCCCCGACTGGCTGTCGAAGTGGCGGCTGTCGGTGAACGTGGGTAAGACGCAGGCGATCATTACCGGATCGGCGCCTCTCCCACCACCTCTTAAACTACATGGAGTCGACGTCGATTGGGCGCCCCAGGCTAAATACCTGGGTGTGACCATCGACCGCCGCCTCACGATGGGGCCCCATGTCCGCAAGGTCGCCGCACAGGGTAGGGTAGCCCGCAACCTCCTCAGGCCCGTGCTCTCTTCCCGCATCCCGACGCGCGTCAAGCTGGGCATATACAAAACGTATATTCGCCCAGTCTTGACGTACGCCGCCCCAGCGTGGTTCGCCCTCACGAGCGAGACGAACCGCAAGCTGCTCCGCGCGCAACAGAGTATTGCGCTGCGGACCATTGTTGACGCGCCTCGTTTCGTGAGGAACGATATCATCGCCCGGGATCTCGGGATAGAGAGCCTGGATGAGTTTGTGAGGCGACTCGCAAAGGTGATGTTCGCGCGTGCCGACGCTTCTGCCTGGCCCCATGTCAGGCAGATAGCGCCCTTGCATGCGCGCCCACCTGACGCGAGACCCACGCCCCGCGACCTGGTAGCGGACCCTTGACCCCATCGCACCGATAATGACGCCTCGAGTTAGCAGCACCCAGGTTACACGCAGCTAACTCGATATAATGAGACTCTACAGATGTACACATACATCTAGCCGCACGGCGTGTTCTAAGTTAATATAGGCATTCCGTGCGACTAAACAACAGACATTCACCACTAAACAGACGCCTATACACAACACACGCTGACGCAGCGCGGGCCGCGACGCGTGTTAATCACTGGGTGGCGTTACACTACATAACTAGCCACCCACACATACATTACTGCTTACCCCTCGAATCGCTAACGGCTAGATCTGTGAACGAGGAGAGGGACGCTTCACTTCGACCTGTAGGTGCGTCAAGTCGGCACCCTAGTCGCTGGTCTGCCTCGTTGGGCTTCCCCCAGGTAACTGGGGGTTCCACCTGATGCGGTATGACCGCCTGGGTGTCCGTGAAAATCGACGCCGTCGTTATAACGGCGTCGCGACGCCTCTACAGATACATTCAATGCAACCACATACACAGATGCACTTTGCGTGTATCATTTCTGCAGGCGCTATAGCCACTCACTATGAGGGGCCCATATTCATGGGCCAACGTGTTGCTTCCGCGGGCGAGGGGCGAAGCCCTGACCCCGCCTGCCACGCCCCCTGGCGGGGGCGTCGCGACATCTCGACTGGAGGGGATCATTTTCTTGTCGCAGCCTCGGCCCGGTGCACATGTTGTAGCGTTTAGATACTGAATTAATTGTAGTCTGAATTAGAATAAAATCGTTGGAAATATAATTTGAATTAGTGTGTTAATAAGCTATGGGAATAAAAGATGATTTCTGCTATATTCCTTACTTTCATTTAAGATGTTGGACCCTCTGCCTTCAGATATATATAGAAAATATCATCTGAACTAGACTCATTCTTCTGTAGCCATAAAATTTTCTCGGATATTTTCTGTATTCTTTGTATAAGTAGATTACGGAATTCACCATATTTATACCGGTCTTTATTAACTGCGTGCACTCCTTCCCGCATATTCAAAATATCTTGTTTAAAATAATAACTGCTTTCGAGGCAAAGAAGAGCCACCTTGGATAACGCCATGTCAATAAAAAAAAAATTAAAAGTCTAAGTACGTCCACCGCGGTTGCTGCCAAGCTAATTAAAGTGTATTATCTATGCTAATTAGTCTGTGGTTGCTGCCGCTAAGAGCCTGGCCACGACTTTGAGCGGGGCGGCAAGCGGGGCGGCGAGCGGGGCGGCGAGCGGCAAGCGGGGCGTTGCCCATGCCACGTACTTGACAGTAGCGTTAGCGGCAGCAACCGCGGTGGACGTACTTAGACTTTTGTTTTTTTTTATGGCGTTATCCAAAGTGGCTCTTCTTTGCCTCGAAAGCAGTTCTTATTTGAAACAGGATATTTTGAATATGCGGGAAGGAGTGCACACGTCCGATAATTTGTTCCCAGCTTATCCCTAGACGGTGTTGATCACAGATCATGTAACTTTAGTTGTTGAGATAGAGCTCGTACAGAAATGGTCTAAAACTGACAACTTCTACGGCCCCCTAATTCATTATTTTTGAAGATAAAAACATATAAAAATTATATTTGTTCTCTACTCGATGCGCTATAAACAATGATACCCCACATGCCAGGGTCAGTTTGTATTTTTTTTCAAAATGGTGGAACCATCATCAATTCCGCTATCTAACGATGGCGGCTATATACATGGCTATTGGAGGTGCAACATTATAACATTCTTGGATTATTCCGAACCTGACCCGGAAAACCTAACCCGGTCGCGGTTTAGGTTCGGAATTTAACATTACGTAGTTATGGATTGAGAGGACAGAAATTTTGATGGGTAAAAAAGCAGTCAAAACATACTTCATGAAAAGTGAGAAATTGTTCATTGTAGATTTTCCAAACTATTTTATTCGTCCAGCCGCGCCGCTCAGTCCACCCCTGCACTGCCGTCGTCCGTACCGCTCTGAGTGGTGGCATCTCATTCACTCGCCCATACATTATTGTTCAAGCCGCGCAGGCGCGACCGCGCCGCTCGCCGCTGCCGCGAAACGCTTGGCAAATACCGCTCCCGCTGCCGCTGTGAGCGGCGCGCCGTGGCATGCTTCATACATTTCTATACATTTGTTTTTACCGCTCGCCGCCCCGCTCACCGCTGCCGCTGCTAGCGGCAAGGTCGTAGCCAGGCCGTTACGGCCTGGGAACAAATTATCGGACGCGTCCGCGGACGTTAACTGTCAGTTCCCTACGATAGTACGATCACGTCAATTCACGTTCGAAGTGACAGTTAACATCCGCGGACGTTAACTGTCAGTTCGTAGGGAACTGACAGTTAACGTCCGCGGACGCGTCCGATAATTTGTTTCCAGCTTGACGCTACTGTCAAGTACGTGGCATGGACAACGCCCAGCTTGCCGCTCGCCGCCCCGCTCGCCGCCCCGCTTGCCGCCCCGCTCAAAGTCGTGGCCAGGCTCATTTTACCAGTATTATATAGTGCTCTGTGGGCTCAATTATTATTATACTCTTTGTCGTCGGCGCTCCGTCGGCGTCAGTCACAGACTACAACAATTATGCGTCAGTCCACAGACTACAATTATATATAGGGTACACATACTGTGCGTTTGCACTGGCGAAACATTCCCAACAAAACATGTTGGGATCTCTATTTTCTGTCAATTTCCCATACAATGTTTGACAGTAACTAGAGATTTCAACATGTTTTGTCGTGATGTTTCGCCAGTGCAAACGCACAGATAGGGTACGTCAGTCGCAGATGGTCGTCAGTGCAGGAAGGTGCAGGACCTTGTAAATGCACTACACCCATTTTTACAGGAGAGACTAAAAACTGCTATAAATTTCGACTCCGTATCAAAGTTGCGACAAACAAAGGCGCGACAAATGCTAGGGCGACAGTACGAAAGGTCGACCATCAGCGGTGCGACAGAACATCAGCTCGACAAACGTTAGCGCGACAGATTGTTTTCACGACAAACGATGGCACGACGAAGAAAAGATAAGCAAAAAAATGTAAAGTTTTAGGTTCTTTATACATGGTTTTCGCCTACCTTGCTCGTAACTGCACTCGCGCACTGCAGTCATTTAACATTGACAATAAAGAATATTGCCAATAAAAACATTAAAAACGAAAGTACTTAGTACTTCCCATTTTTTTGTTATCTGCTATTAGCAACAAAATATTATAGATATGTTTGTCGTGCTTTAGTTTGTCGAGCGAAAATTGTGTCGCGCTATCGTTCGTCGATCAAAAGTTTCGTCGTCCCATCGATGGTCGGGAAAACAATCAGTCGCAATAACGTTCGTCGATCAAAAGTTTCGTCGTGCCATCGTTTGTCGTGAAAACAATCTGTCGCGCTAACGTTTGTCGAGCTGATGTTCTGTCGCACCGCTGATGGTCGACCTTTCGTACTGTCGCCCTAGCATTTGTCGCGCCTTTGTTTGTCGCAACTTTGATACGGAGTCATAAATTTCGCCCTAGATTCGTCTGTTTTACCGACTGTGCGCACTGACTAGCTACCTCAATGTTTTGCCGTTGGATGGCAGGCTACTAAAATATCAATTTTGATGAAAAAATAATTTTGCAAAAATAATTTGATACATGGTCTTGCACTGACGCTGACGATATGGAGACACTGCTCCCGACGCGAGCTAACTAACTAGTGAACTAAAATATTGATACAATGGTGCCGATTCTTTTGTCACAAATGCCTCTACGAGTAAACTAGACATAAACGCCTGCTACACAGTTGCCAACCGCGTCCCCGACAGAGGTGACCTTGGTTGGCGACCGGCAAAATTGTTTCAGCGTTTGGTCGTAAACACCATCTACACGGTTGTAAACCACCAAGGTCACCTCTGTCGGGACGCGGTTGGCGACCGTGTAGCAAGCGTTTAAAAATCACCAAAATTTAGTTTAATCCTGTCAAACGACGATTTGCCATTCTGAAATAGACTAAAGTGACACAACTTCTAACTATATTTTAGTTTGACAGCACTAAGATGGCACCGAGTTAGTATTTTAGTGAAAATGGCAATTTTGCTATTGTGAATTCTCTTAATTTTTTTTTTATCGCTGCGAGTTCTTTTCTCGTATTGGATTTTCGACGCTCCACTTACCGCCGAGAGTTGAATATACAACAGTGTGTTTTCTTGACGCGCTGGGATACGAAGAGCGTGCATTCTGTATAGCTGTCAAATATTTACCTGTTTTGATTAATTTGGAAATAATACTGTATGGAAATAAGAGGCTAAACAGCCCCCAAGTTCCACAAAAAAAATCTGATCAATTTTTTTTGTCGAACTTATGAAGCAATGGACTGGCAATCTTTTTCAATTGGTTTCAATTTAAATATTGATCGTGCATTGCGTAATTGGGGGGCTGTTTTCGCACCAGAAGTCGAGGTGTTTGTTCATGACAACAAATTTTATTCCATACCTTTCGCGATTTAAAAATATTCAGATTAAGCCGACGCGCGACGTGTGCACGGACGTGTTTTTATCGCGGCGATTTTTTTCGTTCAATGAATTTTCAACTCTCGGTATTAAGAGCGTGCATTCTGAAAGTTGGCAACGTCCTAAATAGCTGTCCAATATTTACCTGTTTTGATTAATTTGAAAACAATACTGTATGGAAATTTTTTGTACCTACTGTATAATTTTTTTGTTTTCTTTTGCTTTAATCTCGAAAATGGTGAATATCGCAAAATTATTGAAAATTTCGACCCTCTTTAAAAAACACATAAATCTCTAAAACTCGACATGAACGTAATCATTTTTCATATTTTCCATACAAAAAGTGAAAAATTCAATATAAAACACGTCGAGGCTCCACTGCGTGTCACAAGCTCTAAAAAAATTCACGGTGTAGCAAACATAGTAGGTATACCAATGTACCACGCGGAGTCGGGTTTGTCAAATTCGATTTTAGTTGTGTCAAAATTGAAGTGATAACTTCTGGGAGGGTAAACAGATTCGTTACGTAACGCGTTACGGCGCCAATCTGTCTGTATAGTTCAACTTAGATTACTTTAAGTTTTCACTTCTGTCGGGCGTCCCGATACGCATACGTTTTTTTATTTTTAAATTAGCTATAAACACGAGTTTTTGCTATTTTCAGCAATCTCTCGTTAATCGTTCAACTGAAACACGTTAGTCTATTAAGGGGGATGCGCCAAGGTAGCGGTAAAAAACGTAAGAAAATTTGAATTTCGAGAATTCAAATTTTCTTACGTTTTTTGCAATTTGCAGCCCAGTGTCAGGTTTTAATATGATTCGCGACCGTAACAAATATGGCTTTTCAGAATTATAATCATTAAAATTAGCAATACAACTTCTTAAGTTAGCAAAGGTGTCAAATGTCATGATTTCATGAATTAGTCATTCAATACAGTTACATGAACTTTGTACATGAGAGTTGTATTGATGACTTTTATGATTATAATTCGATAAATAAACATTTGATACCGCGAATCATATTTAGATCAACATACAACCTGATACTGACCTGCAAATTGCAAAAAAGTTAAGAAAATTTGAATTTCGCGGGCTACCTTGGCGCATCCCAGCTCTCAGTTGTGCTTGTGCTTTGTATGGACTGGTTACTAGTTTTGAATGAAACTATTTTCGTATTTTGGTACAAAATATATGTTCACATGTACCTTTATTATTATCTCAAAGAACCAACCCACATAATTAGCTTTTTTTGCAACAAGGAACCAGAAAGATAGATTATTTACCACTTTATACTCCTTTAGATTTTTATTTTTTTCAATTAGATTCATAGAACGCAGTACCTACCTTACACTGTAGTGCAAAGCACAGAGCACTATTATAATACAGGGTGCAAAGCTAGAATAGTAATCCTATTCTGGGATTAAAAACTGAAAGCTCATCAAAGGTGGCAGCACAGTTGTCTCAGTAGTTGTGTGTGACGACCTTAGGACGACATCGACAGGTGACGACACAAAAGTAAACTTATGCCAGCCACACACGTAACAATTTGCTTGCGCAAATTTAGGTTTCCGCAAGCAAATCAATCGTTACGTGTGTGGGGAGAAATTTGCGCAAATTTCTTTGAAAACCCGTCAATTTAGATTTGTGCAAGCCTAAGTTTGCGCAAGCAAATAGTTACGTGTGTGGCTGGCATTACACAAAACAATGGCGGCTTGTAGACGATGAACAGTGCTGCCCTCTATGACGAGCTTTCAGCTTTCAGATTTTAATTCCATTAGATTAGTTTTATTGCCTCTACCACGGAGAAGAGAAAGAAGTTCTTCTTCCTATTCTTCTTTCTATTCTCCGTGCTCTTTACAAACTCAATTTGCGGGACTACTGCTTGTGTGCGAATAGTCAAAACTATCGCTTGCTCTTGCATTCTATGACTCGTAGTCAAATCACGCCACCCGCTCTATATATCTATTTTGTCAACCAGCACTGAGCGCCGGTGACGAAATCGGCGTAGCTACATAAAGGCATTGGTTGCGGAGAAACTCCCTTTTTAACAGACTTCAAAAAAAGGAGGAGGTTCTCAGTTCGTCGGTTTTTTTTATTTTTTTTATGTATGTTCCCCGATTACTCGATGACGGCTGGACCGATTTTAAAAATTATTTTTTTGTTTGAAAGGGTAAACTTTCCAGTTGGTCCCATTTTCATACAGTCAGGATTGAATGATGGGATCCTGGAGAAGTGGAGGCAACTTTTGAAATATTATAGGCACATTATTATTCTAAGTAGGCACACTTAAAGCGATTTTGGTATTTTTTATTAGAACTCTTGAATTTGCTCTCGGAAAGAAAGAAAGAGAAAGAAAAATATTTTATTTGGGACACGCACAGGAAATACAAACAGTAATAAAAAACTTAAAGCACCATTTACTGAAGCGGAACTGATGATGAACACCACAGATGGCCACCGGAACTAATCAATAATACGTATTTCACCGGTTGCTAACTTGCGATTCGATTACTTTAATATGGTTGCCAAGCAATTCATGCCCGTCACAATGCATAGGGTGAAGAGAAAGAAGCTGATGGCGAAGTACCAGAAGAACTCCTCAACAATGATGTCCCTGCATCGGGAAAAGCAATATTTTGTAAAAGGTGATGATGACATTAGGCTATTGTAACTTAGATAAATTACAAACCGACCCACTAAAAAGCGAGAAATAAAATCTTTTTCGCAAAAAAAACAACCGACTTCCACTATAAAGTGAAAAATAACTTTTCGGAAGTCGGTGGCATATAACGAATATCCGTGTCTTTGGTTTTGTATTTTCGTTTTTGCCACCGACTTCCGAAATTTTAGTTATTTTCACTTTATTGTGGAAGTCGGTTGTTTTTTTATATAATTTCCGATTCACTGAAGGCCAAAATACATATATCTAATTATGAAAAAAATAAGTCTTTTTATCGTGACAGATGGATCTGTGAGAGATGGATGACAGATCGTCGACATGCAGCGTCGTCAAAATTATTAGTAATCTGTGCTTGTGGTATCCGACGAATGGAAAACGACAGGTTCCTTTGATTGTTTACGAGCGCCGCGATCGACCGTCAGCTCTGAACGACATGTGTAAGAAGCCGGGGCCGACGAGCGGCAGGTGTCAACGGGGGAACAAGTCGCGGAGCGGGCGCAGCCAGTAGGCGGGGACATGTCGGACCGTGGCGGAGTGCGGTCCAGCGCGCGCCTCAGCGGCGACAGCTCGGCGGGTGCGGCTGCCCCGGCGGCCCCGGCAACAGGCCGCGCGCCGCTCGCACCAGCGGGCCGCGGCCGCCCCGTGTCCACCACGCCAGCCGCCGCGCTGCGCCGCGCGCGCGCTGCCGAGCGCGCCGCCGAGGTGGAGGACAGTCCGCGAGTGCTGCGCGACAAGTGCCGCCGCCTCGCACGCGCTCTTCGGAATGCCAAGCATCTAGTGGTGAGCATTTCTGCCTTGACATTTGAATGTTCCCTGGCATTTCTTCTAACAGTGTTAGAAGCTTCATAATGGTCAAGACCTCACATGTTATAATGGACTAATATCTGCAAATCTAGGTCAGAGCAGGTGGGAAATAGACTAATCAGGTCCAACCCAACTCCTCGAAAAAGGTCAATAATTACTTAATGTTGCCAACAATCTCTCGGAGAGCATCTAGGTTACTGCACTGCAGGAACCCATCTAGCTGTAACTCTGATAACAAAGAAGTGATGAATCATGGCCAGTGATGACAGTTGTGTGTGACTATGCTGCTGCTATTTGGAGTCAGAGGTGATGTTTAGTCAATGCTCATTGACAGTAAGTGTCTTCCTGGCCTGCCTTCACTCGCTATGGTTTGTCCAGATGTGGTCCCTAAGGTATTTTGTTACCAGGAGCAGTCATGTGTACTTTCTGAGTATATCTTGGACATTACACTAATATTAGTGAAAGGAAAAAAATTGTGAGCAAACCTGGGATTATTGTTAAATATAAGTCTGAGATGGCCGCCCATATACGTGTTTTGTAATTGGCTCTCTGGTGACTATTTATTTATTTGCTTTTTCTGCTGACATTCAAAATATATTTGTTCTTCAAAAACGAGCTGTTCGAGCAATTTACCAGCTAGGTGGCAGAGTTTCTCTAAGAGATTTTTTTAAAGATATTGGTATTCTCACACACACATCACAATTCATGTTCGCCAATATTTTATATATTAGGCAAAATGTACACATAAACACTAAAAACAGTGATATTCACAATATTAACACCAGAAATAAGGACAAATTACGAGCTCCTTTTCACCGGCTTCATAAGGTTCATAACTCATTTGTTGGGCTTGGTATAACCTTTTGTAACAAGCTACCCTCTTATCTGCTAGATTTGCCTTTTGTGTTTAAAGCTAAAGTAAAATCCAACCTTTGTTCAAAGGCATACTATTCTATCAATGACTACTTAAACGATAAAAATAGTTGGTCGCTGTGATTAACTCAAGACAATGTTTATGTTCTTTCTCCAGAATTAGCTTACCTACTGACAGGTTATATGAGTTATATAATTGTTTATATTATTTGACTTTATAAGTCAATTTATTTTAAAGCCTGTATGGACCTACGGTATTCAGCTGTGGGGCTGCACCAACCAAAGCAATCGTCAAATCATACACCGTTTTCAAAACAAAGTACTAAGGGATATAGTCAACGCGCCCTGGTACATTAGAAATAGTGACCTCCACCGGGACCTGAAGATTGATATCGTAAACATAGTTATACAAAAATATGCAGAAGCTCATGAACACAGACTTCATCATCACGTGAATGTTGAGGCAATCCAACTCCTAGACAACACTGAATTAGTGCTATTATGTCTTCAATAAAACACCAAATATCGTAATTTGTGTATTGAGCTAAGTAGCCTCGAATGACAAGTGGATAAATCATAAGAGTAGGGTAGGAACAATAATATGATGGAGGGTAGACTTAGAACTAATAAACACACAACTTATAAATATGAAGTATGTAGGTACCTATATACAACATACCTTTCCCCCAAGTATACAAAATATATTAAAACTTTAACTTATACTTAAAGTCAACCATTTTGTACTTATTTAAAATATCCAACATTTACATTAAGTATGTCTATTCGATATACATTGAACCCAGCCTTTCATAAGGGCCTTTTGTATGAGATGATAACACTTTACTTTTAATCTTACCCCCAGAATAGCCAGACTCATAATCACTGGGTATACCTAACATCTCCGCCCATTGGTCCGGACTCGGTATTTCAATTATTTCCTCACTTGAGCCCGTACCTTCCATTTCCAAATTAGCCTCTTCATTATTCACTTCTTCCCTCTCTCCTCGGTCTGCATCTTCTGTGAATTTCTTTTTAACCAGTTGGTCGATGTGTCGGTTGACAACGTTACCATCATCAGTTGCAACTTGATAGTTGGATGGCCCTTGCCTTTGAACCACTGTACCAGGCAACCAACGAGGTCCACCACTATAATTTCTATACATCACACTTTGGCCCACATTAGTTTGTCGAGTTACATTATGAGCATTTTTAGTAATCTGTTGATCAGTTCTATTTTGAACACGATTATCCGGATGTATAACATCTAACAAGGTACGTAGACGCCTGTTCATCAAGAGTTCAGAGGGGCTCTTGTTAGTTATTGTGCAAGGTGTTACCCGCAATCCTAGTAGCATTCGAGGAATCTTAACATCCCAAGAGATGCCATCCATTTTGCGCAACTTGTCTTTAACAGTTTGCACCATTCTTTCGGCCAACCCGTTTGTTGCAGGATGATAAGGCGCTGTCTTGATATGTTTTATTTTATCGCGTCCAAAAATTGCTTAACTTCAGCTGAAACAAAGGACGTTCCGTTATCGGAAACCAAACCATGGATAGCAAATAAATTTCTGAGGTGTCTAATAATGACCGTTCCCGCTGTCATATTGTTTACCAAGATCACCTCAGGCCATCTGGAATATGCGTCTACAACGATTAAAATATATTTACCTTGGAAAGGTCCCGCAAAGTCCACATTTATTCGAGACCACGGCTTTGTAGGTGTAATCCACTCAGATTTAGTTTTCGGAGGCATGTGCCGATTTTCAAGACATTTGTTGCATCCGCCTACTAATGCCTCAATATCTTCGTTCAGTTTTGGCCACCAAACATAACTCCTGGCCAGTGATTTCGTTTGGACGATGCCGTTATGTGTTTTATGTAAAGCACGTAGTATCGTTTCACGCAATGAGGGCGGTACCACCACTCGACAACCCAGTAAGATACAATCTTCATGCATAGAGAGTTCCGAACGATGTAACCAGTATGGACGCAGTTCATCATCGGTAACTCTAGCTGGCCAACCGCTTAGTAAATGATGACTGACACGAGATAATAGCCTGTCTCGCTTCGTTGCTAATGCTATTTGGTCAGCATCCACAGGAAAGTCGGTAGGTGTCTCTGCCATCAGCAACACGTCACATAGCTGCTGTTTAGGTTGGTCGGGAACCGGCTGTGGCCATCGGCTCAATCCATCAGCGTGACCAATCTGTTGTCCCGGTTTGTACACAATTTCGTAATTGTGTGACGTCAACAATATTACAATCCTCGTTAGGCGAGGCGACAAGACTGTGGGCATAGGTCGCTTCGGATCGAATATGCCCAATAACGGTTTATGGTCCGTGACTATAGTGAAAGATCTTCCCATTATATAGTTATGAAACTTGCTAACTCCAAATGAAATAGCAGTGGCCTCTTTATCTAATTGTGAGTAACGGCGTTCGTGAATGTGTAGAGTTCTGGAACCCATAGCTACGGGGCGCTCCTGTCCGTCTTCCATAACGTGGGATAATACAGCGCCGACGCCGTATTCTGAGCTGTCGCAGGTGAGTACCAACGGCTTATTTAAATCGTAATGAACGAGCGTCAAGTCAGATGACAGCAACCTTTTAGCCGTGTCAAAGCTCCCTTGCTCCCTGTCTGTCCATTGCCAAGATTGTGTTTTGTCGAGCAACCTATGTAGGGGCTCGAGCATGGTGGCTTTATGAGATACGAACCTCTCATAAAAATTATATAAACCCAAAAACGCTTGTAGCTGTTGAACGTTCTTTGGTTCAGGTGTGTTGACGATAGACTCAACTTTGCTAGGTGCAGGATGAATACCCTCAGCGTCAATGACAAAACCTAGAAACTCTACACGTTCTTTGGCAAACTTACATTTGTTCCGATTGAACCGCAAGCCTGCCTTACCGATGCGCTCCAGTACAGTGTCGAGGCGCTGCGTCATCTCCGACATCGTCCGGCCACTGACGATGACGTCATCTATCAGTACCGCGACGCCAGGAACGCCTGCCAGTAATGCCGTCATCAAGCGCTGGAAAATTCCCGGGCAGGCTTTAACACCAAAAGCCAATCTGTGTACTGAAAATAAACCTTTGCATGTGTTTAAGGTCAATAGCTGTGCTGTGGCGTCTGTGACGACCACCTGTGTATATGCACGGTCAAGGTCGAGTGTCGTGTAAAATTTTCCACCGGCAACCGTAGCAAACACTTCACTTGCAGTCGGCATAGGGTAGGTATCAGACTCGGTAGCCTGATTAACCGTACTACGGTAGTCACCGCAAAGACGAATGTCCCCGTTCCGTTTAGGTATTGGAACAACCGGAGTCGCCCATTCTGAAAAAGTCACAGGGCGAAGTACCCCTTCTCCCACTAGACGATCTATCTCCTTTTCAACTTTGTTTTTTATAGCATAGGGTACAGGACGTGCCTTCAAAAACCTAGGAGTCGCACCTGGTTTCAAATGTATAGTAACAGGGTCCCCTCTGTAAGTACCGAGTCCGTCCCTGAAAACCTCGCTGTGCTTACTTACAATCTGATCGTTCGCAGACATGTCAAGTTCAGATATCATATTAACATTTAGAGTAATACCTAGTGCCTCGAACCAGTTACGTCCCAACAGATTCGGTCCCGAGCCCTTAGCTACAATGATATTCAAAACACACTTAATGTCTTTATACGTATTGTACTTGCACTTGAGTTTGTCCCATCACTGTGACCGGCGAACTATTCCACGTGCACAGGCGGTTGGGTACCACGCACAATGCGCTGCGCGAGCGCACGCGCGTCCACGTCTGCTGGTTCACCAAAGAGAAAGCGGCGCCGGAGTCCACCTCCATCGATACCTGCGCGCCGTCCAGTAGCAGCTTCACCTGGTATGCCGGAACGCGAGAGCTCGTCGTGCTCTCCATGTTATAAATGCCATTAAGCTGCACGTCAGTCTCGTTTTCGGCTAAGTTAATTTTTTCAGCACGACTTTTCTTTTTAGCGGTACATATTCTCTCGATGTGACCCTTCTTCTTACAAAAGTGGCACACGGCGTTAACGAAGCGGCATTCGCCCGCGTGCCGGTCTCCACATCGATAACACAGTCGAACATTTGCTTTCGATTGCACGGCGTTGACGTCCATAGGTTCACATGCCGGCGACACGGCGGCCACTGCCGTCGCGTCGTAGCTGACGGCGGCGCCGATGACGGAGGCGCTCTGCATCATACGAGCGTCCCTGCCCGTACTTTCGGCCGATAGCATAGCATCCACTACGTCATGGTATCGCAAATTATCTTTCTTTAGCAGTTCGTACTGCAAATTGTGATTGTTCATACCGCATACCAATCTGTCACGAAGCATCCTTTCCATGTCCGTAAAGTTACAACCGGCAATGAATCCGCCGCGGAATACATAGCGCAACTCAGAAAAATCATTTTCTGAGTTGCGCTATGTATTCCGCGGCGGATTCATTGTGTATTTGATCGCGCTTATAAAATTTGAACGACACAGAAATCTCATTAGGTTTTGGGCTGTAATGTTTGGTTAGGATCGCTTCAATTTCAATGAATGTTACTTCACTAGACTTTTTAGGTGTAATCAACGCCAGAAGAGTCTCGAACACTTGTACGCCGCACACTGTATAGAAATTTGCTCTTTTAGCCGGATCTGAGACGACGCCATTCGCCTCAAAACAATATTTGTCTGTCGATGTAATTGTCCCAATTATCACATTTCACATTGAACTCATGAAATTTCACTGAGTTACACTCCATTGTCCTGTTTTCTACTCGTCGCCAATATTATGTCTTCAATAAAACACCAAATATCGTAATTTGTGTATTGAGCTAAGTAGCCTCGAATGACAAGTGGATAAATCATAAGAGTAGGGTAGGAACAATAATATGATGGAGGGTAGACTTAGAACTAATAAACACACAACTTATAAATATGAAGTATGTAGGTACCTATATACAACAAGTGCGAAGGCTAAAACCTTTTGAGTTAATTATGTGCAGTGTAAGTAAGTGAACTTAAACTGTAGTGCAAGTGCTGACTTTTATAAAGAACATGTGAATCAAGTGTCTTCCCCTTAACTTATAGTGAGAAACACGTTATTGGACGACTTCTTAATTTTATAGTTACTTAGCAGTTTATGTTATATTAAAATTACTTATTAGCTAATAGGCTAGATTGTAATGTGAATAAAGTATCACCAACTGTGAAACTTTGTGAAGAAAAAAAAAAATTAGTAAAAATCTTTTTAAAACAAGCTTTTATTGAACTAAAAAGTACAAAATAAACCTTACGTAAACAGATAACTTTAATGTTTTCTTAAAAGCTTGAGGCTTATCTTTATGTTTAAGAAGGACGTTCACGCCTCAAGCTTTTAAGAAAACATTAAAGTTATCTGTTTACGTAAGGTTTATTTTGTACTTTTTAGTTCAATAAAAGCTTGTTTTAAAAAGATTTTTACTAATATTTTATTTTGTGTTTTTTAGCATTAGTATTTTGATAAAATGTCTGTTCTGTCACTTTTCACTTGTCTAAACAAATCCAACGAGTTCAACACAACAGGGCTACCTTGTAAAGTTGAGGTTTTCCTGTGGCTACCTTCCGGCACTATCATCACACCCTAGACTACACCTCGGGAAATAGTTTTTGACAAAAGATCTTATTTAGTTGAGGATTTTCTATGACCACTTTCTATGTGTCATCTCTTTTCAGCTCTATCATCAGACCCTGGATACTACTTTGGGCTATAGTTCTAGTCAAGACAAAACCAACTAGTTCAAACTCGATGGTAGTCTAGTTTTTTTTTTGAAGTTCCTATGTTAATCTTCCGGCTCCATCATCAGACCCTGAATTCCATTGAAGTAGTAG
Organism: Conistra vaccinii; assembly: GCA_948150665.1. Lineage (NCBI taxonomy): Eukaryota > Metazoa > Arthropoda > Insecta > Lepidoptera > Noctuidae > Conistra > Conistra vaccinii. The sequence goes on from OX411323.1 coordinate 25,661,604, forward strand.
TAATAGCACATTATACATATCCATGTATAAAATGTCGTGTTTATCCTGTTAATTATTGAGGAATCTCGTCGTCTGGAGTCAATCCCGGGTGCAGCAGCCAGGTCATGTTGTAATTTAGAACGGAATATCATAATTAAATGCGTATATAAAATTTCCTGCTTGTACTGTTGACCGTTGAGAAGTTCCCTCATCTGGAGCCAATCCTGGGTGCAGCAGCCAGATCATGGTGTAATTTAGAACGGACTATCATAATTGAAGGATATATAAAATTTCGTGTCTGTACTGTTGACCGTTCAGGACTTCCCTCGTCTGAAGTCAATCCTGGGTGCAGCAGTCAGATCATGGTGGATTTTAGAACGGTCTATCATAATTAAAGCGTATGTAATATTTCGTGTCTCTACTGTTGCCCGTTGAGGAGTTCCCTCGTCTGAAGTCAGTCCTGGGTGCAGCAGCCAGATCATGCTGTAATTTAGAACGGACTGTAATAATTAAAGCGTATATAAAATTTCCTGTTTGTACTGTTGACCGTTGAAGAGTTCCTTCGTCTGGAGCCAATCCTGGGTGCAGCAGTCAGATCATGGTGGACTTTAGAACGGTCTATCATAATTAAAGCGTATATAATATTTCGTGTCTGTACTATTGACCGTTGAGGAGTTCCCTCATCTGAAGCCCGTCCTGGGTGCAGCAGCCAGATCATGGTGTAATTTAGAACGGACTATCATAATTGAAGGATATATAAAATTTCGTGTCTGCGCTGTTGATCGTTGAGGAGTTCCCTCGCCTGAAGCCAATCCTGGGTGCAACAGCCAAATCATGGTGGAATTTAGATCGGACCGTGATAATAAAATCGTATATAAAATTTCCTGTTTGTACTGTTAACCGTTGAGGAGTTCCCTCGTCTGAAGCCAATCCTGGATGCAGTAGCCAGATCGTGGTGGAATTTAAAACAGACCATTATAATGAAAGCGTATATAAAATTTTGTGTCTGTACTATTGGCCGTTGAGGAGTTCCCTCGTCTGGAGCCAATCCTGGGTAGCCAATCAGGTCATGTTTGTCATAAAAATGTATTGTCATCGGAATTGAACCAACATGTAAAATATCAACTCCATGGAGTTAGAGGAAGTGGTCTTAATTCAGCTTGCAAGAATCCACCTAAACAAACATACTAACTTACATACAAACAAACAAACAAACATTGCAAGTTGAATAAAAGCTTTTAAAAAAAAAAAAAAAATATTATTGACATAATATAATCGACTCTCTACAATGTTTCTGTTTAAAGAGTTGTATAATTGTATTGCAATATGTGGTTAGCTAGCGACCTCGTCAGTAGATCATATATTATTGTTGCCTAACTGTTGATTTATTTTTACTTCGTAGGTCCTAGTTTTTCATAATTATGTGACTTCGAGTTACAGCTTTATTAGATACTAGCTTCTGCCCGCGACTTCGTTCGCGTGGAAGTCGTAAGACACCACAATATACTTTAATAACAGCCACATTTTTATAAAACTTCTCTGTATACTACGTTTGTTGTTTTGTTTTCATATATAGAGAGTCAGGACTGGTGACGCGTGAGCAAGCGACGTACAGTTGTCCGTGTGAGAAGCAGCTTGTCCTGAATTCGACACCTTCAGTGTCTGCCCCTGTGACTTGTTGATAGTCATCGCAAAGCATACGCTCACAGGGAACTGCACGCGCTTAAACTGGAAGGGGTAATTGTGGGGAATTAGTGGTATACGCGGTATAAATACTGTCTCGCCAATGCCACAACCTGTTAGAATTTCCGCCTCGATGATGTTTCTCTGCAAAGACTTGACTTTGAGCCCGGTTCCGTTACACAGCTTCGGCGGAGTTAACTTCCGAAGGAGCATAATCGGGACACCGACCTTTAGCTGGATTATGTGCGCAGGAAGTCCACTTGCCGTTAACGAATTCAAAAATTCTACGGGGTAATGTGTGGCGTCATTTTGCTCCAGAACAGTGTTAATGGAGGTGTATATCACTTCACTGCCTTCGATTTGCGAGAGAATTCTGTTGATCATTTTCGGTCATTAAAATGGCCCGTTCACACACCCAAGAATTCTCTTGGTACGGTATTTGACTGATGTCCCCGTACACCAGACGAAGCAGATCTTCTAAATTGGGAACTACTCTACCAAGAGTTTCTGGTAGGTCAACCTGGCCACTCTCCTCTGGCAGAGTGCCTTCACCTACTTTTAAAAGAACAGCGGAGAATTCTTGAGCATGTGAATTCCCGCCAAGCCGAGCTCGCATGTTGATGGTCAAACGCAGTCTATGAACTTGCGACCATAGAGTCGACCTTTTCAGCGAAGCAATCACCTCGTCAGCCCTAGTTCCTCGCTTCACGACAGGTAGTTTTTGCCAGAAATCGCCACTAAAAAGAATTGTGACACCACCCATCATGTTTTGGTTCCTGCGGATGTCCTGCAGGGTTCTGTTTACAGCTTCCACTGCTTTCCTATTTGCCATAGTACATTCATCCCATACGATGAAAGCGCAATCTCTAAGCACGCGCCCCTTGTCACTGTTGCGTGACACCCCACAAACAGGCGTTTCGTTGCTCTCTAAATCGATGGGAACCTTAAACATGGCGTGCGCTGTTATGCCACCAGGAAGCAGTGTGGCAGCGATTCCGGAAGACGCTACTGCGATTGCAATCTTGCCTTGCCTCCTGACCTCTGCAAGGATACCAGTGGTAATAAATGTTTTTCCTGTTCCGCTAGGAGCATCCAAGAAAAACATTTTACCGTGACTGAGCCCAACGCTTTGGAGAACGGTGTTGAAAATGTCCCTTTGCTCTGAGGTGAACAAAGAGACGTGGTCATTCACGATGGTATTCATTGCGCCCGGATCGTAATTAGTTTCGGCGGCGTATTCCCGATTTCCACGGTCTTGATGTGCCAATGGTTGCGGAGCTGGTAACCCATACTCTATCAGTGGATTGCCACCTATGGAAATTACCACGTCTTGAGGTGAATCAAGACAACTGTTTAGAACGCGTTCGTCATTTTGTTCAAAGTCAGTTTCAGTACGCGCCGCAAAGTTCGTAAAAAGTCCTCGGCTAGATGATGCCGATATTTCCCTCCCACAACAGATTTTTTTTAATGGAAAAACTGTCAGTAATTCAAAATTATTCCTCAGAAGAAGAAGAGAATCCTCAGAGAATTATTCCTTACTTATCTGGCGTTGGAAAAATCGGCCCTTAGTCGATTTTTATAACAGTTGGTAAATAATTCTAGCTGGTACACACGCAGCGACTTTAATTTACATATATACTTTACTCACGCCTTCTTCCCATAAGGGTAGGCAGAAACTACAGAACGCCTCCTGCTACAACGGTGGATTTTAACTGAATTATTTAATACAATTATAATTATAATTCTTTACTTAATTTGACCTTACATAAACGAAAAGATGGCGGCATACGATTAGTTCCGATTTGAACCGTGCGCAGAATTATCTTGCAAGTACTCTATGTACTATATGAATACCAGGTAACTTATTTAAAATATTTGTCGACGAATTCCTATCTTGTCGCCGTTATGACGTTAATCATAAGGTTTTAATTGCAATAACTAAAAGGAATTCGTGAAATAGTTAAACTATAAATAAATCGGTCAAGTGCGAGTTGGACTCGCACACGAAGGGTTCCATACCATGTCGTACAAGATTTAACACTATGCATTTTTGTAATACTTTCGTAAAGGTAACAACAGAGGCGCTTTAAAAAAACATAAAAATTTGTAAAGAAATTGTCTAATTTTAATGGAAAAATGTTGTTGTGTTAAATTATAGGTGTAGAAGTTTATTTCATTTATTTTACTAACATACATTAACTAAAGTCAAAGTTATTTATTTGCTACTAACATAGTATTAGTAGGTATAAATAGGTATATGTGGTAGGTAAGCAGGTAGATATGTAGGGTAGGTAGGTTAGGTTAAGTAGCAGTTAGGGTAGGTAGGTAGGGTAGGTAATTAGGTAGAAATAGGTAATTAGGAAAGGTTGGTGCGCTGTAGAGTAAGTAAGTACTTAGTGCTAACCGTGCGAAGCCGGGCCGGGTAAAGCTAGTTACTTATAAATAAAAGGATTTCTCTTGCTACATCAGACTATATTGTACAAAATAGAATATAAGTAGTACACCAAATTTTAATTACAACATTCCGTCAATACAGGTATTTATTTACGTAATTTTTGATAGTCATAATTCAAATTCAAATTCAAAAGTCATTTATTCAAACTAGGCTGAGAATAGCACTTTTCGAACGTCAAAATTACATAAGACAGTCCCCCAAAAACGCCCGCCCTTCACCACTTCCTAGTGCTTTTGCTGGAAAGAAGAAGTGGCGCAACAAACTCCCCAGCAGCGCAGCTGTCTGTTCAGTTAGAAAAAAAACTTGATTCTATACAATAGTATGCAAATATTTTACATTACTCAACACAAAACATTAAATAAAATATATTTGCCATAATGACAGCTAGCACACGCCAATGTACCAACAAAAAAAAAAATCGAAATATCTAAACTCAAGCGAAAATAAAAATAATTTTTACACATCCCATCGGACTATGAGAGTGAGGGAAGAGAGAGTGCACTCGTGTCTGCGCATACACTTGTGCACTATAATATCTCCCACGCCGAAGGCTCTCCATTGAGATTGGCCGCCGTGGCTGAATATTTTTACACAAATAAGTTTTCTCAATATGAAATTGTATCCACAACGGTTTAAGGTAACTGAATAGTACCCTGTATGTACCACCATTCATTTCAATGTTACTGAATATTATTGTCTATTGGAGTGTAGTTTTAACATGAGATACACCTCAGAGTAATAACTAAAGCTCTGAGAGGTACACACATCAACACCGTCTAGGGATACTTTGAAAAAAGTCGATAAAGTTCTTAAACTCAAAAAATACTGGCCGGTTTTAAAATCTTTTGAAGAGAGCTTATTTTGTAGACCTTTTTGGATGATCAAAATTTAAATGATCGAAATAGTATATGCTGCCATGATAGTAGGTACTTACTAATTCCATGTCATTACTCCGACTAGTAAATAGTTATCTGTGGAATTTATATCGCATAATATTAGCATGAAATACAAAATATTATTTTTAAGTTGCAGTAAGTCGCCCATATTATATAAAATACGTTATTAATCGGCGTTTTTAGTATTTGTTGATTATAAACAGTATATGGTACATGATACACACAAGTTTCAAATTCCTAATTTGTTTAGTTGTTAAGATAGAGCTCGTACAAAAAGGGTCTAAAACAGACAACTTCTGCGGCCCCCTAATTCATCATTTTTGAAGATAAAAACAAATAATAATTATATTTATTTTCTACTTGATGAGCTCTAGAGACTGGCAACACTGGCCGTGTTTACTAGACCTGCGTATTTAAAATTTGTTATTTAATATAAAATACATTCTTATTGACTTAAAAGTAGTGGAACTCAGTGCAATAACTATAATTTACAAGTGACATTATTGGTGACTGTTAACGACAAGTGAATTTATAAAATAAACCAACAATATTATGTGACGGTTCAAAACGCTTCACAAACAATAATACAGTGTTACAACAACAAATCACTACAACATCATCCTATTGTGTATCAAATAGTGAACATGAGTGCAGTTTTATATAAAAAATAGTGCAATAATTACTAAAACGAAAATATTAATACCGTTATGAGAAATATTTTTTAAAATTGACCTTTGCACTCTAATTAATGTTCGACAACTAGCGCCAGTACGGCACCGTGCGCTCAGTAGACGAACCAATATAGTACTGCTACTTGACGCCAGTGGGCGCAAAACAAGCGATTAGGGATACCACTTAAAAAATATTATAAGACTTGGTAGAAAATAAATAATTTTTGGGACACTTCGCATGTAATTTGTGAGGAGTCATTATTCTAAGGTGATATCATACCAGTATAATATGCTTCATCGATTTTGTGTCAACAACATCTAGCGGCAAAAGGGAAAAGCTATTATATACAACCTTACAAGTCCATTATCTTTTGGACCTTTTTGCTCCGCACCTCAACAACACTATAAAATGGATTCAGAGAGCAATAACATAACATACCGTCAACCATACAGAACGAGCTCATTAACTGACATATCTAATTTAACAGATAATAATGAGAAAACTTTATTCGATACAACAATGATGAGCTTACCAGACAGCTTTAACAACAATAGCGGAGTCATATGTGAGCTTACCGAACAAAACAAAACACTAAAGAATCAATTATTGAGCGCACAACAAGAAATAGAAAATTTAAATATTGAAAACTTTCGTCTCAAATCAGATTTACAAAATATGATAAAAACTATTAACACTTATAAGAAAATATGCTCGACACCTGAGAAAAAATGTGTAACACCGACACGCAAAAACAAAACACTACACCAACAAGTAAACTCAACAAGTTCCCTAAATCAGGAATGCGAATCGCAACGCAACAACTACAATAAAGAGACACAAGCTACCCAGACGCCAATTAAATTAAAAGAGACATCTACGCAACGCTACGAACATAATAATAAAGAGACACAAACCACTGATAGCCGTACTCAGACGCCAAATAAAGTAAAAGAGGTATCAACTTCTAGAGAGCAGATTTCAAACATAGTATCGAATCCTAAACAAAAAAATAAACTGTGTATTCTGAGTTGTAACACAATAAGGGGATCCTCGTCAACAATTGAAGAAGTTTTCGCCGATTACTTCGACTACTGTCACTACATAATGCCCAACAGCACCACGATACGGCTTGTAACTAATATCGAACAAAAATTAAAAGACTTCACCCTAAACGACTATTGCTTGCTTTTCATTGGAGAAAATGATATAAAAGAGGAGAGCAACTATATAAATTTAATAAAGACAATAAACGAATCTCTCCGAAAAGTTACACACACCAACATAATTATCTGTCTCCCTACATATATAACAGGAGCGCCGATATACAACTTTAAAATTGACATGTTTAACAATCTACTTTACCTAGACATACAACATCATGAGTACGCATACATCTTCGACAGCAATAGTAAGTTATCACATGAGATGTTTTCTTACTCTACAGGCAAAATCAATAAATACGGAATGAGAAATATATTTGACAACATTATGAGTAACATACTAGTCGATTTACATATATTTGGTCAGATCAACGTACAGAATAATAGTAACATACAAGAAAGTGATTCCAACAGTAAAGAAAAAAACGCAAGCCAAAAGGAAAATTCAATGTTTTTTCGTCTACAATAACATATACGTCCTACACCAAAATATTGCCGGACTTCTAAACAAAAGTGACATCCTCAATGTCTGTCTGGACGAGTTGCAAAGTGAGAAAAAACCTATCGATGTTGTATGTATTACGGAACATTTTATGACGCCTGAGCAAGAAGAAATATTAAATATACCTAACTATAACATAGCTATAAGTTTCTCAAGAGAATGTAAAAGAGGTGGTGCATGTATATTAACAAAAATTGGACATCACTATAAAGTGGTAAACTTAAACAATTATTGTATAAAAAATTTGATTGAATGTTGTGCAATTGAATTAACCGAACATGGTATTATTGTTGTGTGTATATATAGGGTTCCAAATTCCGACTTAAAGACATTTTATGACAAATTAGAAAATATTCTTCATCTAATATGCATTCAACGTAATAAAAAGATTATCGTTTGTGGGGACTTCAACATAAATACATTAAAAAGAAATAAGCAGACCCTAGATTTTGAATACATCCTTTTATGCTATAATTTACAATTGCAATTCTCTCAACCCACTAGAATAAGCAGTGGGACATGTTTGGATAATTTCGCGCACAATATCAGAGGTTGCAAGGGGGAAATTATTGAATTTGGACTGTCAGACCACACCACACAGGTTTTAAAATGCCCAGTCAAAAAAACGTGTGCTATTAAATCATGGCGTATTAGACGAAGAAACTATTGCCAAGAATATTTGGATAAATTTAAAAATTGTATTAAAATTCTCTCATTCTCAGACATTTACAATACTTCGGACCCTAACGAGGCTTATGACTGTTTCTTGGATTTATTTCAATGCTTTTACGATCTCTGTTTTCCTTACCAAACTATTACAAAGTCATTAACTAAAAAATCTAAGTGGATCTCAAAGGGAATAAAAAAATGCAGTAAAAGGAAACGTGTGCTTCTGTGGCAATACAGAAGTAAGCCCATTAGCAAAAACAAAAATGCATTCAAAGCATATTCTAATAGACTTAAAAAAATTATAACATTGACACAAAAATCTCAAAATAACTATTTTATCAAAACATCACAAAATAAATCTAAAGCGACATGGACCGTAATTAACAAGAATAAAGCCTACTTCCCCAAAGAACCTATAACTGAAATAAAAACTGACGCAAAGATGGTTACGAATCCTACTGAAATAGCAAACTGCTTCAACGAATATTATATTAATCAAGTATCTAATTCAAATCATAGAATAACACAAGAAATCCCCATTCATTCAAACACTTTGAAGTCTTTATTTATGGAACCAACTTTGCCACATGACATCATGAATCATATTAGGTCTCTTAGGGATACAAACAGTGTAGGTAGTGATGGAATATGCACAAAAGTCATAAAAGCAGTCGCTCAATACATAGCTCCACATCTTAGTTACATTGTCAATTTATGTATTGAGAATGGTATCTTCCCTGAGAAGCTTAAAACCTCTATAGTTACTCCACTATACAAAAAGCAAGATAAATGTGAAATGAAAAATTATAGACCTATTGCTTTAATACCTATATTTTCAAAATTATTTGAAAGAGTCATATATAAAGCACTTTATACATACCTCGAGAAATCAAATATTCTAGTGAATGAACAGAAAGGATTTCGAAAGAACAGAACAATTAACATGGCTATCCATGATCTGATACACCCTATCATATCAAATGTGGATGAAAGAAATGCCGTATGTGCTATATATATGGACCTCACAAAGGCTTTTGACTATGTAGATTATAAGATACTATTAAACAAATTAGGAAAATATGGTATAAGAGGCAACATTTTAAATCTTATTGAATCTTACTTACACAACAGAAAGCAGATTTTAGAAATAACTAGAATATGTCCACGCACTGGATACGAAAGGACATACAGATCTAGTAGTAGGATAATTAAATATGGAGTCCCACAAGGCAGTGTGTTAGGACCTCCACTATTCTTAACTTACATAAATGATCTACCAAGAGAAATAAAGCATCCTATGGTACTATTTGCTGACGACAGCACGGTAGTAGTAAAATGTGACGATCCTAATACATACGAAGCAGAGATAAATTTGACATTGAATAAAATAATTACTTGGCTAAATAATAATAATCTTGTTATAAATCTTGAAAAGACTAAAATAATGCATTTTTATCAGAGGATTCCTAATATAAATCTTGACATTAACTATTTGGGGACTAAAATAGAGTCAGGAACTATGACCAGATTTCTTGGTGTTATTATAGATAATAACTTGTCCTGGAAACCGCAAACGGACGTTATTTGTAAAAAAATTAATAAATTTGCATATGCACTGTACAAACTGGCTAGAATTGTAAGGCTAGAATCTCTTTTAATGGCTTACCATGGTTATGTTGCATCCACATTAAGATATGGCATTATATATTGGGGCAATTCAGTTAATAAAGAGTATGTCTTCAAAGCCCAAAAAAGATGCATCAGAGCTATGTGTGGGTTACAAAGCACTGACAGCTGTCAACCTCTATTTAAAAGCCTCAAAATCTTAACTTTACCTTCACTGTATATTTATGAAGTTAATATATTTGTTAAAACAAACATCTCCCTTTATGAAATAGCTTTTAAAAGCCATTATAGGAAACTACGTGATAAAGATATGTTAGAGCTTAAAGTACCATATGCACGTACGGCTCCAATGAGGAAAAGCTTTTTTTATATGGCCCAAAGAATATTCAATAAGTTACCTTGCTCGATAAAAAGATTAAACTTAGTAAATTTCAAGAGTAAATTACGTAACATATTAGTCCAGAAATGCTACTACTGTCTCAGTGACTATTTTAATGACAGTTCTTTGACATTATAATATTTGTATACTCGTAACATGACTATCTATGTAAGACATAATTCTGTGGACAATGTCAATTTGATATTTTGTTTTGTTTATTTTCTTAGCAGTAACTTATTGACATTATAATTATTTATTATTGACATTATTGCATTTTGTTAAATATTTTCATTACTTAGCTGACATTACCTATTGCATTTTAACAAAATACTTATACAAAATAAAAAAAATAAAAATTGACTTTGTTACTACTGAATTATAATTTAATTTACTTAATTGGCGAAAGCCTCCTATAAATGTATATTTGTACGCCAAATGGCAAAACATAGAGAAACTATAATAATAACAATTGTAACATCTTGCACACTGTTGTAACCTATGTTTACAAATAAAGAATATTGATTGATTGATTGATAGACAATGATACCCCACATGCCAGGGTCAGATTATTTTTTTTTTCAAAATTTAATTTTTTGTATGGCGACCCCCCTTTAATTTTTAATTTTATTATTTGTTGCTTTTGCGGCAATAGAAATGCTCAATCTGTGAAATTTTCAACTGCCTACCTATTACGGTTCATGAGATAGAGCTCGCTGACAGACAGACGGACAGCAGAGGCTTATGAATAGGGTTTCGTTTGTCACCCTTCGGGTACGGAACCCTAAAAAAGCAAACTGTCAAAGGCGAGTGGTGTCGTTTTTAGGTTTTCTTTCAATATTTTTCGGCTTCATTTCATCCTTTTCAATATAAATATAATTTAAAATACTAAAAAAATATTAAAAACATGCATTACAAAAAAATAAATGAATTTAAAAAAAAACCAAGAATCGGGGTTCGAACTCATAACCACAGGTTTACAAACCAATCGTCCTGCCGCTTAGCTATTTGTTTTGTTGAAAATTAGGTAAAATAGCCGTTCTTATATTTCATTATTGGCTGCTAAGCTCCATAAAGGTATAGCGTGATGATAATCATTTAAAATGTTAAATCGGTAACTACCTGCAATATCCTAACCTTTTGGCGCACCCATTTACAATTTTGCGGAGAAAAATACGAACATAATGTAATATTGTTCAGCCCCCATAGCAAAGAGCGTGATAGTATGTACCCTACCATTTGACCAGACTTATAGGGAATATCTATGCAAAATTTTAACAGAATCTTTCCAGTAGAATTTGCGTGATGCTGGAACATACATACAGACAAACAGACAAACAGACCAAAATTCTAAAAACTATATTTTCGGCATTAGAATCGATCCCAGACCCCGTAGCAATTACTTTTTTTCAAAAATATTCAATGTACAGTTTTGACCTCGCTACGATTTTATTATATGTATAGATATGTAAGCGGGCACGCCCTAGGCTTTATAATTCGGGTATTAAGTTCTGTTTACGTTTTTAGTTTTTTAGTTTTTATTTTTGCTTGAGTTTAGATTTCGATGTTTTTTGTTGGTATATTGGTGTGCTAGCTGTCATTATGGCAAATACATAATTGTTCGGGGTTGGGGTGAGATTAAGATAAACTAAGATTAAAGATTATAAAGATTGCTATATTTCAGTAATACTAAAGGGATAACGATTAAAACTAATGAGGTGAATAGGATGAGATTGAGTCGCGCCCGATATGCTGTCCGAAAGCGTACTGACTATATTACTTAAGTAATACATAAATATTCAAGGCATAGTGCGCGGTGTCGCGATTACGCTGACATGTTATAATTGTTCGGTGATTGACCTGAACATTAATATATATTTTATTTAATGTTTTTTTTTTTCTAACTGAACAGACAGCTGTGCTGCTGGGGAGTTTGTTGCGCCACTTTTTCTTCCCAGCAAAAGCACTAGGAAGTGGTGAAGGGCGGGCGTTTTTGGGGTCTTGTCTCTGTCTTATGTAATTTTGACGTTCGAAAAGATTTTTGAATTTTTGCTATGGTTACTATGGTTTCCTTCTTGTCTGTTTTTATTTGCTGTAACTCCTCAATGTACAAATGTGTGTAAATATTTAAATAAATATCTATTTTAACCTATTGTACGCCAGAGCATAAATGCAAGCGCGTGGCCTGTACGCCAACGACACATATATGTGACAAAAATGCACATATTCGAGTCGCTGGCGTACAGGGCACGCGCTTGCTTGTCATGTCCTATTTATGACTACGGCGTTCAAAAGGTAAGCCAATAATGAATAGGCGCAATAATAAACAGGTTTACACGGGAGCAGGGATCAGCACAGCCGCCGACATCCCCGACTACCGAGGGCCGCACGGAGTGTGGACGCGGCTGCAGCGCGGCGAGACTGTCGGGTGAGTGCCAGCTAGCCCGCCCGGCCGGCACAGCGTCACGTGTAGAGAGGCGGCACTGTTCGTGTGTGTGTGTGTGCAGGCGGGTGGAGGTGTCGCGCGCGCAACCCACTTTCACGCACATGGCGCTGACAGCCCTGTGGGCGCGCGGCGCGCTCAAGTTCGTGGTGTCGCAGAACTGCGACGGGCTGCACCTGCGCGCTGGCTTGCCGCGCCGCGCGCTAGCCGAGCTGCACGGTGACATGTTCGTGGAGCTATGCGCGCCCTGTCGCCGCGTGTACCTGCGCGCCTTCGACACCACGGAGCGCACGGCGCGCCACGCCCACGGCACGCGCCGGCTGTGCCACGCGTGCGGCCAGGAGCTGCGCGACTCCATCGTGCACTTCGGCGAGCGCGGCCGCGCCGCCTGGCCGCTCAACTGGGCCGGCGCTCTGCGCCACGCCGCTCGCGCCGACGTCGTGCTGTGTCTGGGCTCCAGCCTCAAGGTGCTGCGCCGCTACCCGCGCCTGTGGCGCATGCAGAGCGCGCCGCGCGCTCGCCCCGCGCTCTACATCGTCAACCTGCAGTGGACGCCCAAGGACTCGGTGGCGGCGCTCAAGATCAACGCGCGGTGCGACGCCGTCATGCAGCAGGTGGCGCGGCGCCTGCGCCTGCGCGTGCCGCGCTACCGCGGGGCGCTGGACCCCGTGCTGGCGCACGCCGAGCCGCTGGCCGAGCCCGAGGCGCACACCACGCGCCGCCCGCCGCTCACCGCGCCGCGCTCGCCGCCCGCCGCCGCCGAGCACTGGGAGCCGTCGTCGCCGTCCGCCTCCGACTCGGACGAGGAGCTGCCGCTGCGCCACCTGGCGGCGCGCCTGCGCGGCCCGTGCGACTCCGCGCCGCGTACACCCAGCCCGCCAGTCTCCGGCGTGCCCGGCTCCTCGCCGGGTGGACTGCACGCTCCGGGCTCGGCGGACCTCTTGCACTCCTTTCAGGTAAGGGGTCTTCGCTACTCGGTGTCGCCTCGGTCAACTCCACCGTCAGTTAGCTGTGCTTCTGTTTGAAGTGGCTCGTCTTTTTCCAGGTCAACATGCTCTCCGGTGAAGCCACAATCCTCTTGCGCGCCGAGCACGCGCGGCCGCCCGCGCCGCCCTGCACGTTCCCGGCGCGGGCGCGCTCGCCGCTGCGCTGTCGCACGGCGGACCTGCGGAGGTTCCGGATGGCGAGGCGGCCCCCGGACACGCCGTGCACGGTGAACGGACACGGGCCCCCAGGAATCGCGGCCGACACGAGACCCGCTCCCGACGCGCTCGCCAACGGCACCGCCGGCCTGGGCTCGAGGCTGAGGCGCCTGCTCGAGTACGAGCCGCGCATCGACATGCCCGAGAACGTCAAGACGATCCCGGCGGAGCTGCGCCCGAAGCTCGAGGACGACGCGAAGGTGCTCAAGATGGAGCCGAAGGCCGAGCCCGTGGACTTGCCCAAGGAGGAAGCCAGCTCGTCGGACTCGGGCGCCTCGGGCGCGGGCGCGCTGGCGGCGGGCTCGCTGGCGGCCGCCATCATCCGGCGCGCCGTGCTGCTGTGCCGCGCCTCGCTGTACCCCGGCCTGCACACCATCATCGCGCCGCCCTGCCGGCCGCCCTGCCGGCCGCCCTGCCGGCCGCCCGCGCCGCCGCCCGACTGCGCGTGGTGCGCGCGGCACTTCGCGGCGCGGCGCTGCCTGTGGTACGGGCCCGCGCGCGAGCCGGCGCCGGCCGCGCGCGCCTGGCGCCGCGCGCGCGGGCGGCGCTACCTGTGCGCGTGCTGCGGCGCGCAAGAGTCGCCGCCGCGCCAGCCCGACGCCGCGCAGGACGACGGCGGCTGGTACGGCAAGGGGTACCGCAAGGGCCGGCGGCGGCGCCGGTAGCGCGAGCCGGACGCCCGGCCGTCCGGGCCGGGCGTCGCCGTGTCCGAGCCGCGGCGCCGCTGACTGCGCCGCCGGTGGCGCACTTCTGTGTAAATACTAGTGTTCCGGTATAAGCAACGGCGCGGCGACGCGCGAAACTGACGAAAGTATTGTGGTTTTATAAAGTTAATTTATTACGAAACATACTGATATAATATGCAGTGTGCCTACCGAATGAGATCAAATCGTAAACGTAAATACATTTTTATTATGACGACGAGGGTGTCGCTACACCGTCGTCGTCATAATAAAAATGAAGCAAAATAATTATGAAATTAATATTACCTTTGAATGGTTGTGATGTAATGCTTACAAGTAAATAATAAGCGCCGCGAGAGCTGGCGTGGCCCGCGTGTGCTCTGCGAGCGCGCGACGACGCCGGTCGCGCGCAGAGCCGCTCGTCTCGAACTGAGCCGGCCTTCCTCTGTGATGGCCCGGTCATGAGAAGTTGTAACGACACAATGGCACGCTGGCTACTCGCATACTCGTGCAAGTTACAACAATAAGTATTTGCAGCTTATTGTGTTGTAGACTGTAGAGTCACAATTTGCGAAGTCACAAACATATTTTAGGTTAAAATTAGTTGTCTATTAAAAATGTAGTCTTTTGAACTGAAATGTGTGTAATGTTGGACTGTTAATAATGATTGTAAATCGAGCGCAACACAATCTAATATAATAAATACGCTATAATTAAAATGTACGATTTGCTTGTTTATTTTATTGCGTATTGTTAATTTTTGCTGTGTTGCGGTCGATCGATGACGGTCATAGTTTTGTATTGTAATGATTGACAATAAGGCCACTGCAGCGGCGAGTGCGGTGACCGGTCAGAGTGGGCTCGCTGTCGACATCGCCACAGATCGCTGCTCACTGCTCTGTAGGCAAGTTCTCATACTCGTATGAGAGGCTGACACAGAGTCGGCGGTGGGCGGTGGCATGTTGTTCACAATGTGTAATTGTAAGTTTTTTTATTGAACTAATGAATAATGGTCTAATTTAATAGTGAAATATTAATTGTGTGATGTCAGATATTGTGTGAATGTCGATGATTGATATTTGAAATTATAATTAATTGTAAACGAATAAATTTGAACAATGCGTTATGTGTATAATTTAGTTGTTTGCCATTCTACTCGCCTGTCACGTGGAGCCGCGAGTGAGCCGCCGCGGCCGGCCGGCGACGTGCGTGGTGGATGGTGGGACAGGACGGAATTATACTTTTGCCATTTGACTACAGACAGAACCCGCAAAAAAGATGAGATGATGATCAGGGCAGCTGGCCCCCCTGGATTTTGTATGCCTAAGTTACCTAAGTACTGGTTGTCGATAAAAGTTATGTTACAGACACGCTAAGACCTTGTCCAGAAGGGACGAATTCGCCGCGAAACGTTATGCGCGAATTCATTCGCGCGTTAACGAGATACTAGGCGCCAATACATCGCGTCCACAAGCATCGCGCGATTTCAAAATACGCGCGTAAATCGCGTGCAGTTCGCCAGACTCTCGACTCGCGCCTGATTCGCGCGCACTAGAGACTCCTTGTTGCGTCCAGTTGACGCGCGAACTCCAGAGCGAATGCACGTATCCAGGGAAATGGAGCGCCAAAATTTTGATAATTGTATTTGAATTGTTTATAGTCCCCAAATGCTCGCGCGTAGGTACGCTCTTTCTGGGCGAAACGGTCGCGCGTGATACGCACGAGAGAATCGCGGCGAATTCGCCCTTTCTGAACAAGCTCTAACGGTGTGTCCTGCGTGAGCGACGAATACGACGCGACACGACACGATGCAATGGTTCGTGCCGTGGTGTCGCGTGTGGTCACCCTCAAAGCAAATACGTCGCGTCGCATCGTATTCGTCGCTCACGCAGGACACCCCGTAAGGGTCGGGCCACACCTGCCGAACGTTCCGCGGCGGAACGCTCCGTCGCGACATATTTCTATGGACGTAACGTTCGGCTGATGTGTCATAGGTAACTTGAAAAACATTAGGAGCGTATTCAACCGCACGTTCCGCGGCGGAACGTTCCGTCGCGTCATGTTTGCTTGCATTTCTATGGACGTAACGTTCGGCTGATGTGTCATAGGTAACTTGAAAAACATTAGGAGCGTATTCAACCAAACCTTCCGCCGCGGAACGTTAGGCAGGTGTGGCGCGACCCTAAAATAAGACTAAGGGTCGGGCCACACCTGCCGAACGTTCCGCGACGGAACGTTCGGTTGACTACGCTCCTAATGTTTTTCAAGTTACCTATGACACATCAGCCGAACGTTACGTCCATAGAAATTTGACGCGACGGAGCGTTACGCCGCGGAACGTTCGGCAGGTGTGGCGCTAGGCTTACAATTACAATATAATTAAGCATTCATTTTTGGAAAAAACTGTCCTGCGCGGCCTTTCATGTTCTACCTATACATATGCAAGGGCGTCGCCAGCCGATGGCCCAGGGGGGGGCAAGTTGATAAGAAGGATGGGAGAAGTATGATTTGTAGGTAGAGTCGTAGAGTCAAGAGCAATTAAAGCTTTACACTTGTGCGAGTTTGACCTCTCGGCGCGGCGCACAATGGAGCCAAAATTGATGCTGGTAGACATTTGATTTTTGACAAATCAGTTTCAACTCGGTAGTCCCGATAGGAACTGAGAAAAATAATAATTTCCATTTTCAATGTGTGGATTGGAAACGGGCCTTTCGGGGGACATTTTTTACAAAACTATTCAGAACTGTAGAGCTGAAACGGTGAAACCTAATAGGTATTATGACTCGGACCAGTGACGTTGCGTGCCTTGGCGGGGCCCCGTATAAAAATTTGTTTGGGGGCCCTTATGAAGCTTAAAGATTTCTCACAAAAAAGAAAAAAAATGTTTGCATAAAATTAAAGGCACTTTTTTATGACCCCCTCAGTCCTCCCTTTTCTGTTTACTTTTTCTTTTCGTAGCTCCGCTAATCTGTTTTCCTTTCACTTATTGTTTTTTTACAAATCACTACTAATACTACTAAACCAGAAGAACAATAATGCATTACATTGTAATTAGAGCATGCAATATTCGTCTGATTTTTGTATTCGAGTTTTTCGAATATTTACTCACAAACTATTCGAATAATTCGAGTTTTTCGATTTTTTCGAATATTTTGTGTTTCGGATAATTTATTATTAAAACATCAAGTATTTTAATTAGTTTTTATTTTAATTATAAACTTCATTCAAACAACACAAATTAAGGAAAAAAATACCATATTTATTTTTTTATTTAAGTAGAAAGATCGAAGGAAACTGAGCGCGTCTAACGTATCGTCGTTAAAAGAACAACGTAAATGGTTACAAAAAAACTTGTTCGCTGAAAATACGCGTTCGGGCTCTACACTGGTTGCGGAGATGGACAGTAGAAATTTGTACGCCTGTGACAAATGAACTGGTTTAGGACCCCCACGATCAAACTGTTGTGCCAATTCTACACGCAAAAATGTTTTTATTACATTTATTAAAAAAGACGTAGTTTAATCCTCGTAAACAGGGACCAAAATAGCTTTTTAATCCCTAGGGACTAAAAGTGATTTGAATTTGGAATGTAGATATTGTTAGTAAAAGTTCTAGTCACCAAAGAGATCAATCACGAACATTGTATGAATAAGTAACAGGCTGGCAAGAGAGAGAGAAAGTGTGAAAATTAAAATTAAAATCCAAGATGGGATGCGAAAATTTTAAAAATTTTCGGCATGGGTATCGTTTTCATAGTTTTTGAGGGTGGTAAAGCCGATACTGAGGTCAAAATGTAAATCCAAGATGTCGGCCGTTTTTCTTTGTCATAAAATTTTTGTTTTGTGTTAAAATCATACGTGAGTAGGAAATTCGTTCCTGATAGGGGTCGGACCGCACACGTTTATTTTCTCATAGAGGGTGATAAAAAGTAGAGTGTTCACCTCGGGAGCAACACTATTTTAAGCTCGAGTGATGTACTTTGAATCCCTCGCTGTGCTCAGGATTCTACTTACTACTCTAGAATCCTGAGCGTAGCGAGGGATTCAGAAACACTCTCGCCTTAAAAATTGTTGTTTGCTCCCTTGGCAAACAATCTACTATTCTAGATCTTCGTTCGAAACCAGTCGGCTAGTAGAAATGGTAGCTCTATTTTGTAAAGATTCTTGAACCTTTTCTTTCAATTGCTCTTTGATAGATTTTGTCAAGTTCTCGTTATTTGCATTTTGCTGCTGTCTGCTTATTTCGCTCAATATTACATCATCCTCCTCATCATCAGTATTTTGTTGGTTTAAGTCATCGCAAAGAAAGAAGCCATAAGAATAAAAAAAACAACCATTCAAACAAATAACATTATTCGTAAAATTCGTAAAACTCGAATACTTAGTCTTCTAGTATTCGAATAGTAAAAAAGGCGAATACTCGAATAAAACGAATACTCGAATACTCGAATAGCATGCCCTAATTGTAATACAATACAAACAATTGATTTTTTGCTCTCCGTGGTTTATCATCGTATGTACGGTCGCGGTCATAAGTGCAGTACCAGTTTTACAAAGTATCGCATCGTAACTCGTAGCACTTGAGACCTTCTTGTAATAAGGCATTCCACACATACACACCTGTATTGCACTCTCTCATCATGAACCAAATAGAAAGAGCGCGGTATATAGGTAACAGTTTTCCTTAGTTCGTAGGCTTATCACGCCCCGTTGTCTTTTTCTGATTATAGCAATTAGAAGAAGACAGCGAATGTCGAGGAATGAGTAAGTATCATTAATACAAAATTTTAAACTAGTCAACATAAAAATTGAGGGTAGATTTGAAACAAAATTTATTTACTGGCTGTAATTAATTCGTATGACGTTTTTATATGGTGAACTTAGTTACGGGCGTTTGTGTTATTGCTATTAGTGGTTTTTAGTTTGAAGATTTTATTCAAAATGCAATTAAATATAAATGATGAAGCCAGGGCGAATATTGTAGCCTTGCATAACAATGGGTTTAATTTTTATCTGAAATATCCAATGAAAGCGGTTTACTTATGTGTAAGTTATTTTGTTGTGATTGATTCTATTTGTTAATCTCTTAAGTGGTGGTTCAAAATGAGTAATAAGGCCAAAAAGGAGGAGGTTCTCAATTCGGCAGGTATGTTTTTTTTTTTCTATGTATGTACATCGATTACGCCGCGGTTAATGGACCGATTCGCGTGATTCTTTTTTTGTTCGACGCGAAATAGATGCCAGGTGGTCCCTTAAAAGTTTCTTTCAGTTTGGTCTAGTAGTTTTTATTTTATAAGCATTATTGTTATTTGGACGATGTCATTTTGACGATACTTTGTATATTAGTATGTCGATAACTTTATAACATTTCTAATCCGATTTGCGTAATTCTTTTTTTGTTCGTTAGGGTACATATTCAAGTTGGTACCCTGGTCATCTAGTCAACATAATTATGATGATGGGATCCCAAGGAAATCGAGAAGAACACTCAATTTATAAGCATATAACTGTTACGTTTCAGAGAATATCATACAGTTTGTTCAATTATTTGCGTTTGATGATGATTTCCTATGGATTAGCTGATGATGGAAGGTACAACTCCTCAAAGGTTAGGAGTTCAGAGAAAATTCTTTCAAAATTATACGTACATTATTCCTTGAGGCTATTAGGTTGACCTTGAAGGTAAATCTCATTAACGTTTAGGTTTAATAGTGTTAAATGATGTGCTGTGATTGTTAAATAAATAATAAGCGAACACTTCACATCATAGCCTACAGCCCTTTTGCCCAGAGTTGAAGTGTCGTGGTAAATGGAAGACATCTGCACTGGATAACGACTCGATTTATTCTCCTTCCACATAGATTGAGCGTACACGATCCTAATATACATTGCTTACTTGGCTAATCCTAAATAAGGTGTGGTTACTCACACATACATAATAATACTAATGATACTAACTTTACGCGGGGGTCGTGCGGTCCATGTCCCTTTACGGGGCACCGGTGTGGGCGCCAACCTTGAGGCTGCAGCCAGCCCGCCGGTTGCACGCGGCCCAAAGGGTCATGGCCACCCGGATAGTCCGGGGATACCGTACGATCTCCGGCGAGGCGGCGAGCCTCCTTGCCGCAACGCCGCCATGGGATCTGGAGGCGAAAGTCCTCGCCCACATCTGGGAGTGGCGCGAGGAGATGAAGCGCCGGGGTGTAACTCCGCTGCCGCGACAAATCACGGCACAGCGGACAGAGCTCCGGCAGGATCTCATGGCGGCTTGGAGAGTGCGATTGTCGCAACCTACATAGATCTGGGCACGCCACAATTGCGGCGATAAGTCCCCTCTTTGAGGAGTGGCTAGAGAGGCGCCACGGCGCCCTCACCTACCGCCTGACGCAGGTCCTCACCGGACACGGTAGTTTCGGGAGGTTCCTGTTTCAGATAAGGCAGGAGGAAACGCCCGGGTGTCACCACTGCGTGGATCGCCCGGAGGACACGGTGGAGGTCTGCCCGGTTTGGGCGGAGCACCGCCGTGTCCTCGTGCAGGCGATCGGCGGCAGTGACCTCTCACGTCCGGCCCTGGTCCAGGCCATGGTGCGGAGCGAGAGGGCATGGCAGGCTGTCACCTCCTTCTGCGAAGCAGTAATGCTCGTGAAGGAGGAGGCGGGGCGCGAGAGGCAGAGACAAAGGTCGCTCCCTCGAGCCCATAGCCGCCGCCGTAGTGGACGCCCCGGGCGTCGGGAATCGATCGCCGATTTCCGGCCACCGTAGGCGCGGGCTTGCGGACGGAGAGTGATGGGTAGCTCGCCGTCCGATCAGGACCAAGCCCGGGTCGACGGCGCGTCGTTTTCCACGCGCGCCTCAATAAGTCCTTAGAAAAGCGCCTAAATGCTTATGAGCATTTTCGAGAGAACCGATTGTGATCGTCATCGGCTGTTTTGTGTACTTACTATATTTAGTCTTCTGACATGTGGTACACTTTTTTACAAAATCAAAGAACATCTTTATCGATACCTGGCCAGAAATATCGTCTCTTGATATTGTTAATCATTCTGCGGACACCAGCATGTCCACAGGGGGCCAAGTCTACTAATTTATTTACAAACGTCATAATGGTGTCATGATGGCGAGTTTTTGACAGATTTTGTATGGCAAATCTGTCAAAAATTCACCATCGTGACACCATTATGACGTTTGTAAATTAGTAGACTTGGCCCCCTGGTTGGCAGTAAATGATAGTCATTAATATATTGTTTTTCCTTATCGTTGTCTATTCTTTCTATTCCTCTTAGTATACATACTCTCGGACCGGTCCAATTTTTTAATGTTTGTATTTCACTACACCTTTTTAAACTCTTCATTTTCATCATTTGTAACTATGCATACTTCTTTTACCTTTTTATTATTACTAAACTTCTCTAACTTTGTCACAAATTCGGCTCGCGAGAAATGTGCCCTAAAGTTGAGGTTTACACACTTATCAAATCTCTCTCTCTCGTCTTCCGCACTTATCAAATTATCTCTTCTTTATTTATCCACTTTATCTTTGTCTAGCAAAATCATCTCCACGACATCACTCGGCTTCCTCAGTAACTCCACAACTCTAGGCTGATCAGACCCTTCGTCGGCGGATTTACTAATTGGCGGTGATACATTCTTACTCTTTTCATCCATTTTCCTTTTTTGTGCTCTAGTCATGACATTAACTTCTGAAATTTTCTCATTCATAGTCTTTAATTCACTGGAAGTCACATTTACTCTGGATAATGCATCCGCGACGACATTATCCTTCCCTTTCACAACTATTTTAAAATCATACTCCTCTAGAACTAATTGAAACTTCAGCAGTCTGCTAGAAGGATCTTTCATGCCAAACAAATATATGAGTGGTTAATGATCTGTCATTATAGTAAAATGCCTACCGAATAAATACGGCCTAAAGTACTTTACTGCCCAGACTATAGCAGTAAGTTCTTTTTGTATTATGTTATGGGTTAGTTTAATATGTATGTTTAGGTTAAGGTATTTTTTCTATGGGCCTGTGTTGCCTGAAATAAATGGCATTATTATTATTATTTTTTAGTTTTTGAGTATTCTCGGAACCCTGGGATCCCGGACCTTTGAAAGGCGTACGAGGGGCCGAAGCCAACTCGCAGAGGCCCGTTAGACGTTTGTAATGAAATGAGGCACCAACCGACGATTATCCCTGTATGCACTATGCAAGTGCACCCAAGGACAACCCCCGGCTGGTGTAGGACTATTGCAAGATATGGAAACAAAGATATTGGACTATGGGTTTGGGTGGCTTAAGTTGACTGGTGACCTGAATCTATGGAAGGACTATGGCCCCTGCCTGATCAATGTTTTATATATACACGGATAAAATGGCAGGGGGTGACTTGCACACTCAATAATGGGCCCCCGAAAACGGTCGCTAGCACAAAGTGTCGTAGCGACAAGGGGGCAACATGTCCTGAGGTGCTTATGAGGAGTGGAGCGGTATTCCACGGCTATCAGGACAATCCCGGAAGTACGGTCAAGATCCCTACCAGCATCTTACTGGAATACTTCCTTCCTCCGAGCACGTTTGCTCTTGCGAATCTCCACTCAAGCCAGCCAATTAAGGCAAGAATGAGGTGGGAGCTCTGTTCCTCGTCAGTATTCACTCCAGCCGGCCAATAAAGGCAAGCCAGAGATGAGGAACAAGATTTCTCCCGGGAGATAGGGTCCGTGAGGTCGCTACTGCCCAACAGCTCGCCACATGCTGCCCTGCGGATTTTTGTATCTCTCTTGGTCTGGCTCCTCATCCTAGACCTGTTCCGACAAAGTTAACTCTACCGGCACAGACCTAGGGTTCGGAGCACGCAAGCCCCACCACGACGTCAACGTAGAGATACGGTGGTGGGGTTATTTATTATTATTTTTTAGTTTTTGAGTATTCTCGGAACCCTGGGATCCCGGACCTTTGAAAGGCGTACGAGGGGCCGAAGCCAACTCGCAGAGGCCCGTTAGACGTTTGTAATGAAATGAGGCACCAACCGACGATTATCCCTGTATGCACTAGCAAGTGCACCCAAGGACAACCCCCGGCTGGTGTAGGACTATTGCAAGATATGGAAACAAAGATATTGGACTATGGGTTTGGGTGGCTTAAGTTGACTGGTGACCTGAATCTATGGAAGGACTATGGCCCCTGCCTGATCAATGTTTTATATATACACGGATAAAATGGCAGGGGGTGACTTGCACACTCAATAATGGGCCCCCGAAAACGGTCGCTAGCACAAAGTGTCGTAGCGACAAGGGGGCAACATGTCCTGAGGTGCTTATGAGGAGTGGAGCGGTATTCCACGGCTATCAGGATAATCCCGGAAGTACGGTCAAGATCCCTACCAGCATCTTACTGGAATACTTCCTTCCTCCGAGCACGTTTGCTCTTGCGAATCTCCACTCAAGCCAGCCAATTAAGGCAAGAATGAGGTGGGAGCTCTGTTCCTCGTCAGTATTCACTCCAGCCGGCCAATAAAGGCAAGCCAGAGATGAGGAACAAGATTTCTCCTGGGAGATAGGGTCCGTGGGGTCGCTGCTGCCCAACAGCTCGCCACATGCTGCCCTGCGGATTTTTGTATCTCTCTTGGTCTGGCTCCTCATCCTAGACCTGTTCCGACAAAGTTAACTCTACCGGCACAGACCTAGGGTTCGGAGCACGCAAGCCCCACCACGACGTCAACGTAGAGATACGGCGGTGGGGTTATTATTATTTTGGTTTTTAAATTTAATTTTCTCAGGTTAGTCCCTGGTATTTTCAGAATCTCACGGGTGTGAACCAAGGTGAGATTCTAGTTATTATTCTGAGAAGGTAAATTGCTCTGTACTGCAGTGAAATTATTATCTAAGTCTAGTTGTAAAAATTTTCTTACTATGCGGCAAGTGTTTAATATGGCAGCTTTTTGTAGTGTTAGGTATGTGTATTTTGATAAATTGAGTGCATTAAAACTATTGAATATCTGTTTCGGGATAACGCCTGTTGTTGATATTACTATTGGGACTATAGTGACTCTATTCATTTTCCAAACTCTGGTAATTTCCTCTTGTAACTCTGTATATTTCCTGATTTTTTCTGTGATAGTTTTTTGTATGTTATTAGTGTTTGGGACTGCTATATCTATTATAAATGTGTGTTTGCTTACTTTATCAACTAGTGTTATATCAGGTCTGTTGTTATATATGGTGTGGTCAGTAATTATAGTGCGATCATAATATATTCTGTAGAATTGGTTTTCTAAAACAGGTCTAGGCGTGTACTTGTAATATGGTGTGTAGGGATCTTGCATGAGTTTAAGTTTAGTTGCGAGTTTTTGGTGTATGATATTAACAAGTTGATTATGTCTATGTGTATAGTCATTTTGGGTTAGTGTGATACAAGCTCCTGTGATATGTTGTATTGTTTCAGGTTTGCTGTGACATTTTCTGCATAAATCATTTCTTACTGTGCTATCTTTTATTATGTATTTTCTATAATTTTTTGTATTTATGACTTGATCTTGAATGGCTAACATAAATCCTTCTGTTTCAGGAAACAGCTCACTGAACCCTAGCCATTTGTTAGAAGCCTCTTTATCTATGTAGGTTTGGTGTAAATCGTTGAGATGTCTTCCATGTAGTTCTTTTTGCCTCCACTTTCTGTGTATCTCTTCTCTATGTCTCGCTTTGTCTACTGTCTCGATATTGCTATCATCGCTAAGGTTGAGTGGTGTATACTGTTTGTCTATCTCTATAATTGCTTTGTGCAATTGACTATTGTTTTTCTTCCGCCAGAAAAATTGTTTTAAGTTTATGACTTGTGTTTTATGAAGATGTGATATTTCGATAAGCCCCCTGCCACCTTCTTTTCTGGACATTATAACTCTCTCTATTGCTGATTTGGGATGGTGATATCTATGTTGTGTCAGTGTGGTTCTTGTTTTGACTTCGAGGGCATGTAATTCTGTGTTAGACCATTTTATTACACCGAAAGAATAAGTAAGTATAGGAATCGCGAATGTATTTATGGATTTGAATAAATTTTTACTAGATAGGTGCATTTTGCATAGCGAATGTATTCTACTATTGTATTCTTTTTTTAGTTTATCCTTAATAGTCCTATGTTCTAACAATCGTGCTTGATTATAACCTAAATATTTATACAGTTCTTCGTCTTTCATTGCTTCTATTACTTCTTCAGAGTCTGTTGAGTAGTTTCCTTCTATAATCTTACCTTTCTCTATATTTAATTTCCGGCATTTATCTAGTCCAAAATCCATTCTTATGTCTTTCGAAAATGTGGTTGTGATGTTTAATAAATCGTGTAAATCTGTATTTTTATTAGCATATAGTTTTAAATCATCCATATAAAGTAAATGTGTAATTTGGTGCAATATCGACCTGCCGTTCTTAATATCAAAGCCTAATTTCGATTCAATTAATGCTTGGGAGAGTGGATTCAGGGCTAGACAAAACCATAGAGGGCTTAATGAGTCCCCTTGGAAAATACCTTTTTTAATCGCTATTTCGTCAACGGATAAGTTTGTTGTTTTAGTTTGTAATTTTAGTGTCGTTCTCCAGGATACCATTGTATTTTTAAGAAAATTTATAATTAATGGATTGATTTTATATATGTTTAATACTTCGATCAGCCATGAGTGCGGAACGCTGTCGAATGCCTTCTTGTAATCTATGTAGGCTATGAATAAGTTCTTCCTAGATCTCTGGACGTATTTTAAAATAGTGGAATCGATAATTAATTGTTCTTTACACCCCATATGACCGCGCTTACAGCCTTTTTGTTCTTCAGTTAGGATATTGTTTTGTTCAGTGTGTTTAATAATTTTGTTAGTTATACAGGACGTTATGATTTTATATAAGGTTGGCAGGCAAGTGATTGGTCTATACTGTGAAGGATCTTGGGTTCTGCTTGATTTTGGGATCATATATGTGATTCCTTTAGTCAAAAATTCTGGAATATTTTGGTTGCCTTTTAAAATATCATTAATTTGTTCTGCTAACGTTCCATGAACTGAGTGAAGTCTTTTTATCCAAAAATTGTGTATACCATCTATTCCTGCTGCTTTCCAGTTATGTGTTTTATTTATAATTGTATTTATTTCAAGAGCATCTATATCTTCAAACGGCATTTCGTCTATATTTTCTGATCGGACTCTTTCTTTTTGTATCCACCCAGCTTCTTTGTTATGTTCAGTGCTGTCTGACCAGATTCCTTGCCAGAATTCTTTTAAAGACTCTTGAGGTGGAGGGTTAAGGATAGTCGTATTGTTGCCTTTAAGCTTTCTATAAAATTGTTTCTCACTTGTTTTAAATAATCTATTGTTATCCTTTCTTTCTTTGGCTTTCTTGTATCGTGCTAGTCTATGACTCTTCACTAGAAGTTTTTGTTTTAACGTATCTAGGTGATCTTCTATTCTTTTATTGAAGTTTTCATGTGAACTGTGTTGTTTAGTATTTTTAATGATCAGTTGGACTTTTTTTTCAATTATTATTATTATTCGTCTCTTGACATTTCTCGGGACCCTGGGGTCCCGGACCTTTGGAAGGCGTACGAGGGGCCGAAGCCAACTCGCAGAGGCCCGTTAGACGTTTAAATGAAATGAGGCACCAACCGACGATTATCCCTGTTTGCACTATGCACGTGCACCCAAGGACAACCCCCGGTTGATGTAGGACTATTGCAGGATATGGAAACAAATATATTGGCCTATGGGTTTGGGTGGCTGAAGTTGACTGGTGACCTGGAACTATGGAAAGACTATGGCCCCTGCCTGATCAATGTTATGATATACACGGATAAAATGGCAGGGGGTGACTTGCACACTCAATAATGGGCCCCCGAAAACGGTCGCTAGCACAAGGTGTCATAGCGACAAGGGGGCAACATGTCCTGAGGTGCTTGAGGAGTGGAGCGGTATTCCACGGCTTTCAGAACAATCCCAGAGCCCGGAAGATGGTCAAGATCCCTACGAGCACTTACTGGAATACTTCCTTCCTCCGAGCACATTTGCTCTTGCGAATCTCCACTCAAGCCGGCCAATTAAGGCAAGAATGAGGTGGGAGTTCTGTTCCTCGTCAGTGTTCACTCCAGCCAGCCAATAAAGGCAAGCCAGAGATGAGGAACAAGATTTCTCCCGGGAGATAGGGTCCGTGGGGTCGCTACTGCCCAACAGCTCGCCACATGCTGCCCTGCGGTTTTGTGTATCTCTCTTGGTCTGGCTCCTCATCCTAGACCTGTTCCGGCAAAGTAAACTCTACCGGCACAGACCTAGAGTTTGGAGCGCGCAAGCCCCACCACGACGTCAACGTAGAGATACGGCGGTGGGGTTATTATTATTATTATTAATTCTGCCTTATTTAATATGGTCTACTAGTATATGTTACGGGTCTTAGGTCATTGTTACACAAAACTGCACCAATAGCTACACCTGATGCGTCTGTCTGTAAAATAAATTCGTTCTTTTCTGAGAAATCTGGGTACTGAAGTATGGGTGGGCTAATTAACTTCTGTTTTAAGGTATCGAAAGAGTGTTGACATTCCGGTGTCCAATCGAAAATTATATTCTTTCTACATAATCGATTTAAAGGTACTGTTATCTCAGCAAACGATGATGGTACAAATTTACGATAGTAGGTAGTTGCAGAAAGCTACAAATCGTTTCACTTCATCTACTGTTTTGGGTACTGGGTAATTTTGTAAAACTATTGTTTTTTCTGGATCTGGTAAAACTCCATCTGCAGAAACTAAATGTCCAAGATACAATATTTCCTTTTTAGAAATTGGCATTTGTCCGGATTGAGTTTTAGGTTTACTTTTCTTAACCTTTCGAGTATATCTATCAAGTTTTTATTATGGGAATTTAGATTTCGCCCAAAAATGATTAAATCATTAAGTTAAATAAAACATTTGAGTCATATAAAAGCAAAGACATTAAATTATTACTACCAATATCTTAAATCTCTTTGTATAAAAGCAAAGGCAGCAACATCCCACTTTTTCATTTTGGCAACTTTAAATGCAGTATGGTAGTATTCCGGCAAGTTTACTTGACCGAATATTAAAATCATTTCAAAACCATCATCATCCTATACAAAATAGAGGTTCTAAATTGACATTGGTATCAAAACCAGCAACATACCTACCCACGTAGTTGCGGCATAGACAGCAACATCCTTTTTTGACCAATCAGGTGTCACTATTCGAACCAACGGTGCAACGGTCGTTGTGTGTATTTGTGTGATTGACTCATGGTGCAAAACCAGCAACATCCAATTAAGAATGGCGCAAAATCAGCATTATCCACACATTGGATGCAAAAACAGCAACATCCTAAATGTATTACTTTATTTTGGTAAATGTAGTGTTTCTTAGAGAAGAGAATTTTGTTTTACAATATCTGATTCTATCATCATTAGTTATCTATTCTTGTAACATAATGTAGCTAAAAATTGGTACATGCAACGTAAACAAAAAAAGACGTCTCCTGCCTTTTCAGTAAAAGTGAATGTTGCTGCTTTTGCTTCTATATGACTCATTTGTCATACGTCAGACCAGACATAGCTAAAGACATTACTCTACTGAAATTACTACAGGAAGTTTTAAGTCCCATAAGAAGACGCTTTAATTGATACTGACCTGAACTAGTTGAAAAAGCAGTAGGTATATTTCCGACTTTCAGGGCTAAAACTAACTTGATAATAACCTTGATTTAGGTCTAAATGTGTGAAATACATTGAGTCTGAAAGTGAGTCTAAGATGTCGGTGATGTTTGGTAGTGGGAACTTATCATCCACTATTACATCATTGAGTTTTCTATAGTCCACTACCAAACGCCACTTTCTATTTCCTTCAGACTTTTTGGGAACGAGTAACACAGGGCTGTTCCACGCGCTTGAAGACTCTTCTATTATATCGTCCTTCAACATTTGTTTAATTTGTCTATCAATCTCTGGCTTCATTGTTTGTGGCAATCTATAAGGTTTAACATACGTAGGACTAACGTTAGGCTTTAGTGTTATCTCGTGGAGGCGATCGGCGGCAGTGACCTCTCGCGTCCGGCCCTGGTCCAGGCCATGGTGCGGAGCGAGAGGGCATGGCAAGCCGTCACCTCCTTCTGCGAAGCAGTAATGCTCGCGAAGGAGGAGGCGGAGCGCGCGAGGGAGTGGCAGAGGCCGCGCCCTACCAGCCCTAGCCGCCGCCGCCGTAGGAGACTTCCCGGGCGTCGGGAATTGATAGCCGATTTCCGGCCACCGTAGGCGCGGGCCTGCGGACGGAGAGCAGAGGGCAGCTCGCCGTCCGATAAGGACCAGGCCCGGGTCGACGGCGCGTCGTGTTCCACGCGCGCCTCAAAGAGATGTCAGCAAAACTGACGGGGTCCGTTAGGGCCGATGCCTGCCGGGGTTGCGGGTAGTCCCAAGGGGAAACCGTGGCCCCTGGCATGGCAAGGGAAGGAACACGGGTGGGTTTTAGTCAGTAAAAGGCTGACACGCCCTTCCGTCGAGCGGGAGAAGTCATTGGATGATTTCCCACCCAAAAAAAAAAAAAGGCTTTAGTGTTATGGATTGTTCATAAACGTTGGTGGTGGCTAGCTTATCTCCTGGCAGAAAAAAAAACATCTGAATATTTTGTACATATTGTTTCGAGAGTACTCTTTTCTTCTGAATTAAGATGGTTTAATTGTAACAATTAAACCATCATCATCATCATTGTGCCGTGTGGTGACGGACTTAAAGAATCGCACTACCCTATTTCTTCCCATGGGTGTCGTAAAAGGCGACTAAGGGACTTACTAGAGAATGGGCAGCAGCGTTCTCTATGCACTTTTAACACCATACTGCGATCGCCAACCCGCTTGCCAAGCGTGGCGATTATGGCAAACCCCCCCCAAAAATGACAAGCACCAGAAACAAACGGCCCCTAGTGCCCGGCGGCCTACCTACCCTTGGCTACGGTAGCGGTCAAGGTCACGGTGAGGCAAGGGGTGCGAAGAATCCCCGGAAGAGATCCGGCTACCAAAATCACCGGAAACTGGACCTGGCAACATTCAACACGCGTACACTCCGGACCGACGAGAAGATCATCGAACT
Source organism: Conistra vaccinii (assembly GCA_948150665.1). Taxonomy (NCBI): domain Eukaryota; kingdom Metazoa; phylum Arthropoda; class Insecta; order Lepidoptera; family Noctuidae; genus Conistra; species Conistra vaccinii. The sequence goes on from OX411323.1 coordinate 25,692,071, forward strand.
CGAGGAAGAATTGAGCAGGTTACGATGGGGTATAGTAGGGTTATCTGAAGTCCGAAGAGAGGGGGAGGACTCGATAATCCTTAAATCCGGAAACTTGCTCTATTTCCGGGAGGGCGACCAGCAGTCCCAGGGTGGTGTCGGGTTTATCGTCCACAAGTCCCTTGTGAGCAACGTGGTGAAGATCGAGAGTGTGTCGACCAGGGTGGCGTACCTTATACTCAGAATATCCGCAAGATATTCGCTGAAGGTCGTACAGGTTTACGCCCCGACCTCGTCACACCCCGACGATGAGGTGGAGACCATGTATGAGGATATTTCAAGAGCCATGCATGGCTCTAAAACTCACTTCACCGTTGTCATGGGGGACTTCAACGCGAAACTGGGCAAGCGAAACGATGATGAACTGCGAGTGGGGCAATTTGGAGTTGGACGTCGGAACCACCGGGGTCACCTACTGGCCAGTTTTATGGAGAAGGAAGGCCTCTTTATGATGAACTCCTTCTTCAAAAAACGTGAGCACAGAAAGTGGACCTGGCAGAGCCCTGATGGTGCAACAAAAAATGAGATCGACTTCATTATGTCGACGAAGAAGCAGATATTCAATGATGTCTCTGTGATCAACGCGGTGAAAACCGGAAGCGATCACCGTATGGTAAGAGGCACATTGAACCTAAATATCAAGCTGGAAAGATCTCGACTGATGAAGTCTACGCTCCGCCCAGCACCGATCCAAGTCCAAAACCCCGAGAGCTTTCAGCTCGAACTTCGGAATCGTTTCGACTGCCTAGGGAGCTCCGTGGACGACTATAACGATGGGTTCGTGGAAACTGTTCATACGGTCGGGTCCAAGATCTTCAAGACCCGTCGTACAAACCGAAACAAAAGGCTCTCTGATGCTACTCTACAGCTCATGGAGGAGAGGTGCGAGATGATCCTGCAGTCTTCAGACGATGCACTCAATTACCGGCGGCTCAATAGACAGATCTCTAAGTCCTTGAAAAGCGACCTCCGCCATTATAATACAAACCGTATTAAGGACGCAATAGAGCGGAACAAGGGCTCCAAGGTTTTTGCAAGAGATCTGTCTATTGGGCAGAGCCAGCTTGCGAAACTGAAGACCGATGATGGCAGAATCGTATCCGCCAAACCTGAGCTGTTGAGGGAGATCGAGATGTTCTATGGACAGTTATACACGTCAACCATTAACCCGTTACGAATCTGGCAAACGACCCAAGAGCTAGATTAACCCGACATTATACCGAAGATATCCCGGACGTCAGCTTGTACGAGATTAGGATGGCTCTAAAGCAGCTTAAAAACAACAAGGCGCCGGGTGATGACGGAATTACGGCCGAACTCCTAAAGGCCGGTGGGAAACCCGTTCTTAAGGCCCTTCAGAAGCTATTCGATTCCGTCATACTCGAGGGTAAAACGCCACAGGCATGGAACAGAGGTGTGGTGGTGCTTTTCTTTAAAAAGGGCGACAATGCCCTGCTTAAAAACTACAGGCCCATCACACTTCTGACCCATATCTACAAGCTGTTTTCAAGAGTCATCACGAACCGTCTCGCGCGCAGGTTTGACGACTTCCAGCCTCCCGAACAAGCCGGATTCCGTAAAGGCTTTAGCACCGTGGACCACATACATACGCTGCGGCAGGTAATACAGAAGACCGAAGAGTATAATCTGCCTCTCTGCTTAGCGTTTGTGGATTACGAGAAAGCCTTCGATTCGATCGAGACATGGGCTGTACTGCAGTCTCTTCAACGGTGCCAGATTGACTATCGGTACATCGAGGTGTTAAAGTGTCTATACCAAAACGCCACTATGTCAGTCCGCCTCCACGACCAGACCTCGAAACCTATCCTTCTGCAGCGAGGTGTGAGACAAGGAGACGTTATCTCTCCGAAACTGTTCACCGCTGCACTGGAGGATGTCTTCAAGGTTCTGGACTGGAAAGGGCTAGGCATCAACATCAATGGCGAGTATGTCACTAACCTTCGGTTTGCCGACGACATAGTCATCATGGCTGAGACCATGGAGGACCTCAGTATAATGCTCGATGACCTCAGTAGAGCCTCCGAAAGAGTGGGTCTTAAAATGAACATGGACAAGACAAAGGTTATGTCAAACGCCCATGTAACACCCACTCTCATAAAGATCGGAGACGCTACGCTCGAAGTTGTAGACGAGTATGTTTACCTAGGACAAACTGTCCAGCTAGGTAGGTCCAATTTTGAGAAAGAGGTCAATCGTCGAATCCGACTCGGCTGGGCAGCGTTCGGGAAGCTACGCAATATCTTTTCGTCCCACATACCACAGTGTCTCAAGACGAAAGTCTTTGACCAGTGCGTGTTGCCAGTGATGACTTATGGCACTGAAACGTGGTCGCTCACAATGGGCCTTATTAGAAGGCTAAAAGTCACCCAAAGAGCAATGGAGAGGGCTATGCTTGGAGTTTCCCTACGTGATCGAATCAGAAATGAAGAGATCCGCAGGAGAACCAAGGTAACCGACATAGCCCGAAGAATTGCCAAACTTAAGTGGCAATGGGCAGGACACATTGCCCGCAGAACAGATGGCCGATGGGGCCAAAAGGTTCTGGAGTGGCGACCGCGTACCGGAAGACGTAGCGTTGGAAGGCCTCCCACAAGATGGACCGATGACCTTGTAAAGGCCGCAGGTATCCGCTGGATGCGGGAAGCACAGAATCGGTCGAAGTGGCGGTGCTTGGGGGAGGCCTATGTCCAGCAGTGGACGTCTTTCGGCTGATATGATGATGATGATGAATTGTAACAACGAAAGTAAGGTTTCGGCCCTATTAGCATTGACATTAGTCTTTTCAAAAGAAAAAATATTATACTTGCTTAAAAAATTTACAATTTAAAACATCTTTTCATCTCTCATGCTCGGAAAGTAGTGTTTGTTTGATCCGAGTAGCCGCTGCTTCCCTCTCTAGGGCGGGAAAAACTCATAGTAATTGCTTCCCGCCCTAGGGCGGGAATGAATTTTAAAAATAGAACTTTAGGTTAGGTAGTCTGCTACGAAACTTTTTACATGAAAAATATCGAATAGAATAAAAACAAAAAAGCTGCAGCAGTGTTTCCACTTACGTTTTTGGTTTTTCCCCAGTTTTTAATGAATTATCCCTAAAATTCCCTAAAAAAATAAAAATTCCTTGGTTTAGGGAATTTTTAATTTTTATAGCATAAATACCTAGAAAACATTAATTATAAATCGAGAGAGACGGAACAAACCAACTCTAGGTATAATGCGACTTATTTCCGATGTCGTCTTTAGCCACAGAAATAGTACTACTTATTAACAATAACATGGTAAACTAAAATTAGACGTATTACAATTATTACAAGTTTCAGGGAATCCCCTTTATTCAATCGGTGGTGCCATAGAGTAAAGTAGTACATCGGGTGCTGCCTAGTATAAACAATAGGGCTACCAAGTTCAAGTTAAATTTTTACTCAAGTTCAATTTTTCCTTAAAATTCCCTAAATCGCTTCCAAAATAAAACATCCCTAAACCATGCTTATTATTGGCTATTTTTCCCAAAAAAAAGGGAGAAATCCCTAAAAGTGGAAACACTGGGCCCCGGTCTTGTGAGGTATTTTTTTTTAATTCACACTGGCTGTTTATATAAAACAGCCAGAGTGAATTAAAAAAAATACATAATGCGCGGGAGGGGCCGCAGCGGTGACGCGGTGTTCCATATTTAAAAAAAAACACAAATTGTTCTAACTTCTCAGTTCATTTTGAATAGGTACTAATCATGTTATTTAATATCAATAACTATTTTAAACACTATGTTTTACTTTCCTTATATTCGAAATGAAAAGTAGAGTGTTTAACACGGGTGAAAGACATCAATTCCTACTCGGACTATAGCCGCCCTCGCTAAGTCGCTACGCTCGGGCGTCTAAATACCTCGTATGGGAATTGATTTCTTTCGACCCTTGTATAACAATCTACTATTTTCTATCTCTGTTGAGCAAACAACACAATCATCTTCCGCATCAATATCTAACTCTACGAAATGGGTCGATTCACTTCGGGCCGGTAATACTAGACAATTATTATTAGTAAACGATAAATCAAGTCTAGGCGAGATCGGTAAATAAATTAGTTTATCCGCATTATTAACAACTAACACGTTGTTAGCCAAATCGATATTACAGCCATATGTAGATAGAAAATCTAAGCCTAAAATACCAGTTGCCTTGAAGGGTAAATTTTGAAAAACGTAAAATTTATGAAAAAACGTGTCATTATTTTCTGTAACAAGTTTCAAGGTTACATATCACATTGAATTAATCTGCCCTCCTATGCCGTTTATAGTAGTGCTATTATAACTTATACGCATCAAATCGGGTAATTCATTTTTCATAGTTAAAGATTGTAGGACTGTACTGGCCAGACCTCTCTTGCATTTATTTAATAGCTTTCTACGGGAATGCTCGTATCCAAGCGGGTGGAAGCTGACTAGGGTTACTCCGGTACCAAAAGGTTCTCCGACCTCTGAAGTCAGCGGATATAGACCTGTTGCAGTACTGTCAGCATTTGCAAAGGTCTTCGAGTCTGCGTTGTGCTCTTGTATTCATTCGCAAGTAGTAACTCAGCTTAACGATGCGCAGCACGGTTTTCGAACGGGCCGCAGCATAAATTCAAACTTAATGTGTTTTATGAACCAGGCCGCCCCAATGCTGGACTCAGAGGCGGAGGCTCAACTGGATGTCGCTTACTTCGATTTCAGGCAGGCATTTGATAGCGTGGATAATGACATTCTGCTAAGTAAATTTGCAAAGGCTGGTTTCACTCCAGCCCTCCTAAAGTTCTTTTCCAGCTACTTAGGCAACCGGAAACAAATTGTAGAATACGCTGGCTTTACCTCGGACTCGTATTGCACCCTTACAGGGGTAAGCCAGGGTACTAATTTAGGACCGTTGGAATTTATTATAATGGTAAATGACCTTCCTGAAATTGTGAAGGAGGCTGGTTGCTTGCTATTTGCCGACGATCTGAAATTGTTCATGCGGGTTACCAATCAGTCGCATTGCGAACTGCTGCAGCGAGACATTGATCGTGTTGTAGGGACGGTGGAGTATTGAGAACAAACTACTCTTTAATGTGGCAAAATGTAACGTGATGTCTTTTACGCGGGCCGTGGTTCCTCGGCATCACGAATATAGCATGGACGGGCAAGCGATGACGCGGGTAGTGTCGGTGCGAGATCTTGGGGTCACTTTTTCCGAAGATTTGTCGTTTCGCACGCACATAGTACAGGTGTGTAAGAAAGCCTTCAAAAATCTTGGATTTGTAATGCGTGAAACCCGTGAGTTTACTAACAGAGCAGCTGTGAAGTCACTTTATAATGCTTTGGTAAGAAGTAACCTGGAAACGAGTGCTATCATCTGGAATCCATTTGAAACAAAGTATTGTCTGATGGTAGAAAAAATGCAAAATAAGTTCACTTATGTATCCAACCCTCTTTGTGATAGGGATGGTTGGTTACTATAAGTTGGAGGTAAGGCGCAATTTGGCACTGGCTAAATATATTTTTATGGTTTTTCGGGGTAGGTATGCTGAATAATCCACAAATACTAGAATCTTTGGGATTGCTCGTTCCAAACAGTAGGCTGCGACAAGGGCCGAGAGAGAGGCTGATCCCGGTGGCCCGTACAAACTTGCTGAAGTTTGCACCTGTAGGGCGGGCAATAAGGATACTCAACAGCGTGTCACTGCAAGTGGATATTTTTACATGCTCATTGGCAGAATTCCAGAGGGTGACACTGAACATATTGTCCTCTGTATAACACTCTAAGGTACATGGTCCTCTGTGGTAAATTGTGACTACATTGTTGTATTGGGTTCCCACCTGTAAAAACAAATGTATGTGGTAATAGTAAATAAATAAATAAATAAAAAATTTCTACCTCCAAGTCCGGGCCGTCGCCGAAGGGCGACTAAAATTTCCAATACCGTAAAACCGGTCTGTCGCCGATCGGCGACAGTACGTTCACGCTGATACAAACTGTATTTGTACTATGCATAGGGGCTAATATGGTCTACAGTTAATTTTATTCTATGGATTTGGTAATATACTTGTCAAATACATCGACTAAAACGTCAAAATATGCAGAAACAATTCTAGAAAAAAGTAAAAATTGGACATTTTGGCACGGCAAAATGGCGACTGCGCATGCGTTCAGTGCGCTGCACTCCGCGTTCTATTTATTTGTTTTCTATTGTTTTTTAAGTGTAAATCGACGGGAAATGGTGATAATTCAATAATTAAGTAGTGTCGTCATCGTATATAGTTAATACTTGCACTAAATAACATCGTAATTACCTATGGGTGCTAATTAATGCAGCTTCTTTAAAATGTCATTCTCGTCTTCAAATATATTTAGTTGTCTAATGAATTAATAGGTCAGCGACAAACTTTTAGCGTCTAATAAATGATTTTCAAGCGACCATATATTGTAAAACAAGCTACTGTTAATATGACGCAGCATGGTGATAATTCTTAAGCAACAAAATTTTTGATATGTCTACGCATTGCCAGCTTCTAATAAGTGTATCAACTGCATCTATAAAATAATATCAACGTACTCTAATTTCTTAAAGTCACCTTTATTTTTATACGTTAGCAAATTAATTGATGACTGAATCTACTATATTTGAACATAAAATTACCGTGTTATTGTCATCAAATAATGGTCAATGAAAGCTCTAATTTCATGTATTCGCCTATCTATTTATAATGTTACCATATGTAATTGATGACTTGACAATAGTCAAGTCAGACAATATTTTTATATTGTCATCAAAAACAAACATCTGCAACTCTGTGTTTGTTTGTGTTTGGACACACCTTAGGGAAAATTAAAACTAAACAACCATTTTATTTATAAATCAGATAATTTTAAATGGCAGTAGCATAGGTTTACCTACCTAACCTAACCTCAAAACAGTAAGTTGCTTCTGCATCGTCTCCGGCGCTGCGGGAAGTGCAACCCCTTCGCCCTTACGTAACAAAGGATAGGCACCCATGCTCACCTCCGCAGCTTCGGCTTGCTGGTCGCCTCCGGCGACCAGCCTCAGCCGCTACGGCTCGCACGGGTGCCTATGCTTTGTTACAGCGGGCGGGGGTTGCTCTCCCTCCGCGCCTCCGGTTTTTATATACACTCTAGGGGTAGGAGCCAAAAGACTACGTAAAGTCGGGGTGCCCCGATTCGGTTTTGGAACAGATTCAACCTATTAACTACAAGCCGGTGTATAATGAGGTTGTCGCCTTACGTATTAATCTTTTTAACCGACTTCCAAAAAGGAGGAGGTTCTATGTTCGACTTTATGTATGTTTTTTTTTTTTTTTTTTTATGTATGTTCACCGATATCTCCGCCAATTGTGGACCGATTTTGAAAATTATTTTTTTGTTTGAAAGGGTAAGCTCCCGAGGTGGTCCCATATAAATTTTATTGACTTTGCTTAGATAGTTTTTGAGTTAGCTTCAATAATACATATTTTTCCCACTTAGTTTATATGGACGATATGATGATAACTTCCTGTCACTGTTATTTATTGCAGTTAGTGGTATTGGATATTGTGTGGGGTAGGTACCACAACTAAAAAGTGAAAAATAAAAACTTTTTACAAAAAAAATTAAAACCGACTTCCAAAAAAAACCACTACAAATTGAAAAATAACTTTAATTTCGGAAGTCGGTGGCAAAAAACGAAAATTAAAAAACAAAGACACCGACTTCCGAAATTAAAGTTATTTTTCAATTTGTAGTGGTTTTTTTTGGAAGTCGGTTTTAATTTTTTTTGTAAAAAGTTTTTTTAAATTTTATAACTTTAGCGTGTGCACAGTATATTCTTTCGCTTGTGTTGCTAATTTTCACGAAAAAAGAATAGGATTTATTAATTTAGTTGTTGAATAAAAAACTTTGATTGCTAATTTTGAGGCTGGAATTTGATTTTATTAGCAGACAGATGTTGAATCTCTAGAATATATAAAGTAGCTCACTTACAACATTAGTCGCTGAGTTATCAATTCAGAAGTAAATACATTTATCGGTAGCCGAGTCATATTAATTTACTTTTGTAAATTGACGCTGGTTTTTTGATATTCTGTTGGAATAGTAAAGATGATGAATTAATATAATTGAAGCTGTTCTATTAACTCGTAGCCTACATATAAAAAAAGATGCTAGGTTGCAGGTGCTAAAGAAAACTTTTGTTGCTGCACTTATTATTTCCCATTACCTATTACGGACCCATAAAAAAATGTAAACAAACTCGTTACATAGTGAAAAAACGTGTTGATGTGAAATTTTGAGTTTTGTGTGTGTTTTGTGCATGTAATCGCTGGTAAGTCATTTATTTTATATTCTTGAATAACTAATTAATAATAAAAATGCATAAAGAAACAAAAGAGTTCAATATTTTTTTGTCAACTAAATAATGTTACGTAATGATACGGTTATCTATTTATTGAACTTTTTTAATTATATGTGTTTTTATTTATTGTGTTTATCCGTAAATAATGGTTTTGACCGATAGTATATGTATTCATAATATAACTAAATAAATAATAAATAATCAAAACAATGAACAACGGAATTTCTTTTAAGAATCTTATAAGAATGTTTATTTATCAATACTAGCGTTCGCTTACAAAGATTCTAAGTATTATAAAAAATCCTTTGTCTAATCAGGAACCCAAAACCATTAACGATAAGACTATTTACGTAACAAAAAGCTCTCAGTTTTTGTTTATGTTAGCGAGCTCTTATCTCTGAAGCGCCGCGGGCGTGCCGCGCGGCTTGACGGGTTGTCGCGAAATCGCGCCGCGTAGCCTGAGAGTAATAGATATTGACGCACCCGTATCTACTAAAAAGGAATATTTTCTGTTGTTACAATAAAATGACACAAATTGACATCGTCCCTTACAAGCCAAAATATAATTATTAAAATCGAAAAAACTGCCTTTTAGTTAAATTTTGGGAATTATAATTTTCATTTGAATTTTGGGAAACTTCCTCTTGCGCTGATGCTTGCGCGGGTTGTATGGGTTGCGTTGTCAAAACAATATTACGGTTGTAATTATTTCCTCGCCTATTACCACGATGGTAATATCAGCCATTGTAACAATTCGCCTGTGAAAACTTTCTACCGCGGTTATAATTCTGAAATGATCTTCCGTAACCACGGCGGTTATAATTATTAAAATATCCATAATTGCGGCCACGCTGACTTTGACCCCTTGGTCCTGAAGAAGGTATAAACTTACCTCGACCTCTTCTCGAATACTGCATGACGTCCGGCTTAGAGGACGTAGAAGGCGTTGATACATCCTCGTCCTTTGCACCTTGTATGGCGTCCTTGAGATTACTATAGTCGCGAGCGGCGACGATGGTGCTTAGCCTTGAATTTTTCAGTCCATCTGAAAAGGAGAACATTCACGGTCCATACATTTTTGGGCTAAATGTGAAAATGAAAAAAAAAGTTATATTCCGTTAGAACATGTTATTCTCTTCACTTTTCACTATAGGACCAAATCTGTAGGGCCATTCCCTGCGCTTTTATACGTCTTTGTAAAATACTGTTTTCAGTATGTTTTAGTTAAGAGAATAACAGTAATCTTATTATAATAATAGCTTTTTCTGGCAGTAATAATAAAATTACAGTCATCATCTTTTATTGTGAAACTAAGGTTCTAGGGTTATTCTCCACATACCTACAGTATGAGAAATGAAGTTTTTTTGTTCGACAGTACCTACTATTATTAGCTGATTGAAATAGTTATTACTAGTATTAACTGGTTTTAGGTCTATTTCATTATATCAGCCTAAAGACGTCCACTGCTGGACATAGGCCTCCCCCAAGCCCCGCCACTTCGATCGATTCTGTGCTTCCCGCATCCAGCGGATTCCTGCGGCCTTTAATAGGTCATCGGTCCATCTTGTGGGAGGCCTTCCAACGCTACGTCTTCCGGTACGCGGTCGCCACTCCAGAATCTTTCGACGCCATCGGCCATCTGGTCTGCGAGCAATGTGTCCTGTACATTGCCACTTAAGTTTAGCAATTCTTTGGGCTATGGCTGTTACCTTGGTTCTCTTGCGGATCTCTTCATTTCTGATTCGATCACGTACGGAAACTCCAAGCATAGCCCTCTCCATTGCTCTTTAGGTGACTTTTAGCCTTCTGATAAGGTCCATTGAGAGCGATCACGTTTCAGTGCCATAAGTCATCACTGGCAACACGCACTGATCAAAGACTTTCGTCTTGAGACACTGTGGTATCTGGGACGAGAAGATATTGCGTAGCTTCCCGAACGCTGCCCAGCCGAGTCGGATTCAACTCTTGACCTCTTTCTCGAAGTTGGACCTACTTAGCTGGACAGGATACTATGGAGTTGGATATTTTTATGTTTTTTACCTACCACAGTCAGTATTTGTCAGTATTTGTTATTGTTGTTGTTTGAATTTCTTCGTATATGGTCAATGTACTTAATTTATTTTATTTTTGTCTAATTTATAATCTAATTTTAATATCAATTATTATTCAATTTGTATTTTGCTTATCCGTTTATGATCTAATTTATTAATTTAATCTTCACTTTTATGAATTTGTCGTAATTTAAAAATTTATGGTTTTACCACTGTTTTTTGTGCTAGCGGTGTTAACCTATAATTAATTGTTGCACCTGCAATTGTATCCCATTATAAATAATACACTGCTAATGTACTGGTGTAAACAATTGTTGGTTAACCTTAATAAAAATAAAATAAAATAAAATAAGACAGTTTGTCCTATGTAAACATACTCATCTACAACTTCGAGCGTAGCGTCTCCGATCTTTATGAGAGTGGGTGTTACATGGGCATTTGACATGACCTTAGTCTTCTCCATGTTCATTTTAAGACCCACTCTTTTGGAGGCTCTTCTGAGGTCATCGAGCAGTATACTGAGGTCCTGCATGGTCTCAGCCATGATAACTATATCGTCAGCAAACCGAAGGTTAGTGATATACTCGCCATTGATGTTGATGCCTTAGTTCTTTCCAGTCCAGAACCTTGAAGACATCCTCCAGTGCAGCGGTGAACAGTTTCGGAGAGATAACGTCTCCGTGTCTAACACCTCGCTGCAGAAGGATAGGTTTCGAGGTCTGGTCGTGGAGTCGGACTGACATAGTGGCGTTTTCGTATAGGCACTTTAACACCTCGATGTACCGATAGTCGATCTGGCAGGGCATGACATGAGCTGTACTGAAGAGACTGCAGTACAGCCCATGTCTCGATCGAATCGAAGGCTTTCTCGTAATCCACAAACGCTAAGCAGAGGCAGGCAGGCGCAGGCCGGTTATACTCTTCGATCTTCTGTATAACCTGCCGCAGCGTATGTATGTGGTCCACGGTGCTAAAGCCTTTACGGAATCCGGCTTGTTCGGGAGGCTGGAAATCGTCAAACCTGCGCACGAGACGGTTCATGATGACTCTTGAAAACAGCTTGTAGATATGCGTCAGAAGTATCATACTTCTGACGCATATCTACAAGCTGTTTTCTGCTGGGCAGCTGCTGCCAGCAAGCTGGGCCTATAGTTCTTAAGCAGGGCATTGTCGCCCTTTTTTAAAAAAGAGCCACCATCACACCTCTGTTCCATGCCTGTGGCGTTTTATGGACATAAAACCAGTTAATACTAGTGATACCTATTTCAATCAGCTTAGACTAGTAGGTACTATTAAAAATAACTTTATTTCGCATACTGTAGTTATGTGGAGAATAACCTAGAACCTTAGTTTCACAATAAAAGATGATGACTGTAATTATTACTGCCATAAAAAGCTATTATTATAATTCGATTACTGTTATTCTCTTAAGGTGCAACAATTTGATATTTTTTCCATACAAACTTTGGAGGGGTTTTACTCCACTGTTTGACATCGTACATTCAAAGTTTAACATGATATCGTTAGGTCTCATTAGTAATTTTGTCTGTACGGAAGCAGAATAGTAAAATAAAAAGCCATTAAAAAGTTATAAGCCAACAAAGATTCGTTTTTCTTGCTAATTTTAACGCAACTTTGGGCGTAAATAAGTAATACAAGAAGTGTGAAATCTCGAAAACCAAATCCGTACCGACACAGAAAAATTATCGAAGATTTCAATAAATTTTATTTGTAATTGATTTATGCAGTGGTTTACTCTGAAAAACCTTTTTTCCAAAGGCCTTTTCGTAATTTTTGACGCGCTCGTTTTACTAAAATTGGTCGGTACGGTGTTTCTGAGCGTGCGAACTATACGTTGTCCATGTAGACCAGCTTCTAACTGCTCATCACTGATACTATCTCGGTCGGACACGATGCCAGGTGAGACAGCGTGGTTTTTGGCCATGCCCACCATTGAGTTCGAGCCCGCGACTAGTTCCACCTTAACTAAAACATACTGAAAACAGTATTTTGCAAAGACGTATAACAGCGCAGGGAATGGCCCTACAGATTTGGTCCCATAGTGAAAAGTGAAGAGAATAACATGTTCTAACGGAATATAACTTTTTTTTTGTTTGGCCGGCACTTTCACATTTAGCCCAAAATGAATGATAGCTATTTTCTCATTTAATGGCTTGAGAATCGCGAACTTTGACGAATCTCCGTCTGCCTGTGAGATGGTTAAATCGGTAAAAAGTTGTTCTAATTCAGTACCATACTCGTCAATTGACCTAAAACCTTGGTTCGTATTTAGGAGGCGGGACTGAATTGCGGTAAAAGATTTTTTAGTTAATAAATGTTTCCTTAAATCGTGTCCTTCACCACACAATCCTCACTTTTGAAAAGTTCATGAAATTGAATTTTGAAAACGCCAAAAAATAGTCAAGAAATAGTCATAAATAGTCACCAAAGTTAAAAAAATAGTCGCATTAAGATTCCGAAGTTATAGCTATAAGTTGGTGAGGATTGTGGGGTGAACGTCTCCACACAATCCTCACCTCAGTGCAAGCAAACGGCTGGGAGTATCGACTTGGTTTCAATTCCAAAAAATAGTCAATAAATAGTCGTAACGCTATGCCAAATCTCGAAAATAGTCATTAAGAGGTTCCAGAGATATAAAGGTGTCTTGGTGAGGATTACGTGGTGAGCCTTTCTCGCCACAATCCTCACCTGATTACCGCGGAATGCTTACGTTTTTTCATTTGAAATTGGTGTCAAAAAATAGTCAAGAAATAGTCATCTCCAACCACCATAATTTCGACCTGGTTTAATATGTAGAAGTATGTTAAATTTCCATCTAAACTTCTACATACATTATGTTTTGGTACAGTCGCGAATACTTAAATTGCAAATTTATTCTAATATTGTTGTTCAATAATATACGGTAATAAAATATTGTAGTTACTTACGTATTTATTATTTCTGTCAGAGTTTAATAAATACCAATCTACCTGTACATGATATTCCTCCAATTTTAAATATGTTTCTTGCTATTATTTCATTTAGACATTTCCTTCCGGTTGGCTTTGAGTTAACTGATTTCACAAATGAAACTGAACGCGATCAACATTTCTAAAACGCGTTCAAGAGCGGTCAGTGTCAAAATTGTTATATTTCAACGCGTTTAGATGTGCTGAACGCGTTCAATTTCACTGGTGAAATCCGCACTAAGTCTTTATTTCAGATTAATTTTATTGTAGTATGAGAAATTAAGACTTCTACCTACTCACCTATTATTAAAATACCTACAGATATTCATTATAATTTTATATTCTCTACTTTGTTTAAGTAGGATGGTATAATATTTATTTTATACGTGCTCGGTAAGCACCATTATACTTTTTTTTTAATGAGGCAGAATGTACGTCATCATTATTGTTGTACAAATGTGCGGATCGAAAAAAATTATGAAAATTCATGGTTAACGTGCTGAGTAGGCAGAAAAGGTATATGAAAATCCATTGTTAACGTGCTTTTTTTAATTTTGGGCAATTCAGTAACTAAATATAGTATAATGCCAAAAGACAAACAAGTTTTTAAAGTCCGCAAAATGATACTGGCCATCTTAATTATTGTTTTACGAGTTTACGATCGAATAGTTTTGTTAGGAAAATAAAACATGTTACACAGTTTAACAGGTATGTGTATGTAGGTACTTAGTAACAGAAATCATGAATTCTGTAAATTCAGATATATAAAGATAATTATATACCCGGCTTCGCAATAATTCTATACTACACTTAAACCTTCCTTATGAATCACTCCGTCAATTGGTGAAAACTGCAGGAAAATCCGTTCGGTAGTTTTTGAGTTTATCGCGTTCAGACAGACGCGGCGCCGGCGGAGGGATTTTGTTTTATAATATGTTATGATTATGTTATTCATTATTATATATAAAACATAGTTAAAATACCTACCTAAAATAGCTACATAACTAACAATAATACAAACAAAAAATTTGTTGACCACTACAAATACGAACATAATAATTTTGTGCTCGGCTGTACTCGACTCGAAAATGTATGTAGAAGTTTAGATGGAAATTTAACATACTTCTACATATTAAACCAGGTCGAAATTATGGTGGTTGGAGACGACTATTTCTTGACTATTTTTTGACACCAATTTCAAATGAAAAAACGTAAGCATTCCGCGGTAATCAGGTGAGGATTGTGGCGAGAAAGGCTCACCACGTAATCCTCACCAAGACACCTTTATATCTCTGGAACCTCTTAATGACTATTTTCGAGATTTGGCATAGCGTTACGACTATTTATTGACTATTTTTTGGAATTGAAACCAAGTCGATACTCCCAGCCGTTTGCTTGCACTGAGGTGAGGATTGTGTGGAGACGTTCACCCCACAATCCTCACCAACTTATAGCTATAACTTCGGAATCTTAATGCGACTATTTTTTTAACTTTGGTGACTATTTATGACTATTTCTTGACTATTTTTTGGCGTTTTCAAAATTCAATTTCGAGAACTTTTCAAAAGTGAGGATTGTGTGGTGAAGGACACCTTAAATCCTGTATTAAATTAGGAACCGTGTCGTAGTTATTCGATAAACGGAGCTTAGCGTTCTCAGATAGGCGGCCTTTAATTACGAATTTAAAAAAGATTTTTTCCCGAATCGTCTAACATATCAGCATACATCTCCACTGCATCAATCAATCGTTTCGTAGTGTCCTCCTTACCATCCATAAGGGGAATTAAGTTACACGCCGTTCGAATGTCAAATTCCATTTTTACTATTTTTACTTCACTAGGAGGGGAAGTACACAATTGACTGAATGAATTTTACTATTATATAGAATCAAGTTCTTCCAACTAAACAGACAGCTGTACTGCTGGGGAGTTTGTTGCAGTGTGACCAGATTAAATTTTACAAAAATACCGAAGCTCCTTAATAAAATACTGAAATATACCAACTTGCACAGGGAAAATATACCAATAAAAATACAGATTTTCAAAACATATTTTTAAGCTATTGCATAGCTTCTATCGCGGGCCTTGAGCGTGGAGACCTAATCCAGAAATTCCGTAACGAAAATACCTAACCAGTAACCACAGTGTTTTGTATTGAAAATTATGTTTAACTGTTTGACAACAAAGTTCAAATTTACTTAGACGAATGATACGAGAGTGTTGTATTGAAAATTATGTTTAACTGTTTGACAACAAAGTTCAAAATAAAGTTAAAACTGTAGTGTATTTGGTCAGCGAATAAAGGCTTTTTTATTTTTATTATTTTATTTTTATTACTGTTATGGGGTTAATATGCTTAAAGTTAAATTCAATCGGGCAGGCTGAAACGTTCGCCCTTACTAAATCAAAAGATAGCGAGGGCGAGGAATTTAAGGTTTCTGGAATACTGGTACAGAAATCTACAAATTCTTGAGCAACTTTTTTGCTATAGCAAATAAGACCACCACATGAGGTCTTCAGCGTGCAATCAGAATTATGCTTTTTGTTTCTGTTCGTTTCATTATTGATAATTTTCCAAACCGTTTTTATTTCATTGTCTGCTGACTTAACTTTGTTGCTAATATCGCTAAAGTCACATGGGCGTACGTTGAAAAATGTATTCAGTATTAATTACTTTTCTGTTATACAATAATTAATCTCCTTTATTTAGTTTTTAACATATAAATTACATTTTTAAATATAAAAATAAAAATTATAAAAACATTTAAAAATATAAAAAATAGTAGCCTATAAGCCCACCGGTATCGGGAACAGGGTTTTTATTATTATTAAACTAACAATAACTAATTATTATCTTTATTTCATTTATATACATGTAATTTACATTTTTAAATATTTTTATAAAAACAAAAAAACAATTATTATTATAATTATTATTCTTTGCTAAATAACATTGTGTCAAAAATAAAAGCAAGACCATGAATTTTAAAATTTTTAATACAAAATCAATCAATTTATCAAATGCTCAACGTCCGTCGGCTTTTCATTTTTCTGAACAAATCACATCAAATGTTAAAATTCATGGTCTTCCTTTTATTTGTGACACTATGTTATTTAGCAAAAAATAATCCTTATGATGAAGCCTTTCGATCGGTATGATAAAGCTACAGGGTGATTATTTTTCTCATATTTATACGGGTTCGATTCCCGGTTCAACCATGTAATTATTTAAATATCTATGAATGCAGTTTAAATTCAAATAATGTCTTCTTTCAGTAAAATGTTCCATCTACAATATTCAAGGTAGGTACTTTCCCTCCATGTGGCATATCCGTGGGACGCCCTGTATATTAATACAGAGCCATCTAGTATAATTTTTAACAAGACTAAAAATCTTTCTATACTAGATGGCTCTGAATTATAAAACAAAAACATCTGACATATTGGCTGAAGTACCTGTACGAGCAAACCCGTACAATATCAATTGTATCAATTTTGTGCTGACATCGACGCGCAGCGAATGAATAAAATAATACATGTTTGAGTAAGCAATGAGTAGTCGCATAGCATCGGTTGGGCGGTTACGTAAAAGGGCTCATTCGCCGCGGGTCGATCATTTATCAGTTTTGGGCGTTTGTGCTTTCTTTATATCAATACACAAGTTCAAATCAAATCAGTTTATCATTTAAATGTACCTTACCCGTACAGTACCTATATAAATGATATGACTTTGACTTCAACGACTTCAACTTTGACTTAGACTTCGACTTCGCCCTCGACTTTGAGGTGTCAAGAAGTAATTCTTGAATCTGTCTGTGCTAATGTCATATCGTGTCATTGTGTCCGTTTATAATGAATTATATTCTTATTTAAACTATACCAATATTTATCCATTGTTTACCCCCAAACTAACAGACTTCGACTTCGACTTCAACTTCGACTTCGACTTCGACTTCGACTTCAACCTCGACTTCGACTTTGACTTCGACTTCGACTTCGACCTCGACCTCGCCTTCGACATCGACCTCTACTTTGACTTTTGTTTGACTTTGACTTCGACTTCGAGCTCGACTTCGACTTCGACCTCGACTTTGACTTTGACTTCGAGTTCGAGTTCGACTTCGACTTCGACCTTGACTTCGACTTCGACTTAGACTTTGGCTTATACTTCGACCTCGACCTCGACCTCGACCTCGACTTCGACTTCGACATCGACCTCAACTTTGACTTTGACTTTGACTTTGATTTCGACCTCGACTTCGACTTCGACTTTAATTTGTAAAACTTTTCTCAAATACATAAAAAAAGTGTCGTTACAACTTTTGCTCTTAATTTTTTCCGTCGTTACAACTTTTGGTCCAGCCCCCTTTCGTAACGTGCGAAAGGGAACTTCGTTCGTTCCAATAACATAGGCACCTACTTAGTATACCTACTCGTAGTAAGTATATTATAGGTACCTAGTATAGTCCAAGTAATAACATAATAGGTAGTTGTTACACATTCTACAACTTTCCACGATGATCTCATTCCAGACCGAATGAGGCTCGCCGCAGCAGGGGGCAGGGGGCAGGGTGTACGACTCTGCGTTGTTTAAATTAACGACCGAACTTCACCGAAACCGAACTAATAATAGACGCGCGTCTGTTGTAGTGTTGTTAGGTTACTGGTGTGTGCGCCGTGCGGCCGGACGCCGCTATCAGCAGTCGCGAGTCGCGAAGCTTCCGCGGCACACACGCTACTACTATCAGTCCTGTCTGTGTCTGTCATCTATGCTCCGGCGCAGTCCAGTCAGTGACAGCATAAAGATAGTGCTCTGTGTTGCTGTGTTTCTGCAACTACATACTGGAAATAGTACCTGATACTCCGCTTAATATTAACGTGCATTTTATATTGGGTAAGGAACTTATAGCTACTTAATTAACACTTTCGACTCCACCCATTTTCGTCGAGCTCATACGCCATGCCGCCATACATATTGTAAGTAGACCCTCCGGGAGGGTTCCCGGCATTATGTTTGCGCTAAAGTTAACCATCGCGGATGGTCAACGGCATTAGGTTTAAAACCGTGTTAAAAAACACTAAAAGGAAGTGAAATACGTGTTTTCTGGGGATCTTCTCGCTATACGTAGTTTCCAACTTTTTAAATTTTTTGTGAACCGGGAACAAAAAATTCAAAAAAATCTAAGTAAGTAAGTCTTTGATTTGAAAACCAACGCATTTAAGTACTAATAAATCTTGTTAAAATATACATCTGATTTTATTTTCACGGTTTATAAAGCTGTTTTCAGTCCAGCGCGATTTGTCGCGCGACGCGACACGAACATTACAAAACTTCACGGTATAACAATAACCGGTGTCGCGTCGCGCGACAAATCGCGCTTGTCTGAAAACAGCTTGCTGTATTCGCTAAGAAAAACCGGCTCCACTTCGAGTTTCTTAGCTTTAAGTTAAAACTCACAGTATACCTACATATTGGCAATTCAGAAATACACGAGCACTCACTATCATATCAACACACAGACACTCCTAAAATACCAACAAAACTAACACAAATCACAGCACCATGCATACTCATACACTCTTTTTTTTGTCTATTATTTAATTTAAGTTTTTAACCGATGGCGCCAAATCGCTACTCGCCGTGTGTGATGCCGATGTACCGATAGCCGATGTACCTACCTTTTATACAACATGTAACTTAATTAACGCACATCCTGAAAATAGTTTGTTCAGAATCGTTTACTGAATCGATTTATATAATTTTTAATATAGGTAATTTTTTATCCCAAAAATAATTAAAACTACGGAAATTATTGTCATATTAACGCTGTACAGTCAAAACAAATTGAAATGGACCGTAAATCAAAGTAATAAGACTTTTAAAGTCGCAGTTTTACTTGTATTCATACAAATTCCATCATTCAATACAAAATAAAGAAAAATAAACCTTATTCCAAGAACGTTAAGGTCTTTACAAATGCATTGTAAACTTAGCGATTTGACCGCACGCACACACTAACAGGAACTGGACAAAGGACACCGATAAACCACCTACTTACTTTCGTTCCCTTTCGCCTGCAAACTAAAAGCCCAGGATAGAGCGAGATAGCCACAATGTACCACCGCTTGCGCGGCTACGATGAAAGCTAACATAAATGTAAACATTAGTCACGCGCCGGCAATATTAGTGGAAAGGAGTTACAGTGTTATCAAATATTCTTTCGCGTGCAATGTCTTTCCAATACACTAATGTTCAGTATACCGAAATGGTGAGGAGGATTTTGGCAATGTGTGGTGATAATGTGATAATGTACGACAACGTCGTATGAGTGTTTAGGCAATCAGTAATAATTATGTAAGTTATTTGATTTTTGTTAAATTACTGTAAATATTTTGATTCAATCTTTTAAACACGCCGTCTCTGAATAATGTTGTCGTATCGCCTCTTATTTTCAGCAGTTCATTACCGATTGGCATTGTATCATATTCAATAAACGAAATTATTCAGAGTCGACAGTCCAAAGCCTGAAAAGTGTGATGGAAAGAATATGCAATCATAACGTTTACTAGACATAGATCGTAAATAAACAATTCTTTTCTCGAAAGTCGTCGGTTAATGTTTCATACAATAAAATATCATTGGTTTCATAATATTTCGTCAACGTAAACAATCGTGTATTGTCGGCTTTTTCCGTAGTTTCGTTATGTTGTGTCGAGTCGAGCGGCGCGATAACTGCTTGTGCGACTGTGTGCGTTGCGTGCGTAAGTAGTATGACTAAAAAGTTCTCCAAGAATTGGTATAACTAATTTAGTAAATAACAATGCATATACATGTTAAATTAAAAATTCAGTGTATGTATTATGATTATAACATAATATTCTAATTGGGGTGTTTGAGGGTGTGCGTTAATTACGTTACATGTTGTATAAAATTGTTAACGGAACGAAGGAGCCTGGATCTCACAACACAGGGAATCCTAGTGTGAGGCCCAGGAATTCAATTCACTTGAATGTAAACTTTATGAAATAAATTTATTCTTATTCTTATTCTTAATTATAACCCGCGCGTGCGAAGCTTTACAATTTTATAGTGTATAGATATCGTCATGTAAAACAATTTTGCTAAAAAAAAAATGTTAAAGTTTCACAAAATTCAACATTATAAAATTGACATTTTACCATAGATAATCTCAGACCAATAAAAAAGTATTCCTGTATCAGTTGTTGTTGTATCAAAGATTTTGAATTTTTGCAAACTCAGAACAAGAACGCCAAAGTTGCCCATAATCACCGTCGAATCAGTAAGTTTTTTTTTTTTTTTCTCTTCTCATCGCACGTTTGAAATATACGACATTCTGGTCAGAATCAGAATCAGAATTTGTTTGAACAAGGTGTACACTCGCCTGCAAAATTGCATGGATACCTTAGTGTCTATTTTCCAGTGAACCTTTGAGTTCAAGTTTTCGAAAATCAAACTAGATGGCGTTGATTTCTTTCCTACTTATGACAAATTTACGAAACGTATTACACAGCTAATTATTGTAAGCTCTAGTGCAGCATTAAATTTACTAGCATACGTAGTTTAAAATTAAATGATAAATACACTTCTCATCAGAAAAATCGAAACACTTCTGTTTTTATGGTTTGTGTCCTAATATTACTTTCATTCCATGAAAAAAATCACATGATTGTGTAGCTGGCAGTTTGGCCATTACAGTGAAAGCCAACTCCCACGGTGCGCCATATCGCGCACGCGCACCAGCCCGCACGAGGACGCACCGCCACGCACGCGTCTGCGCTACCCACGCACGTTAGGTTTCCCACGGTGCGTCGTGCGGGCTGGTGCGCGTGCGTCCGCGATATGGCGCACGGTGGGAGTTGAGCTTGATAACCGAAAATTAAAAATTAAAAATTAGTATTTCATTTGTTTGTCCTTATACCTAAATGAAATGATTCACTGTTTTGAGACAAATGTGTGTTTAGAGTTGGAGTACATTTCACCTTTGAAAACTAAAAATTAGCGCTTATCTTAAAACTTTTTGTTCTGTGTTCTGTATACTGTGTGTGTACTGTGACTGGGACGTCTGAAAAAGTTTTTATTTCTAAAACATAAATTATTAGTAGTTACTAAACTTAGTACTACCTAGTACTTACTACTACTACTACTCTTACTATACTTTTTTTTTTTTTTTTTTTTTCTCTGTTCTGCACCGCGGCAATCTGTTGGACACAACAATAAGCCTCTGCTCTGTCTGATACTTGTATCTGTTTAGGCTTTTTAGCTTGGAGAGACACCTCTCAGGTAGGTGTCTCATTCCATCCTGATGAATCTATCTTGTAGGGATGAGACACTATGTCTCTTTAATCTTCTATGTTGAAGGCCTTGATCTCCACTTAGTCTGAGGGCAAGCTCATTTTTGTGATTTGACAGTCTTTTTTGGTAGTTGACGCTATATTTCGCTATCTCCTGTTTGACAGTTGGTACATTTAAGTCGAGATATATGTTCTTATTACTGATGTATTGAGGGATGTTAAAAATGGTTCTCAGTGTTTAGTTTGAAATCTTTCCAGTATCTCTAGGTTGCTGTTGCTGGCGGTACCCCAAAGCTGTATGCCATAGGTCCATATTGGTTTCAAGATGGCTTTATAGACTGTCAACTTGCTGTGTGTGCTCATTTGTGAGTGGCGTCCTATTAACCAGTACATATTGCGTAGTTTTAAGTCTAGTTGCCTCCGCTTTGTCCATATATGTTTTTGCCATGTCAGCCTTCGATCCAAATGCATGCCCAAGTACTTTGCATTGTCATCTTGCGGAATTTATTGATTGTTAAGCATAACCGGCGGACACGTGTCTCTCCTGAGAGTAAAGGTCACATGTATCGATTTACTTTGATTTGCGTGAATTCGCCAGATTTTAAGCCATTCTAAAATTTTGTCAATGTGTTTTTGTAGATGTTCTGATGTGGTTGCTGGATTCGTGTGTGTAGATAATAAAGCTGTATCGTCTGCATATGTTGCAACCGTAGTCTTGTCTGTTGTTGGTAGGTCAGCAGTATATATGGTGTAGAGAACCGGTCCTAGTACACTTCCCTGTGGTACTCCTGATCTGATCTCATGCAAGTCGGAAAGTTCATCATTAAACTTTACTTCAAAACATCGTTTGCTGAGATAAGACTTTATTATGTGGTAAAACGAGTGTGGTAGCATCTTTTTGACTTTGTATAATAGGCCCTCGTGCCACACTTTGTCAAAGGCCTGGCTAATATCCAAGAAGACTGCTGAACAATATTTCTTTTCTTCCAGGGATCTGCTTACAACATCGACGATGCGATGAACTTGCTCTATCGTCCCGTGGTTCTCCCGGAAACCAAATTGATGATTTGGAGTGATCTCACTTAGGTGTACCTTCATCCTTTTCAGTAAGATTTTTTCAAGGAGTTTCCCTATTATGGGCAGAAGATTTATTGGTCGGTACGACGCTACTTCATTAGGTGGTTTACCGGGTTTAGGTAACATTTTTACCTGAGCTATCTTCCATTGTCCTGGGAAGTGGCCAAGTCTTAGGCAGGCATTAAATATGTTAACAATTGCTACTATACCTTTCTTTGGCAGATTTTTTAGTAGAACGCTGTCAATTTGGTCGTATCCCGGTGCTTTGCCATCCTTGAGGTGTTTTATTTCACCAGCTACTTCGGTAGGGCTCGTATATTTTAATGGGAGACACATTTGCTGTGCACAATACTGTATAGATTATATTAACGTGCCTTAATCTAAAAAAAATAAGCCCGTCGTTACCTAGTTGATTATTGTTAATAGTCAGTACTGCTTTCAAGAGTGAAAAGATAGCTAAAGTTGTTGATTTATCTTTTCGGAGACTGAATTGCTCTTTCCTTATACCACAGATATATAAGAATATAATACTACGTCTTATACTATGAAACATTATCCAACAATAACCACAAAGTATGAGCTGATGCCGCCTTTGATACAGGTTTATCCTAGTACAGCCATCTAACATTATAATACCTTTGTAAATTATTTTAAAGATTTATTTTATTTCTGGTGAGTCGGCGTGGCGCTCACGATGGGCGTGCGGCGTGCTTGCGGCGCAGCGTGGCGGCGCGGGCGCTCGCTGCTGCTGGCGGCGGTGGCGACGCTGGCCGCGTTGCAAACTGTGCGTCTGCCCGCCACCCTCTCGTCCGCGCACCACTTCCCCGCGCATGCGCCCAAGGACATCGGGCACTCGCTCGCAGACTTCTCCAACCAGCCGGACATGTGAGTATGAAGTTAGGGTTGCCAACCATACTATAATATACGGTCCATAGGAGAGATAGAGAAACTAGTCAACTAGCTGGTAAAGAGGGTGGTGGTGTTTTAATAGCTGCCAAAAAGAAATTCAATCCTAAACGTGCTGAACTTTTTGAGAGTGGATGTGAAGATCTCTGGGTCACTTTGGACCTTCCTCCCAATAAATGCTTCCACAATTTATTGTAACGTTGTTTTAGAGCAACTTAATGAATCATGTACAATTGTACATGTATAATAATAGGTGACTTCAATTTAGGTTGCATAAACTGGAATCTTGACAATAATCTAAATAAAAGCCTCAAATTGCCTTATACCTGTGAAGCTTTGTTGGATTTTACATGTTCATAAGCTCAATCAAAGTAATAACGAATATAATGCCTCCTCTCGCATACCAAGCTGTTCCATACATTTTGACCGCGTAGGTATTGTACTTTTCTATGAAACAGGGGATGGGGGTTCAGAATCATGTACTGAATCCATGGTAACCGGCTTCGCGTCGATGTCCTTGACACCCCGTATACCGATAACAAATACCTAAAGGAAGAGGACTGGGAGGAAGTATTTGAGGGACTATGATATGGAAAAGGTTTTTATGACATCATCAATGGTGCTATTCAAAGATTTATTCCTGTTAAAATTCCTAAAAATAGTAAATATCCCCCGCGGTTTAACAAAACTCGAATTAAAATTTTAAACACAAAAAAATTAGTTTAGGAAACGATACAATACATACCAAAACCCGTTGGACAAAATAGAGTTAAGGATAATCAGTAAACGCTGTGATGCACTTGCTACGATTAGCTATAATAATTATTTAAAGAATCTTGAACACACTCTAGTCACTAACCCTAAATCATTTTAGACCTATGTTAAAACTAAACGAGGCGGATCCAGCTCGTATTCTTTATCTATGACGGATGGCACGGCTGCATCATCCGATGGCACTGAGATATGTGAGTTCTTGGCTTCCTACTCTTCTTCTATGTACAGCCCTGCTGAAAGCGATTACAGTACCCATAAAACAACAAATATTAATAATATTCAAGAAGGTAGCATATTTTTAGACAGCCCAGTTATTCATAGTGAAGCCTTATACAAAAAACTAAAAAGTTTAGATTGCAACAAAGGTGCTGGTCCAGATGGCATACCACCAATATTCATAGAAGAGTGTGCGAATGAGCTGGTCACGCCTCTGTTGCTTATTTTTAATAAATCTATGTTAGTGGAGTCTTCCCATCAAAATGGAAGGAAGCCAAGGTCGTCCCCATATACATATAAATCCGACAAAGAGGACTTAGTTTCGAACTATAGACCTATTTCAATTTTATCAACCCTAAGTAAAATCTTTGAGTCTATGATCTGCCATAGCTGGATCTTTACTCTCATGGTTGAGTTCGTATCTTAAGAACAGAACTTTCTTTGTAGTAGTCAATGGCTTTCGATCGACCGTCAGATATACAAGGTAGAGACGATAATACAACAAATTATTCAAAAAACAAAAAACCCGACTGCAAAAACACATAGCTGAAAAGAGAAAAACAAGCATTATAATCTATAGAATTTTGGTATCGCAGGCGGGGGACAAACAAAAGTTAGGTACACCATATTTCCGGTTATTATTGTTATATTATTATTGTCCCCGCCGATTATAATCTTGTATTGCACGTGCACGACTCATAATGCGAAGCATTAGAGTGTGCTCTACGATCGAAAAATATTTTTTGCCCCATTTCTGCAACTGTTTTTATTGTTACACTCCTGCTAGTACACAGAACCTACTTAATTTATATACCATTGTATAGATGATTAAATGGAGATTAATACTGTACTTTTTACCAATTGATTTAATGCAGCAGAAATGAAAAAAACATCAAAATTGTTGAAAAAAAATTCCTGTCCGTCAATTTATGAAACTAATAATTTTCAACAATATTGGTATCAAATATAAGCTGGTAATGAGTCAATTCCAAATTAAGATACCTATATTAATAAAACTAAAAAAACATGAAATAAATAAAATTATTCAAAAAACAATAAACCCGACTGCAAAAACACATAACTGAAAAGAGAAAAACAAGCATTATAATCTATAGAATTTTGGTATCGCAGGCGGGGACAATAATAATATAACAATAATAACCGGAAATATGGTGTAGGTACCTAACTTTTGTTTGTCCCCCGCCTGCGATACCAAAATTCTATGTAGATTATAATGCTTGTTTTTCGCTTTTCAGTTAAGTATGTGTTTTTGCAGTCGGGTTTTATGTTTTTTGAATAATATTATTTTTAAAAGCTTTTATTCAACTTGCAATGTTTGTTTGTTTGTTTGTATGTAAGTTAGTATGTTTGTTTAGGTGGATTCTTGCAAGCTGAATTAAGACCACTTCCTCTAACTCCATGGAGTTGATATTTTACATGTTGGTTCAATTCCGATGACAATACATTTTTATGACAAACATGACCTGATTGGCTACCCAGGATTGGCTCCAGACGAGGGAACTCCTCAACGGCCAATAGTACAGACACAAAATTTTATATACGCTTTCATTATAATGGTCTGTTTTAAATTACACCACGATCTGGCTACTGCATCCAGGATTGGCTTCAGACGAGGGAACTCCTCAACGGTTAACAGTACAAACAGGAAATTATATATACGATTTTATTATCACGGTCCGATTTAAATTCCACCATGATTTGGCTGTTGCACCCAGGATTGGCTTCAGGCGAGGGAACTCCTCAACGATCAACAGCGCAGACACGAAATTTTATATATCCTTCAATTATGATAGTCCGTTCTAAATTACACCATGATCTGGCTGCTGCACCCAGGACGGGCTTCAGATGAGGGAACTCCTCAACGGTCAATATAGTACAGACACGAAATATTATATACGCTTTAATTATGATAGACTATTCTAAAGTCCACCATAATCTGACTGCTGCACCCAGGATTGGCTCCTGACGAGGGAAGTCCTGAACGGTCAACAGTAGAGACACGAAATTTAATATATGATTGAATTATGATAGTCCGTTCTAAAGTCCATTATGACCTGACTGCTGCACCCAGGATTGACTCCAGACGAGGGAACTCCTCAACGGCCAACAGTACAGACACGAAACATTATATACGCTTTAATTATGATAGACCATTCTAAAGTCCACCATGATCTGACTGCGGCATCTAGAATTGGTTTCAGACGAGGGAACTCCTCAACGGTTAACAGTACAAACAGGAAATTTTATATACGCTTTAATTATCACGGTCCGATCTAAATTCTACCATGATTTGGCTGTCGCACCTAGGATTGACTCCAGACGAGGGAACTCCTCAACGGTTAACAGTACAAACAGAAAATTTTATATACGCTTTAATTATCACGGTCCGATCTAAATTCCACCATGATTTGGCTGTTGCACCTAGGATTGACTCCGGACGAGGGAACTCCTCAACGGTTAACAGTACAAACAGAAAATTTTATATAAGCTTTAATTATGACGATCCGATCTGAATTCCATCATGATTTCGCTGTTGCACCCAGGATTGCCTTCAGGCGAGGGAACTCCTCAACGATCAACAACGCAGACACGAAATTTTATATATCCTTCAATTATGATAGTCCGTTCTAAATTACACCATGATCTGGCTGCTGCACCCAGGACGGGCTTCAGATGAGGGAACTCCTCAACGGTCAATAGTACAGACATGAAATATTATATTATACGCTTTAATTATGATAGACTATTCTAAAGTCCACCATGATCTGACTGCTGCACCCAGGATTGGCTCCTGACGAGGGAAGTCCTGAACGGTCAACAGTAGAGACACGAAATTTAATATATGATTGAATTATGATAGTCCGTTCTAAAGTCCATTATGACCTGACTGCTGCACCCAGGATTGACTCCAGACGAGGGAACTCCTCAACGGCCAACAGTACAGACACGAAACATTATATACGCTTTAATTATGATAGACCATTCTAAAGTCCACCATGATCTGACTGCGGCATCTAGAATTGGTTTCAGACGAGGGAACTCCTCAACGGTTAACAGTACAAACAGGAAATTTTATATACGCTTTAATTATCACGGTCCGATCTAAATTCTACCATGATTTGGCTGTTGCACCTAGGATTGACTCCAGACGAGGGAACTCCTCAACGGTTAACAGTACAAACAGGAAATTTTATATACGCTTTAATTATCACGGTCCGATCTAAATTCCACCATGATTTGGCTGTTGCACCTAGGATTGACTCCAGACGAGGGAACTCCTCAACGATCAACAACGCAGACACGAAATTTTATATATCCTTCAATTATGATAGTCCGTTCTAAATTACACCATGATCTGGCTGCTGCACCCAGGACTGGCTTCAGACGAGGGAACTCCTCAACGGCCAATAGTACAGACACGAAATATTATATACGCTTTAATTATGATAGACTGTTCTAAAGTCCACCATGATCTGACTGCTGCACCCAGGATTGGCTCCAGACGAAGGAACTCTTCAACGGTCAACAGTACAAACAGGAAATTTTATATACGCTTTAATTATTACAGTCCGTTCTAAATTACAGCATGATCTGGCTGCTGCACCCAGGACTGACTTCAGACGAGGGAACTCCTCAACGGGCAACAGTAGAGACACGAAATATTACATACGCTTTAATTATGATAGACCGTTCTAAAATCCACCATGATCTGACTGCTGCACCCAGGATTGACTTCAGACGAGGGAAGTCCTGAACGGTCAACAGTACAGACACAAAATTTAATATACGCTTGAATTATGATGGTCCGTTCTAGAGTCCATTATGACCTGACTGCTGCACCCAGGATTGGCTCCAGATGAGGGAACTTCTCAACGGTCAACAGTACAAGCAGGAAATTTTATATACGCATTTAATTATGATATTCCGTTCTAAATTACAACATGACCTGGCTGCTGCACCCGGGATTGGCTCCAGACGACGAGATTCCTCAATAATTAACAGGATAAACACGACATTTTATACATGGATATGTATAATGTGCTATTATACTTCAATGGAATTCAGGGTCTGATGATGGAGCCGGAAGATTAACATAGGAACTTCAAAAAAAAAACTAGACTACCATCGAGTTTGAACTGGTTGGTTTTGCAAAGTAGTATCCAGGGTCTGATGATAGAGCTGAAAAGAGATGACACATAGAAAGTGGTCATAGAAAATCCTCAACTAAATAAGATCTTTTGTCAAAAACTATTTCCCGAGGTGTAGTCTAGGGTGTGATGATAGTGCCGGAAGGTAGCCACAGGAAAACCTCAACTTTACAAGGTAGCCCTGTTGTGTTGAACTCGTTGGATTTGTTTAGACAAGTGAAAGTGACAGAACAGATATTTTATCAAAATACTAATGCTAAAAAACACAAAATAAAATATTAGTAAAAATCTTTTTAAAACAAGCTTTTATTAAACTAAAAAGTACAAAATAAACCTTACGTAAACAGATAACTTTAATGTTTTCTTAAAAGCTTGAGGCGTGAACGTCCTTCTTAAACATAAAGATAAGCCTCAAGCTTTTAAGAAAACATTAAAGTTATCTGTTTACGTAAGGTTTATTTTGTACTTTTTAGTTCAATAAAAGCTTGTTTTAAAAAGATTTTTACTAATAATTTTATTCGTTTATGAATGTGTGTTATGAGGCGTGCACTTTTGGAATTTTCAAACTATTTTACTATTACTAAATGTAAATGTTTTATATTTTTCCTGAAAAGTTGCGTTTTGTAGTTATCATTTTAGTCTACGGGGACGGCGATATAAAATTTTGACGCAGCCAGCGGATTGGCTGGTGGCGCAGCGGACCCGGTTTTAGGTAGCGCCGTAGGAACACGAATACTTACGCTACGGGTTCTTTGGACAAGCCGGGTCCATGAAAGATCCAACAACATGATTAGACAGTTTCTAATAGATAGGTACGGTCTCCGTTGCAGTACATCGTGGTCGGTGGAAGAGGACCACAGCAACTACACGACGTGGCGTTACTCGGTGCAGTTCTCGTGCGGCGCGCGCTGCGCCGGGCGCGCCACCGTGCTGGCACATGACGAGCCAGCGCTCGCGCCGCAGCACGGCCACGCCGCGCGCCTACACCGCGTGTCGCTCGCGCGCCGCTCCTGCTCCAGCCTGCCGCTGCTGCCCTGGCCGCAGCTCTGCGGTATGATCCTCATATCAATATTTTCGATAAACTTGTAACTTCCGTGTACCTAACACGGAAGTTCGAGAAAGTGCACAAAGTTCAGCTTCAGTTCAAAATGATCTTTTTATAAATCACTAGCTTTTACCCGCGGCTTCGCCCCGTGAATGCCTTATCTCGATAGTACGTTCCCGGGGGATAATTTCCGACCTCCAAGTAGGGTTCCCAAATCCCACCTCTTACGGAATTTCGAGTCTCCCGGAATTCAGCAATGAAAATTGGAATCTCAAAATCAAATTATTTTAGATGTAACCTAGGTAAGTACCTAGCGAAAATTCACCTAGAATTTTAAATTATGCGCGCTGGCGGAATAATTGAAATGGTACTAATCATACCGACCGCATATCGGCCGACCGCGCGATGTCGGCCCATGCAATCGAGAACTCGCGACACCGGAACTACGTTTTGTCCATTATCGATATCCTACCTCCTGTGTCCTGTATCAAACGCCGCCGCGCCGCCTGCGACCGTGGTTTTATTAGTAAGTATTGTATTCGATATAATTATGGACACAACAAATATGAAGAATATGTCAAGGCAGCAAACGTTTTTCAATTTTAAAATAGACTGCAGAGTTTTTTAAATTTGTTAGTTCAAGACACTTCAAGACCTTTATGAAGTCTGTACCTACCTACGTTCAAATGAAAAATTATAAGTAAAATAAATAGAAAAAGTATAAGAAATTCATTGATGTATTAAAAGCGGTAGATACGGGACTTAGTAACAGCGCCTGGTCCTATCCAACTACGTGATTTCCCGTAGTCGGCACTCAGTCGCGCACGGGATATCGTTGATCAAACAGCTTCATAATTACTTACAGTTTTGTTTGTGATAAAAACGCATCAAAATTACTTCTTGTGCAGCTAAACAGTGTTTTAATAATACCAGCTACCTAATTACGCAACACATTTTCGTAAACGATTCCGATTAATTTGTTTCATTTTGACAGTTCAACAACATTCATTGCGTTATTTACGTTGCTGAGCAGAATTTAAATTCGAAAGAAATTTTGAAGTAGGTATTGGATTAGCAATCTGTTTCAAAGCGATTCAGATTCCGATTGATCGTGTATTACGTAATTAGGGTACAGGAAGAAAAATAGGACACACGGGATTACTTACTACTCGATCGTAAGTACAGCCGAAAATGCTAATTTGTTGAAAGTTATAATAATATTTCATGTTTGCTTCGCCATGTTTGTGAGAGCGAGATAGATATTACAAAAATGCTTATTGGCGACGAGTACTAACGCGATTTCGCTCGCACGACAGCGCGGCCGTCTCCTATCTCTGTTCTTGTCTATCGGTAACTGTAGGCTAGCGACTGTGATCACACTGATCACAGATGTGTGAGTTTTGCTGCATGTAGTCGTGCCGTCCATTTGATATAAGATTAGTTAGACATTCTAAAAGTTGGCAACGTCGTAAATAGCTGTCAAATATTTACCTGTTTTGAATAATTTGGAAATAATACTGTATGTAAATAAGAAATGTGGCTAACGAACTACTTAACTATAATATTAATGTGTTCCTTCCCTTGCCTTGCCAGGGGCCACGGTTTCCCCTTAGGACTTCCCGGCACCCTGGTAGGCATCGGCCTTAGCGGACCCCGTCAATTTTGCTGACATCTCTTTGAGGCGCGAATTAAGTTAACGACAATCTGAGAGTTTATAAAAATAACTTTATTTAACTGACAGTCACAAAAGTCACAATGAAGATAATAATGATCTTAAAGATACAAAGTACTTATAGCTAAATTATGCTAACATGACAATTGTGGCGTGACGACAATGTCCTACATTATAATTACTTACCTACTCACTAGATTTGGAAGAAGCTGCACTGCTGACAAAGCTAATTGTAGTAGGGCTACCACACTTAACTCGCGCGTGGAACACAACGCGCCGTCGTCGACCCGGGCGTGGTCCTTATCGGACGGCGAGCTGCCCATTGCTCTCCGTCCGCAAGCCCGCGCCTACGGTGGGCCATCCTTATGCCTACGGTATAAAATTCAGAATCGATCGAACGGGCTGTAAGAAAGGTTTGTTTATTAATGTCTAATCAAGTAATCATCGATCACTAATAAAGAACTGTCTAATCTTATTTCAAATGGAGTAGGTATAGACTAACAAGAGGTGGCAACACACCACGCGGGCGATGCCGCGGGTGAAAGCTAGTCTCCTATAAACCTATAGAAAATGTATGGGGACCAGTAGTGACACGTCACACAACAGTACCTAGTGACGCGGCGGCAATGCCATGCGGCGTTATTCGGATTTCGGAATAACCTTAAGGATTTAACAGATGAGCTGGAACTGATTGCGGTGGTATGGGGCTCCGAGGTGGAGGGCACGCAGCTGCAGGAGGAGTCGCGCACGCGGTGCAGCTTGCTGAGCTGGCTGAGCGGCGGCTGCGCGCGCTGGCTTCGGGGGCAGCGGGACCTGCGCCTCGTGCGGCTGCGCGCCCTGGACCACGCACCACCTGCGCCGCAGCCCGCCTGAACGACACTCCACACCACTCCCAATATTTATATCCTTATCCTGTGCCTACCTGAACGCAGTCATAAATTAATTTATGTAGGTACTTAAATAGTTGGCTTAAACGTATAGAGTTTGGGTATGACAGAGCGCTCGGTAGGTACCCCTAACCACAGAGTAGTTAGGTAATAGTATTATACATACATAGTAACTTAGGTACTGTACTGTGAATTTCGTATCGAGTTGTTCTGTTGCAGTTGCGAATACGGAAAGAAAGCCTAGATAACAAGTACTTAGGTATAATTTATCTTAGCTATTTTTACAGATCCTCTTCTAAAATATACAATTATTTGCTAATTTTGTATTTAATTTATTGGTTACCTACTGGTAGAAAATGCCTCAGTAGTCCGCCTTTCTACGGTATTTTTTTGTATGTACTAGTGCATAAAGTTTTAAACTAATAAATAAATTGTTCAACACACTAGCTCTGAAAGTGGCTCTTATTGCACCACCGTTTTTACGTTCATAATGCAGTTAAACACACGTGCTTTTTACTTTACATAATCGCACTAGTGCGGTAATGTGCGCCATATATAACTATTTACTATAAATTACACGACAGTATGGAATTAGTAAGTACTATCATGTTGACTCTGAGGCTAAGAACTCACGGAGCGGTTTTCACCCGCTCCCGCCGCGATGATGGTGCAGCGGTTTTATTTCTAAACTCACGAGACCGGTGATTTGCGCGATCACGCCGCAGCCGCAGCCGTCGCGGTTGAGATTAACTTGATTGACCGCCTGTCTTGTGATCATCGCCCGCCAAGTTTGCAGGCGATGATCGCAAGACGGGCGGTCAATCAAGTTAGGATTTTAAGTCAAATGCATTAAAGTCTATTTTACGATGGCTATACAAAATAGTGGACGGCTCGCTTGCAGTGAGCGACCCGCGAGCCGTCATACGGCGCGCCGACAGCACGCTTGAATCGAGGAGCCCGCTCGCCGGCACCTCGCCGTCCACGCGGTGACGCTTCGCATTCCGCGCGTTGACGCCTCGCCAGCCGCTCGGTGACGCTTCGCTTGTGAATGAACACCAAGCTTTCACCTCACTGGTGGCGTGCCGTCAGCGAGCGGTCGACAAACCCTCAAAAGGAAGTTTTTGTAAAAAAAATATCATAGGCAAACCAGGGGCGTTTAGTTACCTATGGTAAATCTTTTTCCCATGGGCAGGTCAGCGGGATCGAATAAGTATGAACTATCCTTTATTAAATGAGTATTTTCTAGGGATGGGCCGAACATGGGTTTTGCCGAATACGGTAAAGCAAATTACCAAACCGAATATTCGGCCGAATATTCGGCCGAATATTGGGCATAATTGATTCCCATTATAACTGAGTATTATGTTTCCTTCAAAACATAACATTTGATTGAAGAAACTGTCTTAAATTTTACCGATAATAAGAATAAAGGTACTTACATTCTGCCTTTTGTTAGCTGTAGAACCTCTCTCTGGCAAGATTTGACTGTGGCTGCAAGCTGCATCTGTCACTCATGTCAAGTGTCATAGCGTCTAAAAATTTTGCCGCCAACGCATGGAAAAATTTTTCACTCGTAAATTTTCTTTAACAAATTGTAAAGTTTCAGGTAAAACTTTATAGAAAGTAATAATAGTGCTTGTGGTAAGTGATATATTAGTGTTACGCTGATCGAAATGCATAAATGGAGATCGAAAACCGGTGCCTGCGACAAGCAACCGTTCGCGTTTGTAGCGAACGAGAGCAGGGATTCTCCTAAGTGGTGAAGAATCGGGAGGAAGAAAGCACCTATTCTCACGGCCGAATAACGGCAAAGAGATCGAAACGCGAACAGCCACTAAACAATTTAAAACTGACAATATATTTAGTTAAAGCTGGTTTTAAAAGAAATAGTTATTTTATATTTTTTTTTTTTTTTTTAAAGCTTTATAAGGATAACTAGGCTCGGATCATTGCAAGAATAACTAGGCAAAGATTCATACTGGTGACAAGATTCAGGCTGCCTAAAGAACCATGTAAAAGCTTGGGAACGATACCGCCCCTAAGGCTACCCACCGACCCGATAAGAACATAACAGGAAGTCAAATACTAAATTAAATAATACCTAATATTCAGAACAATTCTATATTGAGAAAATTCTGCAAATTTCTTTTTTTCTAAGATTATGATATTATAATCAAATAGCCTATTGTTTACACTCAATGTGCAGGTAGCTGTACCAAAAAAATATATGGTACATTTGATTGATCTCATAACTTCCAAGTAAGTAACCTAACTTGTATTAATTAAGGACATGAGTGATCCAATTAGCCTTTATTGATGAGATTATTATTCAGGCTAAATCTCATTGATTTTCTATTATTTATCAATCAGGATAGTGTAGCTTTATGATTCATGTTCACCTTAAATAAGGCAAATAAATTTGCCAATAATCTAAAACATCTTATGGAGGATGTGTTAGTTTTTTATTGTTTTATTGGAACATTTAAAATGAATACAGACCAAAATATTCATTAATTTCATATAATTTTTAATTCACATAGCGTCTACATCCTTCAGGTACTCTTTCACCAGCAGATATCAGGTCTTAAATCAAATGTTATGTTTTGAAGGAAACATAATAGAACTGTTTTGCATAAAAACAAAACAGTTATTATGTCATGAAAAACATAACAATTGAGCAATGTGCTTGCTGTTGAATTTTGAAGACTACTATACTACACACACACACACTACACTTGACATGAGTGACAGATTCAGCTTGCATGCAGCCTCAGTCAAATCTTGCTAGAGTGAAAGGTTCCACAGGTAACAAAAGGCAGAATGTAAGTAGGTACCTTTATTCTTATTATCGGTAAAATTTAAGACAGCTTCTTCAATCAAATGTTATGTTTTTCATAACATAATAACTGTTTTGTTTTTATGCAAAACAGTTCTATTTTTGTTTGTATAGGTGTAGGAAGGTAATTGATTGATCTATCAAATAAGTACCTAGAGTCTGGCTAACGAAAGTTGGCCCCAGAATATTGGCGGCAAAGGACCATGGGCAATTACTTTGTATGGAGTCTGGTACCAACGCTCAACAGTGATGAGACTCATCCCATATGAAAGCTTTTGGGGTATTGTTTAATTCATTCTATGGCAGCTAAGTCGAAATCGAGCGCGAACATGGTGTTTTTGAACATTCAAAAAAAGTTAGGTTAGGTTAGGATAGGGATGAAACTCATGCCATATGAAAGCTTTTGGGGTATCATTAAGCAGCTAAGTCAAAATCTAGCGCGAACATGGTGATTTTGAACATTCAAAAAAAGTTAGGTTAGGTTAGGTTAGAGATAAAACTCATGCCATGTGTAAGCTTTTGGGGTATCATTTAATTTATACTATGGCAGCTAAGTCGAAATCGAGCGCGAACATGGTGATTTTGAACATTTAAAAAAATTTGGTTAGGTTAGGGATGAAAATCATGACATGTGAAAGCTTTTGGGGTATCATTTAATTTATACTATGGCAGCTAAGTTGAAATCGAGCGCGAACATGGTGTTTTTGAACATACGAAAAAAGTTAGGTTAGGTTAGGGATAAAACTCATGCCATGTGAAAGCTTTTGGGGTATTGTTTAATTCATTCTATGGCAGCTAAGTCGAAATCAAGCGCGAACATGGTGTTTTTGAACATTCAAAAAAAGTTAGGTTAGGTTAGGATAGGGATGAAACTCATGCCATATGAAAGCTTTTGGGGTATCATTTAATTTATACTATGGCAGCTAAGTCGAAATCGAGCGCGAACATGGTGATTTTGAACATTCAAAAAAGTTAGGTTAGGTTAGGTTAGAGATAAAACTCATGCCATGTGTAATTTTTGGGGTCAAATCAATCTTACTAGCCTTTTTCCCAACTATCTTGGGGTCGGCTTCCAGTCTAACCGGATGCAGCTGAATACCAGTATTTTACATGGAGCGACTGCCTATCTGACCTCCACAACCCAGTAACTGGGTAACACGATACCCCTTGGTAAGACTGGTGTCAGACTTTCGGGCTTCTGACGGCTCGTAACGACTGTCAAAGATCCACAAATGACAGCCGGGACCAACGGCTTAACGTGCTTTCCGAGGCACTGAGGAGTCTCGGTATGTAAAGATGGTCACCCATCCACTGACCAACCCTGGCAAGCGTAGCTTAACCTGATGGATCGACCCGTGCGGCTTGTTATTACTTAACCACTAGCTCCTCATAATTGTTGGTTGGTGGTGTAATTTTTGGGGTATCATTTAATTTATACTATGGCAGCTAAGTCGAAATCGAGCGCGAACATGGTGATTTTGAGCATTCAAAAAAAGTTAGGTTAGGTTAGGGATGAAACCATGCAATGTGAAAGCTTTTGGGGTATCATTTAATTTAGGTATACTATGGCAGCTAAGTGTTTTTGAACATTCAAAAAAGGTTAGGTTAGGTTAGGTGGGATGAGAGGGCGGAGCGCATGCATGAGAGGGCGGAGCGCATGCATGAGAGGTCGGAGGACATCCACGGGTGGGCGGAGGACAACCATGAGGATTTTCAAGGTCGCAACAAAAAAGCATATCAAGGGATGAAACTCATGTCATGTGAAAGCTTTTGGGGTATCAATTAATTTATACTATGGCAGCTTAGTCGAAATCGAGTGCGAACATGGTGTTTTTGAACATTAAAAAAAAGTATAAAATGAAGGACAAATAAAACAGTAAGCATTGTATATATGAAAATAATAATAACATCTCTGAACGCCTAATTAAGTAATTAATTATTTTTGCTTAACATTAGAAAATACCTAATAACATTTAAGGTAACAAAAGTATCTTTGTTTTTAATGGTAATGTTAGAAGCCGGAGGGGAAGGGGCAGGGAAAGGCGATAAGGTAGATTGCTACTTGCGTAACAGTATAATTAAGTAAATTGTAGCGGTTACACCGCCACATACTAACTACTCATCAAAGATATAACGTCACACAAATCCTGCATCGGGCTATTAGAGTTTACCGCGCGAACGACTTATAAAAACGACCTTGAAAATCCTCATGGTTGTCCTCCGCCCACCCGTGGATGTCCTCCGCCCTCTCATGCATGCGCTCCGCCCTCTCATCCCACCTGACCTAACCTAACCTTTTTTGAATGTTCAAAAACACTTAGCTGCCATAGTATACCTAAATTAAATGATACCCCAAAAGCTTTCACATTGCATGGTTTCATCCCTAACCTAACCTAACTTTTTTTGAATGCTCAAAATCACCATGTTCGCGCTCGATTTCGACTTAGCTGTAATAGTATGAATGAAATAATACCCCAAAGGTATTCACTTGGCATAAGTATCATCACTGTTGAAAGTCGCGTCCAAAATGACGCATGGGTATTGAATACATTGGAGATGTCCAACGACACCGCCGACATTACCCTGCCCCGGGACTCCGCTTCCTCCGCACGGCACGGTGAACCTAACCTAACCTAACCAAAAAGGGTACCTTGCTACCTTACCTACCTACATACCTACCTACCCTATCTATCTACATACCTACCTACCCTATCTACCTACATACCCTAACCTAACCTAAGTTTTTTTTTTTTTCCGGGTTGGAAAATCCTTATTGAAGTCCCCCGCCCTGGGGCGGACGAAGGGATCTGTCAGAATCCTACTGACTAAAAACCACCCCATTGTTCCCTTCCCACACTTAGACCGAGAATCGATAATAGAATCGATAGAATATTATCGATTTACGGTTTGACTTATCTAATTGCTTAATATTTATCACATGTTATTTTTTTTTTTTTTTTTTTTTTTTTCACATTTTCTGTTTTGGTGAAACTACTGTTTGAAATTCATAATTTTTTTATTTTTTTTTGCTATATCTAATAAGTTAATTAATGTACAAATATTTCAGACACAATGCGAATTGTTATATGAATAAATAAATAATAATAATCATGAGATCAACCTAACCTAACCTATCCTGACCAAACATAACCTAACCTTTTTTAATGTTAAAAAACACCATGTTCGCGCTCGATTTCGACTTAGCTGCCATAGAATGAATTAAATAATACCCCAAAAGCTTTCACATGGCATGAGTTTCATCACTGTTGAGCGTTGGTCTTGGTACCAAAATGACGCATGGTCCTTTAAAAAATACATGCATGACAACACTAAATACACCAGAGATACCGAACGACAACCTTGTCAAATTGACGTTCACGTTCATACAGAGTTGCTATATAAAAAGTTCGCAAATAATTCCAGGGCCAACTTTCGTTAGCCAGACTCTATAAAAATGTTGTTCCTGTTTATTTTCAATAAATAATTTTCACTACACTAAGTAGAAACTACTAGAAATATGATTCATAATCTGCTAAAATGTTGTAATTTGATCATGCAACTGTTTCTTGCTATGAATAATGATATAAACAAAAAACTTGCTTAATTTCTTACAATAAAGACCTGATTTCTGATTTTAATATATTAGGTATTTTAATATATAGGTTAGGTTAGGTTAGGTTTTTTTTTTTTTTTTTTTTTAATTTGGCAGGAGGGTAAATCCTCATGGACGCCCAAACTGCCTCACTAGTGACGCAGTTTGGGCAGTGCCGGACTCTTACCGGCTAAAACCCACTCCTGCCTCTGCTTAGTGTCCCTCTGACTGACATAATCAGAGACCTTGTTTTCTATTTTTATTTCTGTCAATACATTTAATATAATATATCTACTTATCCTAATTTCACATTTATATACATTTTTTATCACAGTTATACAGTAAAAGTACAGTCACACACAGTTATATACAGACACAGCTATACACAATGTTTGTTCGGTTTTCATCTTTTGGTTTCGGACATATTCAACGATCTGTGTTATGCTACTGTTATTATGTCGGATCACTTGGGTGGCCGAGCTGCGAGACATCGGGTCTTCTTCACAACCCGACATAGTTTAGGTGTGGGCACTATAGTGGGTACTCGAACGAAACGATAATTCGAACTTAAAATAACTTTTACAAACTGTAACGAACGAAATAAACAAGTGCGTCGAAAACAAACACGTGCGTTGGTACTGAGCGTTTGCCAAGACTGTCCGAGCTCGACTGTCGCCACACTCGGTCTCCCCGCCAGTCATCGCTGCATCCCCTCTACCGACGATCGTGTCCAAGCGGTAGTGCTTGCTTGCGTTTCCGAACACATGATTATTCGTTTACGAATCAAATTGTTAGATGGCGCTGTCCACTGTACTGTGGCGCCATCCATCCACGACACTGGACTAGCACCCGTCCTCGGGTGTAGTACCTGTGGACAAAATATGCTCAGAGAGTAAACTAGTTCGGCTATCCTGCCAATACCTAATAACTAAGGTAGCTCGGCTATCCTGCCAACACCTAACAACTAAGGTAGCTCGGCTATCCTGCCAATACCTAATAACTAAGGTAGCTGGGCTATCTTGCCAATACCTAACAACTAAGGTAGCTCGGCTATCCTGCCAATACCTAATGACTAAGGTAGCTCGGCTATCCTGCCAATACCTAATAACTAAGGTAGCTCGGCTATCCTGCCAACACCTAACAACTAAGGTAGCTCGGCTATCCTGCCAATACCTAATAACTAAGGTAGCTCGGCTATCTTGCCAATACCTAACAACTAAGGTAGCTCGGCTATCCTGCCAATACCTAATGACTAAGGTAGCTCGGCTATCCTGCCAATACCTAACAACTAAGGTAGCTCGGCTATCCTGCCAATACCTAATAACTAAGGTAGCTCGGCTATCCTGCCAATACCTAATAACTAAGGTAGCTCGGCTATCCTGCCAATACCTAATAACTAAGGTATCTAATTGGTACTTTAATTCCTCTACGTCTATGTACAATAATCAACCGTCATAATTTGTAATGCCTTGTTATCAAGGTTTTGTACACAGTGCACCCCACACAACATTAGTCATTAGAAAAAGTCCGACCAATAAGTTAAACCAAAGAGAATTAAAATAATTGTAACGAATCAGTTACTATTTAC
Source organism: Conistra vaccinii (assembly GCA_948150665.1). Lineage (NCBI taxonomy): Eukaryota > Metazoa > Arthropoda > Insecta > Lepidoptera > Noctuidae > Conistra > Conistra vaccinii. Next base: position 25,732,580 of record OX411323.1, read on the forward strand.
CAAAATAAATTTCATCAGAAACTCATAAAATTTGCATTACGATTAAGTGCAACAACACACAAGGATCGCACCAACGATTCCAAGTAGACCACTCACCACATGTGCTACTGCACATGGGTTACGGTCGAGATCCATCGCTACATGTGCTTACTACACGAAGTGCGGTCGAGACCCATCGCCACATGTGCTTCCTGCACATGAGGTGCGGTCGAGATCTTTCGCCATGTGTGCTTACTACACATGAAGCGCTCTGTGCACGGACACAGACCAGAATCGCACCAACGATTCTCAATAAATATCCAGCGCAAAATGTGCTACAACACATGAAGCGCTCTGTGCACCGACACAGACAGGAACAGGACTCGACCGATCAACAAGTTACAACACAGTAATTCTGTTACTCTTTACCGTAATTCATAAGCAATGCATACTCAACTCATGAAACATATTTTTTTTTCTAATCTGTGCACCAACACAGGCCAGAATCGCTCCAACGATTCTTTACTTATCTGCCGCCACATATGCTACAACACATGAGGGGCTCTGTGCACCAACACAGACAAGAATCGCACCAACGATTCTTTACTTATCTGCCGCCACATATGCTACAACACATGAGGGGCTCTCAAATTCAAATTCAAATTCAAATTCAAATTCAAAATATTTTATTTCACATAAACCTACATGGGCACTTATGAAACGTCAGAAGCTACGCACGGTTCCAATTGGTCGTTTCCTATGGAGAAGAGCCGGCAAGAAACTCCACGGTTACTCTTTTAAAAATAATTGGGTTTTACAATATTTACAACAAAAAAAATATAAAAAATACAGTATTATTAGGTATGCGAGGACAGTGTAGGTCTTTCAACAAGTACCAAGTATGTACTTAACAAAATAGAAGATGGTCAACAAGTGTACAGTCCACTAAGCCTACAGCGTTCTCACATTCACAAAATAGAAAAGAATCTATATAAAAGATAAATAATATAAAAATAAAAACTATTTTAAACGAAATGACATGATTGCTATTACAACTGTAACAAATCTGAATAATTAACATGTCCACAAAAGTCACTAATAGAGTTGAAAATTAAATAGTAGGTATATAATGTCAAATAAAATTATGATTATGTCAAGGAAGAATGTAAATAAAACAAAAATATAAACATGGTAATTTGAGAGCAGTTAATAGAATCTTACATATTTTGCCGTTAATGAGGTACCAGGGAAGCCACATGTGCAGAGGGAATTATTGCCAAACTTCTTTGTCTTCAACGTAGTCTTTAATTTTATAATATGCTTTCCTGATAAGGACACGTTTGATGTGGGTTTTGAACTTCCCATCGCTAAGTTCTGTAACCGACTTTGGCAACTTGTTATAAAATCGGATGCTGTTTATAAGAAATGACTTGCTTGTTTTAGTTAATCTAAATTTGGGTATCACAATTTCATGTCTACTACGTGTATTTATATTATGGAAATCGCTTCTTATTTTGAAAAGTCCTAAGTTTTTCCGAACATACAAAATATTTTCTAAGATATAAAGAGAAGGCAGAGTCAGTATATCAATTTCTTTGAATTTGTTTCTAAGAGACTCGCGAGGACCCATTTTATAGATAGCGCGTATTGCCCTCTTTTGTAAAATGAAAATTGAATCTACGTCAGCTGCCGATCCCCACAACAGAACGCCATAAGACATAATACTGTGGAAATAAGCAAAGTATACTAACCTAGCTGTAGCTATATCAGTCAACTGCCTTATTTTTCTTACTGCATATGCAGCTGAACTTAATCTACCTGAAAGAGTTCTAATGTGGGCGCCCCATTGCAATTTTGAATCTAAAGTAATTCCTAAAAATACAGTTTCCGTTATTGCATCTAGTTTTTTGCCATCAAGTTTTAGATTTAGACCCACTTGAGGTACATTTGGTAATGAGAACCTAACACATTTAGTTTTGTTCGCATTAAGTAAAAGATTATTAGCTGCGAACCATTTCGAAACAACAGCCAGACTATCGTTGACGTGTAAGACATCTGTATCTTTTCTATCTATTTTAAAAATAAGAGAAGTGTCATCAGCAAATAGAATTATATTCGATAAGTTAGCCATCATGTAAGGAAGGTCATTTATATAAACGAGAAATAAAAAAGGGCCGAGAATTGAACCTTGAGGCACGCCCATTTTAACTAGAGACCCCGAGGACGTCGCCCCATTAACGTTTACTTTTTGCCGTCGATTTGATAGATAGGAAAGAACAAGGTCAGCAGCTTGGCCACGAATTCCGTAGTGGTGTAATTTACAGATCAGTGTGTTGTGGTCAACGCAGTCAAACGCTTTTGAGAGGTCACAGAAAATGCCAATTGCATCCTGGGACTTCTCCCAGGATTCTAAAATGTGACTGATGAGTTTTACTCCTGCGTCAGTCGTTGACCTACCTTTCGTGAAACCAAACTGGTGACTATGCAAAATCCCATTTGAATTAAAATGTGACAACATCTGGTCTAGCATGATTTTTTCATATATTTTACTCAATGCTGGTAGAACAGATATAGGTCTATAATTAGAGGGATCACTCTTACTACCCGATTTGAAAATTGGTACTACTTTACTATGTTTCATTAAATCAGGAAACGTACCGCTATCTAAACATTGATTAAATATGCCTGTTAGGACAGGGGCAATTGTGTCAATGATATCAGTAAGGACCTTAACGGAAATCCCCCATAAGTCTTCAGTGTTTTTTATGTTAAGACTTTTGAAAGCTTTTTTAATCGTGACAATAGAAATGGGCTTGAATTCAAAACTTGGAATGTCCTTACTGAAATTTTCTTTTAGAAGAGATTCAGCTAGTATAGATGATGAAGGCAGAGATTTCGTAACCTCTATTGGGATGTTGGTAAAGAAATTCTCTAGTGTCTCAGCAACTTTTAACTTATCTGAAATGGTTTCATTATCAATTTTGCTCTGTGCACCAACACAGACAAGAATCGTACCAACGACTCTATACTTATCTGCCGCCACATATGCTACAACACATGAGGGGCTCTGTGCACCAACACAGACAAGAATCACACCAACGATTCTCAAAGATATCTAGCGCAATATGTGCTACAACACATGAAGCGCTCTGTGCACCAACACAGACAGAAATCGCACCAACGATTCCTTGTAGACCCATCGCCACATGTTACTCATGCATGAGGTGCGGTCCAAAGTTTTGAGTTTGAGTATACAAGCCATTCTTAATCAGATTTGGTCTCACTACCACTGTCATCAACTATGACGTCTAATTCTCGAGGAACTTGGTGATCGGGGATCCTCCTCACACAATCACAAGGGTATTGTAGGTTCGCTTAGACTCAAGCGCCTTTGGTAGATATGATCTATCACCGTTTAACACATCGATAATCTTAAATGGGCCTTTGAATTCAGGATTTAATTTTGTTTGATTCCTTTCCTCATTTTCCATTAACACAATTGTTAAGGGCAAACTTGCGAGACTTGCAGACAACTTTACTTCGATCAAATCGATTCTTATCTTAATTGACATTTTCTAAATTTTATGAATTGCATGCTATCTTATCTCGTCTTAATTAGTCAGCCAAATCATCATCAGCGTTCACTAAACTAAGCCTTTAAGGGCGACGATTAAAAGTAAGACTACGATCTACAAGCTGAATTTGCAACTATTCTGTTTTAACACGGGATCTAGAAACACCACTAGAAAACGAAGACGAGTATTCTGACAAAAGATCAATTAACTGGAAACGAACTTTGCCTAAACGTCAGTATTCACTTCATCAAAATCAAGTTGAAAACAAGAATCGCTTTTGAGCTCATTGAAACTTTACATAACCTAACAATCAAAACTGTCGTGATAAGACGACACAAAACAACACTCAGATGTCAATCTACCGTTAAATCTGATTTAAAATCTTACACCCAATTAAAATATCATGAAATGAGATCTCTAAAAGTTGATTGTTAATCATAATCTCAGATAAAAGTAGTCTAGTTTGTGGACTACCATAACCTAACCTCTAAGTTTACAATAATTATTGTTTGCACGCTTGCTAATAAACTTTAACGCAACACAATCTTTGATTCAACGCCCGAATCTTAATAAAATGGATACGACTCACCCAGTATTCATCTGCTCGGATTGCTGTCATAGCAAACTTTTACGCGTCGCTCGCTACTTGCTACTGCCGCAGGCACTGGCCTGGAATCACCTGGGCCCTGTTGTGCTGGCACCTGCATCATTGCTCCGTGGACATCTGCCGGACCCTTGATGGCTTTTAGCAGGGACATCATATTCTGATTTTGAGCAGCCAGCAGCGTACGAAGTAAATTCTCGTCGTGACGTCATCGCTCCATTCTCCATGTTTTCTTCAGTTCGAGTGAATCCCAGTTCTGATGTCGGATCACTTGGGTGGCCGAGCTGCGAGACATCGGGTCTTCTTCACAACCCGACATAGTTTAGGTGTGGGCACTATAGTGGGTACTCGAACGAAACGATAATTCGAACTTAAAATAACTTTTACAAACTGTAACGAACGAAATAAACAAGTGCGTCGAAAACAAACACGTGCGTTGGTACTGAGCGTTTGCCAAGACTGTCCGAGCTCGACTGTCCACTGTAGACTGTCGCCACACTCGGTCTCCCCGCCAGTCATCGCTGCATCCCCTCTACCGACGATCGTGTCCAAGCGGTAGTGCTTGCTTGCGTTTCCGAACACATGATTATTCGTTTACGAATCAAATTGTTAGATGGCGCTGTCCACTGTACTGTGGCGCCATCCATCCACGACATATATTATACAAAATATGAATACTAAGCATAGTTTCGTTTACTTATTCCTAGTAATAGCCTTATTGGCTAGTTTTATACAAAATTCAACAAACTTGGCCCTAGTTCTCTTGCTCGTTATTAATGCATGTATACTTTGCTGCGTTATTTCAATTCCCAGTTCCTGCTCAATCTCATATCTCTCTAGGCAATAGGCGGGGCAGTCTGTCAGTATGTGCAAAACAGTTTCCTGTTTGTCAGGGTCACATATACACGATGGGCTTTCCTTACACTTAAACCTGTTCAAGTATTCGGAAAACCCACCGTGCCCTGTCAATATTTGTGTCAACGTTCCGGTCGGTCTTAGGTCTTTCACTAGTCTATACGCTTGGATGGCGTCCGGGAAAAATATTTTGGTTACGCCGGCTGTTTCCTCGGATCTGTATCTCCAATTCCATTCGTCAAGCGTGTCCGCACGGATTTGCCGCTTGACGAATGAAATCCTACATTGATTGTAATCTGGCCTTGTTTTCATTTTCAGGGCGGCTTCCTTGGCCAGCTGGTCTGCTCTCTCGTTGCCCTCTAGTCCTGCGTGCGCTTTTATCCAAAAAAGTTCAACTTTTTTGGATTGATCCTTGCACTGACTCAGGTTTTCTCGTATTTTGACTGCGAGGGGATGGAGAGAGCGGTGGTTGGCGATCGTTTCTAGCGACGATCTGGAGTCGCTGTAAATTCCAAAACTGTTATGTGGGCTTCGTAAAATTTCCCGTGTGGCTTTACATACAGCCAGCAGTTCCGCCTGGTAGACGGTACAGTGGGGCGACAGCTTCAGTTTTTGGCTTTTGAATTCCGTATCATTGCTCCAATGGGACAATGATGCCCCGACCCTGCCCTCGATCTTGCTGCCGTCCGTATAAATCCGTACTGCTTGAGTGCAGTGGTTGCTGACTCCTGGTCCGCCAGCCATATGAACTGCAGGCTTATATGTTTAGCTGGGTGGGGAGTTCTGTTAAACGCAGTGCGTATCTTTATTTCCTTGTCTCCTAGCGCTGGCTGGGGTACTCCCCTTCTTGCCGCATATAGGGCCGCTGCCTCTTGTATTCGGAGGTCAAGGGGTAGTATCCCAGCCAGCACCAGTGCCGAGTTTAAGGAGACTGTGCGATATGACTTGCACAGTTTCTGTGCAAATCCCCTTTGGACCGCATTTAGCTGTTTACGTATCATCAGTTTTTTGGCTGCTGGTGCCCACGCACTTGCCGCATACAAGATAGTCGGTTCGACTACTGCCGTGTAGATGGTGTGTATGACCTCCGGATTGAGTCCCCAACTGATCCGGGCTGCCCTTGACAACTGCTTATAAAAGTTTAATGCTTTTTTGCACACATTAGATGCGTGGGTGTTAAATGTCAGCTTGTTGTCTATAGTCAATCCCAGGACTTTGATTTCCTGCGACATGCCAATGTCGACCCCGCCCATGCTCAGCAGTGGGGTGTCGTATTTGAGTTTCCGCGTGATGACCGTCGAATACTAAAACTACGTCATCGGCGAAGGCTTGGCAGTAGTCTCCCCTTTGTACCAGGCCTTTAAGAAGGGGGTCGAGTAAGAGGTTCCAAAGAATCGGTCCTCCTATCGATCCTTGTACACAGCCTTTATTAGTTTCCCTGGCGACTTCCTCTCCCGCGTATCTTATTCTGACTTTTCTGTGTTCCAGATAACTGTCCAATACTCTTCTCATGTTTATTGGACATTTTGCTTCCGCCAACCTGGTTTTTATGGCTGGCCACCAGGGCCGTCTTAACCATATTGGGCGCAGGGGTGCGAAAATCAGCCTGCGCCCCCCTTGTGAACGAAAAAAATAAACTTAATTTATGTGTTGCTTTTTAATTTAAGTAATACTGAACTGAGATGGCTCACTTCTGACCCATGTCTACAGGCTGTTTTCATTTTAAGAGTCATCACGTACCGTCTCGCGCGCATGTTTGACGAGTTCCAGCCTCCCGAACAAGCTGGATTCCGTAAAGGCTTTAGCACCGTAGACCACATACAAACGCTGCGGCATGTTATACAGAAGCCTGGAGAGGATAACCTGCTTCTCTGCGTAGCGTCTGTGGATGCCTACGCTACGAGAAAGCCTTCGATTCGATTCTGACTTGGGCTGTACTGCAATCTCTCCAACGGTGCCAGATTGACTATCGGTACATCGAGCTGCTGCACTGTTTGTATAAAAATGCTACTATATCAGTCGCGACTCCAGGACCAGACCTCGAAACTTATTTTTCTGCAGCGAGGGGTGAGACGGTGACGTTATCTCTCCGAAACTGTTCACCGCTGTACTGGAGGATGTCTTTAAGGTTCTGGACTGGAAAGAGGTTGGCATCAACATCAATGGCAAGTACATCACTCACCTTCGGTTGTCCAACGATATAGAGACTATGGAGGATCTCAGTACAATGCTCGATGAACTCAGTAGAGCTTCCGAAAGAGTAGGTCCTAAAATGAACATGGACAAAACGAAGGTCATGTCGAATGCCCATGTAACACCATCTCACCATCATAAAGATCGGAGTTGAGACACTCGAAGTTGTGGACATTATGTTTACCAGGACAGACTGTCCAGTTAGGTAGTTCCAACTTCGAGAAAGAGGTCAATCGTCGAATCCGACTCGGCTGGGCGACGTTCGGGAAACTGCGTACTATCTTCTCGTCTGAAATAGCAGTGTCTCAAGACAAAAGTTTCAAAAGTTCGTGTTGCCAATGAGGTCCTATGGCACTGAAACGTGGTCGCTCACAATGGGCCTCATTAAAAGGCTGAAAGTCACCCAAAACGCAATGGAGAGGGCTATGCTTGGAGTTTCCCTACGTGATCGAATCAGAAATGAATAGAAATCCATGGGAGAACCAAGATAACCGACATAGCCCGAAGAATTGCCAAACTTAAATGGCAGTGGGCAGGGCACATTGCTTGTAATACCGATGGCCGAGGGGCCGAAATCTTCTGGAGTATTGACCGCGTACCAGAAGACGTAGCGTTGGAACTTGGAAGGCCTCCCACAAGGTGGACCGATGAATGGATGAAGGGTGCATGAATTCGCTGGATGCGAAAAGCACAGAACCGGTCGAAAGGGCGGTGCTCGGGGGAGGCCTATGTTCAGCAGTGGACGTCTTTCGGCTAAAATGATGATGGATGACTCTACAATAAAATTAAGTGCATTTGAAACATCAAATTATTTTTATTTTTGCTTTTAGTTGGCAATTTTTTTTACAACTTCGTTTGTTTTGAAATCTTGCCCTGTCAATGTCCGATCTATTTTCACGAGTGAACTTTTCTTCTAAGTTTAGACATTGTGCTGTTTTTGGTCAGCACTATTTGAATTTGCCGCGTGTGTTCGTTGGAATATAAATTTTATTCTTGTCGTAATAATATAAATTGGCTTGCACAACGCAAGTCACAAGGCTTATGTGCCGAAAGCTGCATAAGGCGTTTTTTTTTTGTAAACAATATTAGCTATATTTTATAGGTACTTATAATGAATATTAGATATGGATTTTTTTAAAATTGTGATTACGCATGGTATGTGTAGGTATTAGGCAATCGGCTTGCGCCCCCTAAGACCCTGCGCTCGGGTGCGACGCACCCCTTGCACCCCCGGGTAAAGACGGCCCTGCTGGCCACCATGCACTGTCAAAGGCTCCCTCTATGTCTAGCGATATCATGACAATCAGTTTTTTGTCTCTTAACTTTCCGCGTATGTGTTCTAGCAGGTCATAGCGAGAGTCTTCGGTGCTCTTTTGTGGCATAAATCCATACTGGCGTGTGCTGAGTCCGGGAATGATGTGCCATTTCACTCTACCTATCACCATTTTTTCAAGAACCTTTCCCATCACTGGCAACAGTCCTATTGGCCTATGTGATTTAGGAGCTGTATAAGTCTCCTTTCCGGGTTTTCTCAGGATTATTACTGTGGCTTCCTTCCACAGCCTCGGGAAGTAGCCCAGCTCTAGGCATTTGTTTGCCAGTGATAGGAAAAGCTGCGGATCATGGCTTACGGATTGCTGGCAGATGTCGGCCGTAAGCCCATCTGCCCCGGGAGCTTTCTTAAGGTTGAAACTACGTATGCTGGAGTCTAGCTCTTCCTGAGTAAACGGTGGGTCATATTCTTCAGCATGGTCCATCTCGTTTAATTTTTCAGCTGCCATCCTGATACGCCTGTGCTCCTCATTATCTTCTTCCTTCCTATCCTCGGGGTAGAACGTTTCTGCCAGCAATGTGGCAGATTCGAAGTGGTTCAGCACTTTTCCTTCCTTGGTCAGGGGCAGATCTTCCTGTCTCTTCATAGTCCTGCCTATGACCCTATAAATGCCCTCCCAGAGACCCTCTCTATCCTGTTTCTCACAGAAGCTTTTCCAGCTTTCTGTTAGGGCCGTTTTTGCTGCCTGCTCATATTTCTCTTTCATTTACAGGTACTCTTCTACGACTTTCGCCCTCCGGATCGGCGCTGCACAGCGGACTCTGCGCTTCCCAGTGGCGACCGTTTTCTTCAGTGAGGCGAGCTCATTGGACCACCAAGGTAATTTAATTTCGCTATTAGACTTTAACTTTTATATACTAGAGTGGCATGCTTCTACGATTATGTTAATGTTTTATTATTAATTTTGTCAAATTCAATTTTGTTTATATTGTTTTCTTCTAGCAACTGGCCCAGTTTCACACGAAATTGGTCCCAGTTTGCTTTTTTACTGTTAAAAATTCTTGTGGTTCTGCATAATTATGTCTAAGCCCTTTGCTCTTTCTAATTTAATTTTAAAAATAATGGTGTTGTGATCTGAGCTTGTCATACTTTCGTCCACTCTCCAGTCCTCAACCAGGTCGAGCAGATCCGCCGTACATGCCGTGACGTCCACAAAGCTGGTGTACAGTGAGGTTCCCCTCACTGTGTGGAATGTCGGAGTATCGCCTATGTTGAGCACCTGCAATCCCATCTCTTCTAGGGCACCGGCCATTTCGATCCCTCTTAGATCAATTTTGTGGCTGCCCCACCAGGAGTTTTTGGCATTTGCGTCTCCACCCAGGATGATTCTCCGGCCAAAACTCCTCTCTATCCTTATAAGCTGCTCCAGGTACGGCCTTATCAGTGCTGGTTTCGGTTCTAGGTAGAATGAAGCCACTACGATTTTCCAGGCGCTTGTCCTCATCTTCACTACTGTGATGTTGGGCGTGGTGAAGTTTGGACACTGGATTACGTCTATATCGCCATCGAAGACTGCAATTGCAGTCTTGATGACGCCGTCTCCATCGCCGGTATGCTGGTATATTCTAGCACCGCGGTAGTCTTTCATTCTACCCAAACTTCCGATGTATGGCTCCTGGAGCAGTGCAAAAGCCAGCCCCTTTTTTGTTGTCTCAAGCATGATCTCGTTTGTGGCCAAGGCTTTCCTCTGCAGGTTTGTTTGTGCCACAAGGTATGGCCTTTTTTGTGAGACTGAGTTTTTGCCGGGGACCACCTTAGCAATATGCCACCTTTGATCTTGCTATGGCATCCCATTTTACCCTGATGGGACATTCCTGACTGAAGGCATTGTGATATGCCTTGTCTAACTTTGAACGCACACAGTTGCAGCAAGACGGGGTAGCATCCGTAAGCCAGTCGGGGCACTCTGCCTTCATGTGGGGTCCCCCGCAATGACTGCACTTTGCCCGGGTCTCCTGGCAAAAACGCCTACCATGCCCATAGCCCAGGCAAAGCGAGTATTGTAGTATTGGAGATTGGTCGGCCACTCTTATCCTCTGAAGGTCAATAAGGACCGACTCAGCATTTGTCAGTCTCTGCCACATTTTGGGGGACACTTTCATCACGATGTGACTCGTATGGGGGTTCCTGGTGCGTTTTTCATACGCTATTTCAAGCCTATCTTCTTGCTCATCCAGGTCCATAAACATTCTTTTGTTTTGGTTTTTTAAAGCATTCAGTATGTCCTGGTCACTATTGCAACTGAGCACGTCTTTCAGGATAACGAGAGGGTCTCTATTTTGAATGTTTTCAACCATGAGACTTTCACCGGATTCCTCAATTTTAGTTTTGACTCGCTCTCTTTCCTCCTCGGTTTTACAGCCGACTATTATTTTTCGGTCTTTTGCTTTTCTTATTTTCTCCACCGCGAATCCTCCTTCTTTGGCGTTAACGGCTTTCCTGATCTTATTCAGTACTTCCTCTCCTGTATCTTGGTCATCATTCGCGGTTACTATGAAGGAATGTAGGGCGGTCTGAGCCGGGAGCCGCTTGCCAATAGGGGTCGCGGCTACACCAGCGTAGGACCGCTTTTCCATGCATTCTATCTGTTCCTTTAGTTGCCCCATACTCTTGGTGTTTTCTTGGATGAGGTCTGCATGGTCCTTCAGTTTTCCGATGAGGTCTGCTATCTGTCTATTTCCCTCTTCGTTTCTTTCTGTTTCTACGCTCTGTAACACTTTTTTTACCTTCTGTGTGTCTCTTTGCGGTTCTTTGCACTCCCCTTTATCAGAATCTGCCTCTTTGACGAGCTGGAATAGTCTTTCCAGGGCCTGGATAACCCCTGTCTTTATTTCCGTCTTCGTGTTTTTGGAATTGCCCATGTGCATTTTCCCTTTAAGCAGACAGGCTCTTGCTTCCGATATCCTATTTGCAAATCTGGGTGGTTTTTCTGCTTCTTCATGGGCACTTTCCTTTAACTCCATCAATGGTTTTTGGGTAGCCCTATTTGCCTCTTGTGGATTTGTGGGCACTCCTGTTGGTCTTTTTGGGTCTATCTGCGAGGAAGGTGGAGAAGGCGGGGATGATGAGGAGGCCTCCTTGGGAGTGGTCTGAGGTTTCTCTGACTTCGCAGCCTCCCACTCTCCAACGGATTTTCTAACTGAGGTAGTTGTTGGTACTTCTTTCGGTGATGTGCTTTTAATAAACGTCTTATTTGCCATCGTAGGCGATTTGTCGAGGTCTTTGTTTACCGCTTTTTCTTTGGCTGGTGTTCTGTACATATTTATTTGTTACTGTCAGAGGGCGACTGTATGTCAATTTAGTTTTGTATAAGTTGTAAAAAAAAAAAAAAAAATTTTGTTGTGTAAAATGTAAAATTGTATAAAAATAAGAGTGTATAAATATGTAAAAATGTAAATTTGTCGTCCGTCGGGTTAAACCCGCAACAGTCAAGTCTTACTTTTCTGCTTCACTAAATTAAGTCAGTTTGCGTCCCTTTAGGGTCAAGTCACTTCACGTCGGTCTTAGCTAGGCGCACGTGCGAGGTGTCAAAAGACGCGTCTCCGCGCGGGCTAGCGAGCTATGGTGTTATTGGATTTTTGGCAGAACAAAAATTTTGACTTTTGGTCGAAAAACGTGTTTTTCGCCTGAAAAATGTGAAACAACCGGGAATTGCGACTACCAAACGGGACTCGAGCTCGCGGAACGCGCACCAGAGTACAGGTAAGGCAGGCAATTAACTATTTAAACTAGAATCAAAAATGTTTTTGGAGAGAATTTTGAGATAAAAATTATTTTAGATTTTCGTAAAGAAAAAATATCAAAAATTTTTATAAGTCCAAGAACGAAAAAATATTTTCGCGCTTTGTCAATTTTAACTAGTCAGGAAGTAGGACGGAGCCTATTAAAGATCAAAATTGCTGAAAACAGCTTCGAAATGCGTCACCAGGATGCAAAGTTATAACGGTTTCATGAAATTGCTGTCTCCTATAGGTGGATTTCGTATGTAGGTGATTTTATTGATGCAAATTATTTTTGCAGATCTATGTTAGCTAGGCGCACGTGCGAGGTGTCAAAAGACGCGTCTCCGCGCGGGCTAGCGAGCTATGGTGTTATTGGATTTTTGGCAGAACAAAAATTTTGACTTTTGGTCGAAAAACGTGTTTTTCGCCTGAAAAATGTGAAACAACCGGGAATTGCGACTACCAAACGGGACTCGAGCTCGCGGAACGCGCACCAGAGTACAGGTAAGGCAGGCAATTAACTATTTAAACTAGAATCAAAAATGTTTTTGGAGAGAATTTTGAGATAAAAATTATTTTATATTTTCGTAAAGAAAAAATATCAAAAATTTTTATAAGTCCAAGAACGAAAAAATATTTTCGCGCTTTGTCAATTTTAACTAGTCAGGAAGTAGGACGGAGCCTATTAAAGATCAAAATTGCTGAAAACAGCTTCGAAATGCGTCACCAGGATGCAAAGTTATAACGGTTAGGTTAGGTTAGGTTAGGTTAGGTTAGGTTAGGTTTTTTTTTTTTTTTTTTTTTTTTTTTTGATTTAGCAGGAGTGGGAAATCCTCATGGACGCCCAGACTGCTTCACTAGTGAACCAGTCTGGGCAGTGCCGGACTCTTACCGGCTAAAACCCACTCCTGCCTTTGCTCAGTGTCCCTCTGTCATTATCAGAGACCTTTTTTTGACAGAGATTTGTTTAAAGTCGTTTTTCTTTTATTATTTTTGTCCGTCCTGTCTTAGCAAGTGGGGAGTTCCTGGAAGCAGTTGCCTCGGTTATTCAAATTTATTCCTTATCTAAAAACTTTTAAAACTTTCATCTTACATTTCTACCTTTTAACTTAATATCAACTTATTTTTCTATATTATTTTTATGTTTTTCTTTTTATATGAATCTACCTATGCTTATATAATGCAAACTATAATATTTTATCTTTCTCTTTCTATACTATATTAATAATATGGCTATGCTAATATATAGACAATATATCATATAGACATAATTTCCATAATCTATTTCATAACATTTATTTCCTATTCTATAAGTTATAGCTACTGCTTTTAGATCCAATTTTCTGGGTTTATTTTTTGTCAATCGTGGCAGGCTCACATCTGACATTTTAAGTGATTGGTTTCCCCTGGGGTATTTCCAACCCTCGAACGTTATTGTCACTACCTCGTGATAATAGTATACTTTTTGTTTTAGGTACTGCTTGACAACCTGCGCACTCCAGACTGGTGCATCAACGCGTTCGATGGACCACAACGGTAAGGTAAGTTTGTTGCTAATTTTTCCAGTGGTATCTGTGTTAATATTATTGTATAAACTAATTTCTAAATCTTTTTTAAGGTTAATTGTGTTAAGTTCTAATGCGTTTTATTTGAAGTCGGCTTTTAATTGGGCTAGTTTCTTATGAAGTTGGCTCCAATTCGCTTGTGATAAGTTATAATTTGTTGAGGTTTTAATAGTTTTAAGTTTTTGTACGTGAATTTTGCAAACAATACCGTTGTGGTCTGATCGGGTCTTACTTCCGGGAAAGGCTAGCTGCACCTTAGCAATATGCTACAGATAGGCGTGCCAACGCGTCCCATTTTAGACGTACCGGGCACTCTTTGTCGAAAGCGTTGTGACCAGTCTTTTCCATTTTGGCCGATATGCAGTTGTGACACTTTGGAACTTCCTCCGCCAGCCGTGACGGACAGTCCGCTCGCATGTGGGGGTCACCGCAATGACTGCAAAGGTCGGCGGGCTGCGTGCACAGTTTACGGCTGTGGCCGTAACGCAGACAGCGAGTGCACTGCACCAGTGGTGACTGGTCATGCACTCGCACTCGCTGTAAGTCAATGTGCACGCGACCCGCCATTGTCAGCCGCTGCCACACAATCGGGGACACCTGCAGGATGACATGGCACATATGGGGGTTCCTCGTCCTACGACGGTACTTCACCCCTAGCCTCAGATCCTCCGCAGGGATGTCCCCGACCAGGTGGGCGTTCTGCCGTTGCAGGGCTTGGGTAACCTCCACATCCGTGTGGCAGGAGAGGACGTCCTTAATGATGATTAACGGATCTTTGTTTTTAACCTCTTCTACCACAAGATTTCCCGTCTTTCTAATCCGTTCTGTGACCTTTGCCATCTCCTCCTTAGTCTTGAAGCCTATCACCACTTTTTGGTCCCTCGCTTTGCGCAGTCGTTCCACCCGAGTGCCCTCATTTCGGGCATCGACCGCGGTCCTGAGCTTCTCAAGAACCTCTTCACCGGTGTCCTGATCATTAACAGATGTTACGACCACCGAGTGAAGAGGTTCTTGGATGTTCTGCTTTGGACCGACGGCGGCCATCTCCGCAAAAGTCGGACCCTGGCCTGCAACATAGCGAGGGGGCTGCTGGAGATGCTCCGACAGAGCCTGGGTATGGTGTTGGCACTCCTGCAATGCCTGTTTGTGCTGTTTGAGGCCTTCCACGAGGCTCTGCATCAGCTCCGTCGGCTCATCCGTGGTCAGTTTCACTGGCGTGGTTGTCGGTGTGGCTACTGGTATGGTAGGTGCAGGCGCCACAGGAGATTTGTTCAACTCCGACTCCTTCACCAGTTCATAGAGCCTGTTAATAGCGTCGAGCACCCCAGTCTTAATCTCAGTCTTGAGATTGCGTGAGTTGCCCAAATGAAGCTTAGCTTTATTAAGGCAAGCTCTCGCCTCTGCTGTGAGACTGGGGTACCCGGACTCAGTCCTCTTTGGATGTTTTGTGATGTCCATGTTTCCTCGGCGCATCTCCAGAGTGCTGGCGGCAGGTAGTGGGTTTTTTTTTTTTTTTTTTTTTTTTGGTTTGGCAGGAGTGGGAAATCCTCATGGACGCCCAGACTGTCCCACTGGTGGGCCAGTCTGGGCAGTGCCGGACTCTTACCGGCTAAAACCCACTCCTGCCTTTCAAAGTGTCCCCCTGACATAATCAGAGACCTTATTAAATTATATTTTTATGTTTATTTCCAATTTTACTTATTGATTTTCTGAATTTTAAATGAAGATTTTACTAGTATTGATGTTTATATAAGTTTTTATTTATTATCTTAATTTTATCTTTATTTCATTTTGAGTATCTATTTATTTATTCTATGCTTTGTCTGTATATAAACTTATATATTAAAAGCATAGCTTTATGTTTCTTTATTTCTTGATATGACTCTTTTGGCTATTGCAATACTGAATTCTAACAAAATTTTTCGTAACTTCCCGTTTGTCATTAATAAACTTATATTAGTTGCATTTATTTCTGTCTCTAATTCAAACTCGGCCTTCAATCGCTCCACTCCAAACACAGGACATTCCGTCAAAATATGTGGGACCGACTCCAGCGCATCCGGCTCACAGATGCACGATGGGCTCCCCTTACACTTAAAGCGGTGCAGGTATTCAGAGAACCCACCGTGCCCCGTCAAGATCTGTGTTACCACTCCGGTTGGTTTAAGTTTGCTGACAATTTTGAAGGCATCTATGGCATCTGGGAGGAACATCTTTGTGACGGAGGCTGTTTCACCACTTTGGTATCTCCGGTTCCATTCGTCGAGCGACCCCATTCGGATTTGCCGCTTGACGAATGAAACCGGGCAAAGGTCATAGTCCGGCTTCTTTTTAGATTTTAGTGCAGCCTCTTTCGCTAGGTGGTCTGCGCGTTCGTTGCCCTCTAGTCCTGCGTGAGCCTTAACCCAGGGGGTCTACTCCCTAAGTCCGTCAACGAAAAGACGGGCCCGTCCTAAAGTAGTCCGAAACGATGGCGTGTACCCTACTCCCTATTGATTTCGGATTCATGAGCTTCGAACGGAATCATAGACAATATTTGTGTGCCAATGATACATGACGGTAGAGTTGCGCTATTTTACCGGTTGATTACCGGTTTACTTATTTTGTGGTTTTCATGCTTAGATACCAAAACTAATATTGTTATCGTCAGAAAACTACCACATTTTCAATAATTTAGTTTTTATTACGTCTTTAGTTGAACAATTGAATTATTTTTGCCATTTTATGTCCGGATGGTGGCTTTATCGTGTTGATCTTTGCCTTTTTTCTTTTTGACGTTAAGTGTGTCTGTGACGGCAGCGGCGCGTCTTTCAGTTTCATTTGTCAATAAATTTTGTATTGAAGCGCCGAAAACTTTTGATAATTACCTACATGTACTAAATAAACAAATGGAATCAATACCGGAGACTAGTTCCAATAAAAGGCAAAGAAGTGCAACTTGGTTGGAGGAGGATAAGGTTTGTACCGTTGCAGCTAGAATAAATTCAAAGTAGGTAAGTTTTTAGAATAGAGAGAGAGTTAGTAGAATATTAGTTTTTTTTTTTTTTTTTTTTTTTTTTTTTTTTTTTTTTTTTTTTTTTTGTGCAGTATATTTACACGACTATTGTCACTTTAATTAAACTATTTACACTATCTATAACAATCCTAATAAGAATACTAACTATATTAACTATACTTAACTTACAATAATGGACTAAATGCCTTACAAACTAATAATTTAACCCAATAAGGTGTAAATTATGAGGCCCTTAGGGCAGTGTCGACCCATTGGTTAAAATTCGCACTTTCACTTATTTTAAGGATTTTTCGAGCGTGGAGCCACTTAAAACTGATCTACTCGCGGCGAGGGGTGCCGCGCGACTGGTTAGGTTAGGTTAGGTTAGGTTAGGTTAGGTTAGGTTAGGTTAGGTTAGGTTAGGTTAGGTTAGGTTAGGTTAGGTTAGGTTAGGTTAGGTTAGGTTAGGTTAGGTTAGGTTAGGTTAGGTTAGGTTAGGTTAGGTTAGGTTAGGTTAGGTTAGGTTAGGTTAGGTTAGGTTAGGTTAGGTTAGGTTAGGTTAGGTTAGGTTAGGTTAGGTTAGGTTAGGTTAGGTTAGGTTAGGTTAGGTTAGGTTAGGTTAGGTTAGGTTAGGTTAGGTTAGGTTAGGTTAGGTTAGGTTAGGTTAGGTTAGGTTAGGTTAGGTTAGGTTAGGTTAGGTTAGGTTAGGTTAGGTTAGGTTAGGTTAGGTTAGGTTAGGTTAGGTTAGGTTAGGTTAGGTTAGGTTAGGTTAGGTTAGGTTAGGTTAGGTTAGGTTAGGTTAGGTTAGGTTAGGTTAGGTTAGGTTAGGTTAGGTTAGGTTAGGTTAGGTTAGGTTAGGTTAGGTTAGGTTAGGTTAGGTTAGGTTAGGTTAGGTTAGGTTAGGTTAGGTTAGGTTAGGTTAGGTTAGGTTAGGTTAGGTTAGGTTAGGTTAGGTTAGGTTAGGTTAGGTTAGGTTAGGTTAGGTTAGGTTAGGTTAGGTTAGGTTAGGTTAGGTTAGGTTAGGTTAGGTTAGGTTAGGTTAGGTTAGGTTAGGTTAGGTTAGGTTAGGTTAGGTTAGGTTAGGTTAGGTTAGGTTAGGTTAGGTTAGGTTAGGTTAGGTTAGGTTAGGTTAGGTTAGGTTAGGTTAGGTTAGGTTAGGTTAGGTTAGGTTAGGTTAGGTTAGGTTAGGTTAGGTTAGGTTAGGTTAGGTTAGGTTAGGTTAGGTTAGGTTAGGTTAGGTTAGGTTAGGTTAGGTTAGGTTAGGTTAGGTTAGGTTAGGTTAGGTTAGGTTAGGTTAGGTTAGGTTAGGTTAGGTTAGGTTAGGTTAGGTTAGGTTAGGTTAGGTTAGGTTAGGTTAGGTTAGGTTAGGTTAGGTTAGGTTAGGTTAGGTTAGGTTAGGTTAGGTTAGGTTAGGTTAGGTTAGGTTAGGTTAGGTTAGGTTAGGTTAGGTTAGGTTAGGTTAGGTTAGGTTAGGTTAGGTTAGGTTAGGTTAGGTTAGGTTAGGTTAGGTTAGGTTAGGTTAGGTTAGGTTAGGTTAGGTTAGGTTAGGTTAGGTTAGGTTAGGTTAGGTTAGGTTAGGTTAGGTTAGGTTAGGTTAGGTTAGGTTAGGTTAGGTTAGGTTAGGTTAGGTTAGGTTAGGTTAGGTTAGGTTAGGTTAGGTTAGGTTAGGTTAGGTTAGGTTAGGTTAGGTTAGGTTAGGTTAGGTTAGGTTAGGTTAGGTTAGGTTAGGTTAGGTTAGGTTAGGTTAGGTTAGGTTAGGTTAGGTTAGGTTAGGTTAGGTTAGGTTAGGTTAGGTTAGGTTAGGTTAGGTTAGGTTAGGTTAGGTTAGGTTAGGTTAGGTTAGGTTAGGTTAGGTTAGGTTAGGTTAGGTTAGGTTAGGTTAGGTTAGGTTAGGTTAGGTTAGGTTAGGTTAGGTTAGGTTAGGTTAGGTTAGGTTAGGTTAGGTTAGGTTAGGTTAGGTTAGGTTAGGTTAGGTTAGGTTAGGTTAGGTTAGGTTAGGTTAGGTTAGGTTAGGTTAGGTTAGGTTAGGTTAGGTTAGGTTAGGTTAGGTTAGGTTAGGTTAGGTTAGGTTAGGTTAGGTTAGGTTAGGTTAGGTTAGGTTAGGTTAGGTTAGGTTAGGTTAGGTTAGGTTAGGTTAGGTTAGGTTAGGTTAGGTTAGGTTAGGTTAGGTTAGGTTAGGTTAGGTTAGGTTAGGTTAGGTTAGGTTAGGTTAGGTTAGGTTAGGTTAGGTTAGGTTAGGTTAGGTTAGGTTAGGTTAGGTTAGGTTAGGTTAGGTTAGGTTAGGTTAGGTTAGGTTAGGTTAGGTTAGGTTAGGTTAGGTTAGGTTAGGTTAGGTTAGGTTAGGTTAGGTTAGGTTAGGTTAGGTTAGGTTAGGTTAGGTTAGGTTAGGTTAGGTTAGGTTAGGTTAGGTTAGGTTAGGTTAGGTTAGGTTAGGTTAGGTTAGGTTAGGTTAGGTTAGGTTAGGTTAGGTTAGGTTAGGTTAGGTTAGGTTAGGTTAGGTTAGGTTAGGTTAGGTTAGGTTAGGTTAGGTTAGGTTAGGTTAGGTTAGGTTAGGTTAGGTTAGGTTAGGTTAGGTTAGGTTAGGTTAGGTTAGGTTAGGTTAGGTTAGGTTAGGTTAGGTTAGGTTAGGTTAGGTTAGGTTAGGTTAGGTTAGGTTAGGTTAGGTTAGGTTAGGTTAGGTTAGGTTAGGTTAGGTTAGGTTAGGTTAGGTTAGGTTAGGTTAGGTTAGGTTAGGTTAGGTTAGGTTAGGTTAGGTTAGGTTAGGTTAGGTTAGGTTAGGTTAGGTTAGGTTAGGTTAGGTTAGGTTAGGTTAGGTTAGGTTAGGTTAGGTTAGGTTAGGTTAGGTTAGGTTAGGTTAGGTTAGGTTAGGTTAGGTTAGGTTAGGTTAGGTTAGGTTAGGTTAGGTTAGGTTAGGTTAGGTTAGGTTAGGTTAGGTTAGGTTAGGTTAGGTTAGGTTAGGTTAGGTTAGGTTAGGTTAGGTTAGGTTAGGTTAGGTTAGGTTAGGTTAGGTTAGGTTAGGTTAGGTTAGGTTAGGTTAGGTTAGGTTAGGTTAGGTTAGGTTAGGTTAGGTTAGGTTAGGTTAGGTTAGGTTAGGTTAGGTTAGGTTAGGTTAGGTTAGGTTAGGTTAGGTTAGGTTAGGTTAGGTTAGGTTAGGTTAGGTTAGGTTAGGTTAGGTTAGGTTAGGTTAGGTTAGGTTAGGTTAGGTTAGGTTAGGTTAGGTTAGGTTAGGTTAGGTTAGGTTAGGTTAGGTTAGGTTAGGTTAGGTTAGGTTAGGTTAGGTTAGGTTAGGTTAGGTTAGGTTAGGTTAGGTTAGGTTAGGTTAGGTTAGGTTAGGTTAGGTTAGGTTAGGTTAGGTTAGGTTAGGTTAGGTTAGGTTAGGTTAGGTTAGGTTAGGTTAGGTTAGGTTAGGTTAGGTTAGGTTAGGTTAGGTTAGGTTAGGTTAGGTTAGGTTAGGTTAGGTTAGGTTAGGTTAGGTTAGGTTAGGTTAGGTTAGGTTAGGTTAGGTTAGGTTAGGTTAGGTTAGGTTAGGTTAGGTTAGGTTAGGTTAGGTTAGGTTAGGTTAGGTTAGGTTAGGTTAGGTTAGGTTAGGTTAGGTTAGGTTAGGTTAGGTTAGGTTAGGTTAGGTTAGGTTAGGTTAGGTTAGGTTAGGTTAGGTTAGGTTAGGTTAGGTTAGGTTAGGTTAGGTTAGGTTAGGTTAGGTTAGGTTAGGTTAGGTTAGGTTAGGTTAGGTTAGGTTAGGTTAGGTTAGGTTAGGTTAGGTTAGGTTAGGTTAGGTTAGGTTAGGTTAGGTTAGGTTAGGTTAGGTTAGGTTAGGTTAGGTTAGGTTAGGTTAGGTTAGGTTAGGTTAGGTTAGGTTAGGTTAGGTTAGGTTAGGTTAGGTTAGGTTAGGTTAGGTTAGGTTAGGTTAGGTTAGGTTAGGTTAGGTTAGGTTAGGTTAGGTTAGGTTAGGTTAGGTTAGGTTAGGTTAGGTTAGGTTAGGTTAGGTTAGGTTAGGTTAGGTTAGGTTAGGTTAGGTTAGGTTAGGTTAGGTTAGGTTAGGTTAGGTTAGGTTAGGTTAGGTTAGGTTAGGTTAGGTTAGGTTAGGTTAGGTTAGGTTAGGTTAGGTTAGGTTAGGTTAGGTTAGGTTAGGTTAGGTTAGGTTAGGTTAGGTTAGGTTAGGTTAGGTTAGGTTAGGTTAGGTTAGGTTAGGTTAGGTTAGGTTAGGTTAGGTTAGGTTAGGTTAGGTTAGGTTAGGTTAGGTTAGGTTAGGTTAGGTTAGGTTAGGTTAGGTTAGGTTAGGTTAGGTTAGGTTAGGTTAGGTTAGGTTAGGTTAGGTTAGGTTAGGTTAGGTTAGGTTAGGTTAGGTTAGGTTAGGTTAGGTTAGGTTAGGTTAGGTTAGGTTAGGTTAGGTTAGGTTAGGTTAGGTTAGGTTAGGTTAGGTTAGGTTAGGTTAGGTTAGGTTAGGTTAGGTTAGGTTAGGTTAGGTTAGGTTAGGTTAGGTTAGGTTAGGTTAGGTTAGGTTAGGTTAGGTTAGGTTAGGTTAGGTTAGGTTAGGTTAGGTTAGGTTAGGTTAGGTTAGGTTAGGTTAGGTTAGGTTAGGTTAGGTTAGGTTAGGTTAGGTTAGGTTAGGTTAGGTTAGGTTAGGTTAGGTTAGGTTAGGTTAGGTTAGGTTAGGTTAGGTTAGGTTAGGTTAGGTTAGGTTAGGTTAGGTTAGGTTAGGTTAGGTTAGGTTAGGTTAGGTTAGGTTAGGTTAGGTTAGGTTAGGTTAGGTTAGGTTAGGTTAGGTTAGGTTAGGTTAGGTTAGGTTAGGTTAGGTTAGGTTAGGTTAGGTTAGGTTAGGTTAGGTTAGGTTAGGTTAGGTTAGGTTAGGTTAGGTTAGGTTAGGTTAGGTTAGGTTAGGTTAGGTTAGGTTAGGTTAGGTTAGGTTAGGTTAGGTTAGGTTAGGTTAGGTTAGGTTAGGTTAGGTTAGGTTAGGTTAGGTTAGGTTAGGTTAGGTTAGGTTAGGTTAGGTTAGGTTAGGTTAGGTTAGGTTAGGTTAGGTTAGGTTAGGTTAGGTTAGGTTAGGTTAGGTTAGGTTAGGTTAGGTTAGGTTAGGTTAGGTTAGGTTAGGTTAGGTTAGGTTAGGTTAGGTTAGGTTAGGTTAGGTTAGGTTAGGTTAGGTTAGGTTAGGTTAGGTTAGGTTAGGTTAGGTTAGGTTAGGTTAGGTTAGGTTAGGTTAGGTTAGGTTAGGTTAGGTTAGGTTAGTTAGGTTAGGTTAGGTTAGGTTAGGTTAGGTTAGGTTAGGTTAGGTTAGGTTAGGTTAGGTTAGGTTAGGTTAGGTTAGGTTAGGTTAGGTTAGGTTAGGTTAGGTTAGGTTAGGTTAGGTTAGGTTAGGTTAGGTTAGGTTAGGTTAGGTTAGGTTAGGTTAGGTTAGGTTAGGTTAGGTTAGGTTAGGTTAGGTTAGGTTAGGTTAGGTTAGGTTAGGTTAGGTTAGGTTAGGTTAGGTTAGGTTAGGTTAGGTTAGGTTAGGTTAGGTTAGGTTAGGTTAGGTTAGGTTAGGTTAGGTTAGGTTAGGTTAGGTTAGGTTAGGTTAGGTTAGGTTAGGTTAGGTTAGGTTAGGTTAGGTTAGGTTAGGTTAGGTTAGGTTAGGTTAGGTTAGGTTAGGTTAGGTTAGGTTAGGTTAGGTTAGGTTAGGTTAGGTTAGGTTAGGTTAGGTTAGGTTAGGTTAGGTTAGGTTAGGTTAGGTTAGGTTAGGTTAGGTTAGGTTAGGTTAGGTTAGGTTAGGTTAGGTTAGGTTAGGTTAGGTTAGGTTAGGTTAGGTTAGGTTAGGTTAGGTTAGGTTAGGTTAGGTTAGGTTAGGTTAGGTTAGGTTAGGTTAGGTTAGGTTAGGTTAGGTTAGGTTAGGTTAGGTTAGGTTAGGTTAGGTTAGGTTAGGTTAGGTTAGGTTAGGTTAGGTTAGGTTAGGTTAGGTTAGGTTAGGTTAGGTTAGGTTAGGTTAGGTTAGGTTAGGTTAGGTTAGGTTAGGTTAGGTTAGGTTAGGTTAGGTTAGGTTAGGTTAGGTTAGGTTAGGTTAGGTTAGGTTAGGTTAGGTTAGGTTAGGTTAGGTTAGGTTAGGTTAGGTTAGGTTAGGTTAGGTTAGGTTAGGTTAGGTTAGGTTAGGTTAGGTTAGGTTAGGTTAGGTTAGGTTAGGTTAGGTTAGGTTAGGTTAGGTTAGGTTAGGTTAGGTTAGGTTAGGTTAGGTTAGGTTAGGTTAGGTTAGGTTAGGTTAGGTTAGGTTAGGTTAGGTTAGGTTAGGTTAGGTTAGGTTAGGTTAGGTTAGGTTAGGTTAGGTTAGGTTAGGTTAGGTTAGGTTAGGTTAGGTTAGGTTAGGTTAGGTTAGGTTAGGTTAGGTTAGGTTAGGTTAGGTTAGGTTAGGTTAGGTTAGGTTAGGTTAGGTTAGGTTAGGTTAGGTTAGGTTAGGTTAGGTTAGGTTAGGTTAGGTTAGGTTAGGTTAGGTTAGGTTAGGTTAGGTTAGGTTAGGTTAGGTTAGGTTAGGTTAGGTTAGGTTAGGTTAGGTTAGGTTAGGTTAGGTTAGGTTAGGTTAGGTTAGGTTAGGTTAGGTTAGGTTAGGTTAGGTTAGGTTAGGTTAGGTTAGGTTAGGTTAGGTTAGGTTAGGTTAGGTTAGGTTAGGTTAGGTTAGGTTAGGTTAGGTTAGGTTAGGTTAGGTTAGGTTAGGTTAGGTTAGGTTAGGTTAGGTTAGGTTAGGTTAGGTTAGGTTAGGTTAGGTTAGGTTAGGTTAGGTTAGGTTAGGTTAGGTTAGGTTAGGTTAGGTTAGGTTAGGTTAGGTTAGGTTAGGTTAGGTTAGGTTAGGTTAGGTTAGGTTAGGTTAGGTTAGGTTAGGTTAGGTTAGGTTAGGTTAGGTTAGGTTAGGTTAGGTTAGGTTAGGTTAGGTTAGGTTAGGTTAGGTTAGGTTAGGTTAGGTTAGGTTAGGTTAGGTTAGGTTAGGTTAGGTTAGGTTAGGTTAGGTTAGGTTAGGTTAGGTTAGGTTAGGTTAGGTTAGGTTAGGTTAGGTTAGGTTAGGTTAGGTTAGGTTAGGTTAGGTTAGGTTAGGTTAGGTTAGGTTAGGTTAGGTTAGGTTAGGTTAGGTTAGGTTAGGTTAGGTTAGGTTAGGTTAGGTTAGGTTAGGTTAGGTTAGGTTAGGTTAGGTTAGGTTAGGTTAGGTTAGGTTAGGTTAGGTTAGGTTAGGTTAGGTTAGGTTAGGTTAGGTTAGGTTAGGTTAGGTTAGGTTAGGTTAGGTTAGGTTAGGTTAGGTTAGGTTAGGTTAGGTTAGGTTAGGTTAGGTTAGGTTAGGTTAGGTTAGGTTAGGTTAGGTTAGGTTAGGTTAGGTTAGGTTAGGTTAGGTTAGGTTAGGTTAGGTTAGGTTAGGTTAGGTTAGGTTAGGTTAGGTTAGGTTAGGTTAGGTTAGGTTAGGTTAGGTTAGGTTAGGTTAGGTTAGGTTAGGTTAGGTTAGGTTAGGTTAGGTTAGGTTAGGTTAGGTTAGGTTAGGTTAGGTTAGGTTAGGTTAGGTTAGGTTAGGTTAGGTTAGGTTAGGTTAGGTTAGGTTAGGTTAGGTTAGGTTAGGTTAGGTTAGGTTAGGTTAGGTTAGGTTAGGTTAGGTTAGGTTAGGTTAGGTTAGGTTAGGTTAGGTTAGGTTAGGTTAGGTTAGGTTAGGTTAGGTTAGGTTAGGTTAGGTTAGGTTAGGTTAGGTTAGGTTAGGTTAGGTTAGGTTAGGTTAGGTTAGGTTAGGTTAGGTTAGGTTAGGTTAGGTTAGGTTAGGTTAGGTTAGGTTAGGTTAGGTTAGGTTAGGTTAGGTTAGGTTAGGTTAGGTTAGGTTAGGTTAGGTTAGGTTAGGTTAGGTTAGGTTAGGTTAGGTTAGGTTAGGTTAGGTTAGGTTAGGTTAGGTTAGGTTAGGTTAGGTTAGGTTAGGTTAGGTTAGTTAGGTTAGGTTAGGTTAGGTTAGGTTAGGTTAGGTTAGGTTAGGTTAGGTTAGGTAGGTTAGGTTAGGTTAGGTTAGGTTAGGTTAGGTTAGGTTAGGTTAGGTTAGGTTAGGTTAGGTTAGGTTAGGTTA